>OY743184.1:8385000-9037721 GCA_963555705.1 Ligustrum vulgare | reverse complement strand
GGCTTATGGAATGAGCAACATCAGGTATGGTACACAGCATAGTATACATAATAGATCCTACAACATTTGAATAAGGCACCTTTTTCATATATTCAAGTTCTTCTTCAAAATTAGTGCGATCATTTTTACTTAGAAAAAAATGATTAGCTAATGGAACATCACAGATTTTTGCTGATGAAATGACAAACTTGTTAACAATCTTTAAAATGTAAGGAGTTTGGATCAATTTAAGCAAATGTTTTAGCTATGTCTTATGGTTTCCAAGCCTAAGATTCTCTTTGCATTTCCTAAATCATTCATGTTAAATTCAGAAAACAAGACATTTTTAAATACTTAATCTGTTTAATGCAAGAGCTTATGAGCAAAATATCATCAACGTATACTAATAAAAACAAACTTGCATCAATTTCAATTTGTGACTTATAGTACAATCAATGATCATATCCACTTCTTTTAAAGTTCAAAATAACACAACATTATCAAACCCTATTATTCGCTAACCGCAAGTGCACGGGTCACGCAAGTAATAAAGTGAACGTGAATCAAAGTATCAATCCAACAGAGATTGTTGTAAATTGTATTTTAGATTACTAATCCTTAACCGAGACAAGAAAAACTTTGAAATTGGGAATTTTTGAATTGAAAATTAGACTAAGATTAGAAGAAAAAATAAAAAAATTTAATTTGTTAAAACGATGAGATGAATATGTTAGAATTATGAATCCACATTAATCAAATCAACCATGTATTTGACTTAAATATTTAATAACAAGGCATGAGTATTGAAAATTCGCATTCCTATAGTTGTTTATATCCCCCTTCGAGCGATACATAAACACATTTTCCTACAAGAAACAAGCCTATATTTCTATGACCAATCCAAATATGTAGAAAATCATTAACCAATTATGAACACTTTTTAGGATAACACGAAATATAGGGGTATATTTCTATCCCCTATCGGACTTCGTGACAATTAATCAATGTCTAATAAATTTATACTCTTTCGAACATAGAAATCTATCACAAACATCAATAATTATGGGTCCACAATCATAGATGAGAATAAAAACATAATTAATTGCATCAAACTCATAACTTGCATAATATAAATGTAAAGTCAAAACATGGGATCATAAATTAATGCTTCATCACAATTCTAACAATAAAAATCTAGTCTAGAAACATGTTTAAAAATAATTCACAAGAAACATGAATAGAAGTCACCCCGTTCAACTTCTTGATCCTTGTTTTTCAATCTTGAATTTGGCCTTTAATGGATCCCCCAGCAGTTGGACAGCGTTTTGACATCAAACAAGACAATTGTGAACTCTTAATTTCGTGTCTTATGCCCTCTATTTATAGATTCTCCCAAAGTCTAGGTCAAAAATAAGAGAAATTCGCTGAAAATAACGCAAAAAGCCCAGTTGAGGCCCATAATTTTAACCGTATGACCGCATGGTTCAAATAGTTGCGGTCGCATGCATCTCTGCTTCAGTCGCCAAATTTTCAGGTCATGCGGGCCGCAGCGGTGTAATTGCTTACGACCGCGCGGTTTCCCCGATTTTAGGCAATTTTCATCTTTTGTTTCGGTTTAAGTTGGTCCCTAATCTTTTATTGCACAGCTGATCCTCTAACTTTCGATTGTTACAATTTAACCCCTGAATTTCTGATTTCTTACAAATTTGATTTCTTCTTCCATTTTTCTTTCAATCGGCCCTTTGATTAACTGCATCAACTCTTAATTTGCACACTTTGACATTTTTATCGTCCAATTGCTCGATTTTGGCTTCAATTCCATTATTTTCTCGACTTTGGGTTATTCCTGAAATATAAACAAATACAACCAAAATAAATAGCAAATATTCTTGAATAAACAATTAAAATCTTACTTTTAGGATATAAATAAGTGTATAAACTACACTTATCACCTATGTACCATTGTATAGGGGGTTATTTAAGGCCATTAATGGATCTCTTTGAGAAACATACAAAGCCATAATTTCCTTTTACAACAAATCTCAAAGGTTGATTCATATATATTTTCTCTTCTAACTCTCTATGTGAGAAGACAATTTTGACATTTAATTGATCTAATTCCCAGTCAAAATGAGTAATAAGAGCTAACTCTAATGGTAGTGTACTTTACTACAGAAAGAGATATTTTATTATAAACTACACCCTCCTTTTGTGTAACCCCCCCCCCCCCCCACCAACTCAACTTTAAATCTTATAGGTTCAGTTTGAGACATCCCCCTTTGAACCTCGTAAAATCCACTTACAATCCATACTAGACTTTCCTTTAGATTTAGGAATTAAGACCCAAGTATTATTAAGCCCTAAAGATTTATTTCTTCACACATAGCCCTATTCCGTTTATTAGAATATTTACTAGCTATAGCCTTGATGAGATTCGAAGCGCGGAAGAAACGCCGGAAAGTTCCGAACTCAGGTTGTGGTTGGACGGATGAATCATGACCCGATATTCACGACCCGATGGCTCGACGATGCGGAATAAAGAACCACGAATTTCGAAACGCGACAAGGATTTGCCCAATTTCCTTGATAAGTCTCTGGTTTTGAACGCCACAAATATTTGATAAGTTCGATATTTGAACGCCACAAGAAATATTTTTGATAAGTTCGAAAAACATAGGAATCCATCTATAACTTTTATTGAATCCTCAATAAAAACTGTTTATATCAAAATCAAAGTCTCAAGTCTGAATTACAATGAATGGAAAGGAATTTAAATAAGTAAAATAACCTAGCCGCTAATTGACTCAAAATAGAATTCTAATTAGACTAAAATTCTAAAATAGGCAAACAAATAATTAAAAACAAAATTTAACCTAAAAATACGCAAAAACCCTAATTTCCATCTGCATAATTGACTTGCTGTTTTGAAACCCCAAATGATGGAATTTGGCCATAAAATCAGTCGGTTCAATAGCTTTATCCCATGAGTTTTGCTTAGTGGCTCATTTCTACTCGAAAAACACATATTATGCATCTAATTCCGACATGGTTGACTGGATTGCACTTTTATTGGGCTTGAATATTTAACTTTTTCCGTCAAGCCTGCTATGACTCCGATTGTCGAGGGTCCGGAACACATCATACCCTCCTTCTTTAGGATGATTCGTCCCGAATCATAACTTTGTTCCTATTGTTTCACTTCACCTCCTGGATCAAACGAAAAATTTCTCTTGCCATTGCACATGATCGACCAAAAATATTCTGCAACGGGGGTCACGTGAATGACTTGAAGTTGAAACACCTTTGGACATTGGTGGTGTTGCACAAATTTTCACGTACCATTAACCTGCAAGAAAGAATTAAATAGAATGGGGAGGGAAGTGTTAGGTTCATGAGGTACAAGGTATGGATCCTTGTATTCATGAATTATCACCGTCAATTCCACCTTTTGAATCACGAGGCCCTTCTCTTCACCTCGTTCTCCTTTTGGAACTTCTTGCTCGCCCCCCTCTATCTCTTTCTCTCAAGCTCGACTACTTCCTCTAACTCAAGATTTTCTAGCTCATCCACCTCTTCAATTTTTTTCTTTCAAATTCAACCACATCTTCTGCCTCCACATTCGTATCACCATGTTCACACACTACCTCATCACTATCCAAATGTGGATCTACCAATTCAAAACCCAAATTTTGAACTTCTACCCCAACTTCTAATTCCTCATCAAATCTTGGAGTTTGTTCACCTAACTCCACTTTTTCAACTCCTATCACAAAGTTCGGGGTCTCTTCAACTAAATCATATCTCAAGCCTCCCTCCTTCTTTTCAACTTTCACATCCCGAGGCTCAACATGATTTTCACTCTCTTCTAACCATCTAATTACCGCTTTTTGTTTCTCCTCCTTCCTTTATAATTTAGCCAAATATTTTTTTCTGCCTCCCGTTCACACCTCAATTTTTCTTCATAAATTTCCTTTTGAATTTTCAAAATTGCTTTTGGATCAATGTCGGCTCCTCTCTTAACCCCGATTTCATCCCTAGGTTTAGGATCACGCCTATAATGACTTTCATCACTACGATTTGCTTGAGATCGCCTCTTTTTCAATTTCCCTTCCCTTTCATCTAGTTTATCCGACCTCATCAAAGCATCATTCAAAAATTTCCACATACGATCTTTATCATTATCGTTCCCCCTTCTAGATGGATATTTTTCTTGAAAATTGGACATTGTAGAATTTATGTAGAACGGAATGGAAAATAACAATAAACAAAGGATCAAGAAATTCAAGAAAGTGGTTCTTGAATGGATTCTTTTTTTTTAATTTTGGATGAATTTTCGGAATAAAATAAAATAAATCCGAAAATTCGATACGAACACAACAAAACGAACGAAACAGGATTTGGATAAGAATCGAACAAAATAAACACTTTTGAATTTTTATATGAATCAAACTGGAAAAAATTTACTGGCACGAAGAACACTGAAGAAAAGAAAAACTCAACAACAAGATATGGATAATTCGTATGACAGACTCGATGATAAACATAAGAATTAAACTGGATAGAAAAACCTGAATTCAGAGTTCAGCTCTGATACCAGATGATGAGATTCGAGACGCGGAAGAAACGCCGGAAAGTTCCGAACTCAGGTTCTGGTTGGACGGATGAATCATGACCCGATATTCACGACGCAATGGCTCGACGATGCGGAATAAAGAACCACGACTTTCGAAACGCTACAAAGATTTGCCCAATTTCCTTGATAAGTCTCTGGTTTTGAACGCCACAAATATTCTAGCAAATATTTGATAAGTTCGATATTTGAACGCCACAAGAAATATTCTTGATAAGTTCGAAAAACATAGGAATCCACCTATAACTTTTATTGAGTCCTCAATAAAAACTGTTTATATCAAAATCGAAGTCTCAAGTCTGAATTACAATGAATGAAAATGAATATAAATAAGTAAAATAACCTAGCCGCTAATTGACTCAAAATAGAATTCTAATTAGACTAAAATTCTAAAATAGACAAAAAAATAATTAAAAACAAAATTTAACTTAAAAATACGCAAAAACCCTAATTTCCGTCTGCATAATTGACTTGCTATTTTTAATTTCCGTCAAGCCTGCTATGACTCCGATTTTCGAGGGTCCGGAACACATCAAGCCTCCTCATAAGTTTTAAGTTTAGACTCACAAGTCTTAATAATTAAGTAAAGCAAAGGTAACATCGTCAATGTACCCAAATCTTTGAGGTTCCCTAATATTTCTTCTGACTCTATCCTTAGCCAACTAATAATTTCTCATACCATTATCAACCATTTCAGGTTCAGTTTCTAGGCCAGTATCATGAGTTTTCGCTAGAGGGGCTTGCTATTCAACTTCTTCAGTTCCCAGTTCAGTAGCATTAGGTTCCACCTAATCAGTTTCACTAATAATAGGTGAGTCTAAAGCTGAGATAAGAGGAACACTAGTTGTTTCTCGACTGGGACTCTATGCAGATTCCAGTCTTTAAACAAGTCATCTCATTTTCATTAAAAGTCACATCCTGACTTATAATGATCATGACTCCACCTAAATCTCTAGATCACAACCTATAACCTTTAACACTTAGAGGATAACCCAAAAAACACATTTTTGAGAACCAGGTTGCAACTTACATTCATTTTGGTGTGAATAGGCAGGACATCCAAAAAAAAAATTAAAATGTGAGTAATCTTCAAGATGATCACTCCACATTTCAGCAGGGTTTTATCATTTAAAACCACAGAAGGAGTCAAGTTAATAATATAACATGCAGTCTAAAAGCCTCACCCCATAAGCTTTTAGGAACACCATACCCCACCATCATGCATCTAACTTTATCCAAAAGAGTTTTATTCATCCTTTCTGTAACCTTATTTTGTTGAGGAGTGTAAGGTGCAATTTTGTGTCTGATGATACCATTAATATGATAGAATTTATCAAATTCAGAATTATAAAACTCTAGGTCATTATCAGTTTTTAATGTCTTAACTCTTTTTTCAGTTTGATTCTCAACTTGCACTTTCCAATTTTTAAAATTTTCAAAGGTTTTAGATTTTTGCTTTAAAAATTAAATTCATACCTTTCTAGAATAATCATCAATTATAGATAAAAAAAATATCTATAGCCACCCATTATAGGAATAGGTGCAGGTCCCCATAGTTTAGAATGTATATAGTCCAATACATTCTTTGATATATGGTTACCAATTTTAAAATGTCATCTATGATATTTTCCCAAAGTACAAGTTTTACAAAATAGCACATCAGAAACATTGTCTTTATCAAATACACATTTTTTACTCAAAGTTTCAAGGCCTTTAGCAATGATATGAGCTAGTATTTTATGTCACTTTAAGGTGTCATCTTTATCATTAACAGTGTTGCCTGCAATGGTTTGATTTTTCTAAGCAATAGCATTAACAACATAAATACCATTATTTTCACACCTTTGAAAACGACAAAGAAACCTTCAATAATTTTCATAATAACATTTTGAATAATATCAAAAAAACCTTCATCATCTAGAATAGCAACAAAAAGTAAATTTCTTTTCATTTCAAGAACATATCTATCCTACTTCAAGTTATAAATATAACCATTATCAAATTTCAAAGAAATGTCACCTATGCCTGCAATTTTATTGGTCAAGTCATTTCACATGGAAACAATTCCTAAATCCTTAGACACAAAGTCTATAAACTTTTCCCTTCTAGATGTAATATGAAAAGAGGTCCCAGAATCAATAACACATTCCATATCTAACTTGTTTTGATGAGTTAAATTGAATTCTATATTTTCAGTAGGTTGAGATACAATAACATATACCTCAGACATGTCAATGTTAGAGGTGGAGGCATGATTAGGGTTGTGTGAGGAAGTTACATTAGCCTCTTCCTTTCTTTTTTTCTCTTAATTCATTTTTCTTTTTAAAGCAATTTTTAGTAAAGTGTCTGACTTATCACAACCATAACACTTCCTCCCTCTCGTCCTAGACTTAGATCTAGACCTACCTCTAAAATTTTTATAACCATTTTGATGATCATTATTGTTAAAGTGTCTAGCCATGGGTCTTACCCTTATATTTAACCATTCTCCCTTAACATTTTCAAGATTTTGGTTAATGACTATCTCAGAAGTCAATGCATCCCTACTATACTCAACGGAACTTATAACTTCATTATAGGCCTCATGGAGAGCATTTAGTAAAATAATATAATGATCCTCATCAGATAATTTCTCACCATAGCTGGCCAGATCTTGACACATTTTGGAAAAGAAATCAAGGTTAAACTCAAGATCCACAAAAGGGTCCATTTTATAACCAAAAAATTTCTTAAGCAAATAAATCTTGTTGGGGAGGAACTTAGTGTAATACAACTTTTCTAATTTTGTTTATATTTCAGGAATTGTTTTACAGTCACTAACTTTTCTCATCACATTATTAGCTAGGTGCAATATGATGTAACTGTGAGCTAACTCATCCATTTCTTTACTTTGCACACTAGCCATCTCTTTAGGGAAGGTACCATCTATGGCTTTAGAAACTTTTAGTTGAATCAAATGGGACTTCATGTCTTGTTTCCATATAGAGAAGTCGCCCCTCTTATCAAATATTTCAAGATCAAATTTATTAGTACCCATCTTATTACAAATAGTCACACTAAGTATTTTAAATAAAATAAGAAGTACGAGTGAAACATAAAAATTGATCTTTCACACAAGATAAGTAACTTAGGCAAATAGGAGAAGGCAAATATAGTATAAATGCAAACTCAAACATGCAGATTATCTAATCTTAAGTCACAATTATAATCTATCCAAATCACCCTAGGTTTTCATGAGACTCTTGTTCTCGTGTCAAATGTATCAATTGAAAAGGCAGGTCACATGGGAAATATTCACAAGAAAGAAACACAACAATTTTGATCACAAAAAATTTTAAGAATTATTATTTGTTTTTTCACAAAAAGAATTAAGAAATTGCATGCAATTTATATACATCACTTTAAGAACACCAAGTATCAATAGTCCACATAGAGACAAAAATTTAACAAACTGCAAGAGATCAGGCAAGTAGTGTTTCAGATATAAACGAGCGAATGAGTGTTTGATAGATGAGACTCCTTTAGAAATAATAAGTAACCAGAACCCCATATCTGAACAGATATCACTTGTTATGTTTTCTTGGGTTCAATTTTAGTGCAACAAACGCAGCAAGATTGCAACAATAAAAATAAGGAACTCAGAACGCCAAATTTCTTCCTGAAAGCTCGAGTTTGCCAACATTTGGCTATTTCTCGTTGAAGCTCCACGAAGTGTGGATTTGACTTCGATATTATTGCAATATTCACAAAGAACAAAGAATCACCAATTATAGAACCAGATATGAAAAGATCGTAACCCACAGAAAACCACAACCTTATAATCAACCACTCAAACTACATGAAATAGACGCAATACATCAAAACCTTACTACAACCACACTCAAGTAGTGACGAATCCAGGAAAGTGATCCAGCACGAGTGAATTTCATCCAGCACGAACGGCCACTACAAGGTTAATGGAAAAAAATTTTGAAGTCAAAATTATAAGGTGAAAAAAAAAAAATTGCAAATCCAGCATGAGCGATCAGCCGATCTTGCATACACCTAGATTCTTCCATGCTCAAGATCTACACTATCACTCAGGAACCCTACAACAAAATGGGGCTTTTGCAACACTTAAACGGCAACATTCAGTAATTGACTATTGCGAAAAAGGGTCAACGGCAACATTTAGTAGTTGAATGTTTCCTTTGGTTCATGTTTTTGAGATTTACCCCCTTTCGCAAAGTTCAAAAATTGTTGTCATAAGCTGAAAATTTTGCAACACTCAAATTACGCTTTTGCAGCGTTTTCCAGACGTCAAGCTTGTGCAGCTTTTAAAAAACGTTGCAAAAGCTCAGGCTATTGCAACGTTTTGAAAACATTGCAAAAGCTTAGACTATTGCAGTGTTTTAAAAATGTTGATATAGTCTTTTGCAACGTTTAAAAAAGGTTGCAATAGCTTATAGCTTAGATTTTGGGACTTAATTTTATATTATCTAAAGTTGAGTGACTAAATTACAATTAACATAAAACCTAAAAAAATTTAACCTAACCCCACCACAAATATCGACTTCTCTTCCCCCTCACGCTCTCAAGTACGCCTCCTTTTCCATCTCCATCTTCAGTTCTAGTTCTCTTCCCCCCACCCCCGCCGAACTCCGGCGTCGTCTCAATATTGGTTATACTTTTCTACAAGACTTGATTGTTTTCTACTTTGTGTATAAATTGTCTTATCTTGATTTCTGATCTGAGAAAGCTTTTATAATTTATTTGTGGTAGCTCTGATATATCTGCAATATTTTGTATTTCATTTTTATGTATTTCCCTTTTAAATTGTATTTCTTAATTATCTTACTTGGCCTTTATATGTTGAGAATATGCTTAGTTTATCATATTTCATAATATTCCAAATGTTGATTAGATACGCACCATAACAAATATTTCTCTAATCCGAGACAAGAAGTATTCATAGATGATCATAATCCACTATGTTTACTTGCAGGGTAGCAACTTTATCTTTCAGATTAGCCTCTTTTGCAAGTTGAATAAGTTAGGTTTATTAGTACATTCTTATTTATTTATTCATAATAGAAATTTTTTGGTTATGTTTATTTTATTATTTTGGTGTAATTTGATCTTACATTGCTTGTAGCTATATATGTGTAGTAATAACCATAAATGGTTCTTAAACAATATTTGTCGTCCCTATTTGTATTGTTCCAATATCTAATAATGTCATTCTTGTGTTTTACCTTATCATAGGTTGATCCATTGATGACAATTATCTTGACATCAGTAGCCTCAACTTGTTTCTTGATTTTTGATGAATGCGCATTAGGAAGATACCACAGCATTCATGATTTCGAGGGCAATGATAACAATAATTCGTTGGTCTTAATTAAGCAAACTGGTACTGTGAAGACATCAATTATTTCTTTTGTGGCATGATGATCTGTCGTGGATTTGTTAAACATTATTAACACTTTATTTTATATGAGTTATTTTGTGAATTTTAAACGATATTTATTTTGTATGGATTCGAAAATTTGTAAATTACTATTTTAATGAATTAATTTTGTCGTTTGTACAAATTTTAGTTTTAATAAATCAACGAGAAAATATAAGTTTTATAAATAAATATTCCATAATTTTTTAAAAAAAATATAAATTGCTTACAGTAGCGTTTAAAAAACGTTGCAAAAAGGTTTATCGTAACACTTTAAAAACGTTGCAAATGGGTCTACTGCAACATTTAAAAAACGTTGTAAAAGGGTTTACCGTAACACTTAAACGTTGCAAAAGAGTCTATAGCAACGCTTAGAAGATGTTGCAAAAGAGTTTACCGCAACACTAAAAAAATGTTGCAAAAGGGTCTAACGAAACACTTAAAAAACGTTGAAAAATGGTTTATCGCAACACTAAAAAAAAGCTGCAAAAGGTCTATCGCAACACTTAAAAAATGTTGCAAAAGGTTTTTACTCTACGACAACACTGCGATTTGCAACACTAAAAAAACGTTGCAAAAGTCTTTTGGCAAAATTTTTTGAACGTTGTAAAAGACAATTTTGTTGTAGTGGAAATCAAGGATTTCCAATAGATTTCACAAAGAACTCATGTTGAGAGAGAGAGAGAGAGAGAGAGAGAGAGAGAGAGAGAGAGAGAGAGAGAGAGAGAGAGAGAGAGAGAGAGAGAGAGAGAGAGAGAGAGAGAGAGAGAGAGAGAGAGTATGTATATATCACTAATAAGAAGTCTTGTGCCTTATTTTTTTGGAGAAAATTAGAGAGATTTGGCATCTTAATTTGATTGTCTTTTTAGCAATTAATTTTGATATTTCTATACATAAACATTTGTAGAAAATAAGAAATATCATTTTAAGATGACATCACTCGCAGTGAAAATGTTGAACTCGAAATTCGCGCCGCAAGGTCGACACATCTCTGCTCACCTTCCTTCCACATGTAGGTAACTTGCACACTTGAATAACCACGTTAAACTTCTCATGTCCATTTCTCAGATGAGGTGCGACTGTTGTAAGCACCTTGACACAAAAAGAATATATTTTGATACGGCAGAGATATGTTTGCAAGAATTGAATATAGAATATTGGATTTATAATGTGTGAATGTGGTGCTCACCGTTTCATTGCTAGGATAACCATACATTTGGGAGGTACAAATATGAGCTTTTATACCAAGAAAAATCCATCGCTCAATCCTCACTAGGATAGAGAACTCGATGCTGTCTCGGCTATCCATTGGATATTTGATAGACTTCATTTTGATGACCCAATGGTCAAATTAAAATATGTCAATTCTAATTATGATAAGCACGCAACTGTTCGAGATGAGTTGAAAATAGCCAATGTTATAAACATAATATGAAATATATACTAAGAAACTGACTAAATATGTAACGTCCAAAAAATTATGATGTTCATATTTTCTCATTATTGTGTAATAAATTATTTATAGGATTTTATTAAATTTTATTGGAAATAAAAGTAGGAAAAATGAGAATATTAAGAAAATGAGAAGTTACGAAAAACATATTTAAACGTCTCTTATAGACACTCGTTTGAGCACTTTCGACCTCCACTGAAAGCATGTGACATATGTATGAAATAGCTCTCAAAAAGAACTTCAAGAATGTGAATTTTTATTTTTTATTTTTTAAGTTTCACCGACGGATATTCTCCGAAAACTTTTTAAGATGAACCTTTTACACAGGGTCCCGAAAACAAGTTTTAAGTAGCTTATTTTGACAAGCAATAACTTTAATTTCACCTCGTTTGGTCGTTTCTTGCATGCTAAAGTGCCCAATAAAGTAGTTCATGATACTTTAAAATAGTACCGAAAATTTGATATTTTGATTTCATTTGATGGCTCAAAATCTTGCCCATACATACCCTCTAAAAACTGAAAATTGAAGCTTGAAAAAGCATGACATGGCAACTAGCTTTGCCACGTCCACTTCATAACCTTGGTGACTCACTTCCATGGCTTAATTAGACAACTCACCACTTCAACCATGACACCTCATGGTCGTATGAATTTAACCTCAACAGTCAACACCTTCTCCTTGGTCATCATTGCATCCTAATCGTGGCCACATCACGGAGCTCAATCTTCTCTTCAAAACTTCACTATAAATAAAAGGTAATTTGAATGAAAACACCACATTAAAACTTCTTGCAACGAAAAGCTAGAGAAAGACCTCCTTATCCAAAACCCTAGGTAAGGAACTCATGGTGATTTTTTTTTTTTTTTTTTTTTTTTATTTATAATTTTAATCTGTTATAGTAGTCTCCTTGATCAAGATCAAAAGAAGCAAGTATGGGTCAAATCCAATTTTTGAAAAAATCATCAGGTGTTGACACTTGGGTAAAGAATATGACTTGGTGTCAACATCCATGTCAACATCTTTGTAGACAACTGACCATTTTTTGGTTTTAATTTTCATATTTTACTTTAATGTGATTTTCAAGTTTCTAATATTATATTCACCTACAGTGAGTATCACTATCTTTTTGTGGCTTAACACAATTTCAATTGATTGTGAGTCACGAAGAAATGTTTACGCATTGGGATTATAGACTCAAACTCTTATGGTAATCATTATGTTATGTACGTCGGGAGTCGTCTTGAGACCCAAAGACCTATGATGATCGATATTTTGTTTGATTAACCATAATGGGGTCAATTAGGGTGAAAAGTGAAAGGATGAAGTCCTATGATTTGTGTCCACCTTATCGATATCGTGGTTGTAGACTTATTTAAGCACTTAGGGTAGACGAAATAACTTATAATCCGGCCCTAAATTACTGTTTTAAAGAAAAAGTGCATGTGTATCGAATTAATCATTGAATTATTATTCATATTTTTATATTTTACAAATGTAGATGTTGCAATTTGACATGTTCAAGTATTCTCTCGGAATGGATAAAGTCGATCAACGAGAAATTTTAAATGTATGTGGTTGAGATACACATACACACTTGGCAGACGTACCATGATTTTCCAACTTTGACGCAGTTTGTCTGGTCCTACTTCTATATATGTTGACTTCCACGATGCAAGACTATGGATTTCGTGTACTTTGATAATATTTTGGGAGAATAATAATAATAATGTAGTAGTAATAGTTGTAGAGGTAACATTATAAATGGAAAAACAAATATTTTGAATACTTTTTGTAAATCCTCTTTTCTAAACAACTATGTAAAATAACTTGGAAATGTTTTATGAAATGTTTTATATTACCATTCAATATCCAAAAAATCATGTTTTAGACTATTATTTTTCGACACCTTAACACTAGATGTTGACCCCAAACAATCTTTCCTCGAAAACGGTGCATGTGTCGACGCCCTGAAGGTTAGTGTCGAAATCAAATCTCCTTCAACCAAACCTATAGTTTCATGCACTTTGATGTTGACACCAAGGATTTTTTTGCATCAATTTTTTTTTTTTTTTAAATTTTATCCCATTTTTCGATTTATTAATTATTAAATAGTACGGGGAGTCAGAGTCTTCACAAAACATATTTGCTGGGGCATCAAATCTATCTATACTACATACATTATCTTTTGATCAAGGTGATTTTTCTCAAAAGATGACATTGATAGAAGAGGTTACCATCTTAAAAATATGATGCGACGGGAAAATATATTCATCTAGAAAGTTAACGTTATTTGAAAGAACCAATTTGAAGGGAATGATTTTGCTGAGGTAGGTAGCCAACCACTTCCGATGAAGCACCTAACTGCCTCACCCAATATCTTAAGGGAGATATGAGAGAGCAAAGTATGGTAAAATGTGGACCTTGCATAACCTCTTACTTTGTCATTGCTGATAAGTATATTTTATTCACTTATTTATATGCTAAAATTAGAATAAAATATTTTCGTTTAAGAATAAATACTATTGATTCACTTTTGTTTGTTATTATTTCAGTTTTGATCTCAAAGTCAAGTGAATGAAGCAATTGATGCAAACAAAGGGCAATTGGATAACAACTTGAGCTAAATTGCACACTTGAAAGTTGGTGAGGTCAATTGAGAATCAAATTGATGCTAACATGGAAGAACTTGAAAGTTCGAGGGCTTAATTGAAGATATTGAAAGATAAAAATGGAGAAATTGAAGAGATTCAGAAGTTCGAGGTTCAAATTGACTAAATCAAAAGCTGAAGGATTGTTGCGCAATTAAAGAAAAAGACCAACTTTAACAGAGTTTAAAGATGAAAATTGCATTAAAACAGAAGAACCACGCGATAGGGGCCAAAAACCTAGCACGAGCATGCCTCTGAATTTACTGATACGGTAACTGAATTATTAAACGCAAGCAATTTCTGGCTCTACTCCAAGCGATCGCGCGCTTTTCTGCGTAGGGGAAAATTCTCAACCATAATTAAAGGGAGGTGAATCATACACAAAACACGACGTGAAATTGACCCCCTTTTAAAACACACACACACTATTCTTCATTCATTCAAGAGGTGAGGAGCATATTAAAAGAAGAGTTGGAGACAAGTGTTTGAAGATTGGAAAGGAGATAGATTCTTGGTACAAGACATCTTTCTTCTTCGTTGATTTGATTAAGCAGATCATTCGATTCATTCAAGAGCTTTCTTCTTCATTGATTTTTGAATTTAGATTAAAATACAAACATCATTCGATTGTTCAAAGAGAGTTAGAATATAAAATATTTCGGTGCTTAATTACAATCTTCGTGGTAACGATAATCTGAACTCTTTTATCCACTATATTACTTGTCACAATTCGTACACTTACGATATATTTCACACAGACTATGTTTTGAGTAAATAATTGCTTTGCTAGGTCTACTTCAAGAATGAGGTGCAACGAGCATACATTTAACCATAAATCCTGTTAGATGGAAATTCTAAGGTACCCTTTGTGGGCATGTGCCCCCCTATTGGAGGATGTCATGTGAGGCTAGCAAATGCTTGGGCACCATAACTTTTCTATTCTATTAGATTCATAAATTTACATATGACATGTTTCTATAACTTAGGTTTATTCGGCGAGATTTTCTCAAAATTATTTGTAATCATATATTTTATTAGTCTCCATTTGGTAAACTGTTTATAAATAAATTTACAAATAACACATTTATCCAAACCACTTTTTAACTCCGCACATTTTCTCAAATTACTTTTCAACAACATATTTTTACTTCAAAACATTACATATTATTTGTTTATAAAAAAAAAGATATAGGTTGTTCACATATCAGTTTTAGGAGTATCCTACGATGCAGTACCGGCATAGAGGGCTCTTTCTTGTCTCACATTTGTGCTTTGTGGATGACATAATTATTTTCGCCAACGACTAGAAGCAGCATGTGAGGAGATTGCTTAACGTACTTGAGCATTATGAGAAGGCTTTTGGTCAGTTGGTCAATAGAGACAAGAGTGCACTTATTCTTCCGAGGAGATCATCTCTAGCCCTGATACAGAGACTAGAGGGATTAACTGGCTTCAGGCATTGGCAGCTACCTATAACTTATTTGGGCGTTCCTCTAATTCAGGGACATTGTCGGACCTTCTTGTATGATGACATGATTCAAAAGGTTCGCAACAAGATTTCTAGTTGGGCTTGTAGATTATTATTACCTGAGGCTCATATTACACTGGTACACTCTATTTTATCTTCCATGCCACTTTACCTCTTTCAGATTATGTAGCCTCCTAAGGCTGTCTTGAAACAGTTGGAATTCATCTCCGCTAGATTTTTATGGGAAGGTCAGGAACAAATACGTAGGATACATTGGCGTAGGTGGGAAGCTTTTTGTCTCCCATATGAGGAGGGGGGCCTTGGCTTTAAGAGATTGCAGGACGTTGTTGACGCTTTCACCCTAAAAGCTATGGTAGAGGTTTCGTTCTCAGGATCCTTTATGGGCCAAGTTTCTTATGGGTAAATATTATGTTGAGTCTCACTCTTCTCAGGTTTCGATTACTCATAAAGCTTCTAGAGTTTGGTGTAGACTTTTACGTTGTGTTCCTCATGCTAGGGATTGTATTGCCTGGTAGTTGGGACAGGGACAGATCTTCTCCTGGAAAGATTGTTGAATGGGGAATGCCACTCTTGCTTTACAGTTACCTTCTCATGTGCATTCTTCGGCCAAGGTATGTAACTTCTTTAATGATTCTGGTTGGGATCTCAATCAGTTGCGACAAGTTGTTCCTATTTACTTGGCTGAGCAGATAGCTCTTCTTCCTTTATCCATTGATACCGCAGACCGGATTCTATAGAGGGATATGCCGAATTGTAGATTCTCTAGCAAGTTGCGTGGCAAATTATTAGGGAAGCTTCCACGGCTCAAGCAGCTTATTGATGTTTCTGGGGGGCCATCCATCCCTACGACAATATCATTCTTCTATTGGAGGTTAAGGCAGGGTTTGATTCCACTTCAGACTGTTATCAAAATAAGGTTACAGGTTCAGTTGGCCTCACGGTGTCAGTGTTGTCAGTCAGAGGAAACCTTACATCTCGTGTTTATTGGTAGTCCGATTGCTGCTTAGGTGTGGAGTTATTTTTCTGACATTTTTAAGATTCCTTCTTCACCTTTAGATGCGATCAAGCATCGTTTCCAGCGATGACGGTTCTAGGGTTAGTATATCAAGAAGGGAAATATTCACATTAGTGTGCCTTTGTTCATTTTTTGGTTCCTTTGGACGACACGTAATGATGCGAAGCACAGAGAAATCACTATGGAACCTCGTAGGATTATTTGATGAGTACACAGACATATCACGCTGTTACAGATTGGGCATATGTTCAAACACACTCACTGGCGTGGGGATACATGCATGTTTGGCATCATTGTTTGGTATCTCTATGCATGTTCCCCTTGCCCCCTCCCCCATTCTGGTGTTTTTGCGTAAGCCATATGTGAGATCCCACAAGGTGAACACAGATGGATGTGTTCGAGAGGGGAGGGCTAGTGGTGGTGGTGTTATCCGAGATAATGGTGGATAGTGCATACGGGCATTCTGTGCTTACCATGGGGAGTGCACTATCCTCGAGGCTGAGTTACGAGCTATTTTAGATGGGTGTGCTTCTAGTTCATGAAAGATGCGAGTGGGAAATGGGGCGCGGGGGACCGGCGTACCCGAATGTAATGAACTGCTTTGCGGTGGGAAAGTGAATGTTACACCGCTTTGCGGTGGAAAAGTGAATGTTACACCGCTTCGCGGTGGGAAAGTGAATGTTACACCGCTTCGCGGTGGGAAAGTGAATGTTAAACCGCTTTGCGGTGGAAATGCGCATGTTAATCTGGTTCCAAATAAGTAATTGCCCACTGTATTCTGATTGACTAGAAGTTACATCAAGTGAGCTCACGATGGAATGAAGTGAAGTTTTGAAATGTTAAGTGAAAGTTCGAAAAGTTTGAAAGTTCTGGAAAGTAAAGTAAATGGGGATACATACATGGAATTTTTGAAAAGCATTCATGTCATAAGCATGCATTCATGCATACAGTTTACTTACTGAGCTTTAGCTCACCCCAATCCCTCCCCAACATTTCAGGTGATGAAAGTTAGGTGATCCGAGGAGAGCACTTGGCAGCTGACTCAGGCTATACTCGCATCAACTCTTTTAAAATAAAGTTAAATTAGAATTTATTTCAATTTCTAATTACTAATCCTTTAATTCATGTATTATTGAGGTTAAATTACCTCTTATTTCATTTGCTAAAGTTTATTTACTTGGAATTGTATTGTTGAGGAGTTTGAGTCTTATTATAATGGTCGTAGACTGGAGTTGACTGACTTGTACATTGAGGCGGATTTAGTGTTGGCTATTCATTGCATCTCATGGGGAGGTGGCCCTTGGTACATACAGACATTGCTAAGGAGTATCTGACATGAGCTTCCCTTGACAGAGACACGATTTCTCACATCCTCATGGAGGGGAATCAGGTGGCTGATGACATGACCACACAGGGTTGGACACGACATAGTTATATAGAGTTTGAGAATCAGGATCACTATCAGATGACTAGAACATTGCTTCAGATGGATTACCATGACTTTCCTTCAGTTCGAGGTATATAATTATTTATTACATAATTTTCCATTTATTCTATATTTTGCTAGTTTTCCTTTGTTTTAGGTCGTTCTTCGTTTTTCTTTATTTCCTTCATAGGTACACCTCTTTATTAACAAATTTTCGAATGCTTATTGTACTTTACATTTTCTGGAGGTCAAGTTTATGTCCCTCTCATTTCCTGTACTTTTCATTTTATTATATATAAAATGGTAGGGGAATCCGAACCCCCATCAGCCTGCCTTGGCGGAGGCCTGCAAATCTGTCATATTTAAAAAATAATAATAATAATAATAATAATAATAATAATAATAATTACCAACAAAGGTTTAATTCATATTTATTTTATTTTAACCCAACATCAATGTTCGGCGGCTATTTAGCCGTGGTTATTTTTAGTTTTTGTATTTTTTAGAATTTATGGTTAAAAATTAATTTCGAAAATATTTATGATTAAAAAGTGATATTGAAAATAGAAATGATTATAATTGTGTCTTATAACGAGTTAGACGAAGACGAACACATGCTAAATTATTTTTTTTAACCTCAAAATATCTCTACCAACAAAAAAATGAATTTGGTGCAAGGGAAACTCATGAAGGTAGTGTTGAAAAAGAAAAGGCTGAACGTACGTCAAATCTCACGCAGAATCACACCCTTATTTGCGTCACTTTTGTCAAAGTAAATTCTAATCAATAGAGAGGACGTGGGAAACTGGGTAAAGATAAAGACAGGAACAGTAAAGAAAGAAAGAAAAAAATAGAATAGGTGGACGGGTGGGGGGTAAAGTTAAGGGGTATGCATTGCAATAATGAAGGGTGGGATGGGACCAGGTGGCAGGGCGTGGGAGAAGACGAACATGACATTGTCGGTTGTTTTTTGTGCTCAGATTGTTAATCTCATCGGTTGTTTCCCACTTCTCTTCTCTCTCTACCTTTCTCTCTCCTTAGCTTCTTCACAAGCAACCAACCTGTCTCTTGTTGGATACATAGTTGGCTGTTGGAACCACTGCAACACACCCCCACACCACACCACACCACCCCCACCCCCACCGATATCTCCTCCACCATTTCTTGATTATGTGTAACCTTTTCTGGTTTGCAAAATTTGATCTTTGATCAAGTTCCTAGGGTAAAGATTCAAGATTGAGATCTTTCTGCAACTTTGATTCATATTTTTTGTGGGGTTGTTAAAATTATAAGGTCTCTCTCTCTCTCTCGTTCCCTTTTTTCTTTTTCATTTATTATCTCTCCGTTTTTCTATTAAGCCCTAGGTTTTCAAGAAATTAATATCATGGGTTGGTGAGATTAGAACAAAATTCTTGGTATTTTACATCAGTTAGTAATATATATTATTTGCTGACTTCCGTGTGGGATTATCTTACTTCGGATAAGATAAATTAGTGGCCTAGTATTTTAGGGTTTAACAAAAAGAATGGCATTGAGTGGTGAAGACAAGGATATGAGGATGCAAGGATCTACAGGCTACAACTCCGTAGAGATTCAACAGGAGAGAACAAGAAATTTGGAACCAAATTCTGGTGGATCTAAACTGAAGACACCTGCAAAAATTAGCTACCGTGAATGCCTCAAGAATCATGCCGCAAGCATTGGAGGGAATGTAACTGATGGGTGTGGGGAATTCATGCCTAGTGGTGAAGAAGGAACCCTTGAAGCCTTAAAATGTGCAGCTTGCAATTGCCACCGAAACTTCCACCGCAAAGAACACCACGGCGAGGCAGCTGCGGCGGGGGTAATCCACCCTCTTCCACTCCCACCACCACTGCCTTCTCCATCAATGAGCCAGCACCGCATGGGAATGCACAATGTTAATCACTGGAGTTCAATGGTGCATCCAGTGAAAATGGCTTTTGGCAGTGGTGGAGGTGGAGGTGGTGGCAGTGTAGGGACAGACTCTTCAAGTGAGGAGCTCAACTTCAATGCTTATCAATCCAACACGGCAGCCCCTCCGCCGCCGCAGTTTGTCAACAAGAAGCGGTTCCGTACAAAGTTTACTAATGAGCAGAAGGATAAGATGCTAGAATTTGCTGAAAAACTTGGGTGGAGAATTCCAAGAGAAGATGATACTGAAGTGCAAAGGTTTTGTGCTGAAGTTGGGGTTAAAAGACAGGTTTTTAAGGTTTGGATGCACAATAACAAGAGTTCTTCTGCCAAAAAGAATCCCCAAGAAATTTAGATTCTTCAAATTGAAGTTCAGAATTTGAGTTCGTGAGTTGGACATTTACTGCATGTTTTGTTGGGTAGGACGAGATAATAATACTGTTGAGTACCATCTAATCTCGTACCTTAAACATGTCATTAAGGTATAAGCTTGGGATTTCTTGTTGTAGAATTAGATGGGCAAAAGGGAGAGTAAAATCTGTTTGCATTTGCAGGCTCCAACTTGAGTAATTAAGAATTTTCTTAAATGTTTTCTGGTATGCAGCTTTTTGTTTTCTCTCTTTGCCATTTCGTTTTTAATGTAATAATATTTGAAGTCTGATCGATTCACCATTAATGTTCTTAGCAACAACTTCTCTAGAAGAAATCCTTGCACAAACACAAAGTAACAAGATTATTCTCAATCTATGACAAGTAATTGGAATGATAATATTGACAAGAATCAAGAAAAAGAGAAACCCCTTAAAACTTGATAATGCCACAATCGTGTGACTCAAATCGAGGGCTCAGAAATTTTCCCAATAACCACAATCGGCAACACCACACGAAGCAGGGAAGAGCACACTCCGAGGCAACCCGTAACCCACGAATTTTCACCAAGAAAATCGCACTAGCAGAGGCCTAAGCCGGACGCACCAAAACACGGTGCAAGCAAAGCCGCGCACGAAGACAGCAAGGAAAGGAGCAGCCAACCACAAAGGAGGCAGCAAACCGGAGGCCTAGAAATGTGGAGCAGGGTCGCAAGTTCTCACACAGAGAGAGAGAGAGAGAGAGAGAGCCAAACACTATCGGTCACGAAGAAGGCGAGAGAGAGCGGCTTTAGAGAGTGAGGGAGTTGTGTCTTAACCGAGAGAGTGAGAAGTGTAGGATAGATATAGGGTAGGTTTAGGTTTAATTAGGAGAATGGGTCGAGGGCCTAATTAAACCAGGACCGCCAATCGGATCCACCTACCGAGCAATAGGGCCAACGACCCAATTAACACCTCAAGGTAAAGTGATAAAGTCTTTAACCTGTCATTCTCGTGGGTTACGCATATTGTGGTTAGTTGAGGAAAATAATTCTTCGATCATGGGCCGAAGGCCTACGAAACTAAAAAATCGACCCGATGTTTCATCATCGCCCCCGGGGTTTGTTTGGGACCAAAAATCCCAACAAACCTCCACCTTGGTACCGACCAAACCCGCAAAAGACAAAACAACACATGTTTAGTAGATGCAAGAGTAAAGTCCTAAACTAATCAGAACTTTTGATACTTGTACTGATATTTAGAAGCAATAGACAACTTCTAAATTTTACCAATGTGAGCACATTTGTGCCCATATCTGCAGGGTTATAATCTGTATGCACTTTCTCAAGTTTAATTTCATCTTGAGAAACAATATTTCTAATAACCTAACATCGATATGTTTAGTACATTCATGAAAAACAGGATTCTTACATAAATGAATAGTTGATTGACCATCGGAATATACTGTTATACTTTCATTTAAGGTACCTAGTTCCTTAAGTAATCATTTAAACCACAAAGCTTCTTTAAAGGTCTCGGTAACAACAATATATTTAGACTCAATAGTAGAGAGAGCAACAATATGTTGGAGCTGAGACTTCCAACTAACACATGAGTCACACAAAGTAAACAAATAAGAGGAAGTCGATTTCCTATTATTTCTATCTCCACCATAATCAGCATCAGTAAAACCCTTCAATTTCACATTATTAGATTTGCACTTATAGATTAAACCCACATTGTAAGTATCACTAAGATACCTAAGTAGTCACTTCAAGGCTTCCCAATGAGTGGGGCCTGGATTAGACATGTACCTGCTCAAAGTACTAATAGCAAAGGCCAAATCTGGCCGAGTATAAACCATCAAATACATCACAGAACCAATCACATTAGAATAAGATATATTACTCATATAAGTTATTTCTTCCTCATTTGCAGGTGATTCATCTTTCGTTAAAATAAAATGATTCCCAAGAGGTACAGAAGCAGGCTTACAATTAATCATACCAAACTTCTTTAACACCTTTTGCACATAGGGAGTTTGATGCAGAAATAAACAAGAATTAGACCTATTTTTTTCAATTTTCATACCCAAAATACGTTTAGCATGGCCTAGGTCCTTCATATCAAATTCTTTGTTTAACTCATTTTTAACCTTGTCTACTAAGATCATGTTAGAACCAATCAATAATATGTCATCCACATAAAGTAACAGATACACATACTCATCAGTGCTGTGGTGCATATAGTATAGACAATAATCAAACTCACTTCTCTTGAAACCAATAGATAGCACATAAGAATCAAATTTCTTATATCACTTTCTAGGTGATTGTTTTAAACCATATAATGATTTTTTTAAGGAAACACACATGATTAGGTTTTTCTTTCTCTTCAAAACCTTTGGATTGAAACATAAAAACTTTCTCTTCAAGATCTCCATGTAGAAAAGCAGTTTTCACATCAAGTTGTTCAAGTTCCCAGTCATAATACGCAACAAAAGCAAGCATGACTCTAATGGTGGTATACTTAACAACGGGCGAGAAAATCTCATTATAATCTACCCCTTCATTTTGTGTGTAACCCTCGGCTACTAACCTAGCCTTATATCTCACAGGCTCACTCTTAGTGGGACCCTCCTTAACCTTGTAGATCCATTTACAGCCTACAATAGATTTATCTTTAGGTCTGTCCACTAAAACCCAAATTTGATTCTTATGGAGCGACTCCATCTCCTCTTTCATGGCACTAACCCAAAATTTTCTATTTTCACTTCTCATAGCCTCCTTGTAGGTATTGAGCTCTTTATCAACTAGGTCTTGGTAACTAGCATAGGCTATAACGTAGTTGGACATCCTTTGGGGTTCTCTATGTGGTCTTCTTTCCCTATCTCTAGCTAACTGATAGTCATCCAAAGGGTTATGGTCAACAGGATGATTTATAGGTTAATCTTCTTCAAATTCTACATTCTCGTGATCTTGTTGGGGGGTACTCTCCACCTCACTCGGGGTAATGAGGATAGGGACTCTAACACTCTCCACCTCAAGAGAGGGTTCATCTCCACCTATCTCTAGCTGTTCTTCATTTCCTAGACACAACATCTCTGACTCATTAAAGGTGACATCTCTGCTGATGATTATTCTCACACCCTTTTGACTTCTATCCTACAACTTATACCCTTTAACACATTCAGGATATCCTAGAAAAACAGACTTTCTAGCTCTAGGTTCTAACTTTTCCTCACTTTGATGAGAAAACACAGTACAACCAAAAGTTCTAAGCATAGAATAATCAGCACATTTTCCATACCATTTTTCATATGGAGTATCACCATTCAAGGCAGTGGAATGAGTCATATTAATCAGATAGCACGCAGTCATAACAGCTTCACCCCAAAAAGATTTAGGCACACCAGAGCTTAACATCATACATTTAACTTTATCAAGTAACGTACGATTCATCCTTTCAGCAACCCCATTTTGCTGGGGAGTGTAAGGCACAGTTCTATGTCTAGTAATACCATTATCTTTACACATATTGTCAAACTCAGAGTTTCAGAATTCAAGACCATTGTCAGTTCTCAAATATTTTATACTTTTACCTGTCTAATTCTCCACCTGTAATTTCCAAGTTTTAAACTTTTCAAAAGTTTCAGATTTATCTTTCAACAAATAAATCCACACACGTCTGGAGAAATCATCAATAATAGACATGAAATATTTGTTACCACCAAAAGTGGGATTGCTCCCTGGACCCCATAAATCAAAATGAATGTATTCAAGCATTCTAGTTGTTCGGTGTGTGCTGGATGCAAAAGACATCCTGTGATGTTTACCAAGCACACAATGATCACAAAATGACATGTCAGACACCTTATCTTTTCCAAACACACCCTTATCATTTAAATATTTTAGACCTTTAACACTCACATGTGCAAGTCTATTGTGCCATTTTTGTGTGTGATCGGTGTCAATGGATGCAATAGTATGATTTTTACCACTTACTACCTCAGCATAAGTTATGTAAATGCCATTTTTTCTAATGGCCTTAAAGGACCTAAGTGCACCCTTAAACATTTTAATCATCCCGTCACCAAGCCCCCCCCCCCCCCAGTGAAACCCGTATTTTCTAATTCTCCCATAGATATCAAATTTCTACCCATATGTGGAATGTACCTAACATTCTTCAATGTATGCACAAAACTATTTTCAAATTTGACAGTAACATCACCAACACCTGTAATGTTATATGCGACTCCACCCCATGCAACAACATGACCATGATCAGACTCATGCAAACGATCAAACCAATGCTTATGAGAAGTGACATGAAATGATGCACCAGAGTCAATAATCCATTCATCAGTATGGGAGTTCATAGATAGGTTAATTTCACTAGGCTTGGGATCTAAAAGGACGTAAACCTTACCAGATTAATTATGTTTTGGTGCCACAATGTTTACCTCCCCTTGTTCACTCCCCTTTAGTTTATTTTTCTCCTTATATCAATCACTAATAAAGTGTCCTAACTGACCGCAACCATAGCACTTTTTACCTGCAGCTTTCCATAGTGATTTGGATCTACTTCTACCCTTTTTTCTTGCTACCACTACCTTGCCCACTCCCACTATTTCCACCACCCTTTGTTTGAGTCCTACCTCTCATAAAGTGGACCTCCCCTTGCTTTCTCCCACCTTTCTCAGCTCTTATCTCCCTATCCTTACTTTTAAGTGAATCAATGACTACCTCCGGGGTAAGGGTCTCCCTCCCATACTTGATAGCATTCTTAACATCCTTATATATGTCAGGAATGTCATTCAATAAAATTATGGCCTTGTATTCTTCAGGCACTTTATCACTACAGTTTGTGATATCTTGAACAAGTTTATTGAAAATATCGAGATTGTCATCTAATTCCTTTGAAGGATCGATTTTGAAACTGAAAAAGCTTTCAAGTAGAAAAAGTTTGTTCGGGGTGGATTGTATTAAGTAAAGTTCTTGTAACTTTTTCCAAAGAGCTTCAGTAGGATCGTGTTTACCAACTTTTCGTAAAACACTATCAGATAAATGCAGGATAATAGAAGTATAAGGAAGTTCATCAAATTTCTTTTTCTGTTCTTCAGTCACAGTAGCAGGAAAAGAATTATCAATGGCTTTAGAAACTTTTTGCTGAACCAAAATACCTTTCATTTTCTGTTGCCAAATAGAAAAATCACCCTTTCCATTAAAGACACTCAAGTCAAAATGATGTGCAGACACATTTCAAGAAAACAAGCAACACACCACAATAGAGTAATATGCAACTCACAAAGAATTTCACACAGACACCTAAAGGGCCGCAATATATACGCCATTCTAAATTCTCAGGATTCCGTGAGACGCAAAAGGTCTCAGGTCAAGAGAATTTTCGACACGGGTAAGGTCAAGGGAAACAATTCTAATATCAAGAGTAACAAAAAAATAAATAATCATCAAGATATATCGAAAATAGGTATAACACAACAATATCCAAATCATAGGTAATAACAATTAAATCCTATAACTAGCAACAGGCAACCGCAAGCCTAATGGTCACCCCACACGATGACCTACTATTACAGAAATTTAAAAGTGATCAGCCAATTTACCAGAGCGGACTTTTCTGTATCTGTAATTGGGAGTGATGCGAAATTATTTGTTTGTTTTGCGAATTTGCAATTAGCGATCCTTCGATATATATAGGCAGATACAACACCAAGCAAGAATCAACCTTCAAAGTTAGCTGTGATTGCAAAAATAGCAAATATGGCACAATCATTCAAAACAATTTCCAATGCGCATGTTATGAAAAATGTCAGAAATAATTTCAGCAATAAGGCAATAAACACAGAGTTTAAGAAAAAAGTATCGATTCCAAAAATTCACCAATCAGTCAAGCCCTTCGCTCTGATACCACTTTGTAGAAGAAATCCTTACACAAACACAAAGTAACAAGATTATTCTCAATCTATGACAAGTAATTGGAATGATAATATTGACAAGAATCAATAATAAGAGAAACTCCCTAAAACTTGATAATGCCACAATCGTGTGACTTAAACCGAGGACTCAGAAATTGCCTCAATAACCACAATCGACAACACCACACGAAGCAGGGAAGAGCACACTCCGAGACAACCCGTAACCCACGAATTTTCACCAACAAAATCGCACCAGCAGAGGCCTAAGCCGGATGCACCAAAACACGGTGCAAGAAAAGCCGCACACGAAGACAGCAAGGAAAGGAGCAGCCAAGTACAAAGGAGGCAGCAAACCGGAGGCCAAGAAATGTGGAACAGGGTCTCAGGGTCGCAAGTTCTCATAGAGAGAGAGCCAAACACTATCGATCACGAAGAAGGCGAGAGAGAGCAGCTTTAGAGAGTGAGGGAGTTGTGTCTTAACCGAGAGAGTGAGGAGCGTAGGATAGATATAGGGTAGGTTTATGTTTAATTAAGAGAATGGGTCGAGGGTCTAATTAAACCCGGGCTGCCAATCGGATCCACCTACCGAGCAATAGGGCCAACGACTCAATTAACACCTCAAGGTAAAGTGATAAAGTCTCTAACCTATCATTCTCGTGAGTTACGCATATTGTGGTTAGTTGAGGCAAATAATTCTTCGATCATGGACCGAAGGCCTACGAAACTAAAAAATCGACCCGATGTTTCATCATCGCCCCCGGGGTTTGTTTGAGACCAAAAATCCCAACAACTTCAAGTAAGTTTCTCTCTTTTTCGTGTGTAATTTGAGTTCAATTTCATGCAATTTATGATTAATTGAGATTCTTGTTAATTTCTTCAACAAGTTCAAGAGAAAAGGTGAACGTGTTTTTCACTTTTCTGATCCATTGCCTTCAATGGGTATTTTTTTTTCATTGTGATTTTTTTGAAGTAAAATATGCAGTTGAAAAATATGTATGTGTGTTTGGTATTGTTTAAAAAGAATTTTTTCGAAATAAATAGTGATTTTTAGGAGAATTGATGGTTAAAATTTGGTTGAAAAATCAAATATTGTGGACTTGTAACTTTTAATGGATGGTGAAGATAAGTATTGTAGATTTTTTTTTTAAGGAAAACCAAACAATGGCTAGTTAAAAAGTAATTTGAGAAAATATATTGTTTATGTTTACCAAATGGAAGCTTTGGTGACGTTATGTTTGTATTTTATTTTGTATTTTCATTTTAGAAAATGTTTTATGTTTTTATTTTTGTTTTCAAATTTGTTGAAAACGTGTTTGATTTGTTATTTCTGAAAACTGTTTTTGAAAATGAAAAGTTAGAAAACACTTTTTGTTTGAAATTTTACAGAATGCTACTTAAACTATTTTTAATTAATTTGCTTTCAGAATACAACTGGCTCAAACTCAAATTTTCTTTCACAATACACCGAAAATATGGTTGCTTCCAATACACTTGTTGATGAGCAATCCCACCTGGGTGATGAAACGATAACGTTGGTGGCGTTCAAGGTTTTTGTGGTAGGATCATCAGGGACAATCAATACATCCGAACATGACAGCCCCAGGTCGGAAAATGAGTAAATCACCTCCTAAAAATGGAAGAGGCAGGCTCTGATCATATTTCCGACCTGGACATGTCAGGTCGAACAAACTTTATCTGTCCACTACTGTGAAAAATATGAGGTCCAGTTTATAATTCCGAGGTGGAGGAGTCAGGTCGAACATTTGTTGACGGAGTCTAGACAATCATAACTATCTTCTTACATAGCAGTTAAAAACAGTTATTTAGACACAAAGTCAGTTAGAATAGATAGAAGTCAACTACCTAGTACTATGTAAAAGTTCAATAGTTTAGTTATATCGTAATGTCAGATAGTCAAGTATCATAATAAGTCAGCTCATCTATTTTCCCTATAAATTTAAGGGAAGATAGCTCATAAAAGGATCTCCACTTTGACTATTTAAAGCCTAATATAAATATATTAGATCATACGTGAAGTCCAGGTCGGCAAATCCGAACTGGGGTTCACCTCTTCCATAAATATTTTCGATTTCCATAACTGACAATTACATATTTCCTTGCTGACATGGAATATTTATATTTCAACCGTCAACAATACTAATGTGAGCATTAAAAGTCTATATTAATACAACTTGATCAGGTTTGAGATTTGAGGAAGCTCTGGTTCTATTAAAATCCAGAAAATGCAAGTTCTTTTAAAACCATTAGAGTCCATTTATCAAGATATTTTTTGAAATATATAACAACAAGAATTTTCACTTAATTTTTTTTTTTGTAATGTTGATATTGAATTCAAAAAAACTTTATTTTAGACTTAGTTCCAAATTAGGATAATTCTCCAAAAATAAAAATAAAAAAATTTCTTTAAGCTTAATTTCAAGTTAGGATAACCCCCCCTCTCCCCCCCCCCCCAATATATATATATATAAATACGTTTTCGAAATTGGTAAAGAGAACGCGGTTTTATATTTTCAAAAATAAAAACAAAAAACGACATCAAAACAGTAAAGAGAACAGGACCTTAATTTTTATCCTTTTTTATTTTTTATTTTTATTTTTGAAGAGTAATTTAGCCTTCAATTATTACTATCTCAATCTTGTAATGGTAAATTTATACATATTTTCATATAGATTAAGAAATGTTAATTAATTTAATTGAAAAAGTAAATTTTACATTCATTTTTCTAATGTGTGTATTTGGTATATTTAAAATGAGTTTTTTTTTTTTGAAATGAATAGTAATTTAAAGGAGATCGGATAATTGAAATTTGATTGAAAAATCAAATATTCTGGTCTTGACTTTTAATAGATTATTGGGATTGAATATTGTAAAAAAGAATTTTTTTTTTTTTGAAGAAAATCAAACAAGGGCAATATATCCTTATTCAATAATTGTTCATTAATAACAAAACGCATTAAATAAGGACATTTTAGAAAATGAGAAAATTATATACACACTCAAAAAAGGTAGGTAGATAATAATTTGAAAAGTGAGAGTGAAAAATCTCAACTGAGTTGACAGTTGTATGGTGGGAAATCGAATCCTATATTTGATATGAATGAGACTCCTTATAAGTATAATTAAACAGTAAACTCTCAACCTTATTTTATTGAGACACATTTTGCTATATAGATTCTCTACAAATTATCATGATAGAAAATCTAGGGACTCCTAAGGTTGGAGTTCAACATTTTTTAAGAAACATATCATACATGGAGTAATTTTTTTTATTTATTTTTTACATGGAGTAATATTCTTGACAAAGTAAAACTTAAAAAAATTGCATTGATGACTGGCATTAATGGTTGGGGCAAGTCTTTTTGGTAGTGGGCAAAGGTCTGCAATAAAACAGATGAATTAGGGTCCATTTGTCGGTTTTTCTTTCTATTTCCGTGGAAGACTTTCCTCTCTGAAAATTAATTTCGAAAATAAGTTTTTAAAAAAAATACTGAAAGTTATAATATTAGGGCCCTCTTACTGTATAGATAAAAATTAAATTTTTAATAGATTTTGATAAAAGTAAATGAAGTGTATTGTTAAAAAGACGGATCCTATAAAAAATATAATTAAGATTAAATCTTGATTTTGACTTAAATTAAAATCTAAAATTTTTGTTGTACTTGTATTACTACATTCCGTTTGGTAAAAGCATATTTTTGGTTTATAAACAAATTTATAAATCACACAATTTTTCAAACCACTTTTTAATCACACACATTTTCTCACTCTAATTTTCAACAACTACTTTTACCTCAAAATCATATATATTTATAAACTGATTTATTTATGATTTTGATGTAAAAAATAATTGTTAAAAATTAGAGTGAAAAAATGTGTGTGATTAAAAAGTAGTTTGAGAAATTCTAAATGTTTGTTTGATATTGTTTAAAAAGAGTTTTTTTTTTTTTTAAATGAATAGTGATTTTTAGGAGAATAGATGATTGAGATTTGGTTGAAAAATCAAATATTGTAGACTTAATTTTTATTGAATGGTTGAGATTGAGTAATATTTTCGTTTGGTAACACTGTTTGATTTATAAACTGGTTTATTTATGATTTTGAGGTAAAAAGTAGTGATTGAAAATTGGAAAGAGAAAAGTGTATGGTTAAAAAGTGATTTAAGAAATTGTATGGTTTATAAACCAGAAAAAATACCGTTACCAAACACAAGCAAAATAAAATTAAATAAGGACATAGTTTATACATCGATTTATAAATCAAAATTTTGAGTTTACCGAACACCTATTGAAGAATCCAAGACGCTTACTGAGGGGTCTAATCATTGGCTCGGGATGCTTGTATATGCTCACATTCTTCATTGAGCTTTTCTAGAGACATTTTGTCCAAACTCCACACTTTTCTATTCCATGAAAAAATGATGAAACAAAAGAACTTTGAAGATTGATTTTGTTAAAAATTGGTGCGGGATTTTTTTGATTTTGTTATTTTTATTTTCTTTTAATGGTCTTTCAACTTTTTATCCACATGATAGTAGATGTCAAGGTTTAACAAGCTGAAGTTGGATGTGCAGTGAATGTCATTAATTAAAGGGAGACCAATTATGTAACATTATTTAACTTTAGTAACTAAATTGATCATAAAAATACTTTAATGACATATTTGAAATTTCTCTTGAAGTTCATTGACCATTTGTGAAATTAGCTAAATGGACTATTTATGTCCATGAAAATTTAGTGCCTGTTTGAAGTTGTTTTTAATTCGAATTTTAGTGTCAAAGTTAACATTTAATTTTATCTACATATTTTGTGGTACCTACAACTTTTTAACAACACATTTCATTAACTTTTATCAAAATTTATTAAAAATATGATTTTAATCTCTATCAAACATGGACTTAAATGCCACACAAATAAAATGTTGGAGATATAAATATACTTTTCATGGATTGGGATTTTAATGAATACCATAAAATTGGTAGTATTTTAAATAAATTTATATTAAATGAACCCATCTCGATCATATTGATAGATATTGATGAAACATATGGTTGAAGTATTGATAAAAGTTGTAAGTCTAATAAAGTGTTTAATTAAAATTAATTATTGACTAGACTAACATTTTTATGAGTTAATTATTCAATTTCTCACCCAACTTTAGGTCAATGTCTTGAATTCCTCACTAAACTTTAATATATTTCTAACATCACCCAACTATATAATGTTACTCGTCATCTATCATTGCCATCACCACCTTGGACAAAATTGTCACGAGGAAAATGGTATTGTCACATGGCATAATTTATTAGCCAAATAATGCCAACTAAGCCTAAATCTTGGTTTTTTAGTTTTTAATTTTCTCTTTATTTCATTTTGATTCCTTTTGTAATTACATCGAGGTTCCTCAATTTCTAAATTTCGTTTTTTAGTTCTCAAATTTTGAATTTCCTTTCAAGAATGTCCTCATTTTTGCAATTCAGGTCCCTCAACTATATGATTCTTTTCCGGTTAGTCCCCAAAATTTCATTTTTCTTTTAATTTACTCCTTCAAAAATTTGCTTTTTAAGTTAATGCCTTCAAACGTGTATAACTTTTGATCTACAACTCTGAATTACGCTCTGTTTTTTTTCTTTTGCATTGAACTCCAAATTTAACCATATTTCTATTGGTTTATCATATGCTCCCTTTCCAACAATTTTAGCGTACCTTAGGCCATAAATTCAAAAAATAAAATGCATGTATAAAAAATGAGCATATGATACATCAATAGAAAGATGGTTGGATTTGGAGTTCAATGCAAAAAAAGTAGCACAATTCGAAGTTATAGACCAAAATTTATGTGTTTGAAGGCGTTCACTTACAAAGCAGATTTTTGAAGGACTAAATTGAAAGAAAAATGAAATTTGGAGACTAACAACAAAGAATCATAAAGTTGAGGGACTTGAGTTGCAAATAAACGATGACATTTTTGAAAGGAAATTCAAAATTCGAGGACTAAAAAAAAAATTTGAAGTTGAGGGATCTCATGTGTAATTACAACAGGGATCAAAATGAAGTAAAGAGAAAAATAAAATAAAATTCAAAATTTAGGCTTAGTTGGCATTATTTGATTGAAAAATTATGTCACGTCACAATACCGTTCTCCGTGTGACAATTCCGTTTGCCACGTGGCAATTTTGTCCAAGATGGTGATAATAGTAATGGATGGCGAGTAACATTATATTTTTGTGACAGGTCTTACAAACATGTTAAGGTTGGGTGAGGAATACAAGACATGACCTAAAGTTTGGTGATGAATGAAATAATTAACTCGATTCTTGTTGAATTTTTTAGTTAAATCAAATGTGGCTAAGAACTAAAACTCAAGCATTCGTTTCAAGAGCTGTTTGGTTTGATGTAGTTCAAGTATGGTTCCTCAGTTCAAATACTTCCATCAACCCCTAATTTAATGCAATAAATAAATAGCTAGACTTAATATTGTCGAAAGCACAAATTTTATATATAGTAAAATTATCCATCTCTTTGTTACATGACATTGTCATAAAAACATGAGTATGGTAGAAACCCAATTTGCATGACTTGTGGGATTTCATCACATTCTTAATAAAATCTACAAGACTTTCTGTAAGGTCTGTTAATAATTATTAAAGAAAAGACTCATTGCGGTTACATTATTTCATACTCAAAACACAAAGTAAAAACTTCTGGATTTCTAGTGGAATAAAGTTTCAAATTTCCTTCAATCTTTATTTGCTGCAGTCCCCTCCCCTTCCATCTTCAAGTTCATTTCAAGATCCTTTGTGGTCTCTTCAAGCTTAAGATTCTGGTCGATTTCCTTCTTTGAGTTCTTGTAAATGAAGTACAGTATCATTTGAGCAATTCCAAATAAAAACCCCATAACATTTGGTAACTGCATTGTTCAGAAAGATCAAATAAATAAATAAATAAAATAGAAAATAAAATAAAATAAGAAAGAATATTGGCTTGAATTAATTAATGTTATTTATTTGTTACTTACAGCAATGTAATAGTCCTTAATGAAAAATCCATAGAAGAACCACATTGTGGCACAAATAGTGAGGAAAAACGATAGAGTAAATGGCATGAACTCTACGCTCTTGGTTCGTATCACTTGTCTCTGTGATAAAATAAAAAAATTATGAGCCAAATGTGATACGATAAGACAGATCTACATAGTCTATTCTTAACGATCGAGCACAAATTTACGTACCATAATGCTTAATGGCGCAGCGAATACAGCCAAGTTGATAACGGCGCATACCCATCCTATCAAAGTCGCTCGACTGGCACCTTTAACATCTAGCACGGAAATAGCGATTATCGCCCCTAAACCTCCAACATTAAATAAAAGTACCAATCTCGATGTCGAAATCTGCATAAAAATAAATAAATAAATAAGTTTAATATCGGAAGAGAAACATTGTGAAAATTTAAGAAGTCGAACTAGATTTACCTTGTCCTTCTTGGTGGAATATATTACAAATATTAAGAGGTAAATTAGTTCAATGAAACATCCGATACAATTGATGCTAATTATGTAGATATTTGACTTGAGAAGCGCATAATATAGCAACAAGGATGCACTGAACAGTGCAACTGAATACGGTATCGCCTGAAACCCTTCTGATGATTTCCTCTTGTAAATTGTGCAGAAGGTTGGTCTGAAAATTATGCAAAAAAAAAAAAAAAAAAAAAAAAAAAAAAAAAAAAAAGAGACTACTTCAATAATTTGTGTTATAAGTTAATCATTTCGAATGATTTGGTTAGTTTTTCTTAGTTTGAGAAGGCCTTACATAGGTGCCAAAAACACCAGGAACGACACGATATTACCTGTAAATTAAACAATACGAACACAAAAAGGAACGAAAAGTTAGAATCACACATGAAATTTACCATGCATGTCTCATGTTTGGTTCTATTGCAAAATTAAATTTCACTCACACTTTCTGAGAATGGATTTTGTTGAAAATAGATATTTTTTTTTGAAGAATGTATGGTTAAAAAGTTTGAAAATCTTGAATTTATTTTTACCTAGAGAATGTTCAGTTGGAAATGGATTTGTTTACCTGAGATGCCAAATATGGAAGCCAAGGTTTGAGTACTTAGAAATGCCATTTCCTTGGTGAAGTTCTTTGTACTACTGCAAGCACTTGCAACAATCAAAGAATCTTGAAAATTTTGTATAAACCCGAGTCCTATATATAGGGAGAAACCAAACAGTTGGGTACATGGACGTTAGGCAAAACTACTAGTTAAATTCGACCAATAAGAACACCACGGTACATCCATCTTGCCTAAGGAGTGAACATCTATAGGATGGTTCTATTCGTTTTGCAATAGAATTAATCTAACTTAGGGTTGCACGCAGATGGACATGATACGGACATGCTGACACATGATTTTTCAAAAAGATAGGACACGACACTTTCGAGACATGTATATTAATTTTTTTATTTTTTAATTTATTATTATTTTTGTCTAATATCAAAAACACATTATATATTTATTGCATCAAAATGAGTATATCAAATAAAAACAAGCTTACAAGTTAGGTGTATCATTTTTCTTAAATTGCAGATGTTTCTTCCCTTCCCTTTTCATTTTGAAGCATAGAGTATAACTTTGACACGTGTCGGAGAATGTTTGACGAGTGTCCATGTGTTGAATACCGACACGCTGACTCCGAGAGAGAGTCAATGCAACTTAGATGAAACCGTTCCACTTGCAACGTTGAATCGTCATATTCTAGTTTTGTTCAATCAGTTTATATTACTATTTCACGATGATCACGTTGTTAACAATTAAAAAGAAATCAAACGATGCGTAAGGGACAGACCTCTTGAGACAAACTCTCAACGAGGAGTGTTCTATTAGAAAGAACTAATTTACAATATGCCTTCAAAGAGCGTAAGTACACGAATTTAACTAAGAAAAGTACTATAAAAATCTAAGATAAAAAATTACATATTCTTAATTTGAGAGTTGATTTCCTAGTCCTTCTAAATGTCTAAATTTCTACAATATATATGACTACTGCCTTGAGTCTCTTAACTACTTCATTTTCTTCATAACCAACTTGGAAAGCGAGATTTGTAACTGCTCACAAATATGTCTGCATTGATTAACTTCTTTCGGCAACTTCTTATGACAATAAAACTTGAGTAATCCACATTCTCAATAACTGTTAGCACTACAATACTTATCCACATTCTCAATAACCAGCTCCCACGTTGTGATAACTACTCACAATGGCTCCATTGGGTTGTGTGTTGATTTGGAAAACTACCTGTTGTGCATCGTTCAATACTTGGTTGCTTAGACCTTGATCCATTAATTCCCCCAATCACCCAGACTTCTCCGCATTCGCCCTTATACCGTAACTTGAGTTTTCACATTTGGGCCTTCATGTTGGGCCATTGAATTGAAGATATTTTATGAGTTAACAATTACTCTTATGCTTTGGAAAAGAAACGGCAACGCTTAAACATTTTTTTGTATAAATTTACTCATATGCTTTCTCTACTTGACAAAAAAAAAAAAAAATGCATATTATTCTAGATACATAATTATGTATGTGAGTTCGTGTGTGCATATTAACCTAATGGTTCGCTTATGTAGCTAAAACTAAGAACTGTAATAGAATTGTTGTGTCCTTGGTTATAAAACTCAAAACTATTTATGTTTTAAGTAGAAATGAATCGAATCGATAATTTCACAATTCATTAATTGATCAAGATTTTGCTTTGTACAAAAAATAAACACTTTTCATTTGAAAAGTTTGGATTTTTTTTCCCTGAATTTGGTAATTTCTTTTAAACATCAAAATCTAAAAACTTTTACCAAACCGTCATAAGTTTTACAAAGAGAAATCAAATAATTGCTAAAATGAATCAAATTACATGCATGCTAAGCTTGCATTAGGGGCACTTACGGGAGATCAATGCTAATATTAGTGTCTTTCCAAAACCTTTTAAAAGGGCAGTTATAAATGATTGTGATTTAACCTGGTTAGAAATTCATCAAAGCATAGATTAATTCTAAAATAGGTCGAGCCGTTTTAGAGACCAACATTACCCTTGTCGAGACGACTTTCTGGTAAGCAACATTGTTGGTCCTTGTTTTAATCGACCAACGTGCTTAGCTTATGTTAATCAAAAAAAAAAAAAAAAAAAAAAAAATTAACTATTTTATTTTAATTCCTGTAACTCGCCATAAATTTATTTATCAAGTAATTGATTTGTCATATTGTTGCTTAGCATAAACTAATCTTGTGAAGTTGGATTTTGCTTCACAACTTGGGTCGAACGCCAACAAATTTAAAGTGGAACGTGTTTTAATGATTATCACATATATTTTTGATAACTTCTCTAGGTCTAGCAACCAGGCACTAACTATGTTCAAAGAACTAGTTGCTCCCAGAGCACATATCAACTCGCAAAGGTTGGGGAACCACAAATACTGACAGCGTAGATGTCGTATGTTCGAATTCGGTAAGTACTTTATCAGTTCACTGGGTGATATCCAAACTCTGTTCCCTTGCAACGTGCGTTTACATTCTCCGCCAATCCACAGGGCAGGGACGGGCGGGGGTGCCTAAAGTTCGCGTTAAACTTTTTTTTTTTTTTTTTTTTTAAAGTTTGAAATAACTAGTTATGTTAACAAATTTATCTCACCTTATTGAATGCAAATTAAGCTCATTAACCATTATTTTCACCAAATTTGAAATTGGATTAACCCACAAATGGCAAAGTCTCTTCTCTAAATATCACTTAGTTGTTCCACTATAATTTCATCACATTTCATGGTTAGGGTTTAATAGGTTAAAAATCACCAAACCATTTAAATGGGCTTAGGTGATCTTGTAACTAATGCAAGATTTCCATTTCAGAGTTTTTAACCATTGGTTTATATCAATTTTCATTGAAGTGTGAGTTGGCAAGTGAATGTGCACTAATATATATAAGCTTCTAACTATAAGCATCAATATGGAAGTACAAGAGAGAGGTTTTTGGCCTTACGACACTCACATTATCTAGCCTCAAGTTAGATTTCATTTTTCACTTGTGTATGCCTGCAAGAGAACCGCCCCGCAAGTTTATCAAAATTTGTATATATAGTCATTCGACTTTCAATTTTATCAATTTAGTTGCTAAATTTACAACTTCTCAAATTCATCAACATAGTCGCCTATGAGGAATTAGAGTAACGACTGAAATGGTACATATCAAGGCCACAAATGCTACGACGTATTATTTTTAGCATTGCTGATTATTTTGAGATGAAATTGAAAGTTTGGTGTCTATAATTTGAAGTTAATTTTCTATTCCACTTGTAACTTGTTTGTATGTGTGAGTAGAATGGCAAAAAATACTCGATCTGATCCTAACCCAACAGATACCCAATCCAAATGAAGCGAGAATTTTTCAATCCACCCCATTTAATTAAAAAAATAATTGAAAAGGTAAATTTAATTGGCTAAAATCTCTAATAGAAATATTTTTAAAAAATGCACGAGGCGGATTAGGAATATTGTGATCCAATCCGATCCGAGCCGCCCCAAAAATTAGCGGATCGCAAGACGGATATGAATTTGACTAAATTTTCACAGAGTAGATATGGGTCCGACTGATCCTCCCTGAATTTGTCCTGTTAACTTCACTAAGTGCGAGCAAAAAAAGAAAAGAATCATTTATCACTGTTTGGTTTATAAATTGGTTTATTTATGATTTTGAGGTAAAAAGTAGTGGTAGAAAATTGAAGAGAGAAAATATGTATGGTTAAAAAGTAGTTTTAAAATTAATGTAGTTTATAAACTGATTTATAAATAAAAAAAATACTGTTACCCATCATATAAAAAAGGTTGAACCCCAACCCTAAGAGTCCCCAACTGCCCTGTCTTGAACCTTGGTGGAGGATGTAAATCGCAGGTTATGTCTCCCAGAGTGCATGGTGAGGGCTTACCTTTGCACTTAGTAAGGGCCGGATTCGAACCCTTGACGAAGCGATGTTGGTCTTTAAACCACAATCCCTTTCATCGCTGGGAGATTGTGCCCTGGGGACCTGTTACCAATCATATATTTTGACATGAAATAGAGGGAAGCATGAAAAATCATTTTTATGATAATGAATTCCACATTATGAGATTATCTTGTAAAAAAATTGGTTTAGAATGTATAACTTTTAATAGATTTTCAAGAAAATTGTGTGAACATTCATATATATATATATATATATATATATATATATATATACACACTCGCGCGCACACAAAAAAAAAAAAAAAGATTGATCATGGTCACTATTACATGCTGCTATTAATGGTTTATTTGGAAATAAATGCTGCATTCTGGATAAATGAATTGATGGCAACTTATATGTAGCTTATCTTGGTTATATGGTACCATGACTTCATTTGTTGAGTACAGAATAAGAAATTGAGCATAAAATAGGAATCGGTGTATTTGTGTATTTATTTTTTTATTTTTTAAAGTAGAGCACTCGCTTAGCATGCGTATGGGGATCATCAGTCCACATCTCTATATTTTTCTAAACCTTTATTATTATTATTTTGAAGGCTCCTCTTTTTTTATTTAATAAGCAATAATGGCACAACATTTTCAGAGTTTTAGCTCTTATGAGACTGGTTTTTTTTACCCCACTTTAAATTTTGGATTGTTCAGGTCATGACTTGGTGGAACTCAATTTCATCCATTCTTCTCATTCATATCACTATTATTGGCTTGGCATTGCCCTCGTCCTCATTGTAATGGATAGCATTCATTAATTCAATGTCACTGCTGATTTATTCCCAGCTGCAGATCCCCAAACCCATAAACCTAGTCATAAATAGGTGGCGTCGAGACTTGAAGTCTTATAACTTCGATTCATTTGGGTTCTGCTAATCAAATTGTCTGAACTTTTTGTGATGCAAATGCAGCAAATTTCAGAGTTACAAGGGGTGAACATAACCCCAACAAAAATTATAAATTTTGTTTGTAAATGATCACATCATAGGCAATAAATTAGATACTAAGTGACACAAATACATGTTAAAGTTAACTACTAATTATTGCTATAATTGATGTATTAATTTTCAGTTAAATCCAAGATCTTATTAAATCATGTAACATGAAATCAACCAAAAAAATTTATTTTTATTGTGTTCAATTTTTTTTAGGGATAAAAGGTAATGATAATGTGTTTGTTCCCCTAGTGATAATTGGTGATAATTTAAACATAAATTTTAATCAATTCAATATGTTATAAATAATGTATATATGTGAATGACATTACCATTATATCCCTGTAAACTTTACAATATTACGATTGTGCCATTGTCCACTCCTATAAATAGGAGCCTATACTTACCAATTTATTACACCAATTCTTGAAGAGAAATTCTCTCCTCTAAACTCTCTCCATTTCTCTCTCTATGTTGTTCTTATGATTTCGATGATTTTATAACACGTTATCAGCACGAGTCTCTAACCAATTGAGTAATAACGGGAGTATGCTCTACAGTTGCATCTAAATGATGAGCCTCTGTATCAGAAACCTGATTATTACTAACCAATGTTTCCTTTTCTCTCAAACTGAAAAAGAATGATTCTGGCCGATCCAGATATCAGATCGACGATCGGCCACCGCCATCAGAACGGGCTTGTCAAGGAGAAGACTCGCCTAAAATTTGGCGCAGAACCAACGGCTGAAACAAAAGATATCGACCGAAGAAGAAAATCTGAAAAACTGTGCAAAAACAGATATCTGACCGAAAATTGAAATGCTTATTCCGGACGATTCTGAACTCCGATCGACGATCGGCCAGCGGCATATCAACGGTTTTTTCTAGGAGAAGACTCGACTGAAATTTGGCGCAAATCCAACGGTTAAAACGGAAGTTATTGTCCGGAGAAGAATATGCTGGCGGACTGAAAAATGATGATTCCGGCCAAACGGTTGATCTTTTGGAAAATCGGAGACCACCGGCATGTTCAGGACGCTGAGGCACATATTATGGTGATGGGTTAATTTTTCCGATCACCGGCGCGTGGCGGCCGGCGGCGGCGGCGCGTGGCGGATCCGGCGATGACGAAAGGCAGTTTGTCCGTTTTGATGAATTGGATTTTTCTATGATCTTATTTTTCTGTTTTGTGCAGTTTTTAAAATATTCCGGCGGTCGAACATGGCGGTTTTCTTAAAAACTGTTTTTGGAGCAATCCTGACGAGATTTTGAACTTCGGACCAAAAGTAAGTTTGTTCTAAATTAAATTTTAAACCTATTGACGGTTTCAATTTATTCATATGAGCAATATATTAAAATATGGACGATTTTGCCCTTAATAATACATACAAGTATAATAATCGTAAATTAACGATTAATATGTGATCAATTGAATTATATTATGCTGCCACCTACATGGTTGGTTTTACCACCTACATGGTTGGCTTTACCCGGTTTAATTATTTCATTATGTCGATTCCGCCTATATGGCCGGTTTAATTGTTTCATCTCGTTGATACCGTCTATATGGCTGGTTTAATTATTTCATCACGTTGACACCGCCTATATGGTCGGTATATCAATTGAATACATATAAACACCTCAGTTGTTGGTTAATTCTAACATATTAGAGGGTTGTTGTCAACATATATACTTGGTAGTATAACCCCAGTATCGTTATTGTTAATATATATATACAATATTATTGTTATTTGATACTTCATTAAATGATACCAGAAGTTATCAATACTAAAGTTAGAAAATATTTTATCAAATGATACCAGAAGTTATCATTACCAAAAGGTTGATAAATATTAATAAAATGTTCTATCCAATGGTACCAGAAGTTACCAATATCTGAATTTGAATGGGTGGATGAAAATTATTCAACAAGAGAATGTTGATGTATGATAAGATAATATCACATGATAGCACGGATATAGCTAATGTGAAAATAATCTCATCAGTATTATGAGATGAATGTTAGATGATAAGTGCCTGGAAAAGTTCTTGCACGAGCACTTATATATTCCAGAAGAAGTACATATTTACTCCAGAAGAAGTAAAAATTATCATCTAAACATACTGAAATGATATTATTATTGCTCCTGAAGAAGCATAAACGAGACATACATGCAAAATGCAAAAGGGGAAAACATTTATGATCCTCAAAATTAGAGATGTGTTTCGGGAGTAGCCGTATCCTACCACCTCTGACCTTTTGAGGAAATAAAGAAAAAAGTGTGTTTCAAGAGTAAGAAATACTCCATACTCTACCACTTTAAATCTTTGAGGTACACAAGATTAATACATTGATAAAATCCTAGAAATTTATGGTGTGTCTCAAGAGTGAGAATACTCCGTACTCTACCACCACCTATTCTAGAGTTCACAAAGATAAATTTACATTAACCGGACTCCATTTTCGCTTGATTCCCCTTCCTTGCGACCAATCTATCTTTACTCCTGCTGGATCTTGTATTGGAATATATGATTGCAACTTATCCAGCAGTTCCTCGATAGTAGGAGCAGAAATAAGGATTCTCCTAGAAAATGGAGATATGAATCCCTGTTCCACAGCATAATCAAGAAATGTTAGCAAACCATCAAAGAAATTGTTTACATTTAAAAGCCCTATAGGCTTAGTATGGAGATCTAGTTGAGCCCATGAAGTAATATTAAAGATTTCTTCTAAAGTACCAAAACCTCCAGGCAGGGCTATGAAGGCATCAGAACCATATAACATGCAAGTTATGCGTTCATGGATAGATAAGGTTTGTACTTCATGCCCTCGTGTTTTGCCTGCAATATCAGCTAAAGGAGTAGGTATAACACCTATCACTCTTGCTTTCTCTACTAGAGCGGATTGTGAAACACAACCCATCAATCCACTGCTACCTCCTCCATACACGAGAGTGATACCTTTCTCTCCCAATTTCTTTCCTAAATCCACGGCTGCTTCTAGATACCCAAAACCTTTTCCCACTTTTGATCCACAAAATACACAGATAGTTTTGATTTGTCGAAATTTTGGTCCTTCCATTTTTGAAAGTAAAGAAGGAAAATGTTATTTTGGGATGCATGAACTATGAAAAATGTTTGGCTATTTAAAACCGAAAAACTTCACTATTTACTGGTCGTTTTTCGAAAAAGTGAAGATTTACTTTTGACAAAATCATCCTACTCACCTTTCGGCGATTTAATATTTTTAACCAGCCTTTATCAAAACTCGTGAAAGGAAACAGAAAAAATATTTTATATGTGCATATATATCAAATGATTTACCTTGTATTAATGCTGCATAGCCAAAGCATCATTGTTTATAACAGCATGGCAAACAGGATCTTTTGCTATTATATTTTTGAGACTATATCTCTCTTTATCGCTGATGAATTTAGCCCATAAAGATAGTAGCTCACGCTGCACATATCCACTAGGGTGCGTCTCAAGAGTCAATCGGATATCATCCAATAACTCCTTACTCAGTCCACCCTTAATGAAGTCTATCTTATCATCTCGATTTATGGATGAATATCCTATTGATTTACAACGGGTATCACATGTCCATCGAGCACATTTGTAGCAACTATTTAATCTTTTTGCTCTTCGCTTCTTTGCAAAAGTACTCTTACCTAAGCCAGGCTTGTGCTTAGAAAATGAATCTGGTAATTCACCAGCTAATCGAACTTTTGCTTTGATCAACCAGCGAACATCTTCTGGCATGCCATGATCCATCAGCAACCTCAATCTTTCGAGCCTAATTCGATAAATTTTTCTCAAATCATTTACTGGAAGATTGGAATAATATTTGCGAATATTTGAAAGTATGATATCCATTTTTGATGGATCTAGCCTTCTTCCCAAATCATCTATTTAAATGCATTATTCAACGCGTAAAAGAGCGGCGGCTCCGCGTGTCAGTGATATGGATTCCATCAAGAAATAATGGAATAAATTATTGAAAAGGTGAGATAATATGCCATTACCTTTTTCGATATAAGGGAAGATTTGGCGACAAGATTGAGATTATGAGATATTTCCTTGGATATTGTACCTGATTTTTCGGTATACTAAAAGTAATAAAGGTATACTGATTTGAACTATATAGAATACTGATGAAATAAATGTTGTATTGAACCAGAAGTTCATACATATGTACAAGTGAAATATCTTATTGAACCAGAAGTTCATACGTACAAGTGAAATATGTATATAGTATGAACCAGAAGCTCATAAATGAAATATACATTGTATTGAACCAGAAGTTTAGCGATATTGTATTGAATCAAATATTCATACATAGAAATGAAATAAAACCGTATAGAACCAGAAGTTCTATAATAAACGGTTAGATTATCAAAAGTTCCAAATTATTTTCTATGAGAATAACTTATTCAGAAATTGTTTATCATACAACAATATTCTATGTCAAACAGGGAATAGCTCAAGAAGCTTTATTATTTGTAAAAGTGCGATATGCATACACTCCACCAAAGCGCACTGAGATATATGATTGAAATTACATCCCTAAAAGAATGACATGTGTTATGGCATTTTAGCCGATTGATAATATTTGAGAACATTATGGTGAAAACACGCCTGAAGCGTAATTATGCCTGAAGCATAATGACTATCGATTCCAAAAATAAATATCTCTTGAATGATTGAAATGATTCCTTTGAGGCTAAATACTCAAAGTAAGTAAAAGGGACATAGTCAAATGATGAGATATTCAGGTACCTGATGATAGAACATATAAAGAGATCTCTCCACGTTATATTGAGATGGAATCGATAAATAAGTCGACTGCATACCCTCTTATGAAATAAGATTGATGAAATCATAATTCTTTGGCCAAGTATGAAACCCTAATGTAGGGATTATTGTTCAAGGACCTGAAGTCCAAATGCTTAAATGTGTAAAGCCAGTAATTATATGTACAAATGAAAAATATTTCACAGTCGTAAAAGACGACTAGTTGCGCGCGAAATTTTTCATAGAACTGGCATGACATATGGTGGATAGACTATAGTCTAAATCACTAGCTTGAGCTCCTTGATATACCAATGAGTGAGATCAAAATGTATGATTCTCATCTCGGTACTTTGGGAGTATTCTTTGATGTACCAGTTGATCGCGGTACGTTGGGATTTCAAGTAAAATGATTGTAGATTATATGTCGAAATTGATATCTATTTCAATGATTGATTATGCTCCTGCAAAATTAGAAATTGCAGTTTATAAAGTGCAAGAACATACATGTATAAATCATTGAAAGATTCAATATGCCCAGATTAGTATCACTATAGAATGATACAAATGACTCCATGATATAATATGTTGAAAGTGAAATTGGAGTGTACTATTTATGACATCTGGGAAATTGATTATTCACTAGAAGTGAATACGAAAATGAATATTCACCAGAAGTGAATTTGAAATTGATTATTCACTAGAAGTGAATTTGAAAATGAATATTTAATTATTCACTAGAAGTGAAAGATGCAATCTATGAAAGTGAATTATAGATTTGATTATTCACCAGAAGTGAATTCTAAATTTGATTATTCACCAGAAGTGAAAAATACAATGAAAAGATTCGTGATTGCACCAATATACATGTAATATTCCATGAAAGGAATAAATACGCGTTGCACTCTTTTTCCCTTAGCTGAGGTTTTGTCCCACAGGGTTTTCATAGCAAGTTTTTTAATGAGGCAACAGTTGAGGCGTATTGATGAAAATTAATGAGAATAATGCACTCTTTTTCCCTTCGCTGAGGTTTTGTCCCACAGGGTTTTCCTAGCAAGGTTTTTGAGGCATCATCATAGCTATCAACAAGCTATAATTCAGCAACACATTGTTATACTGGAATGATATCAACAAATGAAGAAAATCATACACATCTTATGAAGAATGTTATGATATCGACTACACACAAGAAGATTTTCATATATATTCCAGAAGAAAGATGATATCATTATTCAAAAGGTTCATGAATACTTGATTGCACACTTCAGGGGGAGAATCATGCTGTCATGCTGTACTCTTTTTCCTTCGTCCAGGTTTTGTCCCACAGGGTTTTCCTGACAAGGTTTTAACGAGGCAGCGGCTGTACTCTTTTTCCTTCGTTCAGATTTTGTCCCATTGGGTTTTACTGACAAGGTTTTAACGAGGCAGCACTGAAGCACTGAAGAACTTCAAAGATTCAATACATGATTTGTTCTACTTGAACATTAAGACTCGACGATTGACGATGGCCAATATCAGGGGGAGCAACTGTACTCTTTTTCCTTCGCTCAAGTTTTATCCCATTGGGTTTTCTTAGCAAGGTTTTAACGAGGCAGACAATTGCGTAATATGTCATTCAAGGGGGAGTGTTATAAATAATGTATATATGTGAATGACATTACCATTATATCCCTGTAAACTTTACAATATTACGATTGTGCCATTGTCCACTCCTATAAATAGGAGCCTATACTTACCAATTTATTACACCAATTCTTGAAGAGAAATTCTCTCCTCTAAACTCTCTCCATTTCTCTCTCTATGTTGTTCTTATGATTTCGATGATTTTATAACACAATAATCATTTTTTTTTTTAATTTACTTCTTTTTTTGTCATTTAGTGGGGGTCATATTCACCCCCATTTAAGAGGGGGTGAACAAAATTGAACTCGCAAATTTATGGTTTATTTTTTCCTTTCAATTGAATAAATGCAACTTTGAAGATGTACTTGTTAAGGGATAAAATCTCATATCGAATAAAGACGAAAACATAGACCAATTTATTAAGAATTTGGACTACTCTTCATAACAATGTTGACTTTTTAAGATGGACCACAAAATCTTAACATGATATCAGAGTTCATTAAGTTTCAATGAGCAATTCGATCCGCTTAAGACTTAAGAAAAATGAACACACGATTTTCAAGATTGGTTTGCTCAAACGAGCCACCATCTTGAGGGACATGTTAAAAAATAAATCACATATCAAACAAAAATGAAAACATAGACCAATTTATTAAGAATTTGGATTACTCCTCTTAAGAGCATCTCCAATGCATTTCGTGGATTGATGCTGACATGTCAATGAAATTGACGGATATATAGAGAATGTCGATAAATTAACGGAGAAATATAAAATTTCATCTCCAATGGTTCCGTCTACATTTAAATATTATTGATTATGTGACATTGTTTTAAAATATAAAATAATATATATATATATATATATATATATATATATATATATATATATATAGAGAGAGAGAGAGAGAGAGAGAGAGAGAGAGAGAGAGAGAGAGAGAGAGAGAGATGATGTATGTATGTATATATTTATCTATAACATTCTTTTATGTTGCTGTTAAAGTAATTATAAAATATAAATAAACGTTAACTCATCTGGTCAGATGGAGAGTTAAAATGTAGGCAGAGTACTCGATATTGTCAATTTCTTTTTTCAGACACGTTAGCTTGACATTGACATTGTGCATTGGAAATTTGGAGAACATTTTTAACCAATTTCTTCAATTTACTGATGTGTCAAATCTTTTTTTCTCAATTGAAGGAGTGCATTGGAGATGCTCTAACAAGATTGACATTTTAAGATGAACCTCGAAATTTTAATAGTATTAACTTCTAATTAGTATATGGATTCTGGAATACTATATAGCTTGATTTTTAAATTCCTTATCAGCATTATTGAATTGGAGTTCTCAGTTTCTATTGAAGAAACATATTAATCATGATGATAATGATTTGAAGAATAAAAATTTTACATGGACATGTAAATGGGACATTACCAACGTGACCAAGGGCGGAGACAAGGGGTAGCCATATTGGGCCATGGCCCACCCCAAAATTTGTAAACCTTTGTTCCCATTTTTTTTTAAAAAAATTCTTCAATAGCCCAGCACAAAAGTCCTCCAGGCCCACCCAATGTCTTGACCTTGGCTCTGCCCCTAGATGTGCCTATTGTTTGGATGATTAAGAGGTCATCCAAACAATAGGTATCATCTCGACATGTCTCATTTTCATTTTTCAATTTCATATCTATGTAAGAGAGCTCTTCGAGGAAGCAAAATTACTAGTATGAGTTTGCACAGACAACAACATAAAACATATTGTACATTTTTTAACAACATAGTACATTACAACTTAAAGAACCTAGAGTATTGTAGAATTACATAGATCTTTCTTATTTGCTTTGAAAGATTTAGGAATACACAATACCATTTTTTTCTCTCGATGCCACTGGCTTTCGCAGATCTTCCGATGGTAACGGAATAAGTCCCGAAAAGAGTTGCTCACTGTAGCTTAAGATTCCTCATAAGCCTGTTTACAGAAAGTGAATATATATGAATAAATGAGACAAAATATTGAATGCATTTCCAGTTTGCATAAGTTAGACTAATCCTAAAGATCAAATTTGATGAAGAAAGACTCTTGCCAACAAAAGAAAGACTTATAAATTATGGTGTGTGTTTTTTATTATTATTTTTCTAATTATAATGAGGAGGCCTGAACTTAGACCATGTGCTAAGATCTAAAACTAGTAGGATTAGATTCCATGTGGTCTGTTGTAGGAATGTGAATGGATTGTACTTGGTATAATACCATCAATGACAGAGTTAAAGAATGCAAAAGGGCTGTAAAATGCCTGATCTTCTCGATCTGTCCAATAAGAAGAAATATATTTAGCCCCCGTTTGATATTGATAAAAATCATATTTTTAGTAGATTTTGATAAAAGTTAACGAAATATCTGGTTGAAAAGTGTGGGTCCCATAAAATATGTGATTAAGTTTTTTGATCCCTCCGTGCTCGTGTTTTCTCGATTTGGAACTTGGATACTGGATCTCTGCTCAGTTTTCATTTTCCTGAAAGTATACTTACATATCTTTTTAAAAGAAAATGATTAATCTTCTAGTACTAAAAATGTTCAATAGAGAGGAGTTTAATCCAGTTTAATTCAATGGACAATGCAGAGAAAATTATTTTGCCATGTATGTGAGGGGTATGAGTGGAGTACACTACCTCTGTTCATTGCCATATCCTCTACCACTGTTTGGGATAGACTTGTAATTAGGTATTGGTACTTGATCAGTTTCTATCTGCATGATGTCCTTTACTAGGGCTTCATAATGTCTCCTCACTTCGTCCGCTGATTTCCCGCCTACTGCCCGTGCGATGTTGTGCCAGCGGTCCGGCGTGTCCTTGTCATACCGTGCCAAAGCCTCCTCGAATTGCTTGTTTTGTCTAGGCGTCCATGATGATGCCATATGTAAAGAAAGAGATATTCGTCTAGGAAATGAGACGCGAACTTGAAAGTGCGCCTAAACGAAACGGAAAGGGAGTTTTTTTGGGTTGAAGGGGGGAAGAGAAAAGTTGCCTCAGTCAAGGGAGAAATAATACAAGTCAAGTTGAAGGTATTTTGGTTAGAAATCTAAATATAAAGTTGCTTATATATAGAGAAGAGTTGATGGCAATGGAGGAGTGCAAGTTGACGAATATTTTTTTTTTTTTTTTTTTTTATTTCTTTTTCTTTTGCAAGAGGGTACATATAAAAGATGTGATTCTAGTGCTTAGGGGTCACAACGTGGGGCAAAGCAAAGATGAACAAGGGAGCGACAAGCTTTTTTGTTGAATTCTTGAAAAAACATTTTCTAGCCTTATATAATTATTATCAAGATAAGCAAGTGGATTACTTGGGAAAATTCTAACCAGCTGGTGGGGATTAGATCCCTCTTAATTCAAAGTTCCTTCAAGTTAAGATAGATGCGCCAACATAATGAAATCATCACAATTCATTAAAGAAATTCTCAAGATATTCTATCATCTTTTTGTAGGATATTGTTTCCTTAATTTTTCCTATTTCATCATTTTCTTAGTTGTCTTTTTCATTGATCTTTCATTTCAAATAATCAGTTCTGCTCCGCGCCTTGCGCCAGCTCCCAAGTGATGGAGGTTGGAATCGAACTATGGGAGGAGGCTTAACTAGACAATTGTAACATTCTTATTTAGATCAAACTCAAAGAGCATCAGTCGTCTTTTCACGTCAACAAATTTCATCTACTTATCTATATTTATCTATACTACTTTTAAAATTCCCTTATAGGGAGAAACTTTTTTGGATGATAATACATTCAAAAATAATATACTATTTCTTATTTGTCCTTTTAATTATTATAGATTATGATGAATATAATATTTTCTAATTTATTTAATGATGATAGTTGTCTATTCAAATTTCATTGATTTATATTTATATCTATACAACTTTTAAAACGACTTGAATGGAGAAATACTTTGGATCATAATACTATGGAAAATCTATACTAATAATTTACAATTTCTTATTTGTCCTTTCAACTTATTTTATTTTATTTTATTTATTGTATATTATAAGTAACATAATAGTTTCTAATTTAATGATGGTCGTTGTCTCTTCATATTTCATTAATCTATATTTATATCTATACTACTTTTAAAATAACTTGAATGGATAAATATTTTGGATCATAATACTCTAGAAAATAATTTATAATTTCATATATATCCTTCAATTAATTTTATTTTAATTATAGCATTTTATAATTAAAAATAAATTTTCTAATTTAATGATGGTCATTGTCTCTTCAAATTTCTTTGATCTATATTTATATCTATACTACTTCTAAAATAAATTGAATGGAGAAATATTTGGATCATAATACTCTCGATAATAATTTATAATTTCTTATTTATCCTTCAATCAATTTTATTTTAATTATAGCATTTTATAATTAAAAATAAATTTCACATTTATTTACGCATATAATGGTCCTGTTTTATTAAAAACAATGACGTTATTAATAAATATTGACCACCAAATATTTTACTAATATGTTATTATATAAATGTGATATCATTTTTTTTTTATTTATTATTAATTTTTTCCAAATTCGTCTATATTTTAAGGTAAAATTTCACAATCTACATATTCATATTCAGTGATTTTTAAGAGACATTAGGACTCATGATATTTTTTATTAGTATATATAACTTATTGTTTTTAACAGCTGAGAGAGCTTGCATGCATGCTTTTAAGTGATTCAATACTTTTTCAGAGCTATTATTTTTTTGGATTCAAGTCTCGACTTCTCAACAAGTATTTGAGGAGGTAATACATTAAAATCATCATTTAGTGACACTAGTTTTGAAAAAATAAATATGTTAATACTATATACTTAACACGTGTCTTGTTTCACCTTAACGAAAGTCCGAGCTTTAAACAAAATTATCTTCAGTTTAGTCTCTGTTTGGATTAACCTAGGTGATTATAATTTGATTTATTTGTATTTTCTAGGTAAGATGTGTGGTTGAAAAGTGGAAAAAGAAAAAAATGTGTGGTTAAAAAGCGATTTGAGAAATTGAGTAGATTATAAATTGATTTATAAATCAAATAATTGGTTTTACAGAACAGAGGCTTAGTGAAATTAAGTCAATAAACTTCAATTTGTTGGCAAGTTTGGTCTCTTTTTCATTTGTTATCTTGATGAAAAATACTGACATGATATTAATCTAATAGATAATCAATATGTAAATACATTCTTTTAATTTATACAATTTTTAGAAAAAAATATATTAAAAATAGTTTATGTGTATTAAGAAGATACTCAATTCAAGACATTCAAATATATTTCATAATATTATTACAAAACCACGTGCAACGCACAAGCTACTACCATATATAAAATCAATGGAATACGGGTTTGCATACATTTTATAGATTGCACATATGAATTATACCTAGACGATTTTTGACATGCTTTTACCCTCGGCCCTCTATATTTTCCCCCTAAAATGACAGTATCCTATATTTCCACCTCGGTTTTGCAACCCATTTATAGAAGGTCGTTTATAAATAGTAACGTGACAACATTTCTTTGGTCCATTTTTTGAAAAGTAAAAAAAAATAAAATAAAATAAAAATGGGAGAGAATATTTGGTTAGTAGAAATTTTTGACTTTTTAAAAAAATTGTTTAATGAAATGTTGTCACGTATCAGTTTATAAAAAAATTGAAGAAGTGCTTTTCAAATACAACTTTGAAAGGATATTTTGGAATTTCTTACTAGATAAATCCAATTGGATGTGGATGGCTAATTTGGAAACCCTTGATCATTTATTCTTGCGTGAGCTGGAAATAATTTGTTTTAATCCCATGAAAAATCATCTTGCTACAGTAAATTGAGAACTGAAATAGTGGCTCAAGGTTGAGTAAATTTTCTCATAAGTTATGTAGGTTTTACTACTGATTTTAAGTTTGTGTCAGTTTTGGAAGATCTGTTCAAGATCCATGACCTAAACTATTGTCTTCTCTGATCTTGGTTGGATATATGGATGTTCAATCTGGGAGGTAGTTAATGCACATAAAAAAAGAGGTTGATCACTGAGCTGAACTGATCATTAACCGAATCTGATGATCACAAAAATTATTAATAGTCCATATCTTGAAAGATTTGCAATAGACAAATTGTTTAAATTTTGTTTTTTATTGGGACAAAAGTTTTTTCATATACTAGTTTTAGTGCTTGCGTTGCACGCATATTGCCAGTATTTTTTTACCATAGAAGTTTCGAATAATAATTTCTTATTTGATACTCTCCATATCCCATAAAGATATACTCATTTCTATTTTTACATGGATTAAGAAAACATAATTATTATATGTTGAAACTATAAATTTACTTACATTTTACCTAATATATCCCTACATTAAACAATAAGTAGTTCATATATTAAGTGTTGATAACAATGCTTATTAAATAGGGATATACTAAAAAAGTAAGATATTAATATAATTTCAATAAGGAAATTAACCTATAACTTGGGACAAACCAAAAAAGGAAAACGAAAGAAAAAATTAATGAAAGATGAAATACATTGCTAATGGATCATTTTAAATGACTAACATTTTTGCTAAAGTTTAGTAATTCGAAAATAATGTAACAAAGTATTGTACGAAAGTTTCACATCAATATTAAGATATTGTTATTACAACTTTATTTGAACTCTCATAATTAACTTAACGAAAAAAATAAGTAACACAAAACGATAAAAATAGAAATATGAGAAGATTTCCATAAAGATATCCTAGGTAATCTTTGGACAGGTAACTGAATAGTGCATTAAATCCATTTATTGCCCACATAGTATTTAATTGGATGAATAGTGCCTAAAAATAATTGGATGAATAGTACCTAAATTGATGGGAAATTCAAGCAATTTATCCGCATAGTGTTTAATTGGATGAATAGTGCCTAAATTAACTGAAAATTCAAGCAATTTGCCCGCATAGTATTTAATGGGATGAATAATGTCTAAATTGGATGAATAGTATTTAATTGCAATTGTGCCTAAGTTGGATTAATGGTGTTTAATTGCAATTGAAATAGTGCCTAAATATGATGAATAGTGCTTAATTGCAATTGGAAAAATAATAGTGCATCCAATTGCTACCTGCATATAGTGTTTAATTAGATGAATATTATTTAATTGCAATTGGAATTGGAATAGTGCTTGAATTGGATGAATGGTGTCAATTTAGTTGCAATTGGATTTGATGAATTAATTGAATGAATAATACCTAAATTTGATGAATATTGTTTAATTGCAATTGGAATAATGCCTAAATTGGATGAATAATGTTTAATTACAATTAGATTAGATAAATAGTGCCAATTTAATTGCAATTGGATTGGATTGGATGAATAGTGTCAATTGTTGCCCGCGTATAGTGTTTAATTGGATAAATAGTGCCTAAATTGGATGAATATTGTTTATTTGGAATTGGAATAGTACATGAATTGGATGAATAGTGTTTAATTGCAATTGAATTAGATGAATAGTGCCAATTTAATTGCAATTCGATTGGATGAATTAATTGCATGAATAGTGCCTAAATTGGATGAATAGTGTTTAATTGCAATTGGAATAGTGCCTAAATTTGATGAATATTGTTTAATTAAAATTGAATTAGATGAATAGTGTCAATTTAATTGGATGAATAGTGCAATTGAAGATTCAATCTTTTATATATAGTTAGATATACTAGTTATTTTTATGTGTTGGTCTAATTCTTTGCTTCGTGATAAACTTGAATGAGGTATTAAACTGTTTGTCAATAGTTTGTTGGTAAGATTGATCTGACCTTCGTTGAATTCCATCAGATATGCATGATTATGTTATATTGCTGAAAAAAGCATGTATTAAATGTTCATTAATTGATTAGCTACCTTTCTTTTGAGCATTGTTAATGCATCTGTTGGAAACCTATCTTATAAGATTCCCAAATCGAATACTACTTACCTTTTTACAGAACTTGGAATGGCTTCAAGGGTTAAATTATCAAAATTCGATGGAGAGAGAGACTATTCGATATGGAAGCAGAAAAATGAAGGCTACATTAGTCCAACCGAGGGTTGCTAAACCCCTTGATGATCCGAAATTATTTATGATGCTTTAAAGGCAAAACCAGTTGAAATTAAAGAAATGGATAAAATAGCTTATAGTTCTATAATTTTGCATTTGTCGGATCATATGGTTAGACGAGTAGATAAAGCCAAAACTGCTAGGCAATTGTGGACTTGATATTATGTTCTTGACCAAGACATTACCAAATAAAATTTGTCTTTTGGAAAAACTATTCATCTTTAAAATGGATCAAGGAAAAGACTTGGAAAATAATATAAGTGATTTCAACATTATTGTTTAGTGATTTCGAAGTTTTGTTGTGTAAATTGTGATAAAATCCCAACAAAAAATTATAAACAAACTTTTTCCAAACACATTGTTAGGCATAAAACTATTGTACTCCAAACCAAGAATTCAAAAGAAAAGAAGCATCAACACTTCAAGTTTTAATGTTTTATTCCCTTTATAATATCTTGAAGTTTATATGTCAGTTTTGATTGGAAATTGGTGAGTTTATCATCTTGTGAGTAACATTCAAAAGGTTTTTATCCCTATACCTGTAAGGTATCAACTCTTGTAAGTCAGGGCATTTTTTCATGACCCTATTCTTTTTTTGTCAGTTCTTGCTTAGATTCTGCTATGATTATATATGAGCAAATGCTACATGTATAAAGAGTTAAACAAAGAAGTTGATACATATCATGTATAGTACAACCTTCTTATTTCACTCATCACATCAACATTTACAAGTTCGCCACCTCATTTAGGTGTGATCAGTTTGTTTGTCAAATTTTTTGTACAACTTGCATTTTTGGTATATGGGATATAGAGAGACCTCTATATCTTTTGGAGAATTTCCCTAGAGATTTTGGACAATAGAATTTGGGTTAGGGGTGAGCATAGGGGTCCTAATTTTTTATTCAGCTCATTTGTTCCCACGGTGTTTGGACGATTTTTTTGTATCCATCTTTGGATTACGTCACTATACGCAGAGCAATGGTAACATATCACATCAATAAATTCATATATAATTCTCATTATATGAATTACAATCTACATGGTTGACAAGTTAAAAAAAATTTAGTCTATGTGACATTAAATGAATAGACAATCATAATTAGTGGTTGATTTTCAATGAGTTTAATCTATAACTCAATACTACTGCTCTAAAATCATAAATAAAATAATAAAATAAAATTTTAAATCAGCATGTCTAACATAGCATCCGAATCTAAGAGCTCTAAATATGTTTTGATAAAAAAAAAAAAAAAATCTAATGTCTAGTAGTTTTGCCATGACCAGGGGCGGAACTAGGATTTAAAAATGTAGTAGGCTAAATACAAAATGAGGGGTCCCGGGGGTTCGGGGGCAGAGCCCCTGAATTTTTTTTTTTTTTTTTTCAAACCAAAGATAAGAATAATTTAGACTTCAAATTCGTAAATATAACAAAATAATTATACTTCAATGTCAATATCTTAGAGCTAAAAAAGCATCGCAAATGTGTAAATACAAAATAACTTGAGCTATTACTAGTGACTCATCTTCCTACTCCCCACACGATAAAATTTATCAACGATGACATCTGTATCAATTCCAAGAGCAATTTCCCTCTCAATATAGATGACCATAGAATTTGATAGAAATTCATTCTCCATTTTATTGCGAAGCGAGGTCTTGATAAGTTTTATTGCTGAAAAAGCTCGTTCTGTTGCTGTAGAAACTGGAAGAGTCAACACCAAACTAATCAACCTATCAATCAAAAAATAATGACGAGACTTCTTTGTTTCAACCAACATCTGACATAACTTAGGAAGAGAATCAATATTCTGGAACTACGGATGAAGAGTACATCATACTTGTAATGATCTAATTGCCTCCTCAAATCATCCCTCTCCGCTATAGTAAAATCCAGAGGGTAAAATCTCTCAGCTAAAGAACAAATATCATCTATAGAGAAAGATTTAAACCCATTGATAGGATTCAAACCCTCGCACAACTGAAGAAGTTCCATGGTTGTCTCTGCAAATCTACAATTCAATTTTGTCAACTGAAAATCTATCACAGCATTGAATATTTGAAAGTGATAATAGTCTTCAACTGTGATATTATTTTGTTGTTGACAAGAACCTCCTATACCTTCCATATAACGATCATCTAATTGAGGCACAGAAATATCATTACTTGTACAAAAATCTACCACCCTCTGAAGAAAATCCACCCAATGCTCATTTCGCATATTGTTAAGAAGTATCTTTGTAGATGAAACTAAATGTATTGCATTCAAAACATCTTGATCTTTCATTTGCAACGCTTGACATAATAAATTAGCCTTTCCCAAAACATCATGCATCAACAACAAAATAAATGTAAAGTCAAACCTTCTCATAGCGTTGCGTAAACCTTTAGCCTCTCCTCGTATATTGCTGGTTGATCCACTTACAATAAGATCTTCAAGAAGTGTATAAGTTGAACCAAACATCTCAATCAATCTCTTCACAGAGAAAAAATGTGAACTCCTACGAGTAACTCCAGCTCGTTGCAAAGTACAAACTTGATTAACCCCAGTACCAGTCGCTACTTCCCCTGATGCTATCAAGTCATCAATTTCATCCAATCGAATTGATTTCAACTGGGAATGACGCTTAGAAGAAGCACTAACAAAGTTAACAATGGAACTTAAAGTTTGAAAAAATAGATACACATCTTGTACCTCTTTTGCCACAGCAACTAAAGCAAGTTGTAGTTGGTGCGCAAAGCAATGAACATAATAAGCAGATTGACATTCTTTAAGAAATAAAGCTTGTAATCCTTTCCACTCACCTCTCATGTTGCTAGCACCATCATACCCTTGGCCGCGTAGATCTTTTAATAAGAGATTGTATTGGTTTAATACATTACATATCTCTTTTTTCAAGGTCAATGCATTTGTGTCTACAACATTCACAACTTCAAAAAACATTTCTCTAACAAATCCATAACTATCAACATATCTCAAAATAATAGCCATTTGTTCTTTATGTGATTCATCCACTGCTTCATCAACGAGAATACAAAATTTGGTATCACTAATTTCATCACGGATCTTGAGTCGCACACAATCAGCAATAATTTGTAATATTTCCTTCTGAATTTTTGGTGATGTGTAATTAGCATTCTTAGCTGCATTTTCTAGAACAACTGTATCAATTTCTCTATTTGCTCTTACTTGCAACTTTATTATTTCAATGTAATTTCCACGATTTAAAGAGTCAACTGATTCATCATGACCTCTAAAAGCTAATTGTTGCAATGCTAGTGTGACGACCCGAATTCTCGACCATTCGAGTGCCACTAAAAGTGACTCATATCATATTATCTAGACTTAAATAGTAATGTAAAATTATTCAAAAGAATAATTAAAATCCCATAATTTAATTTGTGAATAAAAATAGAACATAATTTTCTTACATAAAGTTCAACATAATTATCTCATCAATCTTAACCACTTTTGCCACTTCCATGTTGACCGCCTCGAACCTTCAATTATCTGAAAATGGTAAATATCGTGGAGTGAGATTTATAAAATCCCAGTAAGTATACCAAGCATAATTTTCTTTTGAAAGCATATGGATCATTTTCATCATAACATAGGATATGATCGAAATCCTCATAAACATAGAGAGACACAAGAATTTTACCGAACTTAGATGGCAAGAATTCTTATGTGTAGCGCTACTAAACTCCGGTCCCCTTAGCATAATCATAAACATATCATATGGGACCAATAGCAATCTTGTGAGATTGATTTCATAGCAATGATCCAAACATTTTCGTAAAAACATATGGTATATCTAATTTTCATAAAAACATACTTACTTTTCTTAAAAATATAAGGTATTTTACTTTTCATAAAAACATACTTACTTTTCTTAAAAATATAAGGTATTTTACTTTTCATAAAAACATACTTACTTTTCTTAAAAACATAAGGTGTATTTACCTTTCATAAAAACATACTTACTTTTCATAAAAACATAAGGTAATACCTTTCATAAAAACATACTTACTTTTCATAAAAACTTAAAGTATATTTACATTTCATAACAACATACTTAATTTTTATAAAAACATAAGATATACTTACCTTTTAAAAGATTAAAATGAAGTGTAGTAGTAAATGGACCAAAACTTTCTTGACCACCTTGAATTTCTCTTACTTGTGGATTTTGTCAAGAGGTTGGAAATAAGTGTATATGTGTAGAGTTGTGTGTAAAAGAGATGGGTTTAAATAGATGTATAAAGTTGGCATATTGTAAACATAATCATTCAATTCTATTAATTTTAACACATCATTTTCTTAAAGTAAAGCACCATTCATATACTTTTCCATATTTATACAAATAATATGCTCTTCATGATTATATATAATGGAGTCTATCAATTATTCATATACTTTTCCATATTTATACAATTATTATGCTCTTCATGATTATATATAATGGAGTATATAAATCATTCATATACTTTTCCATATTTATACAAATATTATGCTCTTCATGATTACATATAATGGAGTCTTATCAATCATTCATATACTTTTCCATATTTATACAAATATTATGCTCTTCATGATTATATATAATGGAGTATATAATTCATTCATATACTTTTCCATATTTATACAAATATTATGCTCTTCATGATTACATATAATGGAGTCTATCAACCATTCATATACTTTTCCATATTTATACAATTATTATGCTCTTCATGATTATATATAATGGAGTATATAAATCATTCATATACTTTTCCATATTTATACAAATATTATGCTCTTCATGATTACATATAATGGAACCTCTCATGCTTGCATATATTTTCTTAATTTCAATAATAAAAATAATTTTTGTATAAATAAATATTGGGATAACATTGAATTAAGTACTTGGACTTAATATACTTTAAATCAAGAGAATGGAGATATTTTTAGAAATTCGGAATTTAATTTAAAATCGAACGATCTCGATTATTTCTTGACTTGGCTATACGAATACGTCGCGGCGTTAACTTAATAAAAATGGGTGAAATAGTAGCGACACGATTTTCTATTAAAATAATTATTAATCGCGTAAAAATTCTTGGTCGCTACAGCTAGCAACTTCACAGTTTCTACAGCAGTTTGTACACACAGGCGATGATCCTTAGCTTCTTTTGAACTCCGTTGTTCTAGCATTATGCCAATATGTTGAGGTAGGTTTTTCAAGTTATCCAACTTTTGCATAGCAAACGCATGTACTGAATTACCATCCCCTTCATGCCTTTTGAATGCACAAGTGTTAGAGTTGACCCTCTTCCAATCCCTGAACCCTCATAGTGTAAATGTATCACGTTGAGTGATAGCACTTTCAAACACATAACACGGGAAATAGAATGCACTTTCCTTCTCTATGAAAAACTCAACCCAAGGCCATTTTTTGAACAAAGATGACTGAAATCGACGATTTTGATTCCCAAATCTAACGTAAGGATAATCATATATAGATTGAAATGGTCCCATTTCTACATATGCTCTTCGAATCTCATCTTGTCTATGAACTGGATACTGAGATATTGGGACGCGTTTTCCAGGATCTCGTTCATAATATGGAGTGTCACTTTGCAATGTCTCAATAGGACATTCATTCTCAGACATTGGTCTTTTATTTGAAATAGGAGTTTCTTGGGGAACATTTGGAGTGTTTGATAATCTAACATCATCTTTCTTATTAAAGTAATGAAATATATTTCTTTTTAGCATCTAATCAATCTGCAAAAATATGTATTGTCTAAATTCAATCAAAAAATTCTCATCACAATAATCAAGTGGTAAAATAAATAAATCAATAAATTTAAACTATCACAACTCACAAAAAAAAACTAAGTAAGCCATTTATTAATAAAAAAATTTATCAACTAGTCTACCAATTTACCACAAGAAATATAAAGACAAACCCTTTCTATAATAAATAAATTAATTACCACAAAATCCCTAATTCTAAATAAGCCCTAAATAAATAAAATGAATTAATCAAAAAATTCAACAATCAAAACAATTAATAACCAATAAATAAACTACCAAATTAATAAATAACAAAAACAAAAGAAAGTCTAACATAATCAGATTATATTAAGGACCAACATCGGTCCATTCACTTACCATTTACCAAACCAGTCGGCGCCGCGCAAGGAGGAAGAAACTGACCAGTGACCACCGTCCAGCAGCAACTGCAAGGTCCGACGAGAAGGGGCGGAACGCCGGAAAGTGAGAGCTTGTCGGCAGTAGCACCGGTAGCAGCCTTCTCAGCAGCAGCAGCAATCGCCAATCAGTCACGCACTTACGCAGGCAAATCGGGTTTGCTCTAATTCTCTGAACTTGATATGGATAATGGATTGGGTCAAGATTTTGTGATTGATTTGTAGTATTGTTGTGGGCTTTCTCTGTTAGATTGACACGCCTGGAGAAGGAGTAGTGGAACTGGTCGCACCTCTGGAGGAAGACAGCAAAATTTTCTGGTGGGCTAAGCAATTGGGCGCCCAAATGAACTGCAAATTCTTCCAAAATCTTTATTGGGCTTCAGCGGACTGAAGCCCAAGGGCAGTTCCGCCCCTGGCCACGACAATGTGACAAAGTTGTGTCAAATAGTATTCAAGATTTTTTTTTTTTTAATATTATTTATTTTGCTTTTTTATAAATTCTTTTTTAAAGCAATCTACATTAACATTGGAGATGCTCCAATGCTAATATCTACACTATGAAAAAGAATCAGAAGATGTTTTATTTATTTATTTATTTATTTCCAACAAAATTTTCTGAACATATTTTCTGACAAAAATTATGACATATCAATTTAATCGTTTTGCTTTAAATTTATTGACTAATTAGTAATTATTGACTAATGGAGACGTACTCGGTAATAAACGAAATATAAACTTTTTAATGGCCAAACTAAAACAAAATTAAGTAGATTGACGCATGAGAAACTTCGATAAAAGTTTGGTAATAAACGTTGTATAACTCACTACTTCTACTACCAATTACTTTCTTGGCAAATAATTTAGTGAAAATTTTAAATATCGGAAATATAAACTGAGTTTTTACTTCCTATGTCATTTTTTACTTTTTACTGAAAAGGTTAGAAAGAATGTGACGTACGGATTATTATTATTATATTATTATATGATGATAAGAAGATCGAATGTGACTTTTTGACTATAATAAAGTGATAAGGAATGTAACTTTTTTTATGTATGCAGTATTTTTTTAGCTATTGTATGTTATCCAATCTTTTTTAAATTACATTTTATTCTAGACTTATATATCATTGTTTCCGATAATGATGCAGCACAATATGCAAAATGGAGATTAATACTCCAAATACTCGTTGATTCAATTGAAGGCCAAGAATTTGGTTGTGTATTTGGAGGGATGGAGAAACTCTCAAAGATTAAGATAAACTTAATCTAAACAAATCTCCTAATAATTAAAATTAGTGCTCTAAAAAACGTAAATGATGACGAAACAGTGAGATCGAAAATCACGCTTAACCGCACTTAGGCACAGAAAAGTCCCTCAATGTGCAAGTGAAGTACGAAACGTGACGAAACGTGTCTAAGCGTACGAATGTGTGTCTAAGTGCGCTTTTTAGAGCAGTAATTAGAACAAGGAAATAAATAATTAAAAATCAATTCTTGCCTGAATACTAAAAGTTTCAATTTGACAACAAAGTGAAGCATGTGTTCGACAAATGTATTATAATTAAAATTTATAATGAATATATTTTTTCAAATTACTTTTTAATTACACATATTTTTCGAAGTCACTTTTTAACCATAAATTTTACCTCAAAAATATAAATAATAAAAAATAACGACGACTAGAAAGCCGTCGAACAGAGGCTTAAATGTTGAAATTTGGCCACGGTCCAGTCCATGAGTTCAGCATAACGACTCATTTCTGCTTAGAAATAATTCATTCAATTAAGGTCGACGGAGTCAACATATCCAGTTTCATCATATAATTGCCTTTGTTTGTTAACACTTTTTGATTTATAAATTAATTTATTTATAATTTTAAAATAAAAAGTAATGATTAAAAATTGAAAAGAAAAAATGTGTGTGATTAAAAATAATTTATAAAATTATGTAATTTATAAACTAATTTATAAATCAATTTATTATATGATACTTTCTAGTGGAGTGAACCTGGTTAAATTAGGATTCTACTCAACAAATATCAGTCAAGTACCAATTGATTTGCCAAAAGATTCCCCTTGTTTGGAATCACTTAAAACGTGTTTTTCTATCTTTCAATTGGTTTTCCCTCATGGAATCGATACCTAATCGTACCAAATCTTCAATTTTATCAGGATCAGACAAAAATTGCTTTTAATCTTATGGAATGTTTCATAACCAAAGTGATTCCCTTCTTTATTTTGAAAATTGAAACTCTAAAAGCTTTTATACTCTGGCATTAACAAGTTTCAAATGATCCCGTTGATGTAAATTTTGAACTAGTGAAGATATGAATATGATTTGTGTCTATTTCCTTTTTCCCATTTCTTCTTCTTTATCGTCTCCTTCTTACAACAGCTCATTCTCAGTTTACCCGTTTTAGCTCCCCATACCTCAACCAACATTGTTGATTCCTTCTTTTTGGGGTTAGCTAGATTCCTGAATGATTGTCCATACATTCCTCGTTATGCGTGAGTCAATCTGCTGAGTATATGAGATTGATCTGATTTAGGTCTCAATTAGCTCTTTTCCTACTTTAGTTACTTGATGATTATGGGTGATTCCATTATTCTCCCGCAGCATGATTTGTTAATTGTTGAACATTTCCTTGACGGGTTGTGACGGCCCAGTAGTTTTTGGTCGTTGGGCTTAATGAGGCCTAACACTAGTTTTTGGTCTATTTTTATTTCATTTGCAAACTCATTTACATTTGCCTCTTTTTTCGTGCATCAAAGATCTTAATATATGAATGTTGTTAAGTGCAAGTGACATCACGTATGCGTGAAAAACTTGAAGCCCCTCTTGTATGCTTAGCACTGGGTAGTTCCCCAGCCGTAATAAATAATGATTTTTTTTTTTTTAAAGAGAAAGAGGATGTCCCCAACTCATGAGAGCTGAGTTCTCTATCAGGGATGTCCTCACAATTCTCATATCATAAGGTCAGTGGCTCAAATTCATGGGGACGCGCCTAGTTAACTGGGACAAAAATTTCCTTCAAATGAGAACAATTAGTGTATTACGTAATACACCGCAAGTGACCAAAAATACCATATCAGATTCAATGAGGTGAAATATTGTCCTCAAAGTCGAACTCCCTCGCTTCAAAGTTTAATTGGATAGAGGCGAAATATGTTTTATCATTTAAGTTCTTGATGCGTTTCCCTATATATTAAAATAGTGAGTTTCAAAAACAATATTCATAAGCAATTTGAACAATTTGAACCATATAAGCCATTTAAGTCGTTGTTTTTCTTTTTTCTTCTCAAATTGGTTATTTTGATTTTTTCGTATTTATTTATTTATTTTTTCACTTCCCAATTTATTAAAAGAGTGAGTTTCAAAAACACCATTCACAAGTGATATGAGCCGTTTTTTTTTCGTTTTTTTTTTTTTTTTTTTCATTTTTTTCAAATTTGTTATTTTGATTTTTTTCGTATTTTTTTATTTATTCTTTCTCTTTGATTTTAACATGTATAGGCTTGCATATTTCACTTTGATTTAAAATGCAAGTTTCTTATTATATGACATTCGATTCAATTTTTCATTTTCTAAAATATTGAATCGGCTTTTATATTACGCTATTAAATACATCATTAAAATGACACGTGCATCCCACTAAAGACGTGTCTCAATAGTCTTTCTCTAAAAGATGGTCATATGCAATATAATTATATAAAATTTAAATTCAAAACTTGAAACATGTCCCTTACAAGTGTTGGATATTGGTTAATAAATCGAGAATTGAAAATCGATTAAAATAACTTCGTGTCGACTTCGGAAAAATACTCAAAAGTTCGGCTCAATCCGTTTAGGCAAAGTTGTTTGCCACTTCGCCGCTTCGGGGCGCACAAACGGGTATATTTGACAATTCGAAAACCAATATCGGATGAATGAGAAATTACGGAAAAGGACGAAAATCAGGTCAAAATATTTGACCGTGCGGCCGCATGGTTCGTAAACCGTGCAACCACACGTCAATTTATTTATTGGATTTTTGAGTAAGACCGTGCGACCGCACGGTTGTCCGGCCAAATGACACATTTTCATAAAGGTGCATTGTTTGGAAAGGGTGCATGGTTTGGGCCTCAACCACTTCGTCCACACCCTTTCATGATCTATATATAGGACCCTTTGGGTGTCCTATTCCTCACAATTTGATATGCAAAACATCTCAACATCCTCACTTTTCTCCAAAATCAAATCATTTCATTTGTTTTGATTTTCTTCATTGCATCCTTGGAGTACGTAAGCCTATAATTGGTTCGTTGTACTTGTGTTTTGAAGTGCTACAAACACAAGTGAAGCCGTTGTATCTTGGGAGTCGATTGCCGAAATCCGTAGGCACCGTTGCGGGGCAAATTCGACTTAAGGACAAAGAGTCCAACTCTTGTCTCGGCTTTGTCCTTATTCTTCTTCTTCTTTTTGTTTGTGTTTCCTTGCCGTTACTCTGTCCAATTTTCGGCTTGGATTTACAAAACCATCATTTTCTTATTTGGGGTCACTATTCACGAATTAATCCAACAACAAGTTCATGACTTCTCTTGTTGGATTGTGGAGATCATAATAATCACTTATTCCCCTTGACTCCGAAGACATGAGATGAACTTTTTAAAAGTAAATTTGATATTCACTATGTACATTAGGTTACCCAAATATTCTTAATATATTAAGGATTTTAGGATGTCGATTTTTGTGTGCAAGAGGCGTTGAAATCCCATTTTTCTATTCTTTGTCACAATGTTGAAGTGAATGATCATAATCCGTGACATCCTTCTACTCTCCATAGTTTGGACAAGTCTATTTTCTTGGCTAAACAACATAACATTTGTATATCTGTATTTTGGGAGAATGATCTCATGCTCACGATGGGCAAACTTATCTTGTCACTATCTCATGTGGTATGTGGTAGGAAATCATTAATCAATGTTTCACCACTTTGGACCATGTGGTGGGGGCTTCAAAGCCTAATCTGTTGTCATTTTTACGTGTGGTGGGCATGATATCTCCTGTCCACTGTGAGTGTGATCGGGTCTACTGTATTTTGAAATTATTGCACTAAGTACGGGTGACTCAAGATGATGGCACTGGTCCATTGAGAGTATGAATGTCTTTGCATTCCTTCGAAAGCAAAATGATAAGGCAAGATGAGAGTTTGGATTGTTGATGACAAAGAGCCACTGTGATGTGTGCTTATCTATCTATGCAATAAAATTCTAGAAATTAAAAAAAAAAAAAAAAAAAATGGAAATTCCGACTTTTAAAACAATTGGCAATATGTAGTTATGGCTTTGAGTTTGAGATACAAGGCAATAAATAAATAAAATGCTCCAAGAATCTGTATCAAAATAGGGTAGCTAGCTCTATGATATTTCAGAACCTTTTTACCATGTATTCTGCATCACTCTCATTGAAAGTTGCACAACTAGGCTTTCCCACCCCGGGAAAATACGTTATATCTCTTTAAACTCAATCTTGGCCGAGTTGTGTCTTGCTTTTTTCCATCTGATAAACCGATAAGGGTCCATGCCAAATCTCGACCACTCCCGTTGTTCAATTGGAAAAGTAAAAAAAAAAAGATAATGATAGTGATGGTTTTAAACTTTTAACCAAGGTGAGTTATCGTAACCTCCTTTTACTGGTCCAATCAAAAGGCAAGAAAAGCTTAAGGATCAAAGTTTTGACAGCATATTTGAATAAAGGGACATACCTGTGGAAGAAAATTTCTGAGTCAACAATGAAAAGGGAGTAATGGGATTCCTTTTGGAGATGAAATGTTCCAAAAGATAAGGAGATAGACCTAGCAGAACTGTGCTCAGCAGATTTGACATTAATTATAACACTAGACTAGAAGAGATGCTTATCATCTTGTGTGTGTTCACTTTTCATGAAAATATTTAATCATTGAATTTGTTAAAAGTTTTTTGTTTAAAAACTTTTTTTTTTTTTTTTTATGTTGTTTAGGTAAAAGATGTGGTTAAAAACTGGAGAGATAAAATATGTGTGGTTAAAAATTGATTTGAGGAATTGTATTATAAAAAACATGTTTACCAAATAAATGCATAGAATCAATATCCATCGTACAAGTTTGAACACTTTAGCCTCTGTTTGGTAAAATTTGGTGTAATAGATTTTCATATAGTGAATTATTTCTATCTTCGATAACCTTGGTTTTTATCAGTTTGCAGTTTTTCCACTTAAATTTATTTTTCTCTATCTTTATATTTTTTCTGACCTCAAAATAATTCTTGGAACAAGAATTAGTTAAATAGAGGAATTGATTTCAATTCCCAACACACAATATTCTTGTATTTGAAAGATGTTTACCAAAAGTTAAAGTCATTTCCACAAAATTATTTAATGGTTCAACAAAATTAACACTATCTGATGGAATTGAAAATAATTAAAAAGATTTGTGATGTCTTTCTTATTTAATAGGCCATTTTTGTGAGTGGATCTGACTTGTTCAGATTTTCATCATATTCTAATACTAATGTTATTGAATAAATTCATTTATTTGCTTCACTTTCCATGCTGCTGCTCGAACAATATCGACAATCGAGATCATACTCACCCGGGCATGTCGTATACGATTTTCTATGAACATCCCATGTTTGGTAAAAACTGTCTATCATTTTTGTTTATACTTTATACACAATCAAATGATAACGTTTCGTTGGTCCTTTTTTTATTTGAAAAGTCAACAATTTCGACTGATCAAATATATTTGTCCATCATTTTTGACTTTTCGAAAAAATAGACCAACGAAATATTGACATGTCGCTATTTATAAACAATATTTACTAACAACCGTTTATAAACAATTTACCAAACAGATACTTAATTTCTATCATTTTCCAAGAACAATGTCAATGTGCCTGTAATCTGGATTCTTTCTTAAAATATGCTAACTCTTACCTTTCACTAGCTGCATTGCTTGCAGAATGTTTGCATCTGATGTTACTGTTATCAGCTTGTCCTGTTGAGACAGTAAAAATTAGGTATAGGGTTAGAAGATATCAAGTTTATAATCATCTGAGAGTGCAGACAAGAAAATTTTATGAGGAAGGCTACCATGACCAGAAAGATTATTCATTGATCTAAATAGCAGGAAGTTTCATTTTAACCCCATTCCCGAGATCAAGATCCATATTTTTAGTTCAATGTGGGCGGGGTGATGTGTCTGGAAATTGGTTTTTGGATGTCGAACTTCGACTTCTTGTGATGAATAATTTCGCGAACAATACATCTTTCAGTAAATAGGGAAATTCTATAATGCCCACAGTGAGCATCTTGTCACCCCCTATTGGGGTGTGGGCCCTGCCTGACGCCCAATGCCAACCTTGACAGGTGAGTATTTTTATGGGGCCTCCTCGGTAAACATTCCTGCAATTAGCTTTTGTTCTCCAGGCCTTAACGTGACAAAACCTTTTTCAGCTCGGTTTTGTAACTTTGTTCCCTGTATCTAAACCGTCGAGATGTTTGAGGTGTAGAGATTCATGGCAACATCTGACTGCTCCCGTGAGACCTGAATCAGTTAAAGAAGATGTGTATTACTGAATCACTTGAAATAATCTCAAAATTTGTCTCTCTTATTCTCAAACGTAATTCTAATGGTTGAACAAGGAAGAAAATCAAATCCTGGCACGTTATTATCCCCAAAAGTGTGGGTTCCAGATAATTTGAAACTCTAAGGAATTGTGAAAATACAATGATCTAATGCCAAGTTTTATGCTGTTCTATGACGAACCTCGTATTGTCACAAAGAAATGGGCTTGAACTTGGAATGAAGCTCAGTCAGCATGATGCATGAATGACATATCCCTACTAATCGAAAATCAGATGAGTAAAAATGAATCTTTTCCCTTAATTCTTAATTGTTTGCTTGTTTTGTTAGTAAATCCCTGTCTGTTTTTTTTTTTTTTTTTATTTGGGACCCAGATGTCCAAACTTCATCCGACTAATCCTAAAGGATAGCCTCCTTCCTCTCAGTTCATTATTCATGTAAATTCGAATGCGGTTACAGTCTATGCACACTTCAGGTAAATGTTTCAATCCCCATAAACCTCCTTCGCGTCGTGCAAACGGAACCTAGGGTGCATCATGACTCTGCTTTCATGTAAGCACTGACTTCCAACATTTAAATGCAGCCTTCCAAGAGTCAAAAATTCGAACATCCGATCCTCTAGTTTCAACTCTTCCTATTTTACCGTTGCACCGTGCTCGTGAGGGCATATATGTGTTCTTTTCTTGAACCAGCAGTAAGTGGGTTAATGGAACATTTGTACAAAACCCGATTAAATTCTGTGCTTTTTCCTTTCTATCAGGGCCAAGCAAAAAAAAGAAAAAAATTGGCAATCTAGGATGTTTAGATTGTAATTCGTGCAATACCCTGGAATTATGTTATGGAGTAAAGAAAAAGAATCAAGTTTCAATCGATGGCAAGAAATCTGATGGAAGTTCTGTAATTTGTGGACTGGAAAGATGCTAAACCTCTTAGAGAGAAAAATTGATTGTTAGAATCCTGTGAGTTTCTCAAGGAAATTCGATATTCTGAAGAAGCAAAGAAGCAGGAAGTGGAAACAAGGACTCATTCTATGAAGTGACTTGAAGGAATGAACTTTAAAAAATCTCTTCGAGTTCTCTGTTACATATCAAGAAGTCTTTAAGAACAAACTAAACAACTCGCCTCTTTGCTTGTTACATTTTTCTCATTAAACATTCATGGAGGACCGGAGGTCTTCATTTTCCGTCCGATTTTGGCCATCGACTTCCCTCCATTCACCAGAAACTCCAACAACTGCACCACCTCCATTTGGGTTATCAGCCAACTACCACCTACATTGGCCCTGCAATAGAGTCCCGAACCTCATCACCAACTCGTGCAACCATTCAACACGTTGTCCCATCACGGGCGGCATCACCCTATCATGCAACGACAAAATCAAGATCACCTCCCACTCCCAGCCTTCATCTCCATCTCGTGCAGCGCCTAAATCATGAGACATGGCCTCGTCTCCATCACACATGGGTTCTCTGATCTCCTTGACACCCCAAAGGACACGACAACCTAATTTCCCCTCCTGTCCAACCTAGAAAAACTAAAGAGGGATGTCCCACCCTCTTTCCAATTCTCATGAAGCCCCAAATACTGTTTATAATGTACAAGAACCGAAGTCATCAGCATCTGAACAAGAGTCTCTAGAAAAACAGCCAAAGACAAAAGTAAATCTGATACTGTTCATGACTCCCATAATCAAACTGCATCTGAAAGAAGCATCAAACGCAATAAGATGGAAGTAGAGCCTTCTAAATCATCAGACCTGGGAGCTGCTACTAGATCGACCGGTTCCCAATGTCTTGAGATAGCTGAGGCAAACACAGGAATTTGATTCTTCCAGCACTGATGGTGAGAAAAAGTCCCTTTCAGAATCAAATTCAAAACCTGAAGAAACAAAAGAAGTGAAGTAGGTTATTCAAGAGACAAAAGGTGCAGCTAATGAAAAAAGAAACAATGAAAGCAGTGATTTTCTCACTGCAAAATCAGGTTCAAGAGACAACCAGTAGAGGAGGCCAGAGTTATAAATTATCTACACAGTCAAGCCGAGAACAAGTGCACTTGCACAAGAGATCAGGGACGACATTTCAACATTTGTCAATTGAATGGCCATTGGAGACCCCAAAAAATTCCCTTAATGACAGACGAGCATCATTACACTTGCAGGAGAACAGAGGAGCATCAATGCAGTTGGGGTCTGATTCATCAAAAGGAGAAGGGGCCGTTCATATTCGCAGAGGCTATATACCTAATCAACAATGCACAGGGAATCAATAACTCAATAGTGTTCAACAGTTCCATGACTGAAGGAATCCTGATGTCCATATGATTGTCGCTCGTGCTCAGAAAGAACCTGCCAAGTCAACTGATGCAAAAAGGCCCCTTGAGAAGCTTCAACATGATCCATTCCCAGGAATTTACCTATGAACCCACTATCAGAAGACGACGCCTCCAAGGTCTTTTTTGGGAATCAAGCGATTCTGACCCAGAAAATCCTGAAAAGCCTCAACATGGTTGCTGTGTTGGCAGCAAGGAAGGGAGAAACCAAACCACAAAAGATGTTCTCTAAACATACGTATATGTTACCATTTTGGAATGCCAAGAGATACTAAATACTATGTACCTCTAAGCATGTCGAGAAAAATATAATAAGGATGATGAAACAATCCACATGCTTCTCACAATATTTTAATAGAAATCACCTTACTTTGTTTATAAAGGCTTGATATGTAAATAACTAATATCTATTACTCCATGTTCAATTCAACATCATTCAAACACAATTTATGGCAAATTATTTTATGGTAACAATCTATCTTCCTGCGTGCCCAAATATTATACAAGTCAAAAAACTATTCTGCATTGTACATATGATTCAAACTCCAAACTGGACAATTTGATTCTATTCATCAAATTACCAGAATCCTAATCTTTGGACAAGGGAAAAACCTTAAACGTTTCCATAAAAAAGGAAAATTCTAAATGGAAATATCATTCGCATGGAGCCAAGCATAATTACAGCCCATGATGGTAAGAAAAATTGGCTACTCGCATGCCGGTTTCATGTCAAAGCTGCTTAAACAGATTGTGAAGGCCTGAAAGGCAGAAAGGGGGTAAAGATAGTCCATTGTAAATATGTCCTTCCCTATCTTCCCAAATTGCAAGATCACTTTCTCTTGTTCTGCAGCGGGGGCATTATTCGTCGCATCAACAGAAGCTACCAGCTGAAAATTCTTGACAGAGGCCACTGTAACACGTCCTCTGAAGTTGAGGCACCAACACTGGAGCTGTTCATGCCATCTTGGAATTTTGTTTCTTAAAACAAGTGGATCTCTAGTGGTGCAAATGGATGCCGGTACCTTGGCAGGAATAGTGGAAGTAGGTTTTTGGTTTTTATCTGTAGAGATTGTCAAGGGAGAGAACATTTTGTCAAGCTCATTACTAAATGTAGCAGGTGTCGGGGTGCTTCCACCTTCTTGAACTGCAGAGACAGGGATTGTATGCATGTTGCATTGCATTCTTCTCGGCCCTCTAGTACGCAGAACATTGAGTTCATATGATATGGTGGCCACGTTATAATTGCATACGGGTAGCCTCGGGGAAACCTTCTTCATAGAGACCTTTTTACGCGACCAACCATGGGACTGGATAGCAGAATTGGATGGAGGTTGACAATCATGAATGACAAACTTGGAGCCAAAAAAGTTGGATCTGATACAAAATTTCTGGCTTGATGAAAATGAAACAAAAATCTAATTGGACAAAAGTATGAATAGTATTTGAAAAACATACCTTAGTTTTCCAACATAGTTGTTACTAGTCTGAGAAAAATCATTTGCGGACAAGGATATTAAGAAATCTGTTTTTGTGGCTCTCCTGATCCTTTTTGCTGCCAGCAACAATTTGCTCGGATCCCCTGCAAGTGCTGTAGTTGAGCCCGAATAATCAGTATCACAGAATAAATAGTTGAAGATGTGAATTCAGAATATCTGTCATTAGTAGCTAAGAGAATATTACAACTTAAATGTATATGCCATAAACATTTGTACCACCATGAAATTTAACAGTTCTTATCTAGAAAACAAAACCATTGGGCATGACAAAGCCTCTTTGCTAATTAAATGAATCTCAAAATCGATAGATAGATAGATACCATAATATCTTGAATGAATGCCAAGAAAAAAGGTATCAAATGGATCACTAGAAAAAAATCCTTTTTTTGTCGAACTAGATTCTAAAACTAGTAATTTCTATTATCGTTTTTAGTTTTTACAATTTTGCTTTCCATATTTTTAAATAAAGCCTCATCTTTATAGCTAGATCAAGATTTGTATCTCGATCCAATAACTTTTGGATAGATATCCTACATCTGAACCGAATTCTTTCTTATTAAAGAATCTCTTTCTAGTTGCTCTAGAACAATTAGGAGTTTCTCTCGAAGAAATACGGGGTTTTGCTTCTAGCTGCAACATGCTTAGTCCCGCTTATGGGGTCATTCGTATTATTAGTTTATGCTCAATGAATTGGTTGATAGGGATCGCAAGATGGATAAATGTTACAAATGATGAATCAATTTCATTTTATATGCGCCTGTCACTTTATCTTTGTTCGTGCCATATATAATGATAGATGAATCAAAAACTTTCAATTGAAGTTATTCTTTCAATTGGTATTTTTCCGTATCCTCCTATTTTACAAAAATAGAATAGATAGATAGATAGATCGTTCCAGAGAAGTCAAATAACAGGAAAGTTTCAGTGGTAAAGAATTAACAAAAAAAATAAGCAGATCAAGTCTATGTTCATGAAGCTAGTAAAATGTCCTACCAATTGAATTCAATTATCATTCTGAACAGTTAACGTCAATGAAAATTAAGAGAGCACAAATTCATTTACCAGGGCTCAAGCCAAGATACAGCTGGTAAATTGAAGTCGCCCTTTCCCTTTTGATAAAGCATTGGATTGGAGAATCTCTTGGACCCGGCTAAAACACATTTTCAAGATTCAAAAGAAAAATCATTACTTGTCTAAGTAATCTCAAGGAATATAATCTAAGGTATCACAAACCAAAATCACCTGCTTCAGTGACATGGGAAAAGTGAGTAACCCACATTCTTCAGGAGTCTTTACAACTTCCTTAGCAACTTCTCTCCATGACCTGCAAACCCCAGCACATGCAACCACAGCCCTCCGGGCAGGCCACGTGGTCTCGTTGTCCTCCACTCTACCAAAAATATCAAGAAGCAACTCGGAAGGCAAATCTGCCCACACGTTTTGTTTAATCGATGCAGATTGAGATAGCAATGATCCCTCGGTAGATATGTGTGATATTGTATAATCTTGCTCACATTTTGACTCAGATAGTTTCTTTTGCTTGTTCTCAAAGCTATTCTTTCCTTTGAGCTCTCGAATAATGGATTTGAATGGCATTTTCTTTGCCCAAACTCTATTTAATGGAGAAAATTCAGCAGATCTTGATGTAAAGTGCCAAGATATCAGTTTATGTATTATCTTATGCTATAATGCTACGAAATACAAGAAACAGTTCTTGCAATTTGTAAATGTGTAATTCTCATATAGTCTATCTAAAAAATGGGTGTGCTGGCTTAGGGAACTCTTAAAATGTAATGCATTCATCGATTCTTAGCAAAAATCAAAGCTTTGATGTCCTAATTCTATTCATAAAATACTACAGAAAAAAAAAGAACAGAGGCATAATTTTGATCTAAATGAATGGCAAACATTCCCCATATTCGAAAACAAAAAAAGTAGAGATTAATCCCAAAATCCAGTTTTTTTTTTTCCCCCAGCAAGAAACAATGTCAAATGTGAAATGAAGAGAAATTCGTATACCTGTAGTTCAATCTAAGCGAGATCCAAAGCAAAAGCCTATTTTAATCCCCTTTTCACGTTTCAATGTCCCCCCTACACAAGACACATACACACACCCATACACATTAAATATATGTACATCTATACATGCATTTATGTATGTGTGTGTATGTATATGTCTCTATCTCGAAAGGGCTCCTATATCTCGGGAAAAGAAAAGAAATACAAAATTCATGGATCAGAGCGAAATCTCACCCTGTTTCCCAAAAATAAACTTCTCAATTTGTAGCATATGCTCTTATTTATTCATTAAGGGAAGGAAATTCAAGAACACTAAAGGTTGGTGTCCGTGTTATCAGTGAATTTGTAAACACGAGAACCGCCGATAACATCACCAAGCGTCGCCACCGCCAACCACCAATTTCGAGAGGAGGGTGGCCGCAAGCGGTTCTTGGATCCCCAACTCTTTATCGTTCGTTCGCGTCTCGATTTTTGGAGCAGTGGCGTAGTATTTTCAAAGTTTCATTTAAACTGCTATTTTCCCCTTCATCCGTTGATTAACGGCTCTGTGCATGTGTGTGTACACGTGGACAGTGAACTTTTTTTTTTTTTTCCTTTCCCCTTACCATTTTTCGTATACGTTTCCAATAATTTTGAACCGACTGGATAATAATAAATTAATAAGTATTTCCCAACTTTGAAAAAAATCTTTCTCTTAATGAGAAAATCTATAACTTACTGGTGTAAATAAATAAATATTTAACAAAAGAGTCATTCAAATAGATTCCTAAAACGATTCATTTTAAAATATTACTAAATCTCTCATCATTGTCGATATTGTGTTAGACGATATGAAATTGTAAACTCCTGTTCTATTGCCCGTCATGAGCAATATTATAAAAAATACCTGTATATTAGAGAGTTCTCTCAAAATATCGAAGTGATATGTTGCCCGCAACATATCCGAACTGTGAAATTGTAAGCCTTCGCTTGTACTAATATTTTTTCACATACTTTCATGTAAAGCTTTTTATTGTAAATTTCAAAATCAAAATAGCATGCAAAGAAGTCTTACAGACTGTTTGGTGTAGGAAAATTTATTAAAAAAAATTGAATGTGTGATTGAAAACTTATTAAAAAGTATGTAAAGTAGTGAATCTCATAAAAATGTGTGGTTGAAAATGAGTTTTAGGAAAAAGTTGTTGAATTTCTCATGACCAAACAAGGTCTTAATCAATTTAATTACCTTAATTTGGATGTTTCAATGGTCCGCTCTTGCACAATTGATGGCCAAGAAGACTAGAAGTTGGTGCATTTGAATTTCTATCTTTCAATGCTCCGCTCTTGCACAATTGATGGCCAAGAAGACTAGAAGTTGGTGCATTTGAATTTCTATCTATTCTCTTCCAAGTAACCTACAAAACCATGACAATGCTTTTGCCAAATAAATAAACTGAGGCCTCTTGTGATATACAAGGGACCATTCGGCGGCTTGTCAAAAGAGAATTGAAATTATAATTTTGATTTATTTGAGTTTTCTATGTAAGATGTGTAGTTAAAAATTGAAAAATAGATTGTTAGTGGTTAAAAAGTTATTTGAAAAATTGTACCCATTATAATTTGAAATTATAAATTTTAAAGAATAGAGCCTAAATGGTTAAAATCCAGTCACTTCCAAACTTGGAAATCTATGATTTGATTGTATACACAAGTCACTTGAACAATCTTAGAATAAATTATCTAAATCTACCATCACTTCACTTGTTTAATTCTGTTAGGCCTATTCCTTAGATTAGATTTGACAAAATAAGAAAGTATTGTAATTTTAAAAAAAAAAAAAAAAAGTTTCATTGTCTAATTAAGTATGTCGCAACATCACACACGAGACATATTGTTGACCTTTGATTTAGATGAGATTCAGGTGTCAACGAATCTAAACTCCTCTCTTATTCATGTGTATGTCACTCGTATACTTGGATAATCATGTTGGACTGCAAAAATCATAGCTATGAAAGGTGCAACAGTCGTTTGCACTACAACGCTCGAGTTAGTTTATGAAGCATCATATTGAGGGTGAGATATAATGAACATAAAATGTGGGTGTTGAATTTCACTTTACACTTCTTCCATGTTACTTTGAGAGGATTATTAAGTATTAATATATGGATAAGGCAAATAGAAAAGACTCCATTTGAATGGTTGACATGTGAAATTATTTAAGAGTTCACTTGTTATGTTAAATTGTATCAATTCGTAATCATCATATACTCTTGATTTCCATGTCCTACATGTAGGCTGAAAGATTGTGATTTGACTGGCATCTTGTAGAGTTGTTGTGCAGTGTATTATTTGTGCAACTTGACCTAAGCGAGGTTTGTAGCAAAATTGCACCGTCTCGAATATATACTACAAGGGAGAGGCGTTGCATTTTCTTAAATAGCAATAATATTTTAAATGAGACATAATCGTCTCAAAAGAAGCACGTGAAAGAGATAACGTAAAGTGGAGTGTTGACCTTGCTTGACCTTTTTTTTTTGGCTAGTTGCCACGTGGCATGTCACGTTGGAAGAGACGCAACACATATTATATAAACCTCAATAGCAAAGAGTGTTCCGATAGAACCGTAGAAGAAGTTAAAAAATTATTTATTATTATTCAATAATGTCCAATAGTACTAGAAGTTGAATCTGATAATTCTAATTTATAAAAAAAAAGTTTATAGACATCACATTTTTCAAATCATTTTTTAACTACATACATTTTTCGAAATCGCTTTATTACCACACATTTTACTTTAAAAGACAACATTTTTTATTTATAAACAATTTTGGAGATACAAACATTCGTTAAATTAGACAATGTCATCTTAAAAAGTCGTTGATGCGTGGACGAACATTCTAGCTGCTATGTTTGTGAAATGAAAGGTGAAGTGTACTAATTGACAAGACGTGATGTTTGGGAACCTAACAACGTTATATTATCCAAACGTAACTAGTTACCAAGTAGAAAAGTGAGCAAAAGATTAGGTAGGGATTTCAATTTATGTCTATGGTGAGGACCCGCCACACCCCAAAGCTGTGAATTCATGGCATCATCCTTTTATCAGCTTTAGTACAAGTTCTTTTTTTGTTGGAATCTATTGCCAATTTCCATATTCGATCGACATTGAAATACAACAATAAACGTTACCTGTAGAACTATCGTTGACAATTCACGATATGACACAATCTTATTAATTTATACATCATATCATCTTCGAAATCAACATATAACAATCTGCCAATTCATAAATTGACAACCAAAAGTCGACAATATTTGTACGACTAGCATCTTTCACATACAAATGCTAAATTTAAATGAATTTGAACAGCATCTTCTTCGACTTGAATAAGGTTAGCTATCGCACATTTCTATGCCCATGCTCGGAATCTTAGGCCATATTCTCTTTACTGTTTTCAGCCTTTTTTAGTTTTTGATTTTTGAAAATATCGAAAACGCGTTGACTTTATCCATTTTCAGAAAGTTATTTTCCAAAAAAAAAAAAAAATACAAAGGAAACTGAAAATGAGTACGATTTGTGTTAAAAAGTCCAAAATGCGCGTTCTGTGGATTAGAGATCAGATCCTTATTTTAAAAAAAAATGGCATTAGATCCTCTCTCTCCGGCCTCTCTGTGAATCTGGCTTTCTCACGCCTGTGTCTTCATATCCCCATCGTGGTCGACGACCCATGACCCCACTGTCGACGACCCCGCTACGGGCGACGTAGGTTCTATCTCTTTCTCTCATATTTATTGTATGTGGGGACATTTTTTTTATTTTTTATTTTTTTTTATTTTTTGTTTTTTGTTTTGTTATAGTAGAGAACACCTCTTTCTCTCTCTGTTCCTCTTCACTTTCCATGCCAAGAGCTCAAGCTTAATAGCTAACTCCAAGAATCTTAGCAAGAAAGTCCCTTTGTTTCTGCCCCCACAAGTGCAGCAGATTCCCTAAAACTTTAATTCCAATTCTTATCATTTTATCATTTCAAAATATATATATTATATTCACCCCTTTTTTTTTTTTTTTTTTAATAAATGTGAGACAGTTCCTTCACTTTGAAGTTCTTATGTTATTTTGTCATTATATATAGATACATGTTAAGATTTTGCTGGTATGTGATTGAAATTTTGTTAGCTGAAACAATATTAATAATGAATTTGGTAATGGATTATTTTCTTGATAATCCATAATGAATTTTTAAAAGGGAGTGCTAAAAGGGCCAGGGTAAAATTTCCATTGTTAATGAAATTGAAAATAGCCCTTCCTTGTCTTATTTATGCTATTGACTTGTGCTTATTTTTAGTGATATTTGTTCCGTGAACTTTACAAAGAGACCCCGATTTTAGAATTAAGCTTGAGTTGCTGTCAGTTTGGGGAATGGATTATTTTGTAATTTTTTTGCAATAGGTGCTTGAGTTTCCGTAATTAGTTTTATTAAACATTAATGTCTTGTTTGGGAAAGAAATAAGGAAGAAGAAGTATATTCAGAGTCGAGTAAACCGTCTCATTAATTTGGTTGATAATATGTTCATAGGCTCTAAACTTGAGATATTTTTCATTTTGGAGGGTGCAACCATTTTTTTTTTTATGTCCAAGAGGACTCCCAACCCCAAATCTTCATCAAGTCTAACATTAACTAATATATCTTTTTTGCATGATTTTTTGATGTTGTAACATTATTAAACGTTGCATTGGAGTTTTAAATGCCAGATTTCCTATCTTAAAGTATATTACCAATTACTCGCTAACAAGGCAAAGATAAATTCTAATCACATGTTGCGCAATACATAATTTCATTTGCCAAGAGCATGCTCTAGACAGATTGTTCACCGAGTATTCAGTAGAGAACATGATATTCCCAGAAGTGTCAGGTTCCAGAAAAGATCAAGATGTTATACAATTTGATGCTAGTCAAACGGTCAAATGGCACAAGTCAAAGATGAGATAGCTACGCAGACGTGGAATGAGTATTCCAGGAGACGCGTTTAATTGCATTAAAATAATTTTATCTTTTGAATTAACTTTTTTGTATAAAAGATGAACTGTGCGTATTTTGCCCATTGACGTGACACAATATTGTTACAATTGAACTACTCTCAAATATATGAACTAATATATATTAATTAATATAAATTTCAAGTTTTATTTGTTGCTAGAATACCAAAATATTTGTTGAATTAAGAACTGACTAATTTATTGACATTAGAATTAATGTAATTCAACAAACCAACCATTTTTTACATTTAAAATATCACAAAATAATTATATCAGAAAATTATGAAGTAAATGCATTTTTCAGTTTTCTAAAATCACAAAGAGAACATGTTTTCAGCAATCCCAAAACAAACAATCAAAATCCAAAAGTCAAAACAGAATTCAAAACTCAAAACTTAAAATCGAAATATAAAGAGAACGACCCCTCATCCTCTAAAAAAGATTATTTGTTTTTTGAATAGTTTGAATTTAATCAAGAAATTTATGATACATATATTTATTTATGTGAAACAATTACATAGGAGATGTAATAGCTGTTGTATGGACAAAATCAAAATCTGAGATCCGCGAGGACCCAACACATTTGGGGAGTCCCGCTCCGCGGACCCATGAATTTTTCCCCTATTTAAAAAATAAATAAATAAATAGGACAATAAACGGGGCGGGAGACTGGTATCTTTAGATATACTAGTTATTACGCGTGCGATGCACGGCGAAGTGATCTAAAAAAGCAAATTTATTGATTATAAAAAATTAAAATAAAACTCACCAAAACAGATTAACATTTTATTAAAATCAATATTCATACTTTTAAAAGAACTATTAAATTTAAAAACAAATTTATTGGTTTTAATTACCATAATTTTAAGGGCACAATATTTGAGCCAATTTAGTCAAAATGTTCTAAACTTTTTTTAAAATGAGGTCGTCCACTTCTTTCTTCAGATTTAGAAGTTTGAAATTCACAAAAGAGAAAATTGGTCCATTGACCCTCCCCTAAACACATTACAGTTTTTTACTCCCAAAACATGGATTGTGAAAATCGTTATCAAAACATGGATTGCATAACTTTTCGTTCCTGTTGTGAGTTTGCCTCAAAATGATACATTTAGAATTGTAAAGTCTCAAAGTGTTAAAGCATAAAGATATATGATAATAATGACATGATACACAGAATTTCTTATTCCTTCAAGATTATCACTCTTGATTCATTTAAATCTCTAATCCGAATTGTTAAAGATAATTGAAATCTGAGAAGAAAAAAATATGTTGCTAGCAATTCTGAAAGTCTACAAGTTCACGTCAACATCAACATAACAGGTACTATTATCTTCTTCAACTGAATCCAACTCGACAGCTGCGTCATCAACACTGTGAAGTTATGATTTTCTTGTGGCTTCCAAATCATCACCCTCCGAATTAGTTTTCCTAATCAGCGCTGCTACATGTGCTGTCTTTCATTCTTGACTCGAGTAACCAAAGGTATAAAATTCCAATTGACATTGAATCAGACTCCACTGATAAAGTGATCAAGGTCTTACTTAGTATCAACTATCAAGGGAAGCAAAAGAGGTATCTCGTTTCTCGCCAAACTCCAGAGGTTAACACCAATCGAATTCAGTCACAAAAGATGCTGCATCCTGAAAGTGTAGGAACATATTTCAAAGGCTCAGGATGAAAAATAACTTTGCAGAAGTTTAAATCACCTAACCAATGTCTGATGATGCTTGTTTAATGATTGCAAGAGCTATTGTGAACTCTTATACTTACATTTAACAAAATCGTAAGTAACATGCAAGAAAATATACTTCCAAATGCAAATCAATTAATTTAAGAGCAGACTATATTTTACATGTTCACTATGATTGATAAATTAATATGCTATAATGATATGCCTTTGTCATCCATTTTCATGCTCGTCATCGTTATTTTTTCTCGACCAATACAAAAAATCTATCTTTTGGATTCTTCAAGATGAGGAACACAAGGGAGGTGATTACCTTGTAAAAGGATGTGAAAAACAATGCCACGTTCTAAATTAATGCTTGGACAAAAAAAGGTAACTCTATAAACAACATAAACCCTGATAAATAAAATTGAATTCATTAAATTACACAATCACCTACTCCTCACTATTCCCATTAGCATAAGCCTCTGGGAAATTTGTGCTGGGAGGGAGAATTGTTAAAAGGAATCACAAGAAAATTTAAGCAACTGAAAAAGGTAAATTATATTGCTAAAGCAAACATTAATAAAATATTATTTCCAATTTAAAAGTTTAATTGCAGAGGATTAAAAGTTCAATTTAAACAGAAAGTAAGGGAGTTATAGATAATAGCTACCTGTCCATTGCTTGGACATGAACCTGTGCAGAGGCAAAGTTGCCCTCTAGAGACATTGGTAAAGTTATCGTACTTATTGAAACTTTCTATACAGGGGATCAAAGAAGACACTTCTTGACCGGCTAACTGCCTCCGCATTCTCTTTCTATTCATTTTCATTGCTCCCAATAGCATAGGTACCAAATGTTCTCATATGATAGTATGCTGACATCTTGAGTGCAAAATTATGCAAAACTGTTTTTATTTCTAAAAAAGTCAGGTAGAGAGCTCTTAATATATCTTGACACTTTGAGTCCCTCTTTCCCAAATAAAGAAACTTTAGGATTCCCATACTTATGTATGTTATCACATTGATAAATCAAGAAACTATAACAAAAATATATCAAATAGATAATAGAGAAAAGGGCATAACAAACATAAAATTCCTTATTTTTCTGTTCATTAAGCTGTGGTAATTGCAAAAGAATAGTCAAGAAAGCTCAGCAATGCTTCACTATATGAAAACTAAAATAGATGTGCTTTTGGGGAGGAGTATTGATCACTTGAAAGAATGTATAACAAAACATTATTAAACATTAAGGCTCAAATAATTTTATCTGAACCCAAAAGTTGTAAATTTGAAGAAAATATAAAAATATGGGTTTTGTATGGTTATGTTTAAACATGAGCAGATTACATGGGCATGTGCAGATGAAAGCTAAGTGGAAGAAATTATGAAAATAAGTGAATGGAAAGTGATTACCATTACATTGTGGTGACGTTTTCCTTTATCCCATTCTTTAGCATGCCCTCTACTCTTTCACTAAAACATCATCTGCTGTAGATTGAAAAAGACGTTATCAGTAAAAGTTAAGAGAACTATATTTGCTGCGGGTGATTGGACCGAATCCTTTTTCAAAGGTAGAGGGCTAAAAGTTTGTTGTTCCTTTTTCTACCCATTTCAGTGGGAAATGAAAGCAGCAGGAACACCCCTCAATCAACAACACAACCCAACAAAGCCAAAAACTCTTCAACCCAAACCCAGCACTTCCAATCACCAGCAAATATAAGCAACAAAGCAAAAACCTCAACAGATAAAAGGGTCGACCAGGCCAATACTGAATAATGGCTGACCAGGCCAGAAAGCTGAGCATTACTAACCTAAGATGGAGGACCCAGAAGAGAAAACAGAGTGAAGAAATGACCCACTTCAACTAAATAAACAACCCATTCCAATCACCAAGAAATGACATCAAAAAAATTACCAGGTATAATGAGCAGTAATCCCAAGCAACTTAATAAACAACCCACTTCAATCACACAATACATACACAAATACATATTCCACCAGAATATGATTTTACTAAATATCGTCATTGAAATCCCAAGCAACTTAAAACAATGAGCTACTAAATGAGAAATGGAGCATTATCAATTAAGATTCTGCAGTATATGCATTATTTTCTTGTAAATCAGTTATGAGTATGTCTTATCATATTTCAACACGAACTATTAGATGATACCGTAATTCAGTATGCCAGAAAGATCAGTTTGACAGATACCTCTTTTCATGATGGTTCTTTTCATAGCTCCCTTATGATGCTTCCTCCCATCATCTTCTTATTTTAGTTGATAGATCATATCCTCTGCAGCACCAGGACGGTAATCTCCATCAAAGTACGAAAATCGTGCTGCAGTCACCTTAGCTTTACATTGGCCAGTAGAAACAAAGAAATAGTCATATAAATTAGTAAGATCAACAACAACATTTTCCTTAGCATCTTTTCTTAACATGGATAAGTACCTGAAATAGAAGATAACATCGACGTCAATACCGAAAAGCGTTAGCAAAAAATAAATACAATGAGTATCTTAGAAGGCTATCAATCTTACTACTCCCTGAGTTTATCAGATTTTGGCATCTTTTGAATTTCTGGGTGGCAATATAAAATGTAGTCTTCACCCTTCAATGGAGGACAAGCCCATATATAGCAGCTTGTGAAATCACATAATTTGCAATATTCTAAATATCCAATTTTGATAGAAAATAAATATATTGTTCAAGTATCTATAATGAGTGGTACAATATTTTTTTTGTCTTGCATGAATCAGCTACAAATGCATGAATCAGTCACAAAAATTAACATAAAAGGAAATGGACAATAACTTGCCAATGCGTGTAAAGCATGCCAATATATGGGCAAGCCAAGTTATGATCACCACTGAAATGAAAAAAAAAAAAAAATTAATTAATTAATTAATTAGACAACATATATCAAATTTACATATTTCATATACATGTTATATTTTTTGCTTATTTAACAATTTCTATTGGATATATTTAATGAAGAAACTAATACGACTTACCTAAATATTAAAACTTCATATCCTTTATTGCTGAAATATTCATGATATTGCAGAACACTATCAACATCCCGTTCATATGATATATTGAGATTGCATCTGTTCCAATCTTTTATCGTTCCCTGGCAATAACATTACAACGTTTTCCATAATTTTCACCATACTACCACTGTTATTCCTGGTCCTTTTCCCATGTCAACTCATGCTATGTTGCCAATTTTTGTTTCATTCCCCAATATCCAACCTTATGGAGTTACTCCAGCAGTAATAATACCCCAACATTTTTGGGCATTGCAAAATAACATAATCAATACAAAACCCAGCAAAAACAATTAAAACCAGCACTAAATCCTTTTCTTCAACCGTGAAAAAATAATGTTATTTATCAAAAACCCCTAATACATGCATAACAAACTTAGTTTCTCCCATAAAAAACAAAGGAAATTCCCAGCAGCTACTTTTGAATTAGAATTCTTATCGAGGTGGTCTCACAGCTTAAAAAGGGGAAACAAAACTCAAGACTCACATTTGATAGATACTCATTATCGGCATAAAATCTTCCAGTCGGATTTTTTTTAAAGCATTTGCGGCATGCTCTTCCTCTCTTAATTGGACATAAACATTGCCAACCTGACAAAAAATCATGATACAAATATAAGTTAGATCTCAGGAGTCTGCAATAGGGTTAAAAAAACCCCCAATAAATGAAAAAAAACCTTTGAAACACCAAAAAAAAAAACCAAAGGAAAAGAAAAATGTGTATCTGACCCAAAACTCAATCTCCGACCTTCGGCCAACCACCATCAGAAGGACTGGGCTATTCAGGGGAACACTCGACCAGAGTTTGGGCGATAATGGCAGCGGAAAAAGTTAGAGAAAGCTGGAACGTTTCTTGCTGGGATTCAACTGGGAAGCTGCAAAAATGTTGAAGAAAGGTTACCCTCAAAAAAACAAAAAAGCTCCCAAACGCGAAGCAACAGTAGGAGAAAAATATTGAAATCTCAGACGCGAACTCTAGCAATGACAAACGGAAGAGACGGAGAATCGAGAAGCTTCAGATTCTCGAACTGTAGGTCAGCCACGCAAGGCGATTTGTTTGAGCAAAGAAGTTAGCAAACTGCAGAGGACCAGAGGCGGATCGACGGAGTCCATCTGTGAGAAGCGACCAGCGAGCTATCTAGTGAGGCACCGGTGACGGAGAGAACAGAAGCTACGATAGGGTAGGGTTTCGAGAACCCAGAAGCGACGCCTGGGGTAGGGTTTCGGTAGAGAGAGGAATGAAGAAATCTGAGGTGGAATTGTGTGTTTTAGTCAATACACAAAACGACGTCGTTTTCTCTTGGGCGGGATTTCTTGGGCGGGAAAACTATTCCAACACTCTTGCTATTATATATTAAATAGATTTTTATAAAACCATTTTTTTCATTATTCTTTTTGGGGTGAGGGGGGGGGCTGCATTTGGTGGGATTTGTTTCCTAACAAGTGATCATCCTCCTATTTTTTATTTTGTGCTAGGATCCTTTCCTGATCGTTAACTTCTTGATCCTACCTTCAACTATGCTTCATCGAAGAGGAGACAAATCTTTATCTTTATATTATTATATATCTTATATCTTATAACAATAAACTGGTCAAATATAACATCACACAGTTTCCCACCTCTTTTACACTTGCCTAAAATGGAAATTCATGGTATATATATATATATATAGAGATTTAAAAAAAAAAAAAAGTAATTATCTATATATATTTCAAAATTGCTATTATCTAGAGAATATAAACAGTCAATTCAAAAATTGTTTCACCTCATTATTCTTTGGAATATAATTAGGAGAGATTTTTTTTTATATTAAAATGTTATTCACTCACCGATTCAACATTCATTCATTGATTTCTGTGTCTTTTCCTTTCCACGTACTGACTCGGTTTTGTAATTGTTTTTTCTGGTTTTTAAGTTTTTAAAAACAAAAACATGCAATTATTTTCCTTATCTCATTCCATAGTTAAGCCTCTAATTGAAACGAAGATTTTGTTGATTTTAAAATAAAATGCATGCTATTATCAAAAATAAAATAAAAATACAAGCTTAAAAATTGAAAACATATGTATGATTAAAAAGTAATTTGATGAAGAAGAATGTTGTTTATAAACTTATTTTTATATATTAATTAGTTGGTATTTTCAATATATTTATAATTTGAAATTATGACGCATAGTTTGAATATAAAATTATATGCATAAAAGAATGCAACCATATGCACAGCCATTAACAATCAAGCATAACATTTGAGTATTCTAGCCCTAAAATTATTTATAATGGCTAAGTAAAATGGAGCAATAGCAAAACATACTTGTGGGATGCAACAAGAAGCTCCTCATTCTTGACACCTTTAAACGATGGATTAATAAAAATAACGTAAATAAAGATGTATTGTTTTACGGAAGTTATAATAATTAAAACAGTATTGAAAAGAACATAACTTAATTATGTTGTGAAAGAATATAAGAATTTAAATTTGTAAAATAGTATTAAAAAGTAACTTAATTAAAAAATATGTGTTGTTTTAATTAATAATAATAAAATAATATTTAAAAGAACGTAATATAATTATGTAATTAAAAAAGAATATAACTAAATATGTGTATCAAAATAATATTATACAGTAACATGTTAAAAAATGTATATTGTTTTAATTAATTATAAGTGTTATGCTAATAATAAAATAGTGTTGAAAATAACGTAATTAAAAATGTATATTGTTTTACCAAGGCTATAGTAATTAATCAGTATTGAAGGTAACATAATAATTATTGAGGCACGTATTTTTTACTGTTCTATGTTTAATACACGCATACCATTTATATATCTTGAAATTGAACTTTTCTTCTAAAATAACAACAGATTTATACCTTACAAGAATTATTTTCTTCAGCCTCAATACAGTTCCTTTAACGACAATTATAAATGATTGTCATCTTTTTTGTGCAATTATTACCATTTTCTATAATCACATTTTTCCATATTTTTTAAACTTCATATTTAAGAAGTAATCATTTGCATGTACCGTGCATCGCATGGGGACGAATACTAGTCATTTATAATTCCAACCTAGCAAACAAATGCATCGAATAAATAGGTTGTAGTTGTTGATGTTAGCATTCCTAAGGAGAAATTTAGGTTCAGTTCTTCACTCGCTCAGGCTAGGATGGCTTTCGACCAAAGCAGGGTGGCCTCTCACACTTTGTTGTATATATTTTATTTGTAACTTCAGGAGCTTTGGACAAAGTTTAAATGCGGAAAAACTTACATTGGATTTCGATTTTTCACTTGAAGTGCCTTCAATATTTATTTTTATATATTGGGTGTTACGATTTTTTTGACAGTCTTATACTGTACCCAGTAACACACAAACTATTCCCCTTTAAAGGGAATTTTTTTTCCAGCTGACTGGGTGTGTACTCAAGATTCGAACCTTAAACATCATGAGGTTTGAAAAGGGAATTTTTATGCTACAATTTTTCGACAATCTTGTGGCGTATCCCGTAACACACGAATTTTTCTCATTTGAAGGGAGTTTTTGTCTCAGATGGTTGTGCGCATTCCAAGGATTCAAACCTTAAATCTCATGAGGTTTGAAAGGGAAGACCCGATACCACTAGAGTCATGAATTGTTGTACCGTAAATATAGTTGTCAAAAATATTGAATCTTTAATTATTATTATTGTAATTATATGGAAATTAGAAGATCAGGGGGTTGCCTTTCTTATATAGTGGAAACTTACCTTACTTTGTATCAATTTCGATCAAATATTCAAACTCGATCCAATCTGTTTAAGCAAAATTGTTTGTCACTTCGTCGCTTTGAGGCGCGAAAACGGGGAGCAAACCCAATATCGGATGAATGAGAAATTACGAATAAGGACAAAAAAAGTGTCAAATTTTTTACCATGCGATCACACGTGAAGCATTTTTGTTTAATTTTCGATTTCTCGTGAAGCCATGCGATCGCATAATTTATTACCATGTGATCGCATGGTAGAATGAACAGTCGCGTCCTTTCGAAATGTTGTATGATTTGGCTCTACTCTACAGTCTACACCACTTCGTTCATAACTCTTCATCATCTATAAATAAGACTCTATGGATGTCATATTCCTCACCCTAATGATATGCAAACATAATATTATTATCTGTAACGCCCCGAATTCCGTGAAACCCGGGACGCCACTTCGTCCATTAAAATTTACTTTATTGCGGAAAATAAATTTAATTCAAAACGTCACATTCATTATTTGAAACCTTCAGCGAAAATTTGATTAATTTAAATATAGAACAATTCATAAAACTTGTGTCTCAATTATTTAAATGAAATTAACGATAAATAATTTAACGAGTAACATTCATAAAATTGTCTAATAACATCATCATTTATTTAATTTTGCCAACGCTGCCCATTCATTCGCCGCCATTTTCGAGATCTGCAAAAGCTGTTAAAATTGGAATGAGCATTTCGAAAGAAATACTCAGTAGACTCATCGCCAATAATTAATTTACAGAATAATTTAACACATATTTATGCAATCGTACAGTGACATCATCATCATCATGGGCTCTTTTAATAAAATCAAAGACTCTTTAAAAATCATAGGGTGTGGATAGTCTCGTCTCATGCATTTAAAGCATGTAAGTTATGCATAACATCATTTCTCATCTTATCTCATAAGAGATATTCTCGTCTCATCTCATGCATCAAAGCATATAAAATCGCGTAATTTCACATAAGACATGTAAATTATAATTTAAACTAATTAGTAGGAGCGAGTCTACCTTATATCACGAGTTTGAAAAATAAAGCTGATAAGTCACGTCAATCTTATAAATCACCAAATGTATCGCCTAGCCAAAAGGAAATTAAATTAATTTAGTATTTCGAAAATTAAAATATTAAGTGAATAACTAAAATTTGGGGGAATAAATAGACTTTTCGAAAATTAGTGGGCTGACTAGAAACCTTTAAAAAATGCAGGGGCTGAATTAAACATTTTTACAAAAAATTGAGGACAAAAGGGGAAATTTTATAAAATCAAAACTTTAAAATCGTTTTTGACTCTCATTCCTCTCTCTTTCTTAAGCGACCGAGAGAGTGAGAGGCAACGAAGGCTCCGGCCCTTCGTCTCAATGGTCGCCGACCATCCTCGGCCCGGCGATAATGCCGACCAAGCAATGGGGGAGGTCTAGGGAAGCTAATTGTTAATGGGTAATTTAGGTATTGGCATATTTGAGCAAGAAATCGAGGATGGTGGTTCGAATTTGGAGCCGAGAATTTCCGACCAAATAGGTGGTGACTGGTTGCGGGTGGTGTGGTGGCGACTGTGGTGGTTGGATAATACAGATTGGGATGCTTGATCGAGACTTGGGTGAAGTTTTGGCTCTGAAGGTGCTTTGGTAGTGCACACGGTGGTTGGATTGAAATCGTTTCATTCCGTTTTGTGCTTGTTTGGTGTTGATGATACGAATTTGGGGTTGAGCAGTGGACTCGGTGGTGGAGATGGAGGTGGCGGGTGCGGGCGTGTTAGTGATTGAAATTCAGACGATGGAGGCTTTGGTTGGCGGTGAAGATACTCACCGTGCGATTGGAGTTTGTTGAGATTTTTCTGTGTGGTTACGTGAGTGAAGTGAGGTATATATACTGCTGGTAGAGTGGAATTTTTTTTGGTAAATTATGACAGTTGATTTGAGAAAGATTACAGGGATTGACAAGAATATAACGGTTGATTAAGGGAGCTGAAGAAGGGTTAAACTGGTGCAGATGGCGTGTGAGGGGGAAAAATTTGGGAAATAAGAATTGACAGAGCTTGAGACTTGGAACAATGAATTTCTGGGAATGAGGTAAACAAAACGTGCAGAATTGTGGTGTATTTGCAAAAAAAGGAATTAAGGTTGATTGAGAAGGATTGAAGAGTGATCATGGGGAAGGGAAAAATGTGCTGAATATGAAAAATGGAAGTTGGGGAGGAAATTTTGGGATTCAAATTAAAATGAATGTGATTTGAGGATTTTAAAAAAAATAAATAAAAATTTGAAAATGAATTTAAATTGGGGATTACATATTTTGGACTCAAATATTTAAAGTTTGGACTAAAATTTATCATTAAAGATACATTTGAAAACTTCCTAAAATTGAAATTGAACTTTAAGGATAAATAATGAAAATGAGACACTTTTAAATAAAATTCTGAAATTTGACCTAAGATTTTACATAAATTTAATTTCACTTCATTTGTTAGACAAACACGTGCTTTTAAAATAAATGGACAAAGTCGTAGCGACACATTTTTTTTTGAAAAAAAAATGATATTTATTTAAATATGTCATGGAAAATTCTCGGTCGCTACATTATCTCTTCTTCTCTTGAATCAAGATTCTTGCATTCTTGTTGCATAATTTTGATTTTTCTTTTCATATTCATTTTGGGGACAAAGTCATTATTCTGATTCATTGTGCTTGTATTTTGGAGTGTTATAAATACAAGTGGTAGTCATTGTATCTTAGGAGTTAATTGTCATAAACCGTAGGCACCGTTGCGTGACAAATTCGACTTTTTTAGGACAAAACGTTCAACACTTGTCTCAACTTTGCGTCTTTTCATCTCATTTTTTTCTTGTTTCATTGCTGTAATTCTATCCCTTCGTCGGCACGGATATATATATATATACATACATACACACACACAGTGGTGGATCTACTCACCTGCCCCAACCAACTTTGCAATTTTTTGTATTTTAGTCCAAATTTCTTTATTTTTTATATTTCAACCTTCTATTTTTTTGTTCTTTTGCCCTCATTATTTCGACTTTCTACTAATTTGCCCCCACAAAATTTTCATCCTGGGTCCGCCCCTGTATGTATATATATATTATATTTTTTGACATCACTATACACAAAATCACATAACTTTCCTTACTTGTTTGATCAATTTCTCCTTCTAAAAAAGCCTCATTCTTATGTTATGGGGAGGCCCAAAACAGAGTAAGGCCATCCCTCACCCCTCATGTAAATGTAAATCCTCATCTTATTATATATATACAAAAAATATATATTCAGGTCGAATCACGAGCCTGGTCGCGTTCCATCTTATATTAATTTGTGTACTTTTCATATTATGATGATGATGATAAGTAAGGTATCGTGCCATTTTTTTGACATCAACACTCGGAGGAATCAATCTCGTGGTTTAAATTCCAGATTCATTTTTTAACTAAACACAAGCCCACGTAATATATCACTTCCACAATTAATAATCCATTTGAAATTGGAAACCCATTTCCAGTCAAAAATTTCCCTATTCCTGATTTCCCTTTTTCCGTCCTCGTCTCTGAAAATTTGCTACGAAACTAAGATTTAATTCTTGAATTTTCAGCATTGGTTTCAAGATTTTTTTAGTGATTCATTAAATTAGATTTTGCAAAAATTAAGTTTCGATGATTTAGTTCAAACCCATTTCTTCCTTCAATTTTTCATTGTTTTAAGAAAATATATGGAGAAGATGAAAGAAAAACACCATTTATTTATTTATTTATTTTTTTGGAAGCTACAGAGCATTGGTAAGGATGGCAATGGGACGGGAAATTCCCGAATCTGACGGGGACCCGCTTCAAACGGGGCTAGGAATCCTCAACAATGACGGGGATGAGATAGGGCCGTGATGGGAATTTGATAGCAAATCCCCATATCCGCCTCGAAATCATTTCCGATTAATAAGTTGAATTAAAAAAATTCAAACAAATTTAAAAAAGTCATAAATCACCCGACGCACAAATATATAATTTCAAAATAAAGCCCTATATCTCAACTCTATACTACTCTTCATCTTTCACTCTCACTCTTAAGTCTCATCTAATTCTCTCCAAACATATTTCTTAATATAAATAAACTTGTACTATTCTATAAAAGTTATTATGAGTTTTTTTTTATTTATTAATGTTAATCATTTTTTAGATCTATTAAATGAAAATTTTGTAAAATAATCATACTTTAAGAATTTGTATAACTAAGACATTAGATAACCATTATAAAAAGACTTTAGTGGACAAATATATATAAACGGGGATCTAAATGGGGATTATGAGCAACTCCGCCCCGCCCTAATTCACATCCCCGTTTAGATGGTGACGGGACAATGATGAAGATGGTAAATTTTCGACGGGACGGGGACGAGGATTAACATTCCTGTCTCGATGTCATTCCTAAGCACCAGTTGCTTGTTGCTAGACTGCTAGTACCTGATTGTTTTACACTCGATTTTACATTGCTAGGTTACACATTGACATGATGTTGGAAACAATCTGTAATATTAATAAGAAATGAAGTGAAATGAAACAATCAACAAGATGAATAATAATAAAAGACTGACTTGAATGCAGATTGAGGCTAGCGGTTGGCTATGTCCTATAGCAGAATTTCGTTCCTACTCGTGTGCTTGCAGTTCGATGAGCGTCTGCTACCAGGATTCAACAATCTGTAACCAAGAATCTAGCACCCAATATCTTGGCCCTGACGAATTTACTTAGTGAATTTTCTCTCAGAATTTGAAGGATATAATGCAAAAAGTTAATAAAACTTGATTCATGTTCTGTATTTATAGACCACCAGAAATTATAGTTATGTAATGAGCAGTTGTGTTGATCAGACACAACTGTTTCTTTCAAATCCTGTCAAAACCGAATTTGGACATAACTGCTAACTTGAAACTGAATTTCTGTTATTGGACCAATCAAATAAATAAAATGCAAAAATTAATTTATTTGGATCAATGAGACCTATATATATATATATATATATATATATATATATATATATATATATATATGGCTAATTAAGCCTAATCATAATTTTAAGTTTTAAATTTTTAAAATCAGGTATTTCATTAATAATTTTATAAATCATGGACAAAAAACAGTAGATTTCTTTTCCTCTTCTTTTTTCCCTCATCTCCTCAAAATTGGGAAATTTTCTATATTTTCTTAATTTTCCCTAATTACAATCTATAATTTGTTGAGCTCTACAAATATGGCTTCGTCGACTACAAAGGCTTCCACACATTACCCGATCTGTATCTCGTGGATGGAAGCCCTCTTTCTTCATCACAGGTACACTGAGTTTGCCTAGTTTACCATTCAAAAGGTTAACAGCTTATAATTGGAGTTCTTTGGTGAGACCTGATTACTCCGGAAAAAACTTTTGCCTGAATGGAGCATAAAATTAACAAAGGAGATGGATTCCCCGGTGGATACCGATTCATAGCCAAGTTTAGAAAATCAGGTAAGAAATGGAGAAGATCAATCATCTGGCTCTCTAGTATCCGGAGATCGGCCTGGTGCTTCACGAGATCCCCAAGTAGAAGCGATGCAGATCGCCGTTGTGGTTAGCACAGCTAACAATCTCTGTCGACAACTAATGGAACAATGAGATAAAAGTATCAATTGGCTTCTCTTTTTTTTTCGATTTTCTTCCATTTTTTACATTTTTCTTTTAGTTGTTTTGTTATACATAATTTGGTGTAGAATATATAAAGGAAGAAGAGAATTTTTTGTGATGCTATATATATATAACTGGATTTCTTTTGGTTGTATTTTTTATTTATGTTTTGGATGTGTTAGGAGTTGGAGTGACTAAGAGATTTGCAAACCGTGGAATAAGTTCAAACAAGTTAATTTTTTTCTTTGGTTGAGGTAGCTGCGATGGTGGTGGTGTCGTTGAGACAACGGTGGTGAGACAATAATTAATTATAAAATACACTAATGTTTTAAGAATTCATTAGTTATAATTGTAATTAATTATAAAAATGAAATAAAGTTACAATTGTAATTAATTGTAAATTGTAATTCATTACAAAGTTTAATTAGTTGCAATTATATTTGTAATTAAGGTAAATGTAACTAATTCAATTAATTTTATCAAAAATAAAAATCTGTCATGTTTTACAAATTCATTAAAGAATGTAATTAAGTGCCAATTTTAGTTATAATTAAGGTGATCAACGTAATTAATTCAATTAATTTTTAGCAAAAAAAAAAAAATAGTTATTTTTTAAAAATTCATTAGTTATATTTGTATTTAATTACAAAATTGAAATAAAGTTATAATTTTAATTAGTTGCAAAACTTGAAATAAAGTTACAATTGTAATTAATTACAAAACGTAAAATAAAGTTACAATTTTAACAAATTCAATTATTCTTAGCAAATATATATATATATATATATATATATATATATATATATATATATATATATATATATATATATGTGTGTGTGTGTGTGTGTGTGTGTGTATATATATATATATATATATATAACGTGTTACAAATTTATTAGTTACAATTATAATTAATAGTAAAATTTAAATAAAATTGTAAATGTAATTAATTACAAACTATAATTCATTATAATTTGTAAATAATTCAATTAATTTTAAAAGAAAAAATGAAATTTCGAATGTAATATACAAATTAAGTTATGGTTGTAATTAATCAAACTGTAATTCATTATAGATTAATGTAATTAAGATGAACTTGTAATTAAGTTACAGTTGTAATTAATTACAATTCATAATTGATTACAATTTCAACTTAATTGTAATTAATTAGTTAGTTATATTTGTAATTGATTATAAAATTGAGATTAAATTACAATTGTAATTAATTACAAACTGTCATTGTGATTTTCATAGCCTGTTACCTGATTTTGATGATATATTTTACAGTCTTAAAATATATTTTCAAATACCTGATTTTAAAAAATAGGAACCTTAAAGTTTTGTATTTGCATACTTAACCCATATATATATATATTATAAGCCCATTAAATAGTTCAAACAAGCTCAAATTACATGGATTAGGCTCAAAGCCCAATAGGTAGGTCTATTAAATGGAAAAATGCAAAAATTATATGAATATTTCATTAATTATAAAAATGGAAAACCTCAAACTATAATTCAACCCAGCAGTTAGATATGCTTAGCTCAACAAATTGAAATCAGAGACCGTCTCTTTCACGTTGTTTCTAATTTCTCCTCTCTAGAACTTCATAGTTTTTAGGTTACATTCAAATAAATGACTTTCTCAAATACAACCTGCAATTTTTTGTTCTTCTTACAAGCAAAATCATTTTTTTTTTCTTACATATATTTGTAGTTGTGACTTTAGCATCTATTTGTTATTTTTATGTATTTGATTTTTTTAATGTATATTTTGCCCACATAGTTCATTTATTTTTCTTGGTTAATTGTTATATGCATTCTTTTATTTATGTCAATAGAAAACTTAACTCAACACTCTAATTGGGTTCGTGTAAAGAAAAATACGTGTTTTCTGAAAAATATTCCAGTAAGTTATACCTCAAAAAGTTGTATACATTTTACCAAAATTAATAATGTAAGTTATAATTTCAAAATACAGTGTAACATGATTAACACAGAGAATAAGTTACAATTATTTTTAAAAAATTACATACATTTTTAAATATTTCATCAAATAATTACATACTCGTCATATATATATATATATAGACACACACACACTATAGTTTACCTTAGGCCAAATATGTTCACACCACAATTTTTAATAAATACTAGTGAGACGCGTGTATAAGTCACGTTCCATGACCTAATTGACTACATAATAGCATGCAGGGGCGGATCCACCTGCAGGCGAGGTAGTGCGGCCAGGCTACCGGGCCGCCGATGGACCACTGGGCGCCAGCCTGTGGCGCTGTGCAGAGCAGTTTAATTTTTTTTTTTCCGCCCAAATATGCTCGAACAGTCATGCATCCCAAGCCCAGAAGAAGAGAACGAGGCTAACGATCGATACATATACAAAATCTAAGATTTCAATCCCCAATCCAAGCTCCAATTCCAAATCTTGCTCTTTCGCCGCTTCGTGATCTCTGACCTTCGGATCGCCGTGACCGCCTGCTCTAGTAGCCAGCAGTTCTGCAGTCGCCGCCTGCAACTCCAACTTTGGTCGACGGACGATAGCCTCGGCCTCGGACTCGGTCGGTAGGACATTCTCAGTTCTCACAGTCTCTCTCACTCTAACTGTATTTATTTATTTATTTTTTTGGTTTACATTTTAGATTTTATAATGTAATGTGAAATTTTAAGGTTTAAGCATTTGGGAATTATACATAAATGTTACATAATTACATTTAAATTTTTGCAATATGTATTGTGGTTAGATAATTAGATTTGTGAATTGGGATTATTGAGATGAAAATATGAATTAATTTGTGAATTGTGATTATTGATTTATAGGTTGTGAATTTAGATTTGGTGAAAATATGATTTGATTTGTGAATTGTGATTATTGATTTATAGATTGTGAATTGAGATTTGGTGAATATTTGTTTTGATTTGTGATTATTTATTTACAAATTATGGAACTTTTTTTCAACCTAAACGAAAGTCTCAATTTATGTTTCATTATCAATTTCTAACTTCTAAGCGCTAAGAAGTAAATAGTCCAATGTCCAGTGTCAACTCAATTTCTCATCGTTTGAATCTCAGGTATGTGAGGCTTGCCTTTTTAGTTTTGAATTTGAAATGTTATCTGAAAATTTTGCGTAAATGTTAAGTTTTTGGAATGTGTTCACTGGTGAACCCGTATTTCCCTTATGTGAAATGAATTATATAGTGATTTGTGATTTGGATTTTGTTGAATATTTGACTTATAAATTGTGATTAAGTTTATTGGGATCACAAATTTGTTGAGTATTTAACTTGATTTGTGAATTGTGATCGCTGATTTACAGATAATAGAACATTTTTTTCAACCTAAACGAAATTCTCAACCTAATAATTCTAGTTCTAGTGGTCTCGCAACTATTTTTAGTATACCACAAGAATTATTAGACTTTGATAACAAAACAAAATTTCACACTATATTCAATATGAATGATCTTGTGTCGAATTCAGGGAAAAGACCCCAATCGATTCGTATGATCCTAACATTAGAGATGATGTTAGGATGATATACTTATTGATTAGTTTTTAATATTATTTAATTAAATATTAAATAAAAAATTTAGCTATTGCGTCATTATCGGTCAACGGTCAACGGTCAACCATTGACCGCTCTAGCTGGACTTTAATCCTAGATCCGCCACTGATAGCATGGATAATGAAGAATCAATAAATTTATTCATGTGAAAAACATATGCATTTATCTTTTTTATTTACTAGATAAATGAAGTGGCTGATGATTATTTTGTTCTTTCAAGCGAGGAAGCAGGAAATTGTTGTGTTAGGCATGCTGTGAGGTTTGTAAGGAACATAGAAGATGCGTATATATACAAGTGAATTGCTCTTCTCTTGAGAAGTAATATTCCGGTTGTATTAAAAATGTTCTACCAGTTAAGTTAGGTAACTTGATTCAAGACCAAATTATAGGATATAATAATTACCTCAAAGATTGTTTCAAAATCATATGAATTGTAAGAGTGCTTCCAATTGAATCCATAAAAGAATCATCTACTCCATAATAAAAAGCAGCCTAAACCATGGTAAGAGAGAAATCTTGAGGCCTTCAAAAATCGAACCAGATAATGTTAGAGATTGCCACCTGTATCATGCCGCTAGTGCTCTCTGGCTTATACCAAATGGCGAATAAGTGGGTGCAAAATTTAGCACGTTAGAATATCTCCTAAAAATAAATAAAATTAGCATAAGCCCACAAAAGAAATTACGCAAAAAATATGAGAGAAATTTCAGGGATCTATATAGGAGAAATACCTCGAAATTTGGGAGTTGATGAATATACATGATTTTCTCATACATGTACAGATAAAATAGCCACAATTTTAGTTTATACTCCTAGCATAATAGGTGACAGACAAATCTTACTTAATAGTAAAGGAGGAGAATTTCTCGCCAATTTAACACAACTTTTTATAATATTTTTTTATACAATATTATATATTATATATTTCATTTATTTTCACACTCAACTTTTATTACTTTCACACTCCAAAGACCAAAACTCAACTTTTATTGTGTTCACACTGCTACTTCCACTTAAATATTTTTATGGAGATTTTTTTTTTTTTTTTACTTATTTATATTTGATCATTTGTGTTTAAACCTCTCTTTTCATAATTTTTTTTTTTTTTATCTTTTAATGTTTTGAATTTTGCAAATAAGTATTTGTGTGCAGTCATACAAATTCAATGCAAAATTTTCAGTTCAAAATTATATCGAAGTTGTATCACGCATCTAATACTAAATAAATCTTATTGTATAAAACTTTTTATAAATAATCTTATTTTTTTAGTTATTTAGTACATCTAAAAATTTGAGCTCCTTTATATTGCGTTCTATTAACAATTAGTATTTTTATAGAAAGCTACATTTAATACGTAAATAATTTTTTTCAATAATTGTGATATTTTATTGGTATCAATTTTATGGATGAATAATTTCGTTCTGTCATACAAATTTAATATCGAATTTTTATTTATATTTATATCGAATATTTAATCAATTTGTATTAAATTTTATTTTAAATAATCATACTTTTAATTCAATATTTATGATTCTTAAATTTTTACAACAATAAGTAAATTGTCTCCCAATTTACTTAACTGATAATTGAGATGATCAATATTATATTATAATTTTCATCAAAAAATAATTACGTTGTATAAAAATTGCAAAAACTTATAATACCAAGAATTTGATGCATCCTTGTAAATCACAATTTTAGTTTTTTTTTCTTTTTTTATGATTATCGAATTCGTTTCTTATACGTGTTGTTTTTCATTGTCAATTGTCAAGACAATAATTCTTATCTTTTATAGCATGATCTATATTATTAACTTTTTCGTCTATTGTTTGATTGTTCAGATTACATGGACATTGGAGATCCTACATTTAAATATTTATTTTGCAAAGCAAATTTTTTGTGCGAGGAGAGAGTGAATAAGCATTATAAAATATGTCGTAATTCGAAGTTCTCATTTTGTTGTGGGGTGAGCATGATTTTTAATAATATTTCAAACCAAACCATTAAAAACGGTTTGGAATTTTTCCAAGCCAAACTAAACCATTTCATTTTTTAAACAAAATAAAATCAAACTATTTTTTACGATTTGGTGCTGTTTGAAACCACGGATTGCTGATGAATAAATTAGTATATTTTAAAGCGAGCTCAAAGACACATATTCATCTAAAATTTCGAGTTGAAACTAGCTCAAAAATAGTATTAAGTTTCTAATTGAGTGCTTTTTTGTGAATCAATCCATGTTGACAAACAAACTAATTATATAGAAGTAAACTATCGTTAGCTCTTTTATTAAAAATTTTATTTTAAGAAAATATTTTGGATGATGATAATGAATTGTAGGAGGAAAAATTATTTTCAAATGATTGTGGATTCGAACAAATTAATCTATATCTCCTCAATTTTGATTTGTTGACAATAAAAAGTATATTATTATTTTTTTTAAATTGAACATTTGTCTTTATTTTTATTTTTTAAAATTTGGTGGGTTGGCTGTTTGAAATCGCGATTTTGACAATTGAAACCTAAACCAAATTGTTTAAGGTGGTTTGGATTTTTTACATACCAAACCATTTGTTGCAGTTTAATTCGATTTTGCGTTTTATTTGTTCACCCCTACTTTGTTGTACACAAGAGAAAGCGAATATTTCTCTTATGGAAGACCATCCTCTAATTTTAAAAGATTTGTTATATGACAGGGAGACATGATTAAAAATTCCATTGAAAACATTCTAACATATAATATGATGTTTTCATTCACAGTTATAGGGGAATAGATAATGAGCTAAATGATGGTAGAGGGCCTCCCCTTTTCAGATTACCCGATCAAAATTGCCATAAGATTGAGAGTCTATTGCCGATGACGGTTCAACTCTGCAATTTGCTCGCTTTACAGTGTTGACAATGTGAATGAGGTTGAAAGCAGAAAAGGGTCGTGAGGTACGTATTATGTATTTATTACTTTTATATTTATATTATTTACGGATAATTTTGTTGTGATATTCTAAAATTTAATTTATGTTTTTTAATGTCCTCGGGTAGGAGTGAATCATGCGATTCTATGTTGTATGATTTAATAATTTCTGATTCGAATGATATGCTAGACAAATACAACAAATTGTTAAGGAAATTTAGGTCGGTTTGAGAAAAGATGATTGAGGAAATACTTCAAATTTAAAACTTATACTTATTGGTTGGTAGGCGACCAATGATGGCCAATATGATTTTTCTATTGTCGATGAAATTTTCGAATTGATTGTCGGTGGATTTTGACACACTACCTGGACACATGGATATCACTATTGCCCCACGTGGTGGACCTTTGCAACAGATAAGTGATGGCACAAGTTTTTTCTGAGAAATATTGATCATACACAGGGATTGAGTAATGGAATAAGGTTGATAGTTACAAAACTTGGCGACCATGTTCTAGAAGGTCAAATTTTTTCTGGCATCAATGCAAGACACAAGTTCTTTATTCCAATGTTATCGTTGAACCCTTCTGATTCTAGGATACTTATTAGATTTCAAAGAAGACAATTTCTATTGAATTATCTTTATCCATGACTATCAATAAGAGTCAGGGACAATCATTCTTGCATGTGGGACTTCTTCTTAAACAGCTGGTGCTTACACATGAATAACTTTATGTTGCGATTTCTAGGGTGAAAAATCGTTCCAAATTAAAGATATTGATTTGTGATAAGAAAGGAAGAACAACAAAATCAACAAACAACGTTGTCTACAAAGAAGTATTCCAGAATTTGTAGTCATATGAAATCAATAAATGATGATATTATCTCTTATTTGCGAAATTTATTTATTTTATGAAAAGAATTTATCTAATTTCATATTGAATTATCTTTATCCAAACGTTTCTTCCCGTGCATCGCACGGGTGATTAATTAGTAAAATTTAAAATTCGTAATTTATATGATTGTGACCAAGAAGCAAGTTATAATTTATTATTTTGGTAATTTGCGACCACATATTTTTTGCTTTGTGGTGGAGAAATATGTTATGACCAGTTATATCAATAATTTGTGATCGAAAAATTTGAGGACTAAATTTCTAATCGTAACTTATAAAATTTGTGATAAAAAAATAAATTGTGACCTATAAACTTTTTGATTTGTGATTGAAAAATAAATTGTGACCAATTAATTTCATAATTTGTGACCTTTAAAATTTGTGATTTATGATTTATGACTATGATCGTAAATACTAAATTGTACAATTGTGATCTTATCCTATTTAATTACCTATTAATTAATAATATATATTTAATTACATATTTTTTTAATTAACACTTGATTTTTGAATTAAAAAATCAAGTTTCTTAAATTTTATATTATATCTTTAAAATACCTTTTATATGTATTTTGAGAAATTTATAATCAGCCCTTTAATTCATTTTACTAATTCAAAAATCAATTTTAAAACTTTTACATTCAAATTTCAAGTGATAATTCTAATTTTAATATTAACAAAAGGTAAGCTCCTTCAGTACCGGATGTGCGGTCAACCATTGCAGCACTAGCAGGCGGATCGTCACGCTCATCAACGATGCAAGCGATGAAACTTGTTGTCGGTTAATTTGTCATTTGCTCTCTTTTCTCTTCCTCCAATCTGGTTCAATGTTAATGTACTCCGTATGAGATTTGTGTGCATGATGGTGGTTTTTCTGTGCATATATATGTATATATGGATGTGATAGTGGTGATTGGAATGGAGACGGTAGTTTAGGTGTGGTTAGAGGCAGTGGTGCGTGGTGATTTGAGAAAAGGCTCTGTCTGTGTTTGGTTAGATAATATTTGTGTTGGTATAAGGTGTTGATGGTTTGCGGTGGTGGTGGTGGTGCGGTGTTGACTGTTGTGTGACTGTATTGTTTGTCAATGACAACGATGGTTGGCCGTGCGGTGGCGGTAGCATTGCTTCATGGGCTGATGCATGAATTCCAGCATTACAGTAATCCCATATATTGAGTTGCTTCTCAAGTCACGCGCTGAGGTTCTTAGGCCACATATTTAGATTCTCAGGTCACATTCATCATAGGTCATAGGTCACATGTTCAGATTCTCACGTCTCATGTGATAGTTCATAGGTCACATATTCTCTTTGATTGATCTATAAAATTTCTAAAATTGGAGAGTCCGATTTGAAATGGAATGATGAAATTGTATGCTTGATTATAAATATTAATATTTTTATTAAAATCTACTATATATTCCCTCAATCCCACAAAGATATGCTCATTTTTCTTTTTTGTTTATCCCAAATCATAGGTCACTTTCCTTGTTGAGAACATATTAATGTCTTAATTTTCTAATATATCCCTATTTAATATGCATTACGGAACGTTCGGCAACTGAGGTTTTTTTTTTTCAGCCGTCATTTATTTCGTTTTCCAAGGTAAGATTTGAGTTAAAAATTGGAGAGAGAAAATGTATGTGGTTAAAAAGTGGTTTGAAAAATTGTGTTGTTTATAAATTGATTTATAAATTGTAATGATTGCGTAAAAGAACGATTTGTTATTATCACCAAATATGAAGTACTAATTATTTAATGTAGGGGTAAATTAGGTAAAATATAAGTAAATTTATAGTTTCAATATATATTACTTATGTTTTCTTAATATGTGTGAAAATAGAAATGAATCTATCTTTATGTGACGGATGGAATGTGATTAATATATATATATATATATATATATATATATATATATATATATATATAATTAACCACTTCACGATTAATGTTAGGCGTGCAATACATTAATTACTCCTCAATTTTTGTTCTCACCCTAAGTAAGTTTCAAACTTGATAATTAAGAAACAATTGGCAGAATTTGAGAAATCATCTGGAAACTGGAAATTAATTTTGAATAAAAAATGGAAATTATAAATTTGAACAATATAATGGTCCCATAATTAATTATACACTATGGAATTAATTGTCTTTTATATTGAGCGTGTAGTTAACCTTTAACAAACCCTAAGTTCATTCAAAAATTGCCTATTTTATTGTAGTTCACCACGTGAATTGAACCAAGAAAGTTATTCAGATTCAAATTTTAAGTGTTTTTGAAACTATAGATATTATTATTATTATTATTATTATTATTATTATTATTATTATTATTATTATTATTATTATTATTATTATTACAACTACTACAATAAATATAATAATATTTATAGTGAAAATTGTGAGATTCATCAAATTGATGTTTAACGTATGAATATTATTTTTAAAGTATTTAAAAGTTACAGCAAATAGGACCTTAATTTAAGCTGCATTAATTTATAATTAAGCCGTGCAAGTGAAATATTGATGATTTGGAATTAATTAAGAATATTAAATAATTCAAAATAATTGTTAACCAGATTTAAACACTTAATTAATAAAAATTTATCAACATATGCATGCAGCAAATTGCTTTATCATTATAGAATTAAATGCATAAATATGTGAATAAATGTGCAAAAACATGGAATAAGAACAATTGGTCTGACCTTTTATTTTCCCATAATCATCTTTGTACAAAAATATTAAAAGCTGAACCTTCACCCTATCCCAGTCACATAACCTAACAGCTGCATGCAATGACAATGGCAAAGGCAAAGGAAAAGGTAATTGTAAACGATGCACTTTTGATTTAATAATATAATATTAATACAACTAATCCCTCCCCCACTCTACACTAGAAGCGTTTTTCTTATTGCACATTAAAAAAAAAAAAAAAATCAACAACTGAGGGTATCAATTTTTATGCCTCATACCGTCCAGTTCTTATCTTCACAATTTATCGTTGTGTTTTAAACTCTCCTACAGTTGCCTATTATTTCAACTATCATACTTTTAGAGTTCATACATTGTTTTACTTCAAAAATCAATTATTTTAGCAACACTACTTTACCATTTTTCTATTGGTATCAATAAATTTGAGAGTATTATACAAGGGTTTGAATTATTGGGGAGCTAACAAAGTCGACATCTATCTATCTACCTATATATAAAAATAAAGTCTTTACCAAAAATAACACACACACACACACTTTCTCGCCAAAATATACTTGCTAAATTTGAAAAGATTTTGCCCAAAAACCCAAAACACAAGAATTAAAACATAAATAAAAAATGATTGCATTTTGAAAAATGTAATGATTACAATTTTGAATTACACTTTTGAACACTACAAGCATTTGTTCCAAAAAAAAAAAAAAAACAATTTTGAGCACTATTAAATTATATAAAAAATAATGGTAGTTAAAATTTTTTTGTTTAAAAACAAAGAATGTGATGTTTTTGAGGTAAAAATTAGTGATTGAAAAGTAAAAAGAAAAAATATGTGTGACTAAAAAGTAGTTTAAAAGCGTATTGTTTAAAAATATTTTATCAAACAGAGATGCTTCGTTCCAATTCCAAAAAATGATAATTTTTTTTTTTTTTTTTTTTAACAAATTTGTTTTTACTTAATAGGATGATTAATTTTAATATAACTATTAATCTTATTATGTATCCTAACTTCACTTTTTTTTTTTTTTTTTTTTTTTTTTTTAGTGAAAAATGTGAAAAAATTACATTAAAAGCATCATAGGTATAATTTAAAAAATAAATAGATAATTTTCTATTGTTATAAAAAGTATTCAAGATCCGTAATTTAGAAATTTGGTTAAATTAATTATAAAAAAAAGATTATTCAAAAATATTCTGGTTAATCATAGTGTAATAATTTAGTAAAGTAACATTAAATTATTTCTAAAGATATAAAATTATATTATAAAATGTGTTGAAAAACATTTAAATAACCCGAAAATGTTTTAGTTTAAAGAACGAAAGAACATTCCTTGTATTGTGTATTTTTTTATAAGTTTTTCAATTAGATTATATTAAAAATAAAAAATTAAATGACTAATTCAGAAATTTTCTTTCAAATAGAATAATTTCATACTTGATTGAATATAATTTTTCGTCATATGTAATGACAATTAACAAGAGTTAGAAGTAATTACTCTCGCATGTTGGAATGTATTTGAAAAATCCTATAAGTAACTATTAGTATTAAAATTATGTTTAAGCATGTGTTCGATAAATTTGCAAAAATGGTTTATAAACCATTTTATAAACAATACAATTTCTCAAATCACTTTTTTAACCATACAAATTATTGTATTATTTTGAAGTAAAAAAATATGTAATATAAGTGTCAAATCGAAGATCTCAACAAGAAGTTTAATTCAATATAACAAGTGAGAGCAAATTGTAAAAATATTATCCGTAAAATCGTCCAAAGATCAAATGTCAGTTTTAATATATATTTTTTAATTCATTTTAAATTATATTATTTAAGTTATATAATACTCTGTGTTCAAAACCCTTAAATGGTTCGACCTAAAACAGGTAACACGTCAAGGGTCAGAAGATTGAATCGGATTGAACATGGGTCAAATCAATTTTAATTAAAAAATAAATAATTATTTCAAAGATCAGAAAATTTTCTAAAAAAAAATTATTTTACAAATAAAACGATATTTATACATTTGGAGTAAAATTAAATAAACAAAAAATATAACAACAATATTCTTTACCAATTCAAAGCAAATATAAAAATAACTCATTTAAAAAAAGAAAGTTTAACAAACAAATAAATAATAAATAAAACTATTTTTTTTTAAGAGACAAACTATTTTAAAAAGAAAAAAAATCTTATAATGATCATAATTTCTTATTTTCTATTACTTTTATAAATGTTGCATTTCCTATTTTGATTATTTTTTTTAAATTTTGAATTCGATAATATTTTCTATTAAAATGTTATTGCACTATGTTTTTTATTTGACATGATTTTATAGTTAATATATTTTCATAAATTTTAATTGAAATCATTACCACAACTATATTCTCGTGTATCACACGGGTGAAAATACTAATTTATTCTAACAAGAGGTCGAGACACTAGTGATTCCATGGAAGGAAATGGAGTCGTTCATTTTTACAACATGTTTATTATTGACAATTTTGTTAATGAAATTAGTATGTATATGTATAAATCCAATGAATATTATTGTTCGATTCATGTAATTACATAAGAAATTGTCAAATTCGTGCATCGCACGATTGATACACTAGAGTGTGTGTATCACCTAATTTTAGAAGTTTAAAACTTAGTTTGCTGTAAAGTAATTTAAGTAAATACCTTGTATATGTATTATTCCCATATGTGGAATTTACCTTGAGTGGTATGCTTAAATTGTGGTTGCCTACCTACAAAGGGAGGCCCAACTTGTGGCCCAAATTTGATCGATGTCTGTCTGGAGCGTTTCGAGTTTTTAAGGGATACTTACAGAAATACCTTTATTTTGGATCATTTACAAAAATATTTTTTAAAAATTTTGAGGAAGTAAACATACTTTATAAAATTTGGGTGTCACTTTTTAATGTTTTTTGCCTTGACTAATAAAATTTAAAAACAAGCTTAGGTATAATTTCCTCTTTAAAAAATATTATGTCTTGCTTATTTCTCATTCATGTAAATTGTATTGATTAGCTTTTAATGGTCCGATCTTTTGCTTATTTCCTAACAAATGAAACATACGTGTCAAAATTTGAGTCATTAATCTGAAAAATATAAAAGAAAAACATAGTATTTAGTAGAAAGAAATTTTTTGCTGTACATCACCTGATTAGGTTGCGATAAATTAAATTAAAGTGGTATTAATCTATTCACTACTTCAACAATTATACTAATGTAATGTTAGTTAATGGCATAAAGAAATTGTGGGAAAATATTTTATTTGGTTGGTGAGATTTTTGACTCATTTCGTCGCGTCATCTATTGCTAAATAAATTTATAAGTTGTGATTTACGTGTAGTACAATCATTATTGAATATAAATAACAAGTGTCTTGATTTTTAATGAATAATGGTATCATATAGGCATAGTGTACCATCATATCGAAGATTTTTACCACAAAAATGCCAGAAGTCTAAACCAAACGATTAATTTTTCACCCTCATTTGAAACCCATTATTTCCAATGTTGGGAATTTCGACACGTCGATTCCCACTTTACTTTTCTCACAGGATCTTTCGATGTTCAAAATAAAATAAGCAAACAAGAAAATAAATACGAACACAGAAATTTACGTGGTTCAGCAAAATGCCTACGTCCACGGACCCTCGCCAAAGCTTTTCACTATATATTAAATTGTTACAAATATATAGACTTTCACTCACCAACCCAATCCCACAGACCACAGAGAAAATACAACAAACGAGCTTTACCACATATAATTTCTACCCTTTGACTTACACTACAAAGAGTTACAAGAAACTTCACAATATGCTAGGCTCACAATTTTCTCTCTTTGATCACAATATGGCACTAATTAGCACTCTCTAATATGTTTGTGGTGGTGTATCTCTTCCTTGAATTCCTTCTCTATTTATAGAGAGAATTCTACATGAAAAAATCTCTTAACACCAAGACATCATGATTAGTCAAACTAATCATCATTCCAAGATATCATAATTAGTCAAGACTAATTATCATTCAAAGACATCATAATTAGTCAAGACTAATTATCATTCAAATACCATAATTAGCTCCACCATCTTTTGTTTCAACTAGGCACTCATTATGTTTCACTAGGCACTTGATTAATTTGGGTCAAATACCCAACATCCAAAACTTATTTTTGAACTCATTGTCAACAACACATGCTTTCATAAAATAATTCTACACTAAATCGAATTTTTTTCAACTTTTTAACCACGCATTCTATTAAAAATTACTGTTACAAAATACATTTTCTTCGAATTATGGGTCTCAAACAAGGGATATTGTATATATTTTAATATAAATTCACAAATAATATAAAGTTTTTGCGTAAAAAATTAAAATAATGTAACAAACTCGCACAAGTATCTTACAATACAGTACAAGACCCATCCTTGATGAGTGACCTCACACACCCATCTGAGTGAGTTGTCAAGGATTGGGGGTGAGGTGAGTATAGCATTATCCTAATTATTATGTGAAAACTTACATTTTATTTTTGGAACGTAAAATCCGCGTACTAGTACTACAAAGTATATATGATTCATACTCATAGTCACAGTCAATAATCGCTCTTTAAATTCAAAAGATTTCAACTGCGCACTCTTCAAAAATATATAGTATGCAAATATATAACTTGAAATCATTTAACCTGCGCATGTGTATTACTACATGATTGTATCTATATTTATAAAATATAATTGCTATGTGCCAATTTTAAGAAATAACACAACTTACCTCTTAAAATATAAATGACTTATTTTTCTTTTAAAAAAATTTTTTTTTTTTGATTAGGTGAATTGGACAGTAAAAGATATAAATTTAAATATTGTGTATCTTAAAATACACAACAATGAGAACCATTACAAGTGTGAGGGTGGTCAGCATGGTACTGTCTATATTCATTTTACAGGCCACCGTGGTTTTTCAAAAATGAGAAAATTTGGTAGGAAACCTCAAATCTTCTAAAGTAATCCTCTTGCAATGACAAAAAAGTAAACAATATCCACTTTAAAAAAAAAAAAAAATCAATAAAACTTTATTTAAGCTTAATTCTAAGTTAAAATATATATATATATATATATAGGTTTAGTTCCAAATTAGGGAAAAAACGGATAATTCTTTAAAAAAAAAAATTTCAAAACACGTTTTCCGCATTTTCCAAGTTAGGTTTTTTATTTTGTTATCTTTTGAAATTTACAATTTAACCCCCAACAATTTGCAATTTAGAGATTGTTTGGTAAAGGTAAAAATTTTATCACAATTTTTCAAATTCAATCTCAATCATCAATTCTTAGTGAAGATTACAAATTTTGACTTTTCAAACATTTTTAAACCACTCATTCAACAAAAAACCACAAAAAAATCACAAAAACAAAAAAAAAAATCATATTACCAAACGGGCTCTTAATCCCATAATTTTAGATAATATGAAGTTTTTCCTCAATTAAACTCTTTGGCAACTTGCATTGCGTGTTGCAAAAGGGTACCTTTAGCAATGCGCGATGAGCGTTGCCAAAAGGTAACGCGCAGCGAACGTTGCAAAATGCTATAATTAGCAATATTCACTTTCTAAATGTTGCTAAATGTCAAATAAATCAACCAATGGCAACATGCAACCACGGAATGTTGCGGTAAACCCCCTTTAACAACATGTAATTAGCGAATATTGCCGTTTGCATGTTGCAAAATGCAATTTTTCTTGTAGTGATTTTACCACAAAAATGCCAGAAGTCTAAAACAAACGATTAAATTTTCACCCCCGTTTGAAACTCATTATTTCCAAAAATTATTTTTGAACTCATTTTCAACCACACATGCTTCAATAAAATAATTCTACACTAAAAGATATAAATTTAAATATTGTGTATCTTAAAATACACGACAATGAGAACCATTACAAGTGTGAGTGGTGGTCAGCATACTATCTATATTCATTTTACAGGCCACCGTGGTTTTTCAAAAATGAGAAAATTTGGTAGGAATTAAAACTCAAATCTTCTAAAGTAATCATCTTGCAATGACAAAAAAGTAAACAACATCCACTTTTTAAAAAAAATTCCTTCTAAATCTAATGTTTAATTTAGTCTTACTGAAGATCGTTTTCACCCTCGTTATCCTCTCTATTTTTATCGTTCTACTTGCTCAATGTGTTGTGTCCAATCTCCGTTATCGTCTCCATTTTTGACTCTCTCTCTAGATCCCCTTTCGCTAACATGAAAATAATACAATATGTCAATTATGCATCAAACATTTTTTTTTTTTTCTCTTTAGATGTGACACAAAACCAAAAGAAAAGATAATATTGCAAGAAGGAAAACCACCAAACCTTATTTCCACAGCCACAAGTAAGCACCAAATTGTAGGTAATTGAAAGGGAACCCTTAAAATACTCTACCAACTAGTGGTTGTTCACTTAATACTCTTGACCTCATATGTACAAACAAGGACACTTCAGTAAATTTTCTCCTCCTCCTCCTGTTTATATACAAGGCTGCTTTAGAAATTTATTCACAAACTCTAGTACATAAATTCTTAGTTCCCTTGCTATTCTGTCATCATTTCAATTGTTCTTCCATATTTTCCCAGAAAATCTTGAAAATGGCTGAGAAAACCAAGATTTTGATCGTTGGGGGAACTGGGTACATTGGCAAATTCGTAGTGGAAGCAAGTGCAAAATCTGGGCACCCCACTTTTGCACTGGCTAGAGAGAGCGCAATTTCTGATCCTGTTAAAGGAAAAATCATTCAGGGCTTCAAGAACTCAGGTGTCACCATACTTACGGTAAGGCAATACCGTTACGTCTTAATAATGAATTTCCGATCTGTACACGACAATGACATATTTGGTATGCTAGACTGGACTGGAATAAAATTAAGGAAGAAACACGATTAAAAAATTCGTCCTTTGTCTCGTATAACATTTCGTCAAGTAGTATTTTCTAGTGTTGCATACTAAACATGCTCCGTGAGAGAAAATGGTGAATCTGGGACGTGCTTTGTGAAATTTTCAGGGTGATTTATATGATCATGAGAGCTTGGTGAAGGCTATAAAGCAGGTTGATGTGGTTATATCAACAGTTGGTCAACTTCAAATTGCTGATCAAGTTAAGATCATTGCTGCCATTAAAGAAGCTGGAAATGTTAAGGTTGGTTTAATTTTTTTGATCCATTATAATATATCATGAAAATTAATAAGATTTTCGATAAGTTCATAACGTTATAAAAAAGAAGTTAAAATCTTGTCAATTTCTATTCTTTTGTACAACACAGTTAAATTAATCTAGTACTAGATACGTCTTTCTTTTTAATGCTCATTTTTCTCCGAATTTATAGAGATTCTTCCCATCGGAGTTTGGAACTGATGTTGATCGATGTCACGCTGTGGAGCCAGCCAAGTCGGGGTTCGAGACCAAGTCCCAAATTCGCAGAGCCGTCGAGGCAGGAGGAATTCCTTACACCTTTGTATCATCTAACTACTTTGCAGGCTATTCCCTTCCAACACTGGTGCAGCCAGAAGTCACTGCTCCACCCAGAGACAAAGTCATTATCTTAGGTGATGGAAATGTCAAAGGTTAGTGCCATGTTCGATACTCGATAGTACCAGTCATGTCCAAATGTTCGAAGTTATGGGCCCGTCTTAGCCTTTTTTTTTTTCCCCCTTTTTTTTAATTTCCTGCTTATAGCTGTTTTCAACGAGGAACACGACATTGGAACATACACCATCAAAGCAGTGGATGACCCCAGAACATTGAACAAGATCCTCTACATCAAACCTCCTAAGAACATATATTCATTCAATGAACTTGTTGCTTTGTGGGAGAAGAAGATTGGCAAAACCCTAGAGAAAATTTATGTACCAGAGGAACAAGTTCTCAAACAGATTCAAGGTTAGTCTGAATAATAATTTTGAGAAAAATATTTAAATCCCTTTTACAAGATGTATGATTAAAAAAAAAAAAATACTAATTTTTTTTTTTGGTACTAATTATAATTATTGCAGAAGCTCCTTTCCCCATCAATATTGTAATGGCAATTAACCACTCAGCATTTGTGAAAGGTGATCTGGCTAATATTAAAATTGAACCATCTTTTGGGGTTGAGGCTTCAGAGCTTTATCCAGATGTTAAATACACCACTGTGGAGGAGTACCTTAGTCAATTTGTTTAAATTATTATTTTCTTTTACTTGTTGAAGTGTGTATCATCGCGCTAAGATTTTTGTGTAACTATCTAAAAATTTAAATAAATATGCTTATCTCTTTTGTTAATCGATTTCATTTTTGGATGATGTTGTTCAATATGGTAATAAAGCATGTAGGTATTTTAAATTCGAAATTGTTTTTTGTCACCTATTTGCATAAATTATGCACGCAAAAGACATTTGATACAAATGAATTTGAAATGCACGTGAAAGGTTTGTTCAAAATATGCGACTTAAAATGACTTGATAGAGACATTTCATGCACATTTATTCAACTCAATTTTGAGAAAAGAAAGTTTCGTTGGAAATTTAGAAGATTATATTCCACCAAAATCTGTATAGCTAATTATATTACGCCCCTATTTAATGTAGAATAAAATATGAAATTAAAATCAACAATTAATTTAAGCTTCATATTTTTCTTTAGATCTACAACTTTGCGATAACATATAAGTGAAAGTTTTTCACTGATAGATAAGGGGTCCCTCAATTATATTAGATATTTGAATGTGCGACTTTCTCAACCAAAATAATTACCTAACATTGAGCTACGATGCCACTGGATTCTAGTTTAGGTGGGCTGTCATTTTCTTGTGGACTTCGATACATTTGGGTACTCACCGATTCATATCTTGCGTTATCTATCTAGAGATGTCAATATGGATGGTCCGAATCGGATCGATCCGTCAACATAAAAGTCCGATAACGATTCGTTTGAAAAAAAGTTCGTCCGTTGCGCGTTGCGGGCCGGTTTCGGGTCAGCCCACAAATTTTGAACTACAATTCAGGCCCGCCCATTGGCCCATCCGGGTCGAGCCCATGCGGGTCGCGGTTCGTTCTGATTTAGCCCATATGAATAAAAACATAGACTTTTTCATATTTATAGAAATTTTTTTGTTAAGTTTCTAAATACAAAATGATTAAAATGATAAATCCATATTTATACCATAAAATATTTACATAGAATTTAAAGTTATATTTTATATTATATGAATTACTTCTAAATTTGTAAATTTAAATAAAATATAAACAAATAACAATTAAATGCTAAATGTATTTCTAATTACTATTATCAAATAACATTACGTTTTTTAGCTATTAGGGAGAAAAAAATAAGATTTTACTTTAAAAGTTGTATTAGAGTTTAAAGAAGAAGAGAGATTTTCAATGTTGCTATATTTAATAAAAACATTTATTTTATTTTATTTTATTTTATTTTTACGGGTTAGTGGGTTAACCACGGCCCGCGAAGGTTTGACCTGCGAAACCTGCGGTTCACAACTTCTTGTCCCGTGAACCGCTATTCACGGGTCGGCCTGTGGTCCCGAGTCGATCCGGACTGATTTTCACTGATCTGATCGGCCCGTCCATCTTGACACCTCCATACCTATATGACTTCAATTAAAATATATTTTCCAAACTACAGATATTTTCAACAATTTTTTTATATAATCGAGAAAGAATTATCACCCACTAGAGCATCGTGTACATGATAGAAATTATCTTCTAAATTTAAAGAGTAGATCGATAACTCTTTTTATTTTAATTTTTTAACAATAATTTTTTATTTTTCCTCAAATTTCACTTAAAATATACTCTCTCTATTCTATAATGACAAATTTGTATTTCTTTTACATATGTCTCAAATCATAAGTCATTTTTCTTTTTGACGTCTATTAAAACATATTTTCCAAACTATAGATATTTTAAACAATTTTTGTCATAATCGTGAAAGAATTATCACCCATTCAGAGCATCATGTACATTATTGATCAGATTTGAGTATGGAACAAGAATTAATATCACATAATTATTCTTATCAATAACGACTGCAAATGAAGCTGAATGCCCGTCTTTATACAGAGACGTGAGGTTGACAACCAATCCCGGTATGGACACCTCATAAAACCAACAAGAAAGAAATACAAAAATAGAAAATGTAAAAATGCAGAAGAAATCGTAAAAAGGAAACACGCCTAAAGTCTTTATATTATTCACCCCCTCCTCAAGTTGGAGCTTGGTGGATATCTCTCAAGCCCAACTTGAAGACCAATGTGTGGAACTGAGGAGCAGCCAAAGCTTTCGTGAACAAGTCTGCCAGTTGAAGTTGTGATGACAGATATTTAGGATCAATGAAGTCATCCTTAAACTTGTTTCGAACGATATGGCAATCAATATCCAAGTGTTTGGTATGCTCATGAAACACTAGATTAGCACTGAAATGAATTGCCGCTTTATTATCACACCACAAAGGTACATGCAAGATAACAGGAAGAAAAAGATCCTTCAAAACATAAGATATCCACTGCAATTCACAAACGGTAGTGGCAAGGTTCCGGTACTCTGCTTCAGTACTAGATCGTGAAACCGTGACCTGTTTCTTTGTTTTCCATGAGATTAATGCATCTTCAATAAATATGCAGTAACCAGTTAAGGATTTTCGAGTGTCCAAACAAGCTGCCCAGTCCCCATAAGCAAATCCCGAAAGATGAAAATCGTTTGTAGATGTAAAGAAAAGGCCCAGTGAAGGTCTGCCTTTTAAGTATCTAAGAAGATGAATTGTCGAATTCCAATGTTCTTGAGCTGGAGCATGCACATACTGACTTAGTTGTTGTACAGAAAATGTGATATCAGGTCGTGTGAAATTCAAGTACAATAACCTCCCAATCAATCTCCTATACTTATCTGGTTCAGACAATAGATGATTTGATTGTGTAGTCAATTTAGTCCCTTTTGGCATTGGTACTGATATAGACTTAGCTCCAGATAAACCAACATCTCTGATAATGTCTAAAATTTATTTCCTCTAATTTACATAAATCCCTTCTATTCGTTGTGCAATTTCTAATCTGAGGAAATACTTTGCATCTCCAAGGTCCTTGTATAAAAATTGTTTAACAGCTATGATTTCATCCTTATTAGAACCAGTGATCAATACATCATCAACATAAACCAAAAGGATCAAAACATAAGTATAAGCCTATTTCACAAATAGACAGTGATCATTGGCTGATTGATTAAAACCATGGGTCACTAATTTTTGACTAAATGCTACATTCCACTGGCGTGAAGCTTGCTTTAAACCATAAAGACTTCTATTCAACTTACAAACTTGATCTGGTTTTGCCCTTTTGTAACCTTGAGGTGGTACCATATACACTTCCTCCTCTAAAAATCCATACAAAAATGCGTTATTAATGTCAAGCTGATGTAATTCCCAATTCTTTGCAGCCACAATGGTGAACAAGATTCTGACTGTTACCAACTTAGCCACAAGTGAAAAGCTATCGAAGTAGTCTACTCCTTCTAATTGATGGTACCCCTTGGAGACAAGCCTTGCTTTAAGTTTATCAACAGTCCCATCAACATTAAGTTTCACTTTATATACCTACTTCAAACCAATAGCCTTTTTACCTTTTGGTAGAGATGTCAATTCCCAAGTGTTATTACTTTCTAAGGCTTCCAGCTCCTTTTCCATTGCCTCAATCCACTCCGGAAGTTTGCTAGCTTGATAATAAGAAACAGGTTCCTGTATACTAGATATGTTGGCTAGAAACACAATATATGCATGACTGAGATTAGGATTAAGAATGTAGGAGTAAGTTGGTGGTGTGTGCTAGAAGAAATATTAGGTTTGCAGAGAAGGAGATTTTCAGTAGTTGGCGGATTCTGATCTACACAAATATGTGTCACATAATCTTGCATCCATCTTGGCTTACATTTCTGTCTTATGCTATGTCTAGTAACATCAGTGGAAGGATTATTATTTATGGAGTTGGTAGTGTCATCAAAAGGAACATGTATTAAAGGTATAGGAATTGAGGAATTAAGATCTGAGATTTCAACAGAAGGAGGAGTATTGGTTTCATCTGTGTCTGGGAAAGAATTTGAAGTATGATGAAGACTTTAAGAATTAGAGATCTGAGGTACACTAGTTTCTGGTTCTTGAATAAATTCAAGAGGATTGGTTATAGGAATTGGTGGCTGTATTTCAGTATTTGGATATGTGGAATGCTGGAAAGGTAGTGTGAATTCAAAGAAAATGACATCCCTGGAAGTATGAACTTGTTTGGTGGTAAAATCAAAGACCTTATAGCCCTTTTGCCCTGGACTATATCCAATGAAAATGCATCTATGAGCCCTTGAGTCAAACTTTTCTTTATGTGGTTGAGTGTTTGTCATATAACATAGGCACCCAAAAGTTTTGATAAGAGTGTAGTTGGGTTTTTTTTTTTTTTTTGAACAATTTTTCAAAAGGTGTTATCCAATCTAGCAAGGCAGTAAGAATCCTATTTATAAGAAATGTGGCCATAAGGATTGAGTATGACCAAATTTTTTTTTGGAAGATTGACATGAAACATTAGGGATCTAGCTATTTGAAGAAGATGTTTGTGTTTATGTTCAACCACCCCATTTTGTTGAGACCCATATACACAAGTCTTTTAGTGTAAAATTTCCAATGAATGAAATAGATTTTGGCAGCCTGCATTGGCAAACTCAGTTCCATTGTCGGTTCTAACAATTTTAACCACCTTTTTAAACTGTGTTTTCACCATTTGAAAGAAATGTTCTAAGGTTTTCTGGACTTGAGTTTTGTGGACAAGGAGAAAGGTCCAAGTTGACCTACTATAGTCATCAATCACTGTCAGCATGAAAGGAGTTCCAGTTAAAGAGGGTTCTCTATAGGGTCCCCAAACATCCACATGTATTAGATCAAAGACATCATCAAAGTGTATCTCACTAATAGGAAAGGAAAGCCTAGACTATTTAGCACGATGACAGGCATCACATTGTGAAATATTATCAGAGTCTAATTTGGTATGTTTGTTGTATAAAAAATCCAGATGTTGTAAAGCTTGAGTAGAAATGTGACCAACTTTATTGTGCCAATCTATAAAGGAGCAAGCAAAAGCTTTATTTGAATTGAAACAATCAGGTAAAGTGATACAAACAGATTGATTACAAGAATTGAATCTCTGTTCTAAAAGACATGGTTTATCCAACAAGTAGAGTCTTCCTATCAACCTATCAACTGCCAAAGTCTTCTTAGTCTACAGGTCCTGCAAGAGGCAATAAGTAGGATAGAAAATAAATCGTATGGTTGCTGTCTAAGTTAGCTTAGGGACCGAGGGCAGGTTAACCTTGAAAGAAGGTAAATGCAAAGTGTCTTTCAGACAAATATATGGATTCAGTTGTACATTTCCAATGTGTTTAACTAATTTTGTTGAGCCATCTGGTACGAAAACTTGTGTTGGTTGTTTAAGAGGTTTGATTTGGTTTAATAATCTCAAGGAAACACATATATGGTTACTAGCCCCCGTATCAATGATCCAAGAATCTGATTTAAAATTATCAAGCATTGCAAGACTAGAATTGAATATATTTGTACCTGCACAATCCTTTTGTAGCGACCAAGAATTTTTACGCGATTAATAATTATTTTAATAGAAAATCGTGTCGCTACTATTTCACTCATTTTTATTAAGTTAACGCCACGACGTATTCGTATAGCCAAGTCAAGAAATAATCGAGATCGTTCGATTTTAAATTAAATTCCGAATTTCTAAAAATATCTCCATTCTCTTGATTTAAAGTATATTAAGTCTAAGTACTTAATTCAATGTTATCCCAATATTTATTTGTACAAAAATTACTTTTATTATTTAAATTAAGAAAATATATGCAAGCATGAGAGGTTCCATTATATGTAATCATGAAGAGCATAATATTTGTATAAATATGGAAAAGTATATGAATGATTTATATACTCCATTATATATAATCATGAAGAGCATAATATTTGTATAAATATGAAAAAGTATATGAATGATTGATAAGACTCCATTATATGTAATCATGAAGAGCATAATATTTGTATAAATATGGAAAAGTATATGAATGATTTATATACTCCATTATATATAATCATGAAGAGCATAATATTTGTATAAATATGGAAAAGTATATGAATGATTTATATACTCCATTATATATAATCATGAAGAGCATAATATTTGTATAAATATGGAAAAGTATATGAATGATTTATAAGACTCCATTATATATAATCATGAAGAGCATAATATTTCTATAAATATGGAAAAGTATATGAATGATTGATAAGACTCCATTATATATAATCATGAAGAACATATTATTTGTATAAATATGGAAAAGTATATGAATGGTGCTTTACTTTAAGAAAAGGATGTGTTAAAATTAATAGAATTGAATGATTATGTTTACAATATGCCAACTTTATACATCTATTTAAACCCATCTCTTTTACACACAACTCTACACATATACACTTATTTCCAATCTCTTGACAAAATCCACAAGTAAGAGAAATTCAAGGTGGTCAAGAAAGTTTTGGTCCATTTACTACTACACTTCATTTTAATCTTTATGAAAGGTAAGTATATCTTATGTTTTTAAGAAAAGTAAGTATGTTTTTATGAAAAGTAAGTATACCTTATGTTTTTATGAAAAGTAAGTATGTTTTTATGACAAGTAAGTATATCTTATGTTTTTATGAAAAGTAAGTATGTTTTTATGAAAGGTAAATACACCTTATGTTTTTATGAAAAATAAGTATGTTTTTATGACAAGTAAGTATATCTTATGTTTTTATGAAAAGTAAGTATGTTTTTATGAAAGGTAAATACACCTTATGTTTTTATGAAAAGTAAGTATGTTTTTATGACAAGTAAGTATATCTTATGTTTTTATGAAAAGTAAGTATGTTTTTATGAAAGGTAAATACACCTTATGTTTTTATGAAAAGTAAGTATGTTTTTATGACAAGTAAGTATATCTTATGTTTTTATGAAAAGTAAGTATGTTTTTATGAAAGGTAAATACACCTTATGTTTTTATGAAAAGTAAGTATGTTTTTATGACAAGTAAGTATATCTTATGTTTTTATGAAAATGTTTGGATCATTGCTATGAAATCAATCTCACAAGATTGTTATGGGTTCCATATGATATGTTTATGATTATGCTAAGGGGACCGGAGTTTAGTAGCGCTACACATAAGAATTCTTGCCATTTAAGTTCGGTAAAATTCTTGTGTCTCCCTATGTTTATGAGTATTTCGATCCTATCCTATGTTATGATGAAAATGATCCATATGCTTTCAAAAGAAAATTTATGCTTGGTATACTTACTGGGATTTTATAAATCTCACTCCACGATATTTACCATTTTCAGATAATTGAAGGTTCGAGGCGGTCAACATGGAAGTGGCAAAAGTGGTTAAGATTGATGAGATAATTATGTTGAACTTTATGTAAGAAAATTATGTTCTATTTTTATTCACAAATAAAATTATGGGATTCTAATTATTCTTTTGAATAATTTTACATTACTATTTAAGTTTCGATAATATGATATGAGTCACTTTTAGTGGCACTCGAATGGTCGAGAATTCGGGTCGTCACACCTTTAGATGGGCAAAATGAATCTGGCTATCAGCATCAATCAATATTTTTCCTTTTAAGGCTTCCATCAACTCCTGTTGAACCAAATTTGTAATACTAGTTGCAGTCGCAGACATACTTGATGAAGTAGTGGAGATCAGATCCTTATTCTCAGCATAATCATCCTCAAAATCAATAGGAGATATTAACATATTTGCCATTGTTCTGCCTTTATCTTGACTGCCTCCTCTTTGTTCTGCCAATTCCTTGTACCAGTTAGGATAACCATGAATTTTGAAACATTTTTCTCTATTATGCCCAGTCACATTGCAGTGATCACAGTAGGAATAATCCCTTTCAAAAGACCTCCCTCCTCGAGAAAAGCTTCTCCCAGCATTATAAAAGGTTCTATCAGATCATGATCTACCACCTCTAAATCTAAATCTCCCATTGTTAAAACTAGATCTTCCTCCACCATTAAAATGTTCTGTTTCCACTAGATCTACCAAACCCATCATTTTCGAAAGACTGTGATTTAACAAACATGGCAGAATTATCATTTGTTTCAAGAAAAATACTGTGAACTTCCCTTTGTTTCTCAACTCTCAATATCATAGAGTGTGTCTTATTCGCTAAAGGTAATGGCTCCATAACAAGAATTTGACTCCGGATATTATCATATCTGTCATTTAACCCCATCAAAAATTGCATCAATCTAGTGAAATAAGTCAGATCTGTTACTTCCTTTTGTGCTATGCAAGTACATATCGACATTGGCATTAAACAAGCCATTTCAACCCAAAGCCTTTTCAACTTTGTAAAATATTCCTCAATAGACAATGTGCCTTGTGAAATAGTACTAATCTCTCTCTGTAATTGATACATTAGAGGTCCATTGCACTCACGTATCGCTATTCCAATTCCTGCCAAAGATCCTTAGCTTTAACTGTGTATATGAAGGCTTCCACAATATCCTTTGAAATCGAATTCAAAAATCCATGATCGTACCATACAATCGAGTCTAATCTATTGCTCTTGTTTATTCAAATTGTTTGTAGGTTTTTCACAATCTCCACTTATGAAACCTTACTTCATTTTAGCACCTAATGCAATCTTGATAGACCTGCTCCAGCTGAGATAGTTAGTTCCCGTCAGTGGTGACGTTACTGGAAGCATACCTGGATGATCCGAGCTTTGAAGATCCAACGGATCTCCATTATTATATTCCTTTGTAGCTGCTGTTGTTCCAATTGTTTCTCCTTTTTGTGTATTCTCATCGTCAGCCATTATGATTCAGGAAGCACAGTAAAATCACATTTGGTAAAATCTAATCGGATCTCTAATACCATGATCAGATTTGAGTATGGAACAAGAATTAATATCACAGCATTATTCTTATCAAAAACTACTGCAAATGAAGCTGAGTGCTCGTCTTTATACAGAGACATGAGGTTGACAACCAATCCGGTATGGACGCCTTAGAAAACCAACAAAACAGAAATACAAAAAATAGAAAACGTAAAAATGCAGAAGAAAACGTAAAAGGGAAACACGCCTAAAGTCTTTATATTGTTCAATGATAGCGATTATCTTCTAAATTTAAACCGTAGAATCTTTTAGATCAACGAACTATTTTAATTTTTCAACAACTATTTATTCATTTTCCTCAAATCTTTATCTTCATCTTTACATATATAAAAGTAGAAGTCATGAGAGAGAGTCATTTTGAAGGGAAATTTCCATTTAATTACCCTCTCTCCTCACTTCTACTTTCTATATATATATATATAAAGAAAAGATAAAGAATTTTTTTAGAAAAATTTATTGTTTATTACATATTTAGTAAGAGTTGTAATAAATGTAATATGTGTAAATATATTACATTGGAAATGAAAAAATTATATTAATATATTTAAACATAAATAATGTGATATCTAAGTAAATGTGTTATGTAGGAAATGAAAAAATTGGATTAATATATTTGAACATAAATAAATTTCATATCTATGTAAATGTTTTATGTAGGAAATGAAATAATAATAATAATAATAATATATTTGAATATAAATAAATGTCATATCTATGTAAATGTGTTATATTGAAAATGAAAATTTTGGATTAATATATTTAAAAATAAATAAATACATGCTATATAAATTTGTTAAGTTAGAAATGAAAATTTTGAATTCATATATTTTGAAAATAAATAAATAAAACTATTGAAGTTTTACTTTCTAATATGTCAATAAATGAGTAGGTTCTTCAATAAGCATATTAAAAAAAATAATTAATTATTTGCTATCAACGTTTTACTACTAATGATAAATTGATAGAAAATTTCATCATTTCATCATTTTGACAAAAAATTATTTTTTTAAAAAAATAAGGAAAAATAAAATATATTAATTAATATATTGGATTTCGAATAAAATATATGTAAGCAACATATTAAAAAATAAAGTTAATTAAAAATTATAACATATTAAAAAGAAAATAGGTAATAAGGTGGGCAAATTTTCAGAGAAAAACATATATAAAAGTCAAAAGATATTTAATATGAAAAATTTAATTAAGTGTCAAACTTTGATTGACATGTTATACTGAGTGTACATGCAAAAAAATTTATTTTGATTAGTTGTCTTTTTTAAAATTTCAAACTCAATAACATGTGTTATGTAGGAAAGAAAAAATTGGATTAATATATTTGAATATAAATAAATATCATATCATATCTATGTAAATGTGTTATATTGAAAATAAAAATTTTGGTTTATATATTTTAAAATAAATAAATATATGTTATATAAATTTGTTAAGATAAAAGTGAAAAAATTGAATTAATATAATTTGAAAATAAATAAATAAAATTATTGAAATTTTTCTTCCTAATATGTCAATAAATGAGTAGGTTCTTTAATACGCATGTTACATAAATAATTAATTATTTTCTATCAACTTTTTAACCACACATATTTTCTCTCTCAAATTTTCAACAACTATTTTTTACCTCAAAATCTTAAATAAATAAGTTTATAAACCAAACAGTATTACCAAACGGAGACTTAATCATTTCATCATTTCGACAAAAATTGACATATTTAAAAAACAAGAAAAAATAAAATATATGTAAGCAACACAACAAAAAATATAGTTAATTAAAAATTATAACATATTAAAAGGAAAATAGGTGATAAGATGGGCAAATTTTCGGAGAAAAACGTAATTAAAAGTCAAAAGAAAATTTATATAAAAAATTTAATTAAGTGTCAAATTTTAAGTTGTGCAGTATACTCAGTGTACATGTAGCATTTTTTTATTTTGATTAGTTTTGTCTTTTTTAAAATTTCAAATTCAATAACATTTGTATTGAAATTTTATTTGAATTATGTTTTTTATTTGATATGATTGTAAAATACTAAAACGGAAGCCTAATCATTTCATTATTTTGACAAAAATTGACATGTTTAAAAAATAAAGAAAAATAAAATATATTAATTAATATATTGGATTTCAAATAAAATATATGTAAACAACACATTAAAAAATATAGTTAATAAAAAATTATAATATATTAAAAGGGAAATTGGTGATGATGTTGGCAATTTTTCAGAGGAAAATGTAATTAAAAGTAAAAGAAAAATTATATAAAAAAATTAATTAAGTGCCAAATTTTGAATGGCATGGTATACTTAGTGTACATGTAGCATTTTTTATTTTGATCAGTTTTGTCTTTTTTAAAGTTTCAAATTCAATAACATTTTGTATTGAAAATTTAATTGAATTATGTTTTTTATTTGATATGATTGTATAATCAATATATTTTCAAAATCATGATTGAAAAATTATATATTCCGTGCATCGCACAGTTAAACAACTAGTTTCACTTAAAATATACTATCTCCTTTCTATAATGAAAGATTCGTATTTTTTTTCCATATATCTCAAATTATAAGTCAATTTCTTTATTGACTTCTATTAAAATATATTTTCCAAACCACAGATATTCTCAACAATTTTTTATTTTTTTTTTTCATATATCTTAAATTATAAATCATTTTTCTTGTTGAGACTCTAGGCCCTTGTTAGAGCCCCATTATTTCTCATAAAATTTACCACTTTTTTCTACAGTAATCAATCTTAACCATCCAAAAAAGTCAAACCCACAATTTTTTACTTTTCAAACCACTTTTTAACCATTAAATTTTCAAAACTCAATTTATAAATGGAAATAATGGGGTTCAAACAAGGGCTAGAAGTGTAGTTAATTGATTACTTAATTTATTTTTTAATAAATCTGTATTTAATATGTTTATTATCAATAAATATAAATTACATTATATTAGAAAAAATGTAAGTAAAATTTATATTTCTAGATATATCAATTAAGTTTTCTTATCTTAATTTTTGTGAAAATGGAAACAAATATTTTTTATTTTTTTTTGTGGAATAGAGAGTATCTTTTGGATGCCAATTGGCAGTGGAGTATTGCAACTTGCGATATAAGCGGAGCTAGCCTTGGATCTTAAATTTTCTCAAATTTTAATTTCTTTCGCACAAAAAACATTTCTTTTGTTCACACACTCTTAAATCTTAGGGATGTCCTCGATATGGAATTTGAGAGATTTTAAAATTTCATAACATTTCACATATCCTCAATTTGAATTTTTATAAAATCTATTAAAATTCAAGATCCTCAATATAAATTTCAATTAATTGCATAAAATTTCAGTGTCCTAAAAAATTTATGAATTTTAGTGAACTTCTAATTTAATGGAATTAAAAGGATTTTGATGGATTTGAAATCATAAATATGAAGAAAAAATTCTTCAACATATCCGTCTATAACCCCTAAATATATTACCACCATTAATAAAATATACACAGACACACACACACACACACACAAATATATCCTTATGTAATTATAAAATAAAAAACTATTAAAATTTGTACACCAAACCCTCAATTTACTCATGAGTTCGCTTCTCCATCAACCCATTTCTACCATCCACCTAAATTATTTTTTACACTATAAAAATGAAATTAAAAAATGAAATTAAAATATTTAAAGACTACAGAAATAAAAATAAAAATTATTTACACTTTAAAATAAAAACAAAAATTAAAAAATATTTTAATATTATTGCAAATTGACTTCATGTTGGAGTTGAGGTCTTGTTGTGGCACATGAGAATAATTTCCTCTAGAAGTTCCATTATCATTCTTGAAAAATGACAAGATGAAAGAAATAATGCTTTGGATCAACATGACTTTTTTTTTCATATGATTACAAGAAAATAAGTCTGCATCACTCACCTTTTAAAAAGCGCGGAGTATTTAGACAGTTTTCTCCACTACAAATTTCACCCGAACCCAAAAAAAAAAAAAAATGTTATATATACATATATTTTTGTAATTGAACAAAGTTGTTGGCTTGTTGCTGAGTTAGAGAATGAAAAATGGGAGAAATTATATTTTGTTGGTTTTTGGATAATTGAATTTCAATTGAAAAGCAAAAATAAAAAATAACAAAAATATTTTAAAAAATAAATATAGAGAATAGAAGATTATTTTAAATGAATTGCTTCAATTTTTTTAATCAAAACTAGACAATGTTGTATATTTTATTTTTAACGACACAGTTCGAATATTTTTGTTTCTTTTTTATTTTTTGATGATCTAGTAAGAAGTCATGTCAATTTTTTACTTCTGTCTCAAGTTCACGTTCAATTTTTATAAAAAAAATAATTAATAAATTACTTGGCAAGAGGTTAAAGTAGATAAAATTTTAAAAGTTATTAAATTTCATAACGATGACACGTTTAATAAATTCCATCAAAATCTAAGAAATTCACTAAAATCAGTAGAATGGAATTCCATTAGAATCTGAGAGATTCTATAAAATTCTATTAAAATCTATAAAATCCATAACAATCCATGAATTTAAAAAATTCCACTAAATTCCATATTGAAGATACCCCCTTAATATATGCACTTTTAATAAATTCAAATTTGTCTATAATCACTACCAATCTATATATATATATATATTTTTTAAAGAGGCTATAAGAGAAACATTTTTTGATTTTTGAACGTTTATAATTTTAAATTTATTTTATTTTTTATTACGAGGAGCATGTAGTCGCTATCCACTGGATGCGCACTTGGTAAATAATCGGGTTGGCACAATAACCACAAACTATGCTAGCCAGATAAATCGCATTAGACAAGTCTGGTGTAACATGCTCGATGGAGAAAGTATTGGTAAGGAGAATCGAACTTGGTAGGAAGAATCGGTCAACTAAGGAAGGGTTAAATTTACATTTTTTTTTATTTATATATGCGCTCGTGTATGTTTTCAAAAAATAAAATATTGTCATTCCACCATAAACATATAATAATTAATTTATTCTTTTAAATCTTTCCTTTATTTCCACCCTTGTAATGTAAAATAGAATTTTTTTTATATTTCATTAGTTATTATTCTACTCTCATTCTGTTCAAACTTGTACTATATATATTTTTACTATTACAAGATTTGTAGATAAAATAAGAGATGAGATGTGAAAACCAAACAAAATTGAAAGTTGGGGTGATTTGAGAAGATTGAATTGTAGAAAACACAATAACATATATATCCTTATATATGTTCTACAAATAAACTAAGAGAAAGAAGAAAGAGAGAAGAAGAGAAAGAGAGAAGAGACAACTCTAAAACCACACCATTCATTATAATACTCAATCCTATATATACATACAAAACAAAAGCATATGCTTAGAATATTCTAAAGCATATAAAGCATATTCTAAGCATATTCAAAAGCATATTCTACATATAAAGCATATTCTAAGCATATTCAAAAGCATATTCTAGAATGTGCTAATTATTCTAACATCCCCCCGCAAACTCACGATGCTATAGCATGAAGCAACAAGAGTTTGTCAAGTAAGAATCGGAAGCGAGAAGTCGGATGAGACTTGGTGAAGAAGTCTGCAAGCTGCAATGATGAAGAGACAAAAGGTAAGGCAATAGTCCCATGCTGAAGATGATGACGAACAAGGTGACAATCAATTTCAATGTGCTTCGTGCGCTCATGGAACACTGAATTATGTGAGATCTGGATGGCACTCTTGTTATCACAATACATAGAGGTGGGAGATGAAATAGAAACACCCATATCTGCAAGTAGCCAACGTAACCACACAATCTCAGTAGTAGTGGAGGCCATAGCGCGATATTCTGCTTCAGTTGATGAGCGAGAAACTACTGTCTGCTTCTTACTTTTCCATGAGATAAGAGAGTCACCCAAAAATACACAGTAGCCAGTAGTGGACTTACGATCAGTTGGGTTCCCAGCCCAATCTGCATCAGAGTAAGCTCGAAGCTCTAAGGAGGAGGTCGATGGGAATAAAATACTCTGAAAGCAAGAGCCACGAAGATAGCGCAAGATTCTAACAACCGCTGCCCAGTGAACCATGGTAGGTGCTGAAACAAACTGACTGACAACATGCACAGCATAAGCAATGTCTGGCCTAGTAATGGTAAGATAAACAAGGGAACCAACAATAGTACGATACAAAGTAGGATCAGACAGTGGTTCACCATCAGAAGATGAGTAACGAACATTAGCCTCAATAGGAGTATCAGCTGTTTTAGTATCAGTAAGACGAGCACGCTCAACGACATCTGCAGCATATTTAGACTGAGAGAGCATATAACCTCGAGGAGAAGAAGCAACCTCAATCCCCAGAAAGTAAGTTAAGGGACCCAAATCCTTCATTTCAAAAAGACGAGCCAATTCTGATTTTAAATTGGTTATCCCTACAACATCATCACCAGTAATGATCATGTCATCAACGTACAACAGAAGGAGAATACGACCAGTGGAAGTACATCTACAGAACAAAGCGGAATCATGATGGCTAGATGTAAAACCAAGAGAGAGCACAACTGTAGAAAACTTCTCAAACCAGGCACGAGGTGCTTGTTTGAGACCATATAGAGCTTTCTTAAGTTTGCAAACAAATCCAGGAGAATGAGGAACACCAGGTGGAGGAACCATATAAACATCTTCTTGAAGATTTCCATTCAAGAAGGCATTTTTAACATCCATTTGAGAGAGACTCCACTGAAGAATAGAAGCAACCGCAATAAGTGTACGTACAGTAGTCATTTTTGCAACAGGGGCAAATGTCTCCTCATAATCCAAGCCATACTGTTGAGAAAATCCCTTAGCAACCAATCGAGCCTTGTAACGCTCAACTGAACCATCAGATTTGGTCTTGATCTTATAGACCCAACGAGATCCAATAGCATGTTTTCCTGGTGGTAAAGAAACTAATTCCCAAGTGTCTGTCTTATGTAGAGCATTAAGTTCATCAGTCATAGCCTGTTGCCAAAGAGGATCTAAAGCTGCTTCTTTGTAAGAGGAAGGTTCAGAAAGCTTATGAATGGAAGACAAAAAACAACAAAAGGACTCAGAATAACAAGAATAATCAAACTCGGGTAAGTGAGCAGACTTACGTATACGTTGAGGATATCGAGGAGGAGGAGACTGCGAATCCTCAGCCTCAGACGGTGCTTGGGGATCCATAGGAGAAGGGAGGACATTCTGAGATGGCGCATGTGTACCTGTAGCAGATGACGAAGATGGAGAACAAATAGTAGGGACATATGTAGATGGTCTATCAATATCATCAGTGAAAGGATCAATACAAATGAGATCTGACGTGGTCATGTGAGAGGTATTATCTGTAATAGAAAAGAAGGGAATGTGTTCAAGAAACACAACATTACGAGAGACATATAACTTGTGACTGACAGGATCAAAACATCGATAACCTTTTTGTCCCTCACCATATCCTAAGAAGACACAAATAGCTGAGCGTGGAGTTAATTTACTACGTTCTGCCGTAGGACGAAGAACAAAACAAGTGCACCCAAAGACTTTTAAGAGAGAGTAATCAGGAGAATAACTAAACAAGGTTTGAAATGGTGACAAACCAGATAAATGAGAAGATGGTATCCTATTTATCAAATAGACAGCAGTGAGAACTGCCTCCCCCCAAAATTCACTAGGTACTTTGGCAGATAGGAGAAGGGAACGAGCAGTTTCAACAATGTGTCTATGCTTACGTTCAGCAACACCATTCTGTTGAGGAGTATCAGTACAAGAAGTTTGATGAATTGTACCATCAAGAGCAAGCAACTCACGAAAATCATTAGAAACATATTCCCCACCCAAATCACATCGAAAACATTTAATGACAGCAGAATGTTGAGTTTTAATAAGTGCTCGAAACGAACGATAAATAGAAATAAAATCAGAACGTCGCTTCATAAGATATACCCAACAGTAACGACTATAATCATCAATAAAGGAAACATAATATCGGGATCCTCCTTTAGTAGAAACAGGAGCAGGGCCCCATACATCTGAGTGTACAAGATCAAATGATGCAATAGAAGAAGAAATACTACGAGGAAAAGGTAAAGCTGAAAATTTAGCAAGTTTGCATCCACTACAATCAGAAATATCATGAGGTTTTAAGTCTCCCAAACAACCTTTAGAAGCTAAAAATCTCAAACGACTAGCAGACACATGTCCTAGGCGAGAATGCCATAAATAGAAATTAGAAGAAGAAGAATTCAAATGGAAAGACGATAAATCAGTACTAGAGGCTGCAACATGCGCTGGTCTCAGATTATCTAGAACATAAAGTCCTCCTCTTTGCCTATGGCCGATCCCAATCAGCTTCTGAGACTGCGGATCCTGTACATAACAAGTAGTAGAAGTAAAGTGAACAGAATTACCAGAATCACATAATCGACCAACAGAAATAAGATTTAAAGTAAGGTCAGGAACACAATAGACATCTGATAAAGATAGATTAGAAGTATGAACAGAACCAACACCTGCTAAGGACAACGGGGTGCCATCAGCAGTCATAACAGGTGAAGATGACATAGAAGGATATAAATAATCAAAAAGTGATGAGTTAGGAGACATATGCTTAGAAGCACCCGAGTCAAAAATCCACGAGGAGGTTTTACCTGAGGAGTTCTGAGAGGACAAACCTACATGAGTAGAGGCTGACATGACATGTGACTGTGAGGCTAAAAACTTCTGAAACTGCTCACTAAGATCAGTCAATCGGGAATCAGATGAAGGCGGTGGACCAAGTATAGAGGAGCCAACAGGTGGAACAATCACTGCTGTGTGGGCATTGGATCTATAAGACTGCTGGGACTTCAATAACTTAGGACATTGAGCCTTCCAATGTCCCTTTTGTCTACAAAAACTACAAACATCATTTGGGAACCGTGCATATCCTTTGGTTCGATTCTGTGTAGATGGTAAAGCTAAGACTGAAGTCCCAGAATGTGGAAGAGATACATCTTCAGTAAGAGATTTTAACCGTGTCTCCTCAGCAACAAGTTCACTAACAACTGAATCAACAGATGGAAGAGGAGTACGGTGCAAAATAGAACCTCTGAGTCCCTCAAAATCACTACGAAGTGCCATCAAAAACTGAACCAATCGTTGCTCCTCTCTATAAATAATATAATCCGCACTTGCTTTCAGACCTGCCGGTTCAGTAAGAGCTAACTCATCCCAAATTGATGTCATAGCAGTATAAAAATCCAGAATGCTCATATTCTTTTGTTGCAATGCTCGAATATCAATCTCTAACTGATATCGTTTTGCAAAACTAGATTTAGTGTACAAGTTCTGCAAATGGTCCCAAACCTCCTTTACCGTTTCATACTTAGCCAACTGTGTACCAATACTATGTTCTACAGAATTATTTATCGATGTATGAATTTTTGAATTATTTGAATCCCAGGTATCTAACAGAGTTGCATAATTTGCATCATTATTTTCCGGTTTCTCAACTATTCCACTGACATAACCCCACAATTTTTTACCCTTAAGAAAGTGTTTCATAACATGACTCCAGTAAGCATAGTTTTTACCATTCAAACGCACATTAATAGCCTGAAGAGAATCATCGGATGCCATTATAAGAGAGAAAACGATACTAACCAACAAAGTCAAGCAAAGCAGTGTGTAAAAAAGAATGGATAACTGCAAACCAACACCACAAGCAGATAGAGGATGAATAGTCGATCGCAAATCCGTCAACCGTGCCGCCAGGAACTGCCGCACGCGCCCCCACGCGCCACCAGAAGGTCCGACTGCCTGACTCACGCGCCTCCTTACACCGGCGCGTGTACTCTCACGCGCCACTCCGGTCGACGCGGCTCCACCTGCAGATTCTGAATATGGTCTTAGATCACCGGAATTCCTACTGCAAGTGCCTCGAAATTCGTGAAACAGTACGGTTTAGAGTTTTTCGCGAAGAAGAAAAATGCACGCTGATTTCGTTTTTCGAAGGCAATGTGAATCAAATTGCTCTGATACCATGTAGAAAACACAATAACATATATATCCTTATATATGTTCTACAAATAAACTAAGAGAAAGAAGAAAGAATAGAAGAAGAGAAAGAGAGAAGAGACAACTCTAAAACCACACCATTCATTATAATACTCAATCCTATATATACATACAAAACAAAAGCATATGCTTAGAATATTCTAAAGCATATAAAGCATATTCTAAGCATATTCTAAGCATATTCAAAAGCATATTCTACATATAAAACATATTCTAAGCATATTCAAAAGCATATTCTAGAATGTGCTAATTATTCTAACAAATGAGGCGGTATGGTGCAATAGAGAAGTCAGATAATATATGAAAATAGAAACATTAGTTGCAAATCTAGATAATCACCTTCTCTGTAGAGTTGTCAATGAAACTAGCAAAGACCTATAAAGTTCTTCTTTGTTTCACCATTCTCTTTCTTGTGTATTTTCTCTATTTTTTTTTCTTTTTTATGAAATTTTATTTATTCCTAATTGAATACTTTAGACCTAATTCATTTCTTGTCTTTTTTTATATTTATAAATTTTATTTATTCCTAATTGAATACTTTAGAGCAAGTTAAAAGAAAATTGAATTATTATTGGTATTTATTTCTTTCTTCTAATTTTAAGTTTTTCAACAATCTTTATAAATTATATTCTTTTCTTTTCTTTTCGATTTTTTTTTTAGTTGAAATGTCATTATTTTAATTGCTTACTAAATACCAATTTTGTTTTCCACTCTTAGAAAGACATATTTTCTCAACTTTATCGTCTACTATGCATGAGTCTTTTTATTTCTGTTCATTTTATAATATTAATAACTTTTATAGAACTACCGTGATGGAATTTGGTTAATTTTAGGCAAGTAGAATTTACTTTGGCATGATACAGATTTTAATAATTTTGTTTGTTTAATTGTTTATGACCTGGAAAAACTGCAAAAGTGATTGTTTGTGAACTTTTATTAGGCGATAATTTGTTTATTTCATTGTAATTGTCCTATCGATACATTGAAGAAACCTTTTTGTACAGTTTTGGTAGATGACAAACATTTTTCATCAACTTAATGTTTTTTAATTGGAGGTGGATATGATGGAAAGAATTCTATTGGAGGCTGACAGACACCCCCATTCCACCTCACCTCCCCCCCCCCCCCAACAAATGGTCAAGAATTGGTGTTTAGGAGTATTAGTATTTGTTGTAAAACTATCAAATCAAATAACAAGATTAGAAAGAGAAAGAGATGAATAGAATTCTTCATTCAAGAATTGGTATAATAAATTGGTAAGTATAGGCTCCTATTTATAGGAGTGGACAATGGCACAATTGTAATATTGTAAAGTTTACAGGGATATAATGGTAATGTCATTCACATATATACATTATTTATAACACTCCCCCTTGAATGACATATTACGCAATTGTCTGCCTCGTTAAAACCTTGCTAAGAAAACCCAATGGGATAAAACTTGAGCGAAGGAAAAAGAGTACAGTTGCTCCCCCTGATATTGGCCATCGTCAATCGTTGAGTCTTAATGTTCAAGTAGAACAAATCATGTATTGAATCTTTGAAGTTCTGAAGTGCTTCAATACTTCAGTGCTGCCTCGTTAAAACCTTGTCAGTAAAACCCAATGGGACAAAATCTGAACGAAGGAAAAAGAGTACAGCCGCTGCCTCGTTAAAACCTTGTCAGGAAAACCCTGTGGGACAAAACCTGGACGAAGGAAAAAGAGTACAGCATGACAGCATGATTCTCCCCCTGAAGTGTGCAATCAAGTATTCATGAACCTTTTGAATAATGATATCATCTTTCGTCTGGAATGTGTATATATGAAAATCTTCTTGTGTGTATCCGATATCATAACATTCTTCATAAGATGTGTATGATTTTCTTCATTGTTGATATCATTCCAGTATAACAATGTGTTGCTGAGTTATAGCTTGTTGATAGCTATGATGATGCCTCCAAGACCTTGCTAGGAAAACCATGTGGAACAAAACCTCAAGGGAAAAAGAGTACATTATTCTCATTAATTTTCATCAATACGCCTCAACTGTTGCCTCATTAAAAAACTTGCTATAAAAACCCTGTGGGACAAAACCTCAGCTAAGGGAAAAAGAGTGCAACGCGTATTTATTCCTTTCATGGAATATTACATGTATATTGGTGCAATCACGAATCTTTTCATTGTATTTTTCACTTCTGGTGAATAATCAAATTTAGAATTCACTTCTGGTGAATAATCAAATCTATAATTCACTTTCATAGATTGCATCTTTCACTTCTAGTGAATAATTAAATATTCATTTTCAAATTCACTTCTAGTGAATAATCAATTTCAAATTCACTTCTGGTGAATATTCATTTTCGTATTCACTTCTAGTGAATAATCAATTTCCCAGATGTCATAAATAGTACACTCCAATTTCACTTTCAACATATTATATCATGGAGTCATTTGTATCATTCTATAGTGATACTAATCTGGGCATATTGAATCTTTCAATGATTTATACATGTATGTTCTTGCACTTTATAAACTGCAATTTCTAATTTTGCAGGAGCATAATCAATCATTGAAATAGATATCAATTTCGACATATAATCTACAATCATTTTACTTGAAATCCCAACGTACCGCGATCAACTGGTACATCAAAGAATACTCCCAAAGTACCGAGATGAGAATCATACATTTTGATCTCACTCATTGGTATATCAAGGAGCTCAAGCTAGTGATTTAGACTATAGTCTATCCACCATATGTCATGCCAGTTCTATGAAAAATTTCGCGCGCAACTAGTCGTCTTTTACGACTGTGAAATATTTTTCATTTGTACATATAATTACTGGCTTTACACATTTAAGCATTTGGACTTCAGGTCCTTGAACAATAATCCCTACATTAGGGTTTCATACTTGGCCAAAGAATTATGATTTCATCAATCTTATTTCATAAGAGGGTATGCAGTCGACTTATTTATCGATTCCATCTCAATATAACGTGGAGAGATCTCTTTATATGTTCTATCATCAGGTACCTGAATATCTCATCATTTGACTATGTCCCTTTTACTTACTTTGAGTATTTAGCCTCAAAGGAATCATTTCAATCATTCAAGAGATATTTATTTTTGGAATCGATAGTCATTATGCTTCAGGCATAATTACGCTTCAGGCGTGTTTTCACCATAATGTTCTCAAATATTATCAATCGGCTAAAATGCCATAACACATGTCATTCTTTTAGGGATGTAATTTCAATCATATATCTCAGTGCGCTTTGGTGGAGTGTATGAATATCGCACTTTTACAAATAATAAAGCTTCTTGAGCTATTCCCTGTTTGACATAGAATATTGTTGTATGATAAACAATTTCTGAATAAGTTATTCTCATAGAAAATAATTTGGAACTTTTGATAATCTAACCGTTTATTATAGAACTTCTGGTTCTATACGGTTTTATTTCATTTCTATGTATGAATATTTGATTCAATACAATATCGCTAAACTTCTGGTTCAATACAATGTATATTTCATTTATGAGCTTCTGGTTCATACTATATACATATTTCACTTGTACGTATGAACTTCTGGTTCAATAAGATATTTCACTTGTACATATGTATGAACTTCTGGTTCAATACAACATTTATTTCATCAGTATTCTATATAGTTCAAATCAGTATACCTTTATTACTTTTAGTATACCGAAAAATCAGGTACAATATCCAAGGAAATATCTCATAATCTCAATCTTGTCGCCAAATCTTCCCTTATATCGAAAAAGGTAATGGCATATTATCTCACCTTTTCAATAATTTATTCCATTATTTCTTGATGGAATCCATATCACTGACACGCGGAGCCGCCGCTCTTTTACGCGTTGAATAATGCATTTAAATAGATGATTTGGGAAGAAGGCTAGATCCATCAAAAATGGATATCATACTTTCAAATATTCGCAAATATTATTCCAATCTTCCAGTAAATGATTTGAGAAAAATTTATCGAATTAGGCTCAAAAGATTGAGGTTGCTGATGGATCATGGCATGCCAGAAGATGTTCGCTGGTTGATCGAAGCAAAAGTTCGATTAGCTGGTGAATTACCAGATTCATTTTCTAAGCACAAGCCTGGCTTAGGTAAGAGTACTTTTGCAAAGAAGCGAAGAGCAAAAAGATTAAATAGTTGCTACAAATGTGCTCGATGGACATGTGATACCCGTTGTAAATCAATAGGATATTCATCCATAAATCGAGATGATAAGATAGACTTCATTAAGGGTGGACTGAGTAAGGAGTCATTGGATGATATCCGATTGACTCTTGAGACGCACCCTAGTGGATATGTGCAGCGTGAGCTACTATCTTTATGGGCTAAATTCATCAGCGATAAAGAGAGATATAGTCTCAAAAATATAATAGCAAAAGATCCTGCTTGCCATGCTGTTATAAACAATGATGCTTTGGCTATGCAGCATTAATACAAGGTAAATAATTTGATATATATGCACATATAAAATATTTTTCTGTTTCCTTTCACGAGTTTTGATAAAGGCTGGTTAAAAATATTAAATCGCCGAAAGGTGAGTAGGATGATTTTGTCAAAAGTAAATCTTCACTTTTTCGAAAAACGACCAGTAAATAGTGAAGTTTTTCGGTTTTAAATAGCCAAACATTTTTCATAGTTCATGCATCCCAAAATAACATTTTCCCGTAAGTTTTTCCTTCTTTACTTTCAAAAATGGAAGGACCAAAATTTCGACAGATCAAAACTATCTGTGTATTTTGTGGATCAAAAGTGGGAAAAGGTTTTGGGTATCTAGAAGCAGCCGTGGATTTAGGAAAGAAATTGGGAGAGAAAGGTATCACTCTCGTGTATGGAGGAGGTAGCAGTGGATTGATGGGTTGTGTTTCACAATCCGCTCTAGTAGAGAAAGCAAGAGTGATAGGTGTTATACCTACTCCTTTAGCTGATATTGCAGGCAAAACACGAGGGCATGAAGTACAAACCTTATCTATCCATGAACGCATAACTTGCATGTTATATGGTTCTGATGCCTTCATAGCCCTGCCTGGAGGTTTTGGTACTTTAGAAGAAATCTTTAATATTACTTCATGGGCTCAACTAGATCTCCATACTAAGCCTATAGGGCTTTAAAATGTAAACAATTTCTTTGATGGTTTGCTAACATTTCTTGATTATGCTGTGGAACAGGGATTCATATCTCCATTTTCTAGGAGAATCCTTATTTCTGCTCCTACTATCGAGGAACTGCTGGATAAGTTGCAATCATATATTCCAATACAAGATCCAGCAGGAGTAAAGATAGATTGGTCGCAAGGAAGGGGAATCAAGCGAAAATGGAGTCCGGTTAATGTAAATTTATCTTTGTGAACTCTAGAATAGGTGGTGGTAGAGTACGGAGTATTCTCACTCTTGAGACACACCATAAATTTCTAGGATTTTATCAATGTATTAATCTTGTGTACCTCAAAGATTTAAGGTGGTAGAGTATGGAGTATTTCTTACTCTTGAAACACACCTTTTTCTTTATTTCCTCAAAAGGTCAGAGGTGGTAGGATACGGCTACTCCTGAAACACATCTCTAATTTTGAGGATCATAAATGTTTTCCCCTTTTGCATTTTGCATGTATGTCTCGTTTATGCTTCTTCAGGAGCAATAATAATATCATTTCAGTATGTTTAGATGATAATTTTTACTTCTTCTGGAGTAAATATGTACTTCTTCTGGAATATATAAGTGCTCGTGCAAGAACTTTTCCAGGCACTTATCATCTAACATTCATCTCATAATACTGATGAGATTATTTTCACATTAGCTATGTCCGTGCTATCATGTGATATTATCTTATCATACATCAACATTCTCTTGTTGAATAATTTTCATCCACCCATTCAAATTCAGATATTGGTAACTTCTGGTACCATTGGATAAAACATTTTATTAATATTTATCAACTTTTTGGTAATGATAACTTCTGGTATCATTTGATAAAATATTTTCTAACTTTAGTATTGATAACTTCTGGTATCATTTAATGAAGTATCAAATAACAATAATATTGTATATATATATTAACAATAACGATACGGGGTTATACCACCAAGTATATATGTTGACAACAACCCTCTAATATGTTAGAATTAACCAACAACTGAGGTGTTTATATGTATTCAATTGATATACCGACCATATAGGCGGTGTCAACGTGATGAAATAATTAAACTAGCCATATAGACGGTATCAACGAGATGAAACAATTAAACCAGCCATATAGGCGGAATCGACATAATGAAATAATTAAACCGGGTAAAGCCAACCATGTAGGTGGTAAAACCAACCATGTAGGTGGCAGCATAATATAATTCAATTGATCACATATTAATCGTTAATTTACGATTATTATACTTGTATGTATTATTAAGGGCAAAATCGTCCATATTTTAATATATTGCTCATATGAATAAATTGAAACCGTCAATAGGTTTAAAATTTAATTTAGAACAAACTTACTTTTGGTCCGAAGTTCAAAATCTCGTCAGGATTGCTCCAAAAACAGTTTTTAAGAAAACCGCCATGTTCGACCGCCGGAATATTTTAAAAACTGCACAAAACAGAAAAATAAGATCATAGAAAAATCCAATTCATCAAAACGGACAAATTGCCTTTCGTCATCGCCGGATCCGCCACGCGCCGCCGCCGCCGGCCGCCACGCGCCGGTGATCGGAAAAATTAACCCGTCACCATAATATGTGCCTCGGCGTCCTGAACATGCCGGTGGTCTCCGATTTTCCAAAAGATCAACCGTTTGGCCGGAATCATCATTTTTCAGTCCGCCAGCATCTTCTTCTCCGGACAATAACTTCCGTTTTAACCGTTGGATTTGCGCCAAATTTCAGTCGAGTCTTCTCCTAGAAAAACCCGTTGATATGCCGCTGGCCGATCGTCGATCGGAGTTCAGAATCGTCCGGAATAAGCATTTCAATTTTCGGTCAGATATCTGTTTTTGCACAGTTTTTCAGATTTTCTTCTTCGGTCGATATCTTTTGTTTCAGCCGTTGGTTCTGCGCCAAATTTTAGGCGAGTCTTCTCCTTGACAAGCCCGTTCTGATGGCGGTGGCCGATCGTCGATCGGATATCTGGATCGGCCAGAATCATTCTTTTTCAGTTTGAGAGAAAAGGAAACATTGGTTAGTAATAATCAGGTTTCTGATACAGAGGCTCATCATTTAGATGCAACTGTAGAGCATACTCCCGTTATTACTCAATTGGTTAGAGACTCGTGCTGATAACGTGTTGTAAAACTATCAAATCAAATAACAAGATTAGAAAGAGAAAGAGATGAATAGAATTCTTCATTCAAGAATTGGTATAATAAATTGGTAAGTATAGGCTCCTATTTATAGGAGTGGACAATGGCACAATTGTAATATTGTAAAGTTTACAGGGATATAATGGTAATGTCATTCACATATATACATTATTTATAACAGTATTAAAATTGTTGTTTTAACCGTGATTTTTTTTTTTATTATTTTTCATTATTATGTACTTCTTAGATTTTTCATGCCCTCCGCGTCAACATTGTTGCTAACAAATTTAAATGAAGCATTTAAATTGCCTAAGCAATACTTTAGTGATGATGTTAAAATTTTACAAAATTGTGAATACGTTATAAATATTCAATTATCATTTTCTTTCCTTATTTTTATCTCTTTCTTAATATTCCTCTTAGTCACTTAGTCCATCTTCTTATTATTAACTTAAGGGAAAATTACACGAAACTCTAAATTCTAAGTTCCAATTTTAAAAATATGTTGGTCAAGTTTACCTTTTTAAAAATCAGGTGTCAATTACCCAATTAACAAATATTAAATAAACATTTTAATCTTCTAAATTAAACTAACCTACTCAATCTCTCTCTCTCTCTCTCTACAATCTGACCAGCGACTCTTCTCTCTACCCACCCAGGTGTCCGATGAAGTGGAGGCGAGATCAACGCCTTTCATGGGTGGCAGCGGCTATCTCTTCTCCAGCGAGTCGCCACTGCAAATGCAGTCAAAGAAGGGCACCGCCGCTTCGATGAAGCAGCGACATTGCTGGTACAACAAAGCAAGGAGTTTTCATTTGAGGAGAGAAGGCCACTATAGTGTGCAGTGGCATCGTGGTTTCCAACGTCGGACAACGCTGCAAATTTCGGCGAATTCCTGTTTCGACGTCAACTCTACAGATCTGTAGATCATGGCGGTAAGTTGGGTGGTGATGCTCGCGTATTGTGTGGTGGTTGCAGGTTGTGGCAGAGATGTTGAAGTTCGGTAGGGTTGAATTTTTAGGGAGGTCAGCAGCGCCAGCGCTACAAATTCCGGCAAATTCCTGTTTCGACGTCAAATCTACAGATCCATAGGTTGTGGTGGTAAGTTGGGGTGGTGATGCTCGTGTGTTGTGTGGTGATTACAGGTAGTGGCAGAGATGTGTTGTGGTGACTTGGTGGTAAATTGGGGTGGTGATGCTCGTGTGCTGTGTGGTGATTGCAGATTGTGGCAAAGAGGTGTTGTGGTGACTTGGTGGTGAAGGGGCTGGTGGTGGTGTAGGTGGTCCGCAAGTGGAGGTGATGGTGGCAGTGGCCAGTGCAGTGGAGGGACGACGGTGGATTGATGTAAGCAGTGGATGAGACTAATATGTTAGGTTGGGTTGTGTTGGGTTGGATTGTGGTTGTGGTTGTGGTTGTCGGGGCACTGGCTGGATCAGAGTTGAATAACTTGAATAGTGATTATGACCAATTATAGGTAATTATGACCAAATGTCTACTAAGTGTGACTTTGTATAACTTGTGATGAGAATGAAATGTGACCAAATTAGGTAATCATGACAAAAAATATTGACTAATCATGACCAAGAAAAAGGTAAATTGTGATCAATAAATAGCTAATGTGGCCCATTATTCGATAATCGTAATCAAAATATTGATTAATTGTAACTTTGTGTGACTCGTGACGAGTACGAGATGTGACTAATTATTAAGTAAATGTGACTAAAATATTGATTAATTGTGACTTTGTAAGTCTTATAATAAATGTGGGATGTGACTAAGAAAACGAGTAAGTTGTGACAAGTAAATAAATAATTTGTGACAAATTATGGATGATTGTGATCAATTGTTAGATAATTGTGACAAAAAATATTTACTAACCATAACCAAGAAACACACAAGTAACGACCAACAAATAAATAATATATGACCAATTTTATTATAGATTGTCACTTCGTGTGACCATTGGACGAGAACGTGATGTGACCTACAGTTGTGTCAAATATGATTGTGACATTATGTGATCGAATTTTCCTGTATGATCGAATTATGACCTTGTGCGATCAAACTGTGACTTTATGTGATCGAACTGTAAGCTCATGTGACCAATTGTGACTTGGCGAATGGGATGGAGTATTGTGAAATTTGCAACTAAATTTGTAAATGTAATCGAACCGTGACTTTGTGTGACCAATTATGACTTTGCGGGTGGGGTTGGATGAGATGGGGTTGGGGTCGGGGGTGATATTTGCGACTAAATTTGTAATTTTGATCGAACTGTAACTTTGTGTGACCAATTGTGACTTTGCAGGTGTGGGTGCGTGGGATGGTGTTGGGTTGAAATTTGAGAATAAATTTGTAAGTGTGACTAAACTATAACTGTGTGACCAAGTGTGACTTTGCGGGTCGTGTGGGCTGCGTGGGATGAAATTTGAGACTAAATTTATAATTGTAATCGAACTCTGACTTTGTATGACCAGTTGTAACTTTGCGGAGTGGGTGGGGTGGGGTGAAATTTTGTAACAAAATTTGTAATTTTAACCGGACTTTGACTTTGATTGTCCAACTGTTATTTGGTAAAGTGGGATAGGGTGGGTCGGGTGAAATATGTGACTAAATTTGTAGTTGTTATCGAAATGTTTCTTAGTGTGACCAACTGTGACGTGGTGGGGTGGGATGAATTTGTGACTAAATTTGTAATTTTTATCGAAATGTGTCTTAGTATGATGACCTTCTGTGATCGGACGTTGGAACTTGGAATGACTTATTGTAAGTAATATTTAGTTTTTTATTTAACATTATATTAGTTTAAATTTAATATATATATATATATATTACTAATTAACACCTGATTTAAAAAAAAAAAAAAAAAAAAAAAAAATCTTAAGTTTGTTCGATTTAAAAAGTGATAATTTTAGTTGTGTAGCTATTTACTTTTCCCTTAACTTAATTGAATGTATTTTGTTTCTCTCCTTTTTGTTTTTGTTTTTTTTTTTTTTTTTTTTTTTGTTTTTTTTTTGTTTTTTTTTTGTTTTTTGACAAAATAAGTATCTTATAGTTCCATTGTTTGATCTAGTGTAAAGTTATAATGTGTGTGCGCTTATTTTACTTATACAAGCATAATATTTTAATTATTAAAACAATTGTATGATTTTTTTATAGACATTTATAGGTCAAATAACTTATTTCGGTTTAATATATTTTTCGAAATCAAAACACATAAAACGCGTAGGTCTGTTCGATTGCGATTGTGAAATTTTGATGAAAAGAAAATAAATATCAAAGAATTGAATTTCTGAGAATTTGAGGTTTAATGTGTTTGATTTGTTTAATTTTCTAGATGGAAAAAGTGGAGAATTTGTCAAGTTTTGTTTTTTGATTGACATTATTTTCAAATTTTGATGGAAAGAAAATAAATATCAAGGAATTGAATTTCTGAGAATTGGGGGTTTAATGTGTTTGATTTGTTTAATTTTCTAGGTGGAAAAAGTGGAGAATTTGTCAAGTTTTGTTTTTTGATTGACATTATTTTCCATGAAAAATAAAGTAAAATTTAGCTATTTCAATAAAAAAAACTAATTTTTAATATATTTATACTTGATAATAATAATGTTACTTTCTAGAAAAAAAAAGTCAAGTCACAACAATAAAAAAGATCAAACGAGGGGAAGGAAAATCAATTCTTACCAAAGTGCAAAGAAAATAATTCCATGAAAAATTTAAACAATCACACGGTGTAAAAGTTGGAAAATGTATTTTTTCATTGAACAGGACCATGGTATAATTTTTTTGTTGTATCAAAGCTTGTTTAAAAAACTAGTGGTAACAAAGCATCAAAACTCTCCATTTTCCAACACTTAATACTTACCTCCCGAGGAATAAAACCTATCGATCTTTCCGAGGAAATCTTAATCTTAATATATATAATAATAAGATAGTTGGCCCAAGTTTTCCCGCCAAAACTGCTGACATCATTTTTTTCAGTCAAAGTATGGAATTTATTTGTTTGACTTAAGATAATTAAATATCAATTATATCAGCATCATTGCATTGGCACTCATTCCCCACTACACGAGAATCAGTGCATTGGTGATAACAAATTGTTTAATCAATTCTATAATACATTGATTCATTAGTTGGATCATTTTTATATGGATTTCAAGAACAAATTATATAACATTCAAGAATGTAAAAAAAAATCAAATAATTTCCTTTTGTGAAATAGAATTTTTTTTTTTTTTTATCATTATTATATTTTGGATTACTAAAAATATCTACAAAAATATTATTTGTAACGTTGAGCAACATTAACGCAAGAAATAAAAAATATTGTTATTTTCCATAAATAAATTTAATACACGTGCAATTCCTTTTCATGTATTGATTCATGTTCTGGACGATCTAATTGGAAAGTTTTAATATCCTAAATTTTAAGGATTGATATAATAAAGTCCAATAAAAAAATTATGTTTATTCATTCTTAGGGAAAACATTTTTTTTCCTGTGATCATTCTTTGAATTATGTTTGGCATTCATTAATTCACATCTCATTTTTTAAAATTCGTTTTTAACTATATTTTATTAATGAGGTATTCTATACACGATATAAAAAAAATATCTACTTTTTAACCATATATTCTCCTATAATATACATTTCTTTTTAATTGTATTGTATGCAATGATCATGAATCGTAATTGTTTAAAAATTATGAACCACAATTATTATTTTTAAAGATGTTTTTTTTTAATTTACATTGAATTTTGCTATTGAATACTTTTTTGTTTCTTCATATTCTTTCCCATAATATATGAATTTAATTGTTTTTGTTATATATTTCTCATATTTTCATTAATTATTGAATATATTTAGTTAGTTATTCATTAATTAATAATTATAATTTTTTTGTTCCGTGCAACGCACGGGTGCGAATACTAGTATATATAATAACAAGATAGTTGGTCCAAGTTTTCCAGCAAAACTGCTGACATCATTTAATTTTTTTTTGGATCAAAATATGGCAATTACTTATTTGACTTAAGATCATTAAATATCAATTATATCAGCACCATTGCATTGACACTCATTCCTCACTACATGAGAATCAGTACATTGGTACTAACAAATTGTTTAATATAATACATTGTAGCGATCCAGAATTTTTACGCAATTAATAATTATTTTAATATTTAGAAAATTGTGTCGCTACTATTTCACTCATTATTTTGAAATTAACGCCGCGACGGATTCGTCTAGCCAAGTCAAGAAATATCGAATTTGTTCGATTTTAAATTAAAATCCGAATTTATAAAATTATGTTATTTAATTATTTATTCAAAGTATTATTTTCAAAATCATTTTGAATTCCAAATTTATTAAAATATCCCAATGATCCTTATCAAATTATTTCAAGTCCAAATACGAAATCCAATTTTTATCTCAAAATTTACTTACTTCTCGAATGTATTTTCAGTCCAAAATATATCTGTTTTAAATACGTTTCTTAATCGAAGTTAGTCCAATTCTTATCATAATCAAAATTTATTTCACACATTTTGCTTTCTCTTTATACTCCTTTCCATCACATTATACAAGCATCATCATTATCATCACCACCCCTCCAAATTATGATAATTTACACTCAATTAATCTATCACAAGATTCCTCCAAATCATGATATTCTCCACCATGTTATTTTTACAAAACCATCTTTCCAGCAAGAAAGATGCCTTCTCTTTATAATTACCACCACTGAAATCACAACCTCCCTCAAACACCAAATTGAATCAGCGTTCATCAATCCAGTCAAGCACCACCAATTCACCAACCTTCAGCCATGTCACAACCACACCTCCATCACTATATCATCACCTGCAGAACCTTCATCACACAACTTGAATGATAGCCTGCAACCAATATTTCCAACACACAACCAGCAGCAACCACAAGCCAACCATCTCAGCCATTATCATTAATTTTGATATCCTGCAATCACATTTCCAATTCAATCCTCTGCAATTCACAGCCGTTCAATACACAAATTTCACCAAAATCAAGTCTGCAGCAATTGCCTTCAGTCCATAACCATCATCCTCAATTCACCAAACAATGCCACTGCAGTCCTCAACTGCAATACCGGAATTAAGAACCGGATCACACTGCACCATTTTCACTATCACCAAATCAAACCAAAACCCAAGAAATAGAATACCCAAAATACCTACCTACCTCGATCGCCGGATTATCGCCGGAAAAACCTCAATCTTCAGCCTCAGTCTACCTCGATTTCTCTTCAATTTTTGCACATAACTTAGCCCTAAAATCTTCATACAACCACACCGCAGCTCACCCCGCCTTGCGACGGCGCTTCGACGGAGAAACCGCCGGCTGAAGGGTCGGTTTTCGCAGAAAGGAACCGCCGTTCACCGTTCGTCTCCTCTCCCCTGGTTCTCTCCTCGTTTAAACTGAACGAGTTGTGATAGAGAGAGAGTAAAGCTGAGATATATATTTAATTTTTCAGAATTTGCACTTAAATTCCCAAAGTCTTGAAATGTTTCAAATCAGTCCCTATGGTTTTAAAACAATCCAATTCAGTCCCTTTTAGTTTCAAAGGTTTTATTTCAGTCCTTTCAGCTTTTAAACTTATCAATTTCAGCCCTTAAGTTTTAAATGAGTTTTAATCAGCCCTTTTATTTTAAAAATCTATTATTTCAGTCCCTGCTGATTTACTTTATTTGATTTTAAGCTCAAGTTTCAAAAGTATTCATTTTAGTCCCTCAACTTTCAAAACATCAATTTTAGTCCTCAAATTATAATTTATCATTTTGAACTATATATTCAATAGACTAAAGTGACTTATTGGCTAAGACGAAGCGTACGGAGAATTCAAAGAAATTGAAGTCATTCCCGCTCAACTTTGCACTCGTCGGATTTGAGGTAGACTCGCACTTATTAATTGATTTAAATTATGATTTCATATGAATGTCATGTGACTTGTGAAAGTCAATTTTTAAGAAGAGTAAGTATGTTTTTATGAAAGGTAAATATACCTTATGTTTTTATGAAGAGTAAGTATGTTTTTATGAAAAGAAAATATACTTTATGTTTTTACGAAAAGTAAGTATACCCTATGCTTCACGAAAATGTTTTTTTGGATCATTGCTATGAAATCAATCTACCAAGATTGTTATGGGTCCCATATGATAAGTTATGATATGTTAAGGGGACCGGAGTTTTAGTAGCGCTACACATAAGAATTCTTGCCACGAAGTTCGGTAACATTCTTGTGTCTCCTATGTTTATGAGGATTTGCCACGAAGTTCGGTAAAATTCCTATGTTTCCATATGTTTATGAGGATTTGCCACCTAAGTTCGGTAAAATTCCTGTCGCATATGTTTATGAGGATTTCGATCCTATCTTATGTTATGATGCAATTGATCCCTATGAATTTCAGAAAATTATGCTTGGTATACTTACTACATAAGAATTCTTGCCATCGAAGTTCGGTAAAATTCTATGTTTATGAGGATTTCAATCCTATCCTATGTTATGATGAAAACTTACTGTGATTTTACTGCATAAGAATTCTTATCACCTAAGTTCGGTAAAATTCTTGTGTCTCCCTATGTTTATGAGGATTTCGATCCTATCCTATGTTATGCTTTCAAAAGAAAATTATGCTTGGCATAATTAAAATGTGTTTTATAAGTATATGGTTTTCAAAGAGTTGTTTTCAAAGAGCTATTTTCAAAGAGCCTATGATTTGCAAAATATGTCCCGTGCTGTAATGCACAATATGAGTTTTATCAAGAGCAGTTTTATAAATAAGCTCTATCAATGCCCGTTTTATAAAGAGCCGGGATTTATGTGTTTAATCATCTTATAAATTAAATTAATTTGCGATGAGTCTACTGAGTATTTCCCCCATGAAATACTCACCCTACTTTTTAACAGTTTTGCAGATTTCGGAGACGGTGGCGAGCGATGAATGATGGTGGCAATAATCGTTGAACGGTTGAAAGTTTGACGTTAATGATTTCCGTATTTTCCAAACAATCGAATAATTTAGAGAAGTTCATTTATTTGAGAAATTATGATATTGGCAATTTCTTTACAATATTAATGGTTCGATTTACTATTTCAAATGGTTTCATAAATGTTTTCAATTTTAGCGGCCATTATAGTTTATTTAATGTTGCAAAAAATGAATTTCAATTATTTCTTCCGCAAAAATATTATTCGAAAAATTTAGACAGAAAATGACGTAGTGAATCGGGTATACGGAACTCGGGGCGCTACAAGTTGGTATCAGAGCTAGTCTGCGTTTCTGTAGACTGGTAACATTTTCAAAAAGAATTTTAAGAAATATTTTCCATTATAAGATTTTTATTGATGAAGATTGCCACTGCCATCATTCGTTCCACCAACTCCGAGGTAAAGAAGTTTATGATGTTTAAAGTTATTTCAGTATTTCGAATACTCATTTTATTGATTTATGAGAAAGAATGAAGAGTATTTCGGATACTTATGATTTATGAGAAATAAGAATGTATTTCTTCGAAAATAATGATGTTGTTATGCTTTGTCATAACTTATATGCTTTAATGTATGATTATGAGAAAATTTTTAAGAAAGAAAACGAGTGTTGAGCATAATGGGAATAATATGATTTAAGAATGATTTTTAAATAATTTTTGTCCTCGAGTTAGAAATGATGAACCCTAGATGGACTTTGCATAATTGATTTTAGACATGGCATATATTTATAAGTATGAGTAATCTTTTGAGCCAATTAAAGTATGGAAGGAAATGATATTGTGATATTGAAAAATATGATTTGAAATTGTTATGTTGAGGAATTATGAATGGAATTATGAGATATTTTTGATGATATTGAAGTGTTGGAATCGTTTTCAATATTTTAGATCGTTGTGATCAAATGTGGAGTTATTTGTTATTGTGAGTTATGAAGTATGCTTATGTTTTGGGATAAGTCCAAATTATAAGGGAGACTCTGTTCAGAATTTTATCAATTGGAATTAAGAGCATGATATGATAAGCATCTACTAAAGAATTAAGGTTAGACATGCAAGTTCATTTACATCACAAACGAGATTTAGTAGATGATAACAGAAATTTTATTATTTTCTCATAAGGAGAACACACAAGAGTCACACTGGAAAGGAAATTCATGAAACACACAAAAGCAAACGAGAGAAGCATGGGATAATCCTCAAAATGAGAGATGTGTTTCCGGAGTAGCCGTATCCTACCACCTCTGATCTTTTGAGGAAATAAAGAAACCTTCAAAGAGGTGTGTTTCGAGAGTAAGAATACTCCGTAATCTACCACCTGGAACCTTTGAGGTACACACAAGATTTAAACATTTAAGAAATCCTAGTAAATGGAGGGGTGTCTCGAGAGTGAGAATACTCCGTACTCTACCCCCACCTATTCTAAGATTCACAGAGTTAAATTTACATTAACCGGACTCCATTTTCGCTTGATTCCCCTTCCTTGTGACCAATCTATCTTAACTCCTGCTGGATCTTGTATTGAGATATATGACTGCAGCTTATCCAGTAGTTCATCAATAGTAGGAGCGGAAATAAGGAGCCTTCTGGAAAATGGAGAGATGAATCCCTGTTCCACAGCATAATCAAGAAAGGTTAACAAACCATCAAAGAAATTGTTAACATTCAGAAGCCCAATAGGCTTAGTATGGAGATCTAGTTGAGCCCACGAGGTAATGTTAAAGATTTCTTCTAAGGTACCGAAACCTCCGGGAAGGGCTATAAAGGCATCAGAACCATATAGCATACAAGTTATGCGTTCATGGATGGATAAGGTTTGAACTTCATGCCCTCGTGTTTTGCCTGCAACATCTACCAAAGGGACAGGTATGACACCGATTACTTTTGATTTCTCTGCAAGAGCAAATTGGGAAACACAACCCATTAGACCACTGCTACCACCCCCATATACAAGAGTGATACCTTTTTCCCCCAGTTTCTTTCCAAGATCTACAGCCGCTTCTAGATAACCGAAGCCTTTCCCTACTTTTGATCCACAAAATACACAAATAGTTTTGATCTGTCGAAGTTTTGGTGCTTCCATCTTTGATAGTAAAGAAGGGAAAACTTACGAAGAAGATGTGATTTTGGGATGCCTGAACTATGAAATATGTTTGGCTATTTAAAGCCGGAAAAATTTACCGTTTTTGATTGATTCTGAAAAAGTAAAGATTTACTTTTGACAAAATCGGCCAACTTTTGACTGTTTTACCAAAGATATCACCTTTCGGTGATTTATTTCCAGCTTTATCAAACCTCGAGAAAAGAAAAATATATTTATTTCCAGCTTTATCAAAACTCGAGAAAGGAAAATATATTTTATTTCAAAAACGCGTGAAAGAAAGCAGCAAAATATTTTAAATGCGTATCAAAAGATTTACCTTATATCATTGCTGAACTGCCAGAAGCCTCATTTTGTAAAACAGACTGGCAAACAGGATCTTTCGATATTATATTTTGGAGACTATAACGATTTTTGTCCTCGTTAAACTGAGCGTATAAGGAGAGAAGTTCACGTTGTACATAACCAATTGGGTGCGTCTCAAGAGTCAGTCGAATATCATCCAAAGACTCCTTACTCAGTCCACCCTTTATGAATTCGATTTTATCATCCCGATTAGTAGAAGAATATCCTACTGATTTGCAACGAGTATTACAGTTCCAACGAGCACATTTGTAGCAACCACCCAGTCTTTTTGCTCTTCGTTTCTTTGCAAACGTGCTTTTGCCTAAACCAGGCATGTGCTTTGGAAATGTTGATGGTAATTCACCAGATAGTCGAACCTTTGCTTCTATCAACCAGCGAACATCTTCTGGAATATCATGAGCCATTAGCAACCTCAATCTTTCGAGCCTTATTCTATAGATCTTTCTCAGATCATTCATAGGAAGACTGGAATAATACTTGCGAATGTTAGAAAGGATGATATCCATTGTTTGATGATTCAACCTCTTCCCAGCATGAACTATTTAAAAGCGTAAAGGATCTGAGTGAATCCACGTGATGTTGTGTCCAGCAAGAAAGCGCAGTATTAGAATAATGGAAAAGAGGAGACAAGAATTAATGCGCCGTTCACTTTCTTGATAAAAGAAAGATTTGATGATGAGATTTGAGATATGAAATATTTTTCTTGGATTTTGGGTACTGATATTTTGATATAATAATCAAGGTATAGAAATAATACGGGAAGACGTGAAAGTGAATTGAAGACCGTATCGAATTAGAGTTCATACGTATATACAAGTGAAAGAAATACTTTGCAAGAAATGTGGTGACAATTAAGTAAAGAATCTTAGTTTGGGAGATATTTGTTTAATGAATTTTTGGGTTACAAATATTGGAATGATAAGTTGATGATATTATGTTGATATGTTATTGGGTATATTACGTAGAGAGAATATTCAGGTAATTCTTTGATTATTTTGGGAATATTCGATGATAAGAAGAAAGGAAAAATTATTATGATATGATATGTCAGTAAAGATTTGAAATTATGAGTAGACACATATGTCTATTATTGATAGAAAAGTCCATGTCTTAAGAAAACAAAGTGATGCATTTAGTCAAAGTCCAGTGGGTTAAATATGGTTGAGTTAAATATGGTAGCGATGATGCTACATAAGAGAAAGAAGAAGAGATTCTGATTAAGTATTCAGAAATCATAAGATCAAGTAAGTTTAATTTCGAGGACGAAATTATTTTAAGGAGGTAAGATTGTAGCGATCCAGAATTTTTACGCAATTAATAATTATTTTAATATTTAGAAAATTGTGTCGCTACTATTTCACTCATTATTTTGAAATTAACGCCGCGACGGATTCGTCTAGCCAAGTCAAGAAATATCGAATTTGTTCGATTTTAAATTAAAATCCGAATTTATAAAATTATGTTATTTAATTATTTATTCAAAGTATTATTTTCAAAATCATTTTGAATTCCAAATTTATTAAAATATCCCAATGATCCTTATCAAATTATTTCAAGTCCAAATACGAAATCCAATTTTTATCTCAAAATTTACTTACTTCTCGAATGTATTTTCAGTCCAAAATATATCTGTTTTAAATACGTTTCTTAATCGAAGTTAGTCCAATTCTTATCATAATCAAAATTTATTTCACACATTTTGCTTTCTCTTTATACTCCTTTCCATCACATTATACAAGCATCATCATTATCATCACCACCCCTCCAAATTATGATAATTTACACTCAATTAATCTATCACAAGATTCCTCCAAATCATGATATTCTCCACCATGTTATTTTTACAAAACCATCTTTCCAGCAAGAAAGATGCCTTCTCTTTATAATTACCACCACTGAAATCACAACCTCCCTCAAACACCAAATTGAATCAGCGTTCATCAATCCAGTCAAGCACCACCAATTCACCAACCTTCAGCCATGTCACAACCACACCTCCATCACTATATCATCACCTGCAGAACCTTCATCACACAACTTGAATGATAGCCTGCAACCAATATTTCCAACACACAACCAGCAGCAACCACAAGCCAACCATCTCAGCCATTATCATTAATTTTGATATCCTGCAATCACATTTCCAATTCAATCCTCTGCAATTCACAGCCGTTCAATACACAAATTTCACCAAAATCAAGTCTGCAGCAATTGCCTTCAGTCCATAACCATCATCCTCAATTCACCAAACAATGCCACTGCAGTCCTCAACTGCAATACCGGAATTAAGAACCGGATCACACTGCACCATTTTCACTATCACCAAATCAAACCAAAACCCAAGAAATAGAATACCCAAAATACCTACCTACCTTGATCGCCGGATTATCGCCGGAAAAACCTCAATCTTCAGCCTCAGTCTACCTCGATTTCTCTTCAATTTTTGCACATAACTTAGCCCTAAAATCTTCATACAACCACACCGCAGCTCACCCCGCCTTGCGACGGCGCTTCGACGGAGAAACCGCCGGCTGAAGGGTCGGTTTTCGCAGAAAGGAACCGCCGTTCACCGTTCGTCTCCTCTCCCCTGGTTCTCTCCTCGTTTAAACTGAACGAGTTGTGATAGAGAGAGAGTAAAGCTGAGATATATATTTAATTTTTCAGAATTTGCACTTAAATTCCCAAAGTCTTGAAATGTTTCAAATCAGTCCCTATGGTTTTAAAACAATCCAATTCAGTCCCTTTTAGTTTCAAAGGTTTTATTTAAGTCCTTTCAGCTTTTAAACTTATCAATTTCAGCCCTTAAGTTTTAAATGAGTTTTAATCAGCCCTTTTATTTTAAAAATCTATTATTTCAGTCCCTGCTGATTTACTTTATTTGATTTTAAGCTCAAGTTTCAAAAGTATTCATTTTAGTCCCTCAACTTTCAAAACATCAATTTTAGTCCTCAAATTATAATTTATCATTTTGAACTATATATTCAATAGACTAAAGTGACTTATTGGCTAAGACGAAGCGTACGGAGAATTCAAAGAAATTGAAGTCATTCCCGCTCAACTTTGCACTCGTCGGATTTGAGGTAGACTCGCACTTATTAATTGATTTAAATTATGATTTCATATGAATGTCATATGACTTGTGAAAGTCAATTTTTAAGAAGAGTAAGTATGTTTTTATGAAAGGTAAATATACCTTATGTTTTTATGAAGAGTAAGTATGTTTTTATGAAAAGAAAATATACTTTATGTTTTTACGAAAAGTAAGTATACCCTATGCTTCACGAAAATGTTTTTTTGGATCATTGCTATGAAATCAATCTACCAAGATTGTTATGGGTCCCATATGATAAGTTATGATATGTTAAGGGGACCGGAGTTTTAGTAGCGCTACACATAAGAATTCTTGCCACGAAGTTCGGTAACATTCTTGTGTCTCCTATGTTTATGAGGATTTGCCACGAAGTTCGGTAAAACTCCTATGTTTCCATATGTTTATGAGGATTTGCCACCTAAGTTCGGTAAAATTCCTGTCGCATATGTTTATGAGGATTTCGATCCTATCTTATGTTATGATGCAATTGATCCCTATGAATTTCAGAAAATTATGCTTGGTATACTTACTACATAAGAATTCTTGCCACCGAAGTTCGGTAAAATTCTATGTTTATGAGGATTTCAATCCTATCCTATGTTATGATGAAAACTTACTGTGATTTTACTGCATAAGAATTCTTATCACCTAAGTTCGGTAAAATTCTTGTGTCTCCCTATGTTTATGAGGATTTCGATCCTATCCTATGTTATGCTTTCAAAAGAAAATTATGCTTGGCATAATTAAAATGTGTTTTATAAGTATATGGTTTTCAAAGAGTTGTTTTCAAAGAGCTATTTTCAAAGAGCCTATGATTTGCAAAATATGTCCCGTGCTGTAATGCACAATATGAGTTTTATCAAGAGCAGTTTTATAAATAAGCTCTATCAATGCCCGTTTTATAAAGAGCCGGGATTTATGTGTTTAATCATTTTATAAATTAAATTAATTTGCGATGAGTCTACTGAGTATTTCCCCCATGAAATACTCACCCTACTTTTTAACAGTTTTGCAGATTTCGGAGACGGTGGCGAGCGATGAATGATGGTGGCAATAATCGTTGAACGGTTGAAAGGTTGACGTTAATGATTTCCGTATTTTCCAAACAATCGAATAATTTAGAGAAGTTCATTTATTTGAGAAATTATGATATTGGCAATTTCTTTACAATATTAATGGTTCGATTTACTATTTCAAATGGTTTCATAAATGTTTTCAATTTTAGCGGCCATTATAGTTTATTTAATGTTGCAAAAAATGAATTTCAATTATTTCTTCCGCAAAAATATTATTCGAAAAATTTAGACAGAAAATGACGTAGTGAATCGGGTATACGGAACTCGGGGCGCTACATACATTAATTTAATACACGTGCAATTCCTTTTTATGTATTGATTGATATTCTGCACGATCTAATTGGAAAGTTTTAATATCCTAAATTTTAAGGATTGATATAATAAAGTCCAATAAAGAAATTATGTCATTCATTCTTGGGAAAAAAAAATTTCTTTGATCATTCTTTGAATTATGTTTGGCATTCATTAATTCACATCTCATTTTTTAAAATTCGTTTTTAACTATATTTTATTAATGAGGTATTCTATACATGATATAAAAAAAATTTCTACTTTTTAACCATATATTTTCCTATAATATACATTTTTATACCACATTTCTTTTTAATTGTATTGTATGCAATGACCATGAATCGTAATTGTTTAAAAATTATGAACCACAATTATTATTTTTAAATAAATTTTTTTAATTTATATTGAATTTTACTATTGAATACTTTTTTGTTTCTTCATATTCTTTCTCATAATATATGAATTTAATTGTTTTTGTTATATATTTCTCACATTTTTATTAATTATTGAATATATTTAGTTAGTTATTTATTAATTAATAATTATAATTTTGTTTGTTCAGTACAACGCACGGGTGCAAATACTAGTTCTTTTAATACTACCAAAGTATAGAGTACCGTTACGAATTATTACAAGGTCACTGACCACATAATTTTTATTTATTTATTACTTTTTTTACTTTTTCCCAATCTTTGGTCATCTGCCTTCAACAGTAACCTCCAGTATTTTCTTTAGGACCCGACAGAGAAAATAGCAACGCCTCAAAATCAAGCAAGTTAGGGTTTTGATCCATAAAAATAATTATAACTTTTAATTTTGATCCCGCGATTAAAACTCCTTTTGAGTGTGATACCATGAAAATGGCGAAGCAAATATGATATTTTATGAAAATAGCCAAATAATTCATCAACTCACAAAAATAGCCATAAATATTAGGAACTATAAAAAATATCCTTAAATATCATATTTCTACTAAGCCTATTAGAATTTAGAAAAGCTACAACACAGTCCTTAAAACTTTACATTTATATACTTTTAATTAATTTTGTTTATATGATTTTATTTGATTTTTGTTCGGTACATAATAGCACCCCCTCAATTGATATCAGAGCCATATGACAAATTTAAAAGATAAATATTATATGACAAAAAATAAAAATAAATATATTATACATACACCAGAATTTATAATCATTCAATCATTAATATTGACTGATAATGAAAAAATAGAAATCTTAAGAGTCTTAAAAAATTTGGATGAAGATATAAGAAGAGATATTTATGATCTAATAAATTTCAATATAATAAATGAAGATTTTATAATAAATGAAATATAGATTTAATAGAGAATGATATCACTGAAGAATTAATACAAAATGATATCACAGAAAAGTATGAATTATCATGGAATAGATCATCAATTAGTTAGATATCTAGATATAGAAACAAATGAAAAATTAGATTTAATAATAGAACAAAGAATAAATTTAATGGATCAAATAAGGGAAGAAAGAAATATAAAACGACAAGAAAAACTAAGATTAAAATTATTAGAGAAAAAGATAGAATATTATAATAAAATTTTAAAGCAATTACCTAGAATACAAATAATTTTAGAAGATAAAGAGAAAACTAAAAAAAAAAAAATATGATAAAACAAAAACATTGGAAGACTATCTAAGATATTATAGAATATATCATAGAAAATTAATGCTTAGATCAATAGAAAAATTTTGTGAATATCAAATAATGAATTATAAAGAAGCAAAATATGAAACGGAACTTATTCTAGAAATTGAACATATCAAATGAAGAAATTAATGACAGAATTTTCAAAAATAAAATTTGAAAAAAAAAATAGAAAATATAAGACTTCCAGTTGGATCTTATCAAATAAAAGGAGCTAATACAACTATATTTTAACCATTAAGCTCATGTAGAGAATCCAATGGATTTCTTCATATGCAATTAAATTGGATAAGTGTCTTTTTATGGCAAACATATAAAAATATAAATTTACAAGATAAATTAGCTATTGAAGAATTACAACAATTAAATATACAAGATATGAATATCAAAGAAAAAATATAGAATATTCGAAATAAACTAACAATACAATTTAAAGAATTAAAAGATATGATAGGAGAAGTTAAAAATATAGATGAAAATTTTTTAAAAGAATTTCAAAGAAAATCAAGAGAATTAATTAATCAAAATAAATTGAAATAATTATAAAAAAATAGATAAGTTAAATGAGAAAATAAGGAATGAAAGAATCATATCAATAGAAAAATAATCAAAAAATTTAAAATAAAAATAGATGATATGTATGACATGCTATTTAAGGTACAAAAAATTCAGACTATTAAATTAAGAGTATAAAATGTCAATAAGTGAATATATTGAAGATCTAAAAATATTAATAAAATCATTAATAAGTGATGTTCAAGAAGTAAAAAATGAATTAAAAGAAGTGGGAAATGATATAAATATACTAAAACTAGATATTAGAGAATTCAAGGAAAATAATAAAGACAAAGATAAGAAAATAAACAAAAAACTCATAGAAAAAGAAATATCAAGAACAGGAAAGAAACACTTTAAACAAGAAAAAATTATAATAGAAGCAGGAAGTATGGACGATGAATTTAGAAAAAAACATATTACCAAAAATACTAGAAAAAGAATTAGAATTACAAAATCCATAGAAAAAACTTTAGGAAAACTAAAAGTTGAAGAGAAAATTGAAGAATAAGATAAAAATGAATGAATAATTGCTTATAGAAAATTTTGACCAATTAAGCCTAGAAAATTTTAATGAATACCAAGTTTTAATGAATACTGGAGGAGCACCAGCCCAGCTCCAATAGGAACTTCCAAACAAGAATTATCAGATTCAGATATAAGTTGTGCACCCATATTTAGTAAACAGCATCGACAATATTATGATAGAATCAGAGATAGACAACCACTTAATGAGAATAAATATAAAGATAGATTTGAACCAAATAATAATTACGATAAATCTATTAATCATGGAGGAACAAAAATAGATTTAGATTGTAAAATAGATACTAAAAAAGCCTTATTAACTTGAACATATTCAATGATATTCTTCTTTTTGTACAATAAAGATGATACATGGGAAAATACTGAAAGAATGATAGATTTTTTAATATCATCTTTTGAAGGACGTGTTAGGAATTTGTGGGAATGAATAAGTAGTAATACGAAAGCATTAATAAGAAGAAATGTACAAACATAACTAATAAAATCAGATAGAAAATGTATAGAAAAGTTAGTAGATTATATTGCGGATGAATTTTTAGGAGAAAATAGGATAAGTAATACTAAAACAGAATCAATTAGAGAAAAAGATAATGCAAGAATGAGATTAATAAATTTAACAATATGTGATATGTGTAAAATCAAAGAGTATACTTGTGAATTCAAAGAATATTGTTATGTACAATTCTATAGTAATGAAAATCAAAAAGTATACAGAGATATGTATTACAATAAATTATCAGGTTCATGGGGAATATACTTTAAAATAGAATTTGAAAAATTTATCAAAGATAACCCTGGAACACCTAGAATATTAGGATCAAGGATAAAATTCATATTTTAAAGATTAGCATATATATATATATATATATATATATATCAACAAAGACAATTATTAAAGAAATTATGAAAATTAACTAGAATATGTTGTGAAGATATAGAAAACATTAACCAATGGGGATGTAACCCTGAAAGAAGAAAAAATAATAAAAGAAAATATAAAAATAGAAAGTTTAAAAAATTTAGAAACTTTAGGAAAAGATATATAAAATCTAAGAGAAGATATTACAAAATAAGATATAATCCAAATAAAAAATAGAAAAATAAAATTTATAAGAAAGATAAAGTCAATGCAAATGTTGAAATTGTGGAGAAATTGGGCATATAAGCTCTGATTGTAACAAAAAGAAAGTTAAAATATTATAAAAAGAATATCTAGAAATAGAAAGTGAACTAAGTGAAATATTTGACATTGAAGAATATTATGATCAAGAAGTCTATATGAGTGAGACAGGTTCAGAAAGTAATGAATCAGAATCAGAATAGAGAAATAGAAAAAATAGAAAAAAATAAGAACATAGATAAACAAGAATATGAAGGAATAGAATGTTATGAATTAAAAGTAACTTTTTATAATAATAATAAGTTTAGGAAAATACAAAAATTATCTTTGGATTTGAAAATAGGAAAATGGGAAATATTAAATAGAATATGTAGAAGAGAAAGAGTAGCAATAAATTAATATCTTAAAATTAAAAGAGCAGTAGAATGTTAGAACTACTCAAGGAACACACAAATTAAATCTTTTAACAAAAAAATTCAGTTATAGAATTATTAACAAAGATCAATAAAAAACAAAGTAAAAAGATTCAACATGTTTATTTAGCATGTATCCAAATAATGTTTAAATTCTTGTTTAGAGAATGATTAGATTCGCCTTTGACTGTAAGTTTACATGATGGAAGAATAATAAATTTAAAAGACAATCATTTAAGAAAAGTAGAAGGAAATCTAGCATATAAGAAACTAATATTTACATATTACTAAAAATATTGTATATCATTGAAAAACATAAAATTTAATGAAGTTTAAGGATTATATTTCAAATTACATAAAGATGATATAACGGAACCAGGAGATAAAATTATGACTATATAATATAGAACATTATACACATTTACTATTTCTAATTATGGAAACATTTATTCTAAAAACCATATATTGAAATTCATAAAGAATGCAAAGATTTTAATAAAGCTGTGGAATCAGATAAACAAATAAGTTTAGTCCAAAGAAACTATGAAGTTACAACAATAAAAAATAAACAAAAAATTATAGAGTTAAGAGAAGAAGAATACCTTAATAATAATATAACATTTCAAGATGACATATGACTGAACATGAAATTAAAGTACCAATAAAAATAGGATGAATAAATCTCTTAGTACCATGTCATGTAGATAACAATAAGGTAAATCCTCATATGTTATTAAGAATGAGCTTCCTAAATGAACTAGAAGATTATAGTATAAAACGTGAAGGATTATATATAACCCATAATGGTCAAACTATACTATGTAAAAAAGCTGAATAAATGAATAATCAAATAATTTCTCCATTAGCTGTTTATATTCAAGTTACTATTGTTGACAAATATTATAACCTGTGCATTAATAGACACATGAAGTGATATAACAATATTTAAAAATTTCTTAATAAAATCATGGAATACTGATGGGAAAATAAAAATAACAGTAGTTACAGGGGAAAGTACTCAAATAATTAACAGCGCTGATAAAATCGATATAATACTGGAAGTAAACAAGATATATAGTTATAACAAATTAGAATGTGATATATTACTAGGAAATGACTTTATACAACAATTTCAATATTATAAGCAAAATAATTACATGATAATGTTACAAACACCTTGCGGACATTTATTAAAAATACCAAGAGAATTTCGGACTTACAGAGTTCAGCCAACACAGTGTGGTGATAAATGGGAGAAAAAATCAATTACCCAAAATGAAATAAAAAATAAAAGAATAATATATAAAAAAGTCTTGAAAACAAACATACAAACAAGTATGGAAAAAAATCCTTGACCAATTAGAAAAAAAATTGTGGAGAGAATCTATTATCGTTTTGAAAACCACATCATCCAAAAGTTAAAATAAAACTAAAAAAAATGTTATTATAAGAGTTAGGTCAATGATATATACCATACAAGATACACAAGAATTTATGACTCAAATTAAAGAATTCCTTAACCAAAAATTAATCAGGTCTAGTAATGAACCCCATAGTAATCTAGCTTTCATGGTAATGAAACATTCCGAACAAAAAAAAAAAGCTAGAATGGTGATAAATTATAAAGAATTAAACAAATATACTAAATTTGATGGATACTTTTTACCAAATAAAGAGGTACTAATTACATCTTGCAAAAGGAAAACAATATTATTCTAAATTTGATTGTAAATCAGGATTTTGGCAAGTAAAAATAGAAGAAAATAGTATTCAATATACATCATTTAGTACACCACAATGTAAGTATGAATGGATGGTTATACCATTTGGTTTAAAAAATGAACCACAAATATATCAAAGAAGAATATATAACATATTTAGAAAATTTAATGAATTCTTAATTGTCTATATTGATGATATATTAATATGTTCTAATAATAGAGAGAACATAGAAATCATTTAATGAAATTTATAAGTGAGTGTAAAAAAGAAGGAATTGTTCTTTTAAAAAACAAAGAGATAATAGAAAAACAAAAAATTGATTTTCTTGAATTATCAATAGATAAGAAAGAAATAAAACTACAAACCCATATATCTAAAAAGATAGAAATTTTTTTAGAAAAATTAGAATCAAAAGAATAAATATAAAAATTCTTAGGATGTTTAAATTATGCAGAAGGATTTATTGAAAATCTTTCGAAAAAGAGACATAAAATTCAGATTTTACTCAAAAAAACAAATATCAAATGATGGAGTAATGAGCACACAGAAATTGTCAAATCACTCGAGGAAGAATGTAAAAATTTACCAAAATTAAGATTACCAGATTAAAAAGATAATCTAATAGTTAATACTGATACTTCGGATAAATATTGGGCAGCAATATTAAAAACAGATCTTAATGAAATTTGCAGATAACCCAGTAGAACGTTAAACCAAGCAGAAATAAATTATATTACTCATGAGAAAGAATTGTTAGCAATTACCAGAGGAATAAAAAAGTTTTCATTATTTTTATTATCTAAAAAATTCATTGTGGAAACTGATAATTCTCAAGTTGCAGGCTTAGTTAAAAATAAGCTACCACCAGAACCTCAATATAGAAGGCTCCATAGATGGCAAATCTATTTGGCATTTTATAATTTTGATATAATTCATATTAAAAGTGTCAATAATTATTTTGTATATTTTTTAAGCAGGAATATTGAATTTGCAGATGGATAATATCAAAAAATCCTTTATAAACACCAAACAGCGAATAAACTTCCTCATAGAGGAAGCTGAAGATATAAAACTTGGAATCGAGCAACTAGCAGAGACTCTCCAAGGAAGTTTCAAGCAATTAATAAAAATCTAAAAATCTCATTACAATTATACTAAAGAATTGAGCGATAATATAATTGAGATCGAATCCCAGTTTGAATCGCTAATTACAAAACAGGCTGATACTAAACAGGTTATATAAAAAATACAAATAGGTACATTTTCGAGAAGCAGTGGTGGACCAACGATTAAAAGAGATGAACAAGTCCCAAGAAAGTTGTCATAAATGAAGCCAGTCCTCAAAAAGTGACAATCAATGCCAAATATGAACATACAAGAATAATCAAAATTCGTGTTGAGAAGGAAGATGACTCCCCTTTTTTACCAAGAGAAGACGAATATAAAATTATTTCCAGAATTATATATGAGCTCCAAGAATGTGATTGTTATTACATTTCGTCTGGAGATCATGTATACTCACGATTGATCGTTACTCAGGGAAGAGATCCCATTATGACAAAAATGGCAGCTGATTATGAATTTTTGGATCTTATTTATCCAAGAAAAGATTTGAAAGAAATTGAAAATTTTGATGATTTATTAAAAGGAAAATTTTCAAAATTTTCCCAAGGAAGACCTATATATTTAAAATTTTATTCGATCAGTCTTGAAATTGATGGAAGGATGTATTATCCTGCTGAACATATTATCACAATTGGATATGTTACTCGAAATTTTCAGATTGAAGTTGAAAAAAATACCAAACATGTGCCAAATATTACAAGATCATGGTTTAGATCTCGAAGGGTGTTGGGAATTAAGGTTCTCTACAACATTACCAAAAACTTGTGTGATAAAAAATTCAAATACATATACCAATATAATGGATGGACCCTCCTCACTAATGGAGGAAAAGAAAAGTCAACAATCTTGAAAGAATACATCAACAAGTTTGACACTTATCAAATTTATGGAAGCTTTGCTACCTTACAAGAGGCGTGCATTGCCAGGAATCGCCCCACATGCCAATAAAATTGATGGACAACTGGTATCTGCTCTATTAAAGAAGGATGAAACGTGGCAAAATATAGACAGCTTCATGTAAGGCCCATGTGAGGAAAATAATAGAGGGACCGGTGTGTCCTTGTAATAAATAATAGAGGGACGGGCGTGTCCTTATAATATTATGAAAAGCTGTAAAATTATTAGGTCTATGATGTAAGCAGTAATGTAATTGTGTCCAATGCAACATTATAAATAGAGGCCTTCAGGCTAGTTAAAAGGCAGAAATCACTGGAGCACTCAGTTTGTGAGAAAGCCAAAAAAAATTCTGTCTTTGAAAACATTCTCATACCAATCTTGTGTCAATCTTCATATTATCAATAAAATCCCAATCTACTTATCAAATTGTGATGAGTTTCTAAATTCATGTCTTCTAAATCCTATTTCCAAAAAGAAAATATATTATTAAGAAAACTTCCTACACTCTGTCCTAAATGAAGGCAGGAGGTCATTGAAGGGTATTGAGCAGAAACCTATAAGCCTGAAGGCCACTAACAATAAAAGAAAATACAAAGGTACTGAGAACAGAAAAAGATGTTAGTATTCTTAATATATCTATCTTTACGGAATTAGTAGGAAGAAGAGCTTTTAACATGAGAGAATTCAGAATTGTTAAATTTAATTATCAAAACGGTCCCTATAATGATGAATATCATAGCATAATTGAACATTTATTCATGCATAAACAATTTACTAGACCCAATAATGAAATAAAAAAGTTATATCATTTTTATATGCCATGTTTGTTAGCTATTTTTCCTAATTAAAAGAATTATTAGGAATAGAAATTATAAAATCAATCATTTACTTTTAGCTTGATAGTGATAATACTGAAATAAATAATAAATTATATTTATGATATGTATTTAGTAGTGATAATGATAATGATCCTATAATAGATTATGATAGTGATGGAAGAGACGAATCTTTCTTTACTAATTTTTGAAAATTTAGACATCATGACTGAAAAAAAATTACATCATAAGAAAACCCACATATAAGAGAGGTCCATATAAAGTTAAGAAGAATATTAAAAATAAAAAATGAATTGAATATGGAAATGAAATTGATAAAATAGGATACCAAGAGCAACTTTATGCATTACAAGATATATTAAAAAGTTTTAAAGAAAATTTGATAGAAAATTTTGTTAAATGTATAGTAAGATCTATGGTAATATAAGATATTCAAGATATAATTGATAAATTAGAAAAAAGGAAGAAAAATATTTCAAAATATAATATAGCATTTGAACCAAGTATAGATATCATGACTGATATATATATATATTATCAATCTCCAAACACTGATAGAATTTGAAAAATTACTTGAAACTTTATAAATTATTTATCTCCGTGTTTATAATGCCTAAATATACTATTGAAGGATTGGACAATTTGTTAGAAAGAATAGTGGAAAAAATAGATAACATTATATCTCAATTAATAGATATAGATGAATCATCTAAACAATATTATATACTTTCAGAAAACTATGATCAGTACAGTATAGATTATTCTGATATATTACAGCTTAAAATAGATTTAGAAAATAAAATAATGACAAATACAGTCAAAACCTAATGTCAGGATATACAATCGAAGGACTAGATAAATTTTTTAAAAAATTAAAAGATAAAATGGAAGATATTAAACATCAAATGAAAAATGAAAACATATCTTCTGAAGAATATAATAAACTTGTAGAAAAATACGAACTATATATTGTAAATTATTGTATTTTATTAGATCAAAGAATGGACTTATACCAGAAAATCTTGTATAATAATTTATCAATCAGATAATCTATTGATACTTTACAAGCATCAAATTCTAATAACTGTGATCATAAACTATATTTAGAAAATAAAGAAATTTCATTTTTATTAGCTATTGTTGAAAAATCTAAAAATATACATTCTGTTGGACAATTTAAACTAAAAGAAATATATGAAAATATTGATTATGCTATCCTAAACAGAATAGAATTTAATTCTGTTGAAACAGTAAAAAATATAAATACAGTTCATAAAAATATAGAAGAATGCGAAGTTATAGAAGATGAAGTTTCAAAAGAAATAACATTAAAATATATAACTGAAAAAGAACATCTTAAATCTTTTGAGAAATTATCACAATATAGAACATTTTTAGAAGGACTTAAAATATTAAAAAAATATGAATATAATAAGAAGTATTGAATTAAATCAATCAAATTAAATTCAGGGATATATCTTGCAAAGTAAATAATCAACTTCATTAAAGGTAATATAGATAATTTATAAAAGATGGCCATTTTAAAAAGTTACATGTTTTGTATGACTAATTCAATGAATTCCCCTCATTTTGATCACTTTCGGCTTTACCTACCACTTGATATTGACTAATTTTTTTAATCACAAAAAATTGGCATGATCTTATCTTATGTTTTTAATTTTAACTTATTGATAGCCACCCAAAACACGGAGACAAATTGCAGAACCGATCCCAGGACATATCTCCTATTGGTAAAGGAAATGACTGATAACATGCTTAACGCGATCGAGTGTAGGGTTTGAATCCTGAAAATAAATTTGACCTTGTGGTAAGCGTGAGTTATCACCACTCGTGAAGACCTTCAGTACCCTTCACCTCAGGGACGGAGGCACTGTTGGTCCAGTGGGGGTGTTGGCCCCACTGAAAAAAAAAAAAAAAATTTGAGTCCAAAAAAAAAATAAAAAATTTTAGTCCAAAAAAAATAATAAAAATTGGCATCTTGAATTTATTTCATTTGATCTTAATTCTCTCTCTGCAATCATTATATTTATGTAAGAAGTGATATAATGCTCATTACTAGTATCTCTCATCTTGAAAGTTTATATTTACTTTTTAGTTATAAGTCTTTTCTTTTATGAATTACTACCTTACACAAGTTAGTTAACTTGGTTTACTTTTTGATTTATTAATTCGTCGTTTCAATCGTTTTTGTTCAAAAAAAACTTCGGGGGCTCCGCCCTCGAACCTCCGGGAGGGGGCCTCCGCCTCCCCCTCCCACAATTTGAAAATTTTTGGCCCCCACTCACTCGAAATTTTAGCTCCGTCTTTGCTCCATCCTGACATCTGAGATATACATCCTGCAATTTTCTATTTGAATAAATGACCTAGAGCAGGTTCAGTTCGAGCCTCAGTAAGTGGGTTACACATTTTTTAAAAAATTGCAGAACCTGACAGCCAAAGCACCTTTACATGGTACCTTAAAAACAAAGCCTTGGATCCAAACCTTTATAATTAATTATCAGAACGGCATGCGTCCACCAAACCTAAAATATTCTATTGATAGTGCAAGTGGAAATTGAAAATTGAAAATAGGAAGCACGGCACTTTCTTTTTCAATCATGAACATCATATCTATTAATTAAAGTGGTTCAGTTATTCCAACCCAATATAATGAGTTACGAAACTTTTTGATGAAGTTTCATCGAGAGCATCTTCAATTGTTAACGTGGATTGCATTAAAATAGTTATCGCGTAAGACCGTTTATAACGGTGGCTTGTAAATATTGTTTATAAATAATAACATTACAATATTTTTTTAATTCTTTTTTTTTTTTTTTTGGAAAAGTCACAAGTGGTGGGCGGGCATCTTCGACCAAATGAAATTGTTGACTTTTTAAATAAATTGTCATATGAAACGTTGTAATGTGACTGTTTATTAAAAAATTTATAAACAAAGTTATGTTTGGTAACAGTGTAGGGATTATAAGTTGGTTTATATGTTTTTTACATAAAATATGTGGTTGAAAAGTGAAGAAATATATAGTTAAGAAGTAATTTTGAAAATTGTATTGTTTATAAATTGATTCATAAATTATAAATATTGCGTTACAGGGGAAAAAATAGATACCTTGTTTAGCCCTCATTTTTTAAAAATAAAATTTATTCAACACTCAATTTCAATCATCCATCTTAGTAAAACATACTATTTTTTACTTTTCAAACATTTTTTTATCATATATTTTCAAACAAATTATATTCACAACTACAATTTTTTTCCCCAAGAAATAGGGGTCAAACACACACATGGTTAGAAAGTCTGTACATGTGAAGTCACTTCTGGACAAAATGTCTCACAATAGTTTAATACTCCCTCGGTCAAAATGATAGGATTGTTTTCAATTTTTTTATATACACCTATATTTGTTAATGACAATGTATATTAAATATAATTTATGTCGTAAAAAATCATAATCTTGACGTGACAGGATCTGATGATACCTGATTGTTGGAAAAGATCAATGAATTCGCCTTGAATGACCTGGAAAAAAGGCGATGAGAATTCTTCCGGTCGCCCCTCCGGTGTGAGAATCAATTTCCTGAAAAAAAAATAGAGAGAGAATATTTAACTGAAAAATATAGAGAACAATGAATGAATGATTTGTTATCAAAAGAACTGTATTTATAGGGCTGAAAAGCCCATGACCTCTTTTGGTTAGAGAATGAATCATTTTGACATAAATCTACCTTTTATGAAGAGTTCTATTATTACCGTAATTAATTTTCCCTTTTTCAGGAGGTTTCTTCGTTGGTTATGATTCATTTGTCCCATTGAGGGGCCCAAGTAGGGGGACCCATTGACAAAACCCAGAAACGAAGAACATCGTGGGCACTGGGCTCCTTGTTTTGTTGTGGCAGGGATAGACCAACCTTGTTATTTTAAAGGAAACAAATATCAATAAGGTTGGGTAATACCGACCTTTCGATATGAAGCTCGAGCAAGGAAGTCCCTCTTGAAGAATCTAGCTTCTTCCGGCAGACCCGATCTTTAGAAAGTGTGGTGGCTATGAGGAGTTCGGTCATATAGACCGGCCTAATGACCGAGATGGGCCGGCCTACGATCTTCCAAAAATTTGGCCTATCCTAGCCACTAGGAATTGTACTGATCAATAGCTATATTAAAAAAATAAGAAAGTATGTTCGGTATTGTTTAAAAAGAGTGTTTTTAAATAAATAATGATTTTTAAGAGAACTGATGGTTGAAATTTGATTTAAAAGTTAAATATTGTTGACTTCACTTTTAATAAATGATTGAAATCAAGTATTTTAAAAAAAAATAGAAAATTTTAATGACAATCAAACAAATGTTATATCATCAACAAGTAAAATGGTCTATAACTGGGAAAGGAAGCAACTATATCATTATGGAATCATGGATCGAAGTGAATATTTATCTTATTCCGTTCTATTAAATATTTATTAGAAATAAAACTTGAAATATGGACGTAATTTATTGAACATGAAATTTGAACTAAACCGTATTTTCATTAGACATTAACGCCACAAAGGTCGAAAATATTTCTAAAAGGTTGTTTGCTCCGTGTGAAAATGTGAATTTGGTGAAAAGAAATTTCATTGATGGACCTCACTGAATTAAATATTTGAAAACATTCAATGTCGACGTTTCAGCTGATTGAGACAATAAAATTTCACACATGTCCTTGATTTTTGAAATTATTAGAGACTTATCTTTTATCCCCCAAAATTAGATCGGAGGTTAGACTTCGGAAATGAAGGATTATGCCAGACTCCCCTCAAGGTTTACCCCGAGGATGACCTCCCACTCACATGGTTGTGGAGCCCGCAGTGTGCGGGCTCCACACCCATGTGAGTGAGAGGTCATTCACGGGGTGAGCTTTGAGAGAGAAGTGTAGCATTCCCAGGGAATGACAAATGTCTGCACACTCTAAATTTTACTGTACAATTGTCACTTTTTTCATTATTTTATTGTTTTTCAGATTTTGGGTCCTAAATATTTGTAAAAATTTCTTCCCACATTTTTTCCAGGGGAGCAAAAGTCTCCCAAATTGCAATTTTAGAATGTGTTGAGGACACACTCAATGTAGAACACCCCCAAAATTAGTGGGGTTGACTCTGTTTTTAAACGAAATGATTCAGTGTGATTTTGAAGAAAACTCTTGAATTATGTTTTGACACTTTAGTTGAAAAAAGTAAGGGATTATTGACAAAATTTGATCAAAGTTTTAATAGATTTAATATAAACTAATGAAATATATATAGATTAAAAGTTAATAAAAGTTGTAAGATCCATTAAATTAAATGTATGATTAATTAATTATTAAATTTAACCTTAACTTTTTAATAACTTCTAAGCTATCCCAAAGGCAAATTTTTAGACGAGAAATGCTAAATGAATAACATATTTGAACAACTTGGTGGACCCACAACATATTTCGTTGCATTATTCAAGTAAAACCCACAGCATCACAAAACAAAGTCATTCAACAACTGATGTTTCAAAGGACCAAACTTTTCATATAGAGAGGTTCACATCAAAGGCAAATTTTTAGACGAGAATTTGAACACGGTGGACCCACCGTATATTTCGTTGAATTATTCAAGTAAAACCCACATCATCACAAAACAAAGTCATTCAACAACTGATGTTCCAAAGGACCAAACTTTTAATATAGAGAGGTTCACATCAAAGGCAAATTTTTAGACGAGAAATGCTAGATAAATAACATATTTGAACAACACGGTGGACCTACCGCATATTTCGTTGAATTATTCATGTAAAACCCACAGCATCACAAAACAAAGTCATTCAACAACTGATGTTCCAAAGGACCAAACTTTTCATATAGAGAGGTTCACATCAAAGGCAAATTTTTAGACGAGAAATGCTAAATGAATAACATATTTGAACAACACGGTGGACCCACCGCATATTTCGTTGAATTATTCAAGTAAAACCCACAACATCACAAAACAAAGTCATTCAACAACTGATGTTCCAAAGGACCAAACTTTTCATATAGAGAGGTTCACATCTCAGACTAACTTTATTAAGGAACTTCTCAGTTCTCACATCTCAAACAAATCGATCGAGATACTCATCGACTGTGGTGTACTTGACATCTGGATAGAGCTCCGTAGCCTCGACCCCGAACGACGGCTCAATCTCAAAATAGGTCTGGTCACCCTTCACAAAAATCGAGTGGTTGATCGAAAGTAGGACATTGACCGGGATTGGAGATTCTGCGACCACGCATTCGAACAAGAACACGAATTGATCAAAATTTACATAAAGCACTGATAAATAATATAAATCAAGAGTTCAATAAACTTATGCATAATTGCTCACCTTGGATTTGTTTCACAAGCTGTTCCTCTGAAACATATTCTTTCTCCAGGGTTTTGCCAATCTTTTTCTCCCACAAAGCAACAAGTTCATTGAATGAATATATGTTCTTAGGAGGCTTGACGTAAAGGATCTTGTTCAATGTTCTTGGATCGTCCACAGCCTTGATGGTATAGGTGCCAATATCTTCTTCGTAACTGAAGACAGCTACAAACACGAAACACGAGTACGAGGAACGAAAGCACACACGAGACATGAGATAATGTCTTTGATTGATACAACCTCGTACCAAGACAAGAGTAAGACCATAGGATATCGAGTTAAGATTTGCCGTCTCATTGGCTATCTTCACTACTAAAAAAATCGACACATCAATGCATTAACTTTTTCTCGTATGAAAGTAAAATAAATGCAGTGACGCGTTTATTTTTGAAATGAGACAGCAGATCTCATCCCCAAAGTATCCTAGTTTATCGAATAGGATTGGAAATGCAGATCGATTAATGGTTTAAGTACCTTTGGCATTTCCATCACCTAGGATGATTACTTTGTCTCTTGGAGGAGCAGTGGCTCCCAGCTGTACCAACGTTGGAAGAGAGTAGCCGGCGAAGTAGTTGGACGACACATAGGTGTAAGGAATTCCTTCTGCCTCGACGGTTCTGCGGATTTGGGCCTTGGTTGCGAATGCAGATTTTGCTGGCTCTACGGCACGAGTACGATCGACATCATTGCCAAACTCCGATGGGAAGAATCTCTGGAAATTCAAGAATGTCATACAGAAAGACAAATTTGAATATATATAGACATGATAATGACACAGTTCCCCGAATTCACTGTCACCATAGAAATCAGATATTTGACCCTATTTCTTTGATGAAATTGGAATTTTGAATATATTCATGAATTTCACATCTTAAATTTTTTTCACTCCCGGGACAAATATCCTGGATCCACCAAGAGAGTGAAATTTGGTCTCCAGAATAGGATTAAATAAACTCCACATGATAAAACACAGCAAAAATCAGGCAATTCATCGACAACAAACCTTAGTTTTTCTCAATCTGTTCAGTACGTTGCTGGATAGATGTACGAGAAACGAAAACAAGGAAAAACACTAACCTTAACATTTCCAGCTTCTTTAATGGCAGCAATGATCTTTGTTTGATCGGCTAACTGAAGGTGACCAACGGTGGATATAACAACATCCACCTGCTTTATAGCCTTCACCAAGCTCTCACGATCGTACAAATCACCCTGTTAATTTCCAAACAACAAAACCCTAAATCATCATCCACACAAAATATACAGAGATAAATAATTGACAAAAAAAAAAAAATTAAATATCCTCACAATTAGTATTGTGACACCAGAATTCTTGAAGCCCTCAATGATTTTGCCCTTAACAGGGTCAGAAACTGTGCTCTCTCTAGCCAGAGCAAAAGTTGGGTGCCCAGATTTTGCACTTGCTTCGACTATGAATTTTCCGATGTACCCAGTTCCTCCGATGATCAAAATCTTGCTTTTCTCAGCCATTTTTTCACGAATTTTAAAAATGTGCAATAAAGCAACTTGTGTAGAGACTGTGACGTTCTGAAAGCTCCCGAGTCTCAGCAGTTATAGAAAAAGTATACTGTACATTGGTTCATCGTACCGTCTGGATTGAAGGATTACAGATAAGCATTGGTTTATTTTGACATCAGTCTGACGTAAAAATTGTTAAAATGAACGTGGACACAGAAGTGAATGAATGGAGACGCGAAAGTGCGAAAAATTCTTGGTCCTCTCCACCGTATTTCGTTCCCAATTCCAAATTAAGAAGATTCGAGTAGTTAAGAGTTTAATATTTAATTATTTTATTTTATGACATTTCCTATTCCTATATATAAAAACAGCTGAAGTCATATTACTGTTCATTTGACGTCACGATGACGCCATCAAAACGACGTCGTTTCCTTCTCCATTTTCTCATAAGCCAAACATTTGCCCTCTTAAGAGCATCTCCAGTAGATTCTTTATATTTAGAGAGCATTTTTCACACTTTAGAGAGAATCTATAAATTTAGAGAGCTATTTTTCTAAATTACTTCAACAGCTTCTTTATCTTTTCCTCTATATTTTTCTTTTTTCAAAGAGCATTAATTTTTTTCCCTCAAATTTTGTTATTCCTCTAGTTCTAAATAAATCTCTTCCCTGTCAAGTATTCTCATTTGAGCTATTATACTGATTTTCATCCCTATCAATTACAAAATTCATGTTGCTGGTTTCCCAAAAAAAAAAAATAATAATAATAATAATTCATGTTGAAGAAAAATTACAAATACGGAGAACAAATATACACACATATGAATATAGCGTGGACGATGGATATAAGGATAGTTGAAAATGGGATTGATAATTGTGCATGATATTTAATAAAGAAAGGGGGAGGGTATTGAAAAGTGAAATATTCCAATGCAAACTCACTCTCTAAATTTAAAAGTTAATTTAAAGAGGTTGTTGAAGTATTATTTTAGGACTTTACACTTTAAATTAAAGAGAATTTTGAGTTTAAAGAGTTTGTTGACGTCTGATTCTTCCATCCACCTTTGTCTTCTCCTGAACAACCACCATCGTCGGTGACCCGTAACCCATCACCTTCGCCTCACAATAAAGCCACGCAATCCAACTTCTTCGAGAGTTTTTTTACAGATTATTGATTTGCAATTCGAGGGTTTTGATAATGGTGTAAGTCATGATACTGTCTTGTTATTTTTGCAATATTTGTTTATTATTTTCGGCTGTTAAGCAACCCAACAAGGTCTGGACAATTTTGCATCTCTGGATGCTTTCATAGTTATTGTTTTGTGCCATACATTTTATTAAGTAACGTGTTCATGCTGAATTATCTATTATGTAGTTAAATAAATTTCAGTTTCAATATAACTTTTTCATCTGGAAGAAAAGTAATTTGACAGTGATTATTAGCAAACCTTGGTAGCTTCCTAATATTAGTCAGATTGCATATGATGGGCTATTAATAGAATCATTTTTTTGAATATAACTGATGAATGCACCCAGATATTTGCAAGTAGAAGATCTCATTTTGTTGTTTCTTATCTGCTATGAAAGAAATGCTCCTTTAGTTTCCCTAAACTCATTTCTGAGTTGCAAACTAATTGATATATATGTTTTATTTTGCTAATTAACAAGACCTGGCAGGAGATGACATCCAAAATTTGCTAACATTTTTTTGAGCAATGTACAAAAGGGTAATTGTCCTGCCATTTTGGCGATTTCTGCTTTACAAGTTTGGTTTCTTTACTCATCACATGATCCCACGTGCATTTCAAGGTTACTAAAGCTGATAATGAAGAGTTTGAAGCAAACTAAAGAGGCTGTGATTTGACAAAGTTGCCTCCAACAAGCAGCGGGGTCGGAAACTGAACTTCCCGAATGTCACCATCGATGGTTTTCCGGTGGAGATCCACCAAGAGGAAGGGGTTTATGTCCGGAGTTGATTTATGACAAGGAGAAGAATACTTCTGGCGGAAGAACTAGGACTTTCTTCGTGGATTTCATAATCGAGACTGCCGGTGGGAGGAAGCAAAGGAATAACTAGCCGGTATAACATAAAACTTTCTTTCAGTTTGATTTCATTTTATTGGTTAATTATTTTTGGTATTGATTTTTGATTCTAGGGTTTTGGGTAATTTTTGAATTTTGTACTCTGATTCTGGAAATATCTTCATTTTGGTTATCTAACACTTTTTTTTCTTCTTTAATTTGTTAAATGAAGTCTCAGGTGATTATTTCTTTTATTTGTCAATGTCTGCTCCTGTTCTTCAATGTTCAATGTCTACAAACTTTTGTGGTGGCAGAAGTTGGTGGTGGTGGTGGTGGCTGTGGCAGATGGTCGATGATGGTGGCGCGGGATGAATTATTCTTTTTTGTTTGTTTGTTTTTTCTTTTTTATTTAATTATTTGAATAAGTTTATATTAAAAAATACAAATTGGTGTTTCTAGAGCTCCAGTTGTATTAACTTTCTGAAAATCAAGGAGTGTTACTGCATTTTGGATGGACCTTTAAATTGTCATTTTAGTAGTTGAATATTCTTTTATTATGAGTTGCCATAATTAATCTTTCCTACCCTCTTATGGATAGTTTCTGAGAAAGTGGAAAGCAAAGGAGAAACTCCCTAAGAAGAGGTCAGATGACTCACCAAAAGTATTACTTCTGCTTGCCTGCAATAAGGTACGACGCTCCTATATTTTCTATTATTTGATTCTTCTTATGCAATTTTGTCCCATCCTTGAAATAAAAAACCATTAAAGATTTTAAATTGATGCTAAAATGGATGTGATGTTTCATTGAAAGTGACAGTGTGGATGGTTTTCGACTGAAAGATAGAAATCACTGATCAAAATGTGCAACTTGGTCTATTTTATTGTCATTTACTCATTTTATTCTAATGGAAGACATTGCTTCATATTGTAGAATGTACAACTTGGTTCTTTTGATCTCTATTTATGTGAACTGCCATGGAACAAGGGAGTTATTATGTTGATCATTTAGAAATTATATGCATGTTTTATTATCTGGGAATTCTCCTCAATTGTCAAATGACAGTATTGTTGCACCCAAAAATGTAGATTGAGTAGCTTAATATCTCAATTGAAGAAATAAAATTTTTAGGTCCCATGGAATGACCTTTATATTTTCCATAGTTGTAAATTTGTTGAACTGCTGGTTATCGTGACAACTAAATTTGACAAAAATGAATGCCTCACCAGGTTGTAAATGAACTTGTTGCTCAATTTGCAGATCCTAACAATAATGTTGCATCTCCAAAATATGTTTATTGTGTTCATAATTTTCTCATCTTTTTCCCATGGGAATGAAAAAGTGGAACTTTTAGACTTTTGACTTGACTTTTGTATACGTTGCAGCAACAATAAGAGGAGAAACACATTCGATGAAGGGTGTATGATGCATTAAATGTAATAATGGCGATGGATATAATCTCCAAAGATGAAAAAAGAAATAAAATGGAAGGGTCTACCCTCCAGTAGCTTCAATGATATTGAAAAGCTAAAGGTTCCCTTTTAATTTTATTCCTTCCACTTCTGTCGTCTCTCTTTGTTTACTTTCCTATATATTTATGTTGCAGGAAAAGAACTTCTCAATTTTCCATTTAATTTTTATATATATCAGTGAATATAACTTATATATATTCATGTTATTGTACATCGAATGTCTTGGACTTAGAAATCGAATTAAAAAGAAACCAGTGTATTTGGACGTGCCCAAGAAATAAGTAAAAGCATGTGTAATGCCTGTTTGTTTGAAATTGAAGATATGTGCATTGTTGTTGACAAGTTTTGTCTTCAAAACCTCATATAATGCAGTGAGCTACTATATGGCTCAAGAAGCGCTCCTACTGGTCGAATGGCCTTACCTTCTAATTTCTAGATTTGAAATAGATCTTTGGAGATGGGTTGCTGCTTTTTTCTGAAATTTATGCAATTATTGTGCTGAAGTATTAGCCTCTGTTTGGCTAATATGTTTTTAAACATGTTTTTTACAACACAATCTCTCGAATCACTTTTTAACCACACACATTTTTTCTCTCCGCTATTTAACCACACATTTTACTTAGAAAACATAAAAAAAAATGTTTTTAAACAAAAAACTTTTAACAAACAAAGCCTTAACTTTTTCATAAATTTTAATGTAAAAATTGAACTTGTTTTATGAGTTTCTTCCCTCTCCAAGTCTGTATACATTGTTTGGAAAATACATCTAGAAATATCAGTTTAAATTCCATTTGGTTTCAAGTAATCTTTGTCTCAAGATAATAATTATAGAAGATATTGATTCTACCTTTTCTTCTCTTTTTACTTGTGTTCATATTATAATGCATACATTTCCTTTCATATTCTCGGTTCACCTCACCTCACAGGATCACCTATGAATATCACCTAAATTCATAGTTGTGGGAGGAAGTGTAATCTTGCTTCGTTTTTGGTTAAATTCAATTTTATATTTTGGATCTCTTTATGTTTTATGCTTCAACTATATATTTTATCTCATATTTGCATGAATAGCTCTTAAAGATTTCAATTCATCACACTTCACAGTATGAACTTTATGTCTGCACTTTAGTTTTAGTCTTGGAATCCATTACCTTAGAAAAAATCCAAACATTTGATCTTCAGGATAAGCCTTATCTGATTGATACTGATATTGATATTGTCCTTAATTAAAGATATTGCATTATGCATGTGTAATTGTCAGTTAATTGTTACAATTGTTAAATAATTTTTTTTCATTTGTGTTTGAATGTCAATACTTTCCTCATCACAGTCATGTTTGAAATGTGTTCGATTTTCCTCTTTGTTGTATCCATTTTAAAGTTCATCATTTCACACTGTCAATCACCAACTTCTACTTTCTTATTTTTGCTTCTTTTATTCATACATTTATTTACTTTTGTGACATAAACATAAAGTGAGTTATGTTGAAGGAAAGATGACGAACCTCATACTTCATGCAAAACATGCACTTCAAGGCATTGACTTGACTATCTTACATTCAGTTGCTCTTTCATTGTTAAGTCGATTTGGAAGCATTGTATTTTTTCTTCGGATCAGTTTCATATCCAATACATGCAACTTATTTAAACTGTTCTACATTTGGAATTGTGTATTCGTTTTTAAGTCGAGTAGTAACACTGCATACATTATTACTTCAATTTAGTTTTATGCAATGATAATGGATTAGAGAAAATTTTATAGTTTGACTTGCTATTCTTCTTGTTGCTACTCGCATGTGTCGAAGACATTATTGTTGAGAAATGCAAAATTTACCCGGCTATTTCTTTAACAAACCATGTTAATAATATTGTGCGAATATAACCTCCATATCGTACAATACAAGAGGCTTGGGGTCGTGCAACGCACGACGCCCACCTAGTTTTTATAAAAAGAATGTGTTCAAATTTGAGTATTTCCAGCTTACTAACTTCTTCTTTCCTAGAAACTCTACCAAATTTTAGGATTTGATGAAGACCCACAAACTCGATTATCAAAATATCGGGAGTGATCTCCCACGGGTTACTCCACGGGATATCCACGTGGAGGCTTCCTATTTGCTTTTTTCTTTTTCTTAATTTCAACGATCACCTGTAGCTGACCGTTGCCATGCAACGATCACTTTAATTTTTTTTCTCCAACAGCTATTTTTTATTTTTTACACTATATATATGTTCAATTTTTTCACAAAATTTGAACATCAAATTACTTCCACACTCTACACATTTGTAATAAAATTATTTTTTCACAAAATTTCAACACCAAATTACTTCTATACTCTCCACTTTTACAATAAAATTTTTTTTCTTCATTTTTATTTCATAATTCGGCAAGTAAATGGAGAGCGAAAGTGAAGTGTTTGTACCACAAGTAAGCCCCGATCTACTTCCACAAGAAGGACACAGATTCTCTTCTATTAATGAAGCATTCGAGTTCTACAATACGTATGCTAAAGGCGCCAAAAAACTTGTTCGCTCAAAATAGTGTACCGCAAGCGCACGGGTCGCGTACAAGTAATAAAGTGGAATTTTTGAGTCCGGATTGTCGATCCCACGAGGAATGTATACTCTAGATTATACAACTTTAATTAATTTAATTCTAACAACAAGAAGAAACACACAATTAAAAGTCGAATTTTTATAAATTCTAAATTAAAGAAAATAATTCTTAACCAAATTAAAATAAGGAAAATGAAAGATAAAATAGTTGGGATTCATGATTTCACTTAACTCTCGCTTTAGTAATTTCTCAACACATGCAAATTAATAAATTACTCATTTACAATGTTAGACCCGATTTTCCAAGCTTAGCTAATTACCTCTCTCGAGTGAAATCAACCCTAATCAATTGGTCTAACCTACTATATCTCTATGTCGATTAAGGCCCAATCAATTGCATTAACTCTTTGTGAAAATAGCTCAATGGATCATCTAGGGTTTAAGGTATATCTCTATCCTTAACAAGAACCTAGAGCATTTGTTATTTGGTCTAAAATGCATAATATCTCTCGATTATCATACACTTCACAAAACACATATTTGGTGATCAAGCAAACACATGTAATAATCTCAATAACAAACACACATGAAATAAGCTCAACATTAATAAACAAACATTAAAATTACTTAAACTAAGTTAAGCTACATCAATCATCCCAACATAAAAACAACTAGCCCATTGTATAAATATTGCACAAAAGTTGAGGTTTACAAAAATACATCACAAAATATAGAAATCAAAGATTAAAAATACAAGATAATGAAATAAATCACTTCCCTTGATTTTTGCTCCAAGAACCCTTCAACAAAGCTTTGTATTTCCACCTCACTTCTTGCTTCCTTGCTTCAATGGTGACTAGAACTTAGAAACAAAACTAATCTACAAACTAATTTACAAACAAAACCAAAAACAAAGAAAAGAAAAGGAAAAGAAAAGAAAAGAAAGAAGAGAAGAGAGAAAATGGGGGCTAGGGTTTGTGTCAAGAATTGCGATTCTTGATGGAGTGAGAAGTGGGGGTATATATACCCCCAAAAATCTGACCTAAAAGAGGTCCAAAACGCGCCCCAAAATGAACCAAACACGCCCTTCACTTCAAATAAAAAAAACAGAAAATAAAATCCGGTATTGGCCAGAATTCTGCCCACGCGATCGCGTGGCTGAGTGCCTCGCGATCGCGTGGCTGCCTTGAAAACTCTCGGGTTTGAGAATGGCCTGACTTCGCGATCGCTACTTGGTGGAACCACGCGATCGCGTGGTTGAGCTACAGCTCCTTCTTTTAGCCTGATTTGCAATTGAGTCCTCCATCTTCTGGTCCTCTACAATTTAATCCTCAAATTTTGACTTTTATTACAAATATGCCCCTGAAATATTTGCAAGGTAGGTCCTCCATCTTTCTGAGATGTTGCAATTTAAGTCCCCAAACTTTTGATTTCTTTCAATTTAGTACTTGAACGTCAAATTTGCTCCTCTTTAAGCTCAATGCTCTCCAATCTAGTCCATTTTCTTTCCAATTGAGTTTGTACCTAATTTTACAAGATAAACACAATTTATAAGTAGATATTTGCTCAATTTGTCAATTAGATTGCTAATTTAGGAACTAAATAAGTGTGTAAAACACACACTTATCACACCCCCAAATTTGAGCTTTTGCTCGTCTCGAGCAAAATTATCTACTAGTGCAATCAAGTAACGTGAAATATAGATCAACAATGTTAGATAACTTGCAAATTACTCATGAGTGCAAAATTGTATAATCAATTCAAAAGTAGGATTCCAAATAATGCTACCAAAAAGAAGTTTAGCTAATCCGATGTTCGATCGGTGTGTGTGTGCATAGTCACTTTCAATTGTCAATCAAGTTTCGAGAATATTGATGAATAAAGAGGTTTCAAGTCAAAACTACCACCGTTAGTGGTCAATTCTTTTTCTTTCCCACTCGTGACATTCATCCCCCAATACATATTTTTCTTTCTTCTCCCGGGATGCAATTCTAGAGGGTACTCTCAAATCACTCTTTTCTTTTTCCACTCTAGTTTGGGTGTGTTTTACCGACAATCTCGACAACCTAGAAATGCAGTGACTCTCCACTAATGAGTGTTTCGACATTCAAGTTTATACCAAGCAATTCAAACCCACTATTCATCTAAGAGCCCTTATGCAAGTACAAATGCATGATTTCTAAAAATTAACGTGATGAATGCTCGTGTCTTCCCCCACTCCCTTAAGCTTTCTAATTGACCCATGTAGCGAGCTTTAGGTCGGCAACTCCCCGATTGTTTTAAGATCAAAGGGTACCAGGTTTCAAAATACCCCTACAGACTTATTAACTCGAGTAAAAAAGGCTACGAAGTGGGGTAGACTTATTAAGCGAATGCAATGATAGTGTGCTTTTTTTTTTTTTTTTTTCAAGTGTGTGTGTGAGTACCCTACTCATTAAGCTTTCTAATTGACCCATGTAGCGAGCTTTCGGCCGATGACTCCCAAGTTTCAAACTTAAGGCACCAAGTTTCAAGATACTCCTATGGACTTAATTACTCGAGTCAAAAAGGCTTCGAGATAGGGCAATGCAATGCAAAAAATTAAAATGGGCTTAGAAATTTAGCATACGGTCATTACTTAGCTTATACTTGGCGAAATACACTCCACACAAAATTTATTTCCAACATGCATGGAATCACCACACGTCTAGACCGTCTCCTTCACCGGGTCGACCACCCCCAAACTTGTCTTACAATAGGATCAAGAGATTTAGAGCATTAGGAAATATTTGATAGGTTGATAAAAATTAACAATACAAGCTCACAACCTAGTTCTTCTACTCCATTAACTTCTTCACCCTTCAACAATTCCCAAACTTCACCAACAATCGATTGTGACTATTGTGCTTAAGATAATTATGATCTTACATGGATAAGCATTTTGTAAAAGTAGACACAAGTAGCATATTGGTCATAAATCATGAATCAATAACAATTTTAAACATCTAAGTAATCCTGGCCACGGCAAGGCTATCTAACATGTCAATACACAATAGGAAATCACCCCCAAACTTGAAATGCACATTGTCCTCAATGTGTAAAATAGAATCAAAGTAAGAGGAAAGAAGTTACTAGACATCCCAAGAAGTGGTGGGGCACTAATAAGTAGTCTTGGGCATGTGAACTCTCATAGCAATCACCAACAATCCACCCCCAAACTTGTGTTGAAGCCTCCAATCAATTGAACACAAATTTCCCCAATGAGGCATTTCATCGAACACCTTGTGAGCATCCTATGAAAACACAAGAAAATAGTAGATAATAAGTGGTGAATGATCCAAAAATTTAAATTACATTCATCATCTTAATTCTAACTCATAAATCCAATGTAATTTGCCCATCCACATCACATTAAATCACACTTGAAGATAAAAGACAATATGAACCAAGTAATTTAAAAATGAGTTTTAAGCAAATTTTGACTTTGAAAGTTTGATATGAGTATATGTTAGAATTAAATGAGAATGCATTGGAGCTATTTCACACTACCCAACTTGAGGAAAATAAATGTAGAAGATAGAGACTTGGCCCAACCAACTTATTTGCAAGAAAGTAAATAAAATGCAAGAAACTAAATAATATGCAAAAATAAAAATAAAGCAAGTAAAGGATAGAGAATGGGTTGCCTCCCATTAAGCGTTTATTTTAAAGTCATTAGCTCGACTCTCCGCATAAGCACTTCATGGCACTCTAAATGAAGCTTTTGATGTCCTGCCCATTGTGCTTCTTTTGGCTTTGCTCCACTCTTCATTTGATCGAAATACTTGCACCTTGCCCCTTCCAAAGTCATGGGACTTGCCTATTCCGTCCAATTCAAACTCAACTAAATAGACTTGCAACTCCTCAAATGGCTTAATCACAAATTCAATTATTGGACAATCAATGAAGTTGAGAAAATGTGATTTAATCTCTTCCTCATTAATTACCACTTCTCCAAGAGATTCTTTTGTGATTAAATTGTCATTATTTTCAAGCTCATCTTCTTTAGTTGATGTCTCCTCGGATTGAATGACCGATCCATAATTTGAATCCATGGGCGACGACAAGTTTTTCCTATTGATTCCCAAGAGTGGATTATACCCCCACGTTTGGAATCCTTCCCAATACATGGCATCCCCCATAAGCATATCCTCTTCATCCAAATTGGCAAGCTTATTGTAATACTTTTCAAGTACCTTCTCATTCAATAATGGAGGACCATCTCCTACAAGAGTGATGTCCTCATCCCAGTCATCCGGTACACAATCTCCCAAGAGCATGTAACTCATATCCGAAGTGTCAATTGCTTGTTTTCGGTATTTCAAATATTGTCTAAACCCAATAAGTTTCGACGTAAGCAAACTATTTCCCGAATACAAGCATTGTCCATTACAATGCATCTTGTAACAAATTTCACAACTTGAATATTCTTCAAGCATGTATTCATCACCCATGTTGAGATTGTTCATTGCAATTGCGTTCCTATTTTGCCAATGTTAGAATCAAATATGCATAGAAAGAAAACCAAATGAAACACACAATTAAAAAGATGGATTTTTGACAATTCTAAATTAACTAAACTAATTTTAAACCGAATTAAAATAAGGAAAATGAAAGATAAAATAGTTGGGATTCATGATTTCATTTAACCGTCGCCTAATTAATTTCTTAACATGCAAATTAACAAATTACTCATTTACAATGTTAGACCCGATTTTCCAAGCTTAGCCAATTACCTCTCTCGAGTGAAATCAACCCTAATCAATTGGTCTAACCTACTATATCTCTATGTCGATTAATGTCCAATCAATTGCATTAACTCTTTGTGAAAATAGCTCAATGGATCATCTAGGGTTTAAGGTATATCTCTATCCTTAACAAGAACCTAGAGCATTTGTTATTTGGTCTAAAATGCATAATATCTCTCGATTATCATACACTTCACAAAACACATATTTGGTGATCAAGCAAACACATGTAATAATCTCAATAACAAACACACATGAAATAAGCATTTAATCAAATAGCAAATATTAAAATTAATCCAAACTAGGTTAAATTCTATCAATTATCCCAACAAGTAAAATTTAGCTAAACATGCTGGAAGAAAAAGCGATAGATGATAAAATTACAACCCGGATTTTGGAAATGGTGGGATTTGCATCAATGTCCTCCAACTATCAAGCTATGTGCAAATCAGTCCATAACAATGTTTTCTGTCCATTTCAGTCCCTGCATCAGTTTGAACCAGCAATTTAGTCCCTGCATCAGTTTGAACCAGCAATTCAGTCCCTTCTTCTTCCTCAGCAGATTTCCAGCTATTCAGCACCAGCAAGCTGTCAAGTATCAGCACCAGCAAGCAGCCCCAGTTCCAGCACAGCAGCAATGTTTCACAGCAGTCAGCAGCAGAATCAGGTCCTGATTTCACCAGCACTCTCCAGCAGCAGTTGAACCAGGCAGCAATCTTCCAGCAGATTTCCAGCAGCTAACAGATTTACAGCAAGCAAGATTTCAGCAATTTCAGTCCAGCAGCAGCCCCCAACTGTAGTTGTCACCTGCAGTCTTTCTCCAGCACCATGCAATCCTCTATCTATCTATCTGTTTTCCTCCTTTTCTTCACCAGCAATGGCAGCAACTAGTCTTTAATTGAACCAGGCAGCAAGGCAGTAAAATCAGTGAACCAGCAGTCTGTCACCCTGCTCATCCCCGGTTTCAGCTGGAAGCAATCTGGTTTCAGCTCTCTGCATTTCCTATATGCTCCCACTGCTGCTGTCACCAGCAGTGATCTCCCTGATTTTCACCTTTGCTTCACCAGCAATGGCAGCAACAGCAGACTCCACCGGTAGCAGGCTGCTCCTGTCACCAGCAACCTCCTTTCCGGTTTCACCCGTCTCTCCTCCTCCTCTCCCTTTCTTGCTGCTTGTGTATGTATATATGTATATGTTTTTCCAGCAGCCACTTTCCAGCTTGTTCCCATGCCTTCCACGTTCTTTTGCCTGTCCATGATGTTCCAGCCATTTTCCCAACACTTTCCAGCATTTTCTCCAATGCCCATGCCTTTCCAGCTCATGTGCGATATATATATATATATATATATATATATATATATATATATATATATATATCACACTTTTTATCAATTCAAAATGCATTTTTACTTATCAGTCCTCAACTTTTTGGGATGTTGCAATTGAGTCTTCAAACTTTTGATTTCTTTCAATTTAGTACTTGAACGTCAAATTTGCTCCTCTTTAAGCTCAATGCTCTCCAATCTTGTCCATTTTCTTTCCAATTGAGTTTGTACCTAATTTTACAAGATAAACACAATTTATAAGTAGATATTTGCTCAATTTGTCAATTAGATTGCTAATTTAGGAACTAAATAAGTGTGTAAAACACACACTTATCACTAAAGCAAGCGGATTTAGCGTGCGTCATCACAGTAGTAAAAAGAGAAAGGATACGGGCGAGGTTTGGTGGAAGCAATTTATTTGTGCAAAACAAGGGAAGACCGATCTTCGATGGCAGAATTTACTCGGTTGAGGACACACTTCGTGATGGAAGAGTAGATGTCTAAGGTGTACACGAAACAAAAATTTTCCTATTTCAGGAGGAGCTTTCTCAAAGTATATCGTACGGGATACGTTGTGTTGCAAATTCGATTATTCTAAAAACATATGAGGTCGAATGTCAGTTAGAGGGGGATGACCATGGTCGACGACGGACAGTTTCTTACAACAAAGAGAGTGACATCGCCTACTGTGAATGTGCGATGTTCTCATATGAGGGCATCCCGTACCGTCATGTATTGAGGTATCTCACGCACAGAAACATTTACAAGTTGCCTCCATTTTATATCATTCACAGGTAGACAAAGGACGCAAAATCGAGTCCAATTTTCAACGCACCACCCTCGTACAACAAACAAATGCCAATTCCCTCACGTCTTGGAGCAATGAGGGCAGAATCAAACAATCTATTTAACAATGCATCGCTATCTCAAATCTCTACAAATTACGTGCTTAACAGGTTAAGAGACATGAAAATTGGAGTGAATGATTTACTTGTGACAGAGTGAGTAACCCCATCATCAACTAAGGGTAAATGCAAAGTCACACATGGGGATATTTAAGTCGGGGATCCAGAATCTATAAGAGCCAAGGGCAATGGAAAACGAATAAAGTTTTCAAAGGAAAAATCAATGAAGTAAGCAAATCGAGTATGCGAAATCTGTAGTAGATCCGGACATGACAAGCGAAAATGTCCAGACGCGTTGTCAGCAGAAGACAATGCCTATCGTCCCCATCTCTACTCACATGAATCAGAAGAGGCAGCAGCATCTCATAAACAATCCTATTCACAAAACTCATTTCAGGCAGAACCCTATCACCCCCGGTCAGACGGATGCCTACCAACCTCTCAACTTCTTTGACTATGATGTATACGGATCATGGGAATGAATCATTGAAATTTAATTGTATTATTTTATTTTCGCAATGTTGTAATGTAAGATTATCTCAATTCACGATATTTAATTTTAACAACGAGGTTTAATTAAAAAAATTTAAAACGAAAACATGAAAATTCGAAAAGTGGGGGGGGACGTCCAACGTAAAAAAAAACGAAAACCAATAAAATAAAAAATAAAAATCTAAGTCCAACAAAAAAAACGAAAAATCAAAAAAATAAAATAAAAAGGTTACCCACACGTGGATATCCCGTGTGGGATCAACCCCGATTAAAATATCGTTGGAGTAAGCTTTTTTACTCCATTTGTGTTACTCTTTCTTGTCCTATTTTATACCCCTTTACTTACTTTCCCACTTAGGTAGTTGGGTGGGTATCAATCTATCCGTTCCCAGCCATCTGTTGTCGACCTTCTTAAGAGAAGAGAGTGGTGGTTTTACCACTTTCTACAACTAGCCATTGATCTACGATGAGCTCTTTACATGAACTACTGAGGAAGGACCACCCTTTCTATATGGATTCTACCGTTGGACTTCTTCCATAGGTTCACGGTCATCAATAGCCTATTATCTTTTACGAATTGAGGGTGATCAAAGATCATCATGGACCTATGCATGTCCAGCACGGACCTGTCCGCTAACCTACTTCTCATATAGGGTTCCAAAACATTCCTCCTAGAGTAGCTGATAATACAAATAAGAGAAACTATGTTATAGCCATTTTTGTACATTCAATGTGCTCTACGGATAGAGGAATACATAGAGTTGAACATAGTAAAATAAGAAATTGAAAGATTTCGTTGAAATTGTTCATTTGGAAATTTCCTGAAAAGCTAATCATATGTTCTTCTCTCCATCGGAACAATAGGGCTGTTATGCTCATTACTAAACTTGTTGAAGAGATGAAATATAACCAAGGTATATCTTTATTTACCTTGAAAAGAGGGCTGGAGTTCTCCTTTTTTTGGGTAATTATTTCAAATTGTCAAAAGTTGGAGAATTATAATTATAATTGGAGAAAGGATTTTATAATTCAAGAGGTTAGTAATCTCGGATTTTGGAATAGGATTGGAATCCTATAATGAAGAGAATTATGACATTGACTTCTATGTACTTGTTTTGGTGTGTGCGTTGCATGCTTATTATCAGTATTTTCCTATCATAGAAGCTTTGAATAATGATTTCTTGTTTGATATTCTCCATGTCCCATAAAGATAGACTCATTTCTAATTTTACACCGATTAAGAAAACATAATTATTATATGTTGGAAATATAAATTTGATTACATTTTACCTAATATACCACTACATTAAATAATAAGTAATTCATATGTGTTGATAACAATGCATATTAAATAGGGATATATTAAGACATTAATATAATCTCAATAAGAAAAGTAACATATAATTTGTGACAAATCAAAAAGAAAAACGAAAGAAAAAATTAATGAAAGATAAAATACATTGCTAATGGATGATTTTAAATGACTAAAATTTTTGCTACAGTTTAGTAATTCAAAAATAATGTAACAAATTATTGTTAAAGCTTCACATCAATATTAATATATTGCTATTACGACTTTATTTGAATCCTCGTAATTAACTTAACAAAAAAAAAAAAAAGAGTAACACAAAACAGTAAAAATAGGAACATGAGAAGATCTCCATAAAGATGTCCAAGGTAATCTTTGGATAGGTGACCGAATTGTGTATTAAATCCAATTGTTGTCTGCATAGTATTTAATTGGATGAATAGTGCCTAAATTTAATTGGATGGATAGTGCCCAAATTGATGAGAAATCCAGGCAATTTTCCTGCACAATGTTTAATTGGATGAATAATGCCTAAATTGATGAGAAATCTGGGCAATTTATCTGCATAGTGTTTAATTATATGAATAGTGCATCTAATTGTTGCCGTATAGTGTTTAATTGGATGAATAGTACCTAAATTGAATAAATAGTGTTTAATTTCGACTAGATGCATATTGTCATGAATAATGCCTAAATTGAATAAATATTGTTTAATTTCAATTAGATGAATAGTGTTTAATTGTAATTAGATGAATAGTGAATAGTGTTTAATTTTATTTGGATGAATAGTTAAATTTGATGAATAGTGTTTAATTTCAATTGGATGAATAGTGTCAATTGAGATATTCGATCTTCTATATATGGAGAGACTAATTGCGTGTCCCATAGAACAATTATGCCCGTGTTCAGTAAAAGTCAAATTTTAGTTTATAAACATGTTTATAATTTACACAATTTTCTAAATTACTTTTTAATAACAAATATTTTTCTTTAATTTTTCAACTACTACTTTTTACCTCAAAATCATACATAAACTAATTTATAAATCAAACATTATTACGAAACGGGTACATGTTAGAAGTGGTAGTCCCTGTAGGTACGTGTCCAGCGAAGGAGTTGACCGATAAAAGAAGTCTCCAAGTTGAATTGGGATGGCCATGACGTGAATATAGCTCCGTAAATGGTTGTGTTTGATAACATCATTTTTCATGGAAAATATCATATTCAAGAAAATATTTTCACGATAATTGTTTGATACACTATATTTTTCCTAAAATTGAATTTCATGGCACACCACTTTAAAACATGTTTTATCCTATTTTCCATGAAAAATTGAATATAGTGGGTTGGTTATTTTTATTTTCCATGAAAGTTGGAAAAAAATTCTTTTCCATCAAACACTAATTTTCAAGATTTTCTAACTTTCATGTAAAACAAAAATCATAACCTATTTTCATTTACAAAAATCATCACCCCACGAGAACCAATTTTCCATGGAAAATAGGTTAAAATATGATTTAAAGCGTTGTACCATAAAATTCAATTCTAGAAAAAATATAATGTATCAAACAGTTATGATGAAAAAGTAGATAAAAAACTACCATTTTCTATGAAAGACATGAGCTGTGTTTGGTTGATTAAATTTTGCATGGAAAATATTTTCCATGTATAAAGCACAAATTTGACCATTTGCAAAGAAAAGATTTTCTCACCATTTTGGTGAAAATACTTTCTCACTTACCTAAAAAATATTTTAGGGTGATTATATTGCCACCACAAAAATAAATAAATACACCATAATTTTAAATATTTTCTTCAGATACTTGACCCTATTTCTTTGATGAAATTGGAATTTTGAATATATTCATGAATTTCACATCTTAAATTTTTTTCATTCCCGGGACAAATATCCTGGATCCACCAAGAGAGTGAAATTTGGTCTCCAGAATAGGATTAAATAAACTCCACATGATAAAACACAGCAAAAATCAGGCAATTCATCGACAACAAACCTTAGTTTTTCTCAATCTGTTCAGTACGTTGCTAGATAGATGTACGAGAAACGAAAACAAGGAAAAACACTAACCTTAACATTTCCAGCTTCTTTAATGGCAGCAATGATCTTAGTTTGATCGGCTAACTGAAGGTGACCAACGGTGGATATAACAACATCCACCTGCTTTATAGCGTTCACCAAGCTCTCATGATCGTACAAATCACCCTGTTAATTTCCAAACAACAAAACCCTAAATCATCATCCACACAAAATATATAGAGATAAATAATTGACAAAAAAAAAATTAAATATCCTCACAATTAGTATTGTGACACTAGAATTCTTGAAGCCCTTAACAGGGTCAGAAACTGTGCTCTCTCTAGCCAGAGCAAAAGTTGGGTGCCCAGATTTTGCACTCGCTTCAACTATGAATTTTTCGATGTACCCAGTTCCTTTGATGATCAAAATCTTGCTTTTCTCAGCTATTTTTGACGAATTTTAAAAATGTACAAGGCTCGAGGGGCCTATTTTAGCCCATATAATGATCGTTTTAGCTTGCACAACTCATGAGGAGAAGTCAATGTCATACCAGACGGAAGGTTCATGTAAATTTTCTCTTTGAGGTCTCCATGCAAGAATTCATTTTTTACATCCATCTGAAGCAAGGACCAAGATTTAGATGATGCTATAGCAAGAATAGTCCGTACGGTGGTCATTGTAGCAACATGAGCAATGGTTTCTTTATAATCAAGCCCATATTCTTGTTTATTTCCAAGAGCAACAAGCCGAGCTTTATATCGATCAGAGAACCATCAAACTTAAGTTGTACATTATACACCTACTTACTCCCAATCGGCTTAACATTCAGAGGACACGGGACAACATCCCAAGTATCGTTTTCCTCAAGGGCTTGAAGTTCAACATTCATTGCTTGCTGCCAGCACTCATGTTCCATTGCCTGTTTATAACAAGAGGGAATACAAATAGAAGACAAAGTAGCAGACATAGACATAGGGGAAGGGAACTCATACCGATCAGGAGGTTTATGTGTTCTAGTGCTTCTTCTGAGAGGAACAGGATCACGAGCAACAGGATCAGAATTCGGAGGAAGATCTGAAGGGACCACAGTGGGACTTGTTGGAGGAGGAACCACAAGATTTGGAGGATTATTGGTTGGAGGAGGACGTCTATGATAAACACGATCAGGTTGGAATCTTTGTATAAGTGCAGGAGACTCATCAAAAGATAGCAAAATAGATATAGATGAGGATTCCATAGGTTGCTGTGTGTTAAAGAATGGCTATTTTTCAAAGAAAGTCACATTCCTAAAAATATGAGTACGACGAGCATCTGGCCAGCATATTCTAAAAAACACACTTGGCAGATTGAGCAGTAAGTTTATTCCTCTCACGTGCAGGAAGATGGACAAAACACACACAACCAAAAATATGAAGATCGGAATAATCGGGTGTATGCTCAAATAAGCGAAAATAAGGAGAAGCATTGTCCAAAACAGGAGAAGGTAACTTATTTATTAAATAAACAACAGTGGACAAAGCTCCGCACCAAAAACGTGGAGGAACAAATTACTCAATTTGAAGAGTTCTAACAACTTCAAGAAGATGATGATGATTCTTCCTTTCAGCCACACCATTTTGTTGTGGAGCGAAAGGGCAAGAACGTTGTGAAATAATTCCATAACTTTGCAGAAAGGATTGAAAATTATTTGACATATATTTGCCACTAGAGTCAGATCGCAAGATTTTTATTTTGGTGGAGAATTGAGTCTCAATTAAAGTAAGAAAAACTTGAAACACGAAGAAGACTTCACTTTTAGATCGAAGAAAATAAATCCAAGTAAATCGAGTGAAATCATCAATGAATGTGACAAAATATTTGTAATTTTCATGAGAAATTTTGGGAGCAATGCCCCAGACATCACTATGAATGATTTCAAAAGGTTTGTTGGTATGATTTGTATGCACAGGAAAGGGTAGAGTTTTGCTTTTACCAAGTTTGCAAGATGCACAGTCAATATTAACATCATCAGTAGAAGTCGAATTTTTTTTGCCAAGTAAACCAGAATTGAGCAAAATGCGAAGTACATGGGAATTAGGATAACCTAAACGATTATGTCCCACTTGTTTATTACAATGAACAACATTACAAGCAACGAAATTTAATGATGGAGAGACAGAAGATAGATACAATGGAAAGAGACGTCCCACTTTAGGTCCATGTGCGATCGTCTTCCCTGACACTTGATCCTGCACAACACAACCCGATTTTGAAAATTTGAACATTGCAATGGTTATCAACTAGTTGACCAATAGATATAAGGTTTGTTGATAGATTTGGAGACACAAAAACAGTATTTAAAAAGGCTGAAAGATCACCAATAGCCGTTATAGGTAAGCAATGATCATTGGCGGTATGAATCTGAAAACTTCTTTTATATTTATGGACATTAGTAAGAGGTAACACATAGTTGGTCATGTGATTTGAAGAACCAGAATCGAAATACCAAGGTTTAGAGATAGAATTTTTGTTACCTGAAATTCCTAGAGCAGAAAGAGCATGAACTATCATATTTTGGACCATTTGAGGTGAAATGGAAGACTGACCAGGAACACAAGAAGCATGAGATGTGGCAACAAAATTAGAAGCACCCAAGGAACCAGTAGAAGCAGTGTAGGCAGTTTCAGATTTCTTCGAAGGTCGAGTAGGGAAATCCTTGAGAATATGCCATGGTTTCTTACAATAGTTACAGAATTTATTTGTGCAATTAGTGGCAATGTGTCCAAAACCTTTGCAACTATAGCACTGGACATTAGACATACCCCGACTTCCTTTATGTTTCCCTTGAGCAGCATAGGCAACTGGGATTGAAGTTGAATTTTGAGTTTTCTGCTCCATGACTGCCTGTGTGATAAGCCGTTGTTCTTCCTTAAACAACTCACCGAGACAAACATCCAAGAGAGGAACCGGATCTCTGTTCATTAGATTAGATCCAATGCCTTCAAATTCTCCCATAAGTTTCATTTAAAATTGATCTCGTTTGCTTGTTTCATGCACACTTTACACAGCCAGAAGACCTTCAGGAGACACCTTAGTATATACAATATCAGTGTACTCTGCCCATAGGTTCTCAAAGGAGGAATAGAACTCTTGGATAGACATACTTCCTTGAACAAGTAGCCCCAACTCGAGTTCTAACTGAAAGTGTCTAGCTGTGTTGTTCTGGCTATAGACTTTCTTCAAGTAATCCCACATTCCTTTGGAGGTTTTATAAGCCCGGAGGTTGAGAAGAATGGAGGAGTTGATAGATCCAAGAATCCAAGACATAATCTAAGCGTCCTTCACTTCCCATCTCACATATTTATCATTCTCCCTTTCATTGTTAGGTGTAGGATTCGTCCCATCAATGTGATCCCATAATTCCTTTCCCTTAACAAATATTTGGAATTGAAACTCACAGGTAGAATAGTTCTTGCCATTAAACCGAACACAACAAAATTCAGACCGTTCTAGAGACATACTAGAACTAAAAAAAAAACTAAACAAGAGCAATGAAAGACAAAAACACGAATAAAATCTTGAAGCAAGACCACCAGAAACAAGAACCAAGAGATAAGAAACAAGAAGACGGTACAGATATGATTTCAGATTTTAGGCTCTGATATCATAACAAAGAAGCAAACATAATTGCTGAAATATTTCTGTGTGTATTTCAATGCAGAGATTTACAATATAATAGACAGCTAGGGAAGATCAAATCCCTTAAACATAATCATGCAGATTTATATATCACTAAATATAGACACAATTACAACTATACAAATATGCTATATAAGGAATGATTAAATATCCCTAATATTCTGTTGACAACACACCCTTATTATTTTCCTTCTTTGTAAAACATTGGTTAGAAAGTTTTGTGAAGAAAAATAGTAGTCGACCATTTTGATTTTCTTGATTTCTTCGTGAGTTGTACAAAAAAGTAGAAATTGGCTCAACTCCTTGTTCCTAATACTGAGGCTCATCGCCTTGTTGAAAGACTCATCATCTCTATTTTTTTTAGCAAAGGCTCGGCACCTTACTTTTCATGTCCGGAAATAAACTTGAATGATTGAAGGGCTTATGAGCTAGCCTTGGATGGGCGAGGGCTTATACCTTGCCTCAAATAATAAGAAAATCACGAGCTTGGGCTTGTCTTCAATAATGTAAGGGCTTAGGAGCTAGACTCAAATGGGATGAGGGCCTATAACTGTTGGAGACATTTGAATGTTTCAAATGTCTAGTTCTTAGTGTTTGTGATTAGCTAGTCCAAGTCTGTCAATAACTCCTAGAGTTTAGAAGCTCGTTTTTTTTGTTTCTGTTTATATTTGACTATTTCCCCAGCTAATTACCATGATCTTAGGACCTGTGAAAGACGTGGGCTGAACTCTTGCATTTCTGTTATTTTTAATGGCTTTATAAGCCAAGTTTCATTTAGTATTGAATAACACATTGATTCAATGAGATTGAAAGCATCTTCATTAGAGTCTGGTTGTTATTTCATTCTGGTATATGTCTCTTGAGGACTGACCGAGGTGGCGAATTCACCTCATTTGAGTTTAACCTCTTTTGCAAGGTGCATGGCATTAAGAGGCAACGTACACTCCTTAGTAGAACGAGGTTGCAGAACGTAAGAATCGAACCATCATGAATATGGTTCGATGCTTGCTTACAGAGAAACTAATGCCCAAAATATTATGGCCGGAATCGAACTATCATGAATATGGTTCTGTTTATTAATAATAAATAAATAAATATAATATAATATAATATATAATATAATATAATATAAAAATAACAATCTCTTAAATTTTAAATTAAAATTAATATAATTTTAAATATAAAACCCCAAATACCACCCCCCCTCCATCCAACCCCACCTCACTCGCCTCACCCCACCGGCAAAGTCGCATTTCGTCACACAAAGTTAGTTCTTTCACAATTACGATTTTTTTCTCAAAAAGAATATCTTGTGATTTGTAATTTATTCAAGCGGGTTACATCCCATAATCATTATAAGTCGCACAAAATCGCAATTGACACAAATTTTGGTCACAATTACAAATATAGTTGCAATCAAACATTTTTAGTTGTATATTATTTATTGATCACAACTTACTTGTTTTCTTGATCACAATTAAGCAATACATTGATCACAATTACCTAATAATTGGTCATGTAACCGATATATAAAACCTTGTAACATATAAATTAATTAAACGAATTATATTCAATGGTCAAACAAAGTCACAGTTGACACAAATTGTAGGCCATAATTACAAATTTAATCACAAATCAAATTTTGTGATCAATAATTTAATTATACTTGGTCACATGTTATACTCGTCACTAGTCGCAAAAAGTCATAATTAATCAATATTTTGATCAAAATTACCTAATAGTTGTCTGTTAAATTTAAAATTAGTTGTATTACGATTTTGTGATGGGTCGTATTTATCAGACAAAATTAAGTGACGTGGCATTAATCAAGTTACAATATATTAGATGAGGCAAAATTCAAGATATGTTTAAATAAGGGGGGCTTCAATCTAAATTCCACAAGAAAAAACTGACCATTCTAAAATGTATTCTAATAAGAGCATCTACAATGAACTTCGTTAATTGAGAAAAAAGACTTGACACATTAGCAAATTGATGAAATTGGTTAAAAATATCTTTCCAATACACAATGTCAATTACAATGTTAAGCTGATGTGACTAGAAAAAAATTGACAATGTCAAGTGCTCCGTCAACATATTGACGCTCCGTCTGACTGAATAAGTCAGCATTAATTTATTTTATAATTATTTTAATTGTATTAAAAAGGGGACGTGGACGTCATTGCATGAAGATTTTCGTTAAAAATTATTTCTAATCAAGCACTTTTAATTACTTTCATTTAAAGTTTCATGATTATATTAAATTTAAGATTAAAAATTTAAGAAAAACATGCATTTTAATAAATTTATTTTATCAATAAAAAATTATCACTAAATAAATTTATATAAAAATATTATTGATTGAAATATCTTAACAAAATAATAATAAAAAATAATAATTTAAGAATAATAAATAATTTTTTTGTTTGTAATAATTAGAAAAAAATCATATAATAAATTAACTACCAAAATAAAATATAAAAATGAAATATAGTTCAAGAAAATAACATTTATAGTTTATCCTATATCCTATCCTATACATACAATAAAAGAGTGTAGATGATTGGCACTATTCATAAGCCAAATGAGCCATTTTTGCTGTTTTCATTGGCTTCAGCTATTGGCCAAACGTGACACATTCATGACTAAAGCCACTAATTTTCTTTGGCCCATCTTCAGTTCGCTTGTATTTTCCCCTTCAGTCCACATGTTCAAGCCGAAGCTGGAAACCAAATCATTTTCACACGCAATCGCCCATTTCTCTCTTCTCCAACTCCCACACCATCATCCATACTCCGCTGTCTCCACAATTCTCTCTACCTTCCAAAACGCCTAACCCTAGCTTTGCATCTCCACAATTTTTTTCACGCTGCGCTATGCCCTGGTCACAGAGTCACCATCGCCAATCAAGGAGGTTCCGATCATGAATCCCGAACCTATTTTTGGTGGCGATTTTGAGGTAGGTCCGTTTAATCTTGTAAAATTTATCAAGCTTCTTACCGTGATTTTGCTCTTTCATTTCTATTTTTGGATTTGGATCGTTGTTTTGTTGCTTTTAAAAAACAGGCGTTGAAGAATTCAAGCCTCCAAATTTTATGGTATTCCACGTAACTCTTTTTCTTTTATTTGATGTTTTTAGTTATTTTTCCTCTTTAGTAAGCTACTTTTATTCTTCTAATACCAAGATTTAAGATATTTTGTGAGTTTCGTTTGATGCTTCTGTAGAGATTTGCGATATTTTTAGAGTTTCATTTGATCTGATTGTATTTTCAATTTTTCTTAATTGAGAAATGAGTAATGTCTATCTTTTTGGAACTAGAATGCTTGTTCTTTTACTGTGGTTACTTGGGAATCCTGAACCTAGCGTGAGAAGTCAACAATTAATATTTAGATCTGGTTTGCATCTATGGAACCACTTTTGACTAAGATGTTTTGTCGACTTTTTTTTTTTTTCAGAATCGTGTTGGCTTTTCGTTATCCCAAGCTCTTGCAGATTGCTATATGCATACCACCTGCGCAAGAGTTTGATGAATATAGTGTAACTGAATGACCAGAAATAATTTACTGAATATATATAATGATCCTTTATAATAATAAGTGAACGTCTTCCTATTTACAATTCTATATATGTGTATTTTCAAATGCAGTTGAGGATTGCTTTTCGAGACCTCAAAGCCTTAACCTTTTTATGAAATTAATAGTTAAAAGAAGAAGGTCATTTCATAATTTTTTCATTCTTAAATTTCTATATGACTTCAAATGCTTAGCAGTAGAATTGTAAGTAGCCTAAAGATTTGTGATGCATATACTTATCAGAAATCAAATATGGACATGTTTCAAAAATTGAAGCTTTTGTCGGGATAAAATAATTTTCAACGGGGATTCCATTGACTTTCGATTTATGCGTATTTTATCTTATTTTTAAGAATGTTTGAGTTGATTCTTCCACCATATGGTATGAAGTTTAATTACTATAAGACACAAAGAGAATTTTAACTTCTTGTTATCTCAGCTCTATGTTAAAGCTTTTGTTTGAAACTCATATGCAAAAGAACTTGATTTTTAAAGCAATGTATTTGCGTTATTATGGTACGGACTAATTCTTGTATTGGGTACCTTTATGCAAGATACGTTTTTTTTTTTTTTTTTTGATTTACAGTGAGTCTGCTCTGTAATACATAGTATCAATTTTCGAAAAAAGAAAAAAATTACTCTTAAGATTGTTCTATATTCAATTAGAAAATTGCATTTTCAATTTTTCTTTCCTTCTAACAGATTTGAAGTAGTTTAATTTCAGGTATGAAGCAGAGAAGTGTAGACCAAAGTTTCTAACAATAATTACAATCATATGTGAGATCTATGCCCTTGTTTGGTGAGTTTGTCTTTATATCACTTTCTTCCATTATCCTCCAAATGTTTTTCATTCCAGAAATTTGCATCTACCGTGTTTCAACTAAATTCTTGAGAAATCTCACTTAAGGATTGCAAGGCTTCATTTATGTACATCAGTTTCCAATACTATGTAATTTTCTCCATAGAACTTTTTCCCATCCATATCTTGCCTCAAGAATTTGCCAATATTTGAAAAGAATTATAATTTTTTAATCTTTAATTGGAAATAGTATTGTTATATAGGTGCTGCTATGTTATTATGAGGCCTATATATGCTGCAATAGGGTGGAGTCTAGAGTTTAATATTTATTTATTATCTCATATATAAAAGTATTAGATCATCCTTACATTTCTCAAATATAAAGGGTTTTGGGGGATGATTTCTTATGGAAGAGAGGTTGGTGAAAACTTTTATTCTTCCTTTTCATTATAGTGAGAAACTAGAGTTGCAAGTGAATGTGGCTATCACGTTGAGGTGAACAATATGAAACCTGTATGATTTTTGTGCATGTAAAATGGTGCCACAAATAAAACTTTTATAATTGGTTCAAAACATAATTATTGAAGTGTTGCATCATACTACTATTTGTACTTCACTTATGTGCTTTGTAACTAGATTTCAGAACTTTTATGTCAAGTCTTCCCTTCTAGATTTCAAAAACTTCCCCGATTTTTTATTTGTTTCATTAGAGATTTAGCTGGAAGCATAATAAATTGTAATGGTAAATTCCTTTTTGAAGTTAGTGAATTTGGAATCTTTGTATGACATATTTATGTTCCTTAATCAATTCATATATGCAATTTTTGTGTAGGGGCGTGGAAGGGAACACCACCAGTTCTTCTCGAATTTCTGATTACGGTGTCCTGGAGTAATATCTTGGATTTTAAACTGGAGATGCTAGTATGTTCCTCAAATTTTAATCTTGTTTGAAGTTGTTGATGTCTTCAAATTATTCTGCATTGTCTCTCTGAGTGTCTGATTCCATGTACTTCATCCATGTTGCTTTTAAACTACCAACATATACTTACATCAAATTGATCATCACAAACAATTTTTTTATCCACACGCTATTATGTAGCCAATTATTTTTGGGTGGACTGAAGATTGAAGCTTCGATCTGTCTGTCCTTTATGAATGTTGATTCAAAGGTAGGGTTTTTTAAAGAATCAGTTTTATGTGTCATTACGTCATATTTTTTTCATATTTTTTTTCAAGTTAGGTAATTTCTATTTATTTATTTCTATTGGGTTTATGTTTTCTATGATTTCATCATGTTCATTTTTCTTTTTCTTTTCTTTTCTTTTCTTTTCACATTAGGTGATAGGTGATTTCTGTTTGTTACCTTTTTGTTGGGTTTATGTTCACTGTGTAGATCATGTTATGCTTGTTTAGAAGTCCGCCTCTATCAATTTCTCTGTGCTTTGTTGATATTTGGGTGCAATCACCGTTGGAGCTTTGATCTATTTGCAGTTTGTGAATGCAGATTCAAAGATAGGGTTTGTTAGAGATCCAATTGTATGTGTCATTACATTAATTTTTTGTTTCACTTGGATACTTCTAATTGACCATGCTTTTTTATTTGCAAGGAAGATTCATTTTTGTGAGAATTCCACTATGATGGCTGCAACTAACACTTCTAAACTATTTCAACATACAAATTTCCATATATTCTTTCTATGAATTCATATAATAGCTCACCTTGTATACCTTTTGGGTAAGTGTGGAAAAATATATGAGTTTTTGGATTGCCCCATCCCCACGTTGATTTAGACAAAATTCTTAATATTTGCATATTAGAATGAAATTGATTTGCAGGTAATAATCCCGCCTTAGTTTTCTTGATGCTAATTTACTTTTATAATTGTGTGAGCACGTCTTATTGTTTGGCTATTATTTTTGTGAATGATTGTTATTTTTATTTTAATCTTTTGATCCCTATGGATTTCATATTTCTTTAATTGTAGCGAAATTCAATATAACATTTGTTGTATGTATATATGTACGCACATTTAACATGCATAAATAATAGGATTATCATTATCCAACTTTCCCTTTTTAACATGGATTGCTTTTCATTTTCCAATCAATCCACGTACCAAGCAAAGCTAGCTGGGCTTCAGCCAATATATGGACTTTGTGAGTTTAATTTCTTAATGTTCTTTTAGTACATGTTTGTTAAACATTATTAGTATTAGATGGCTTGATAGTTCCATTAGGAAAATTTTAACATCTTTCTTCTTAGTTGACACTGTGTAGTAACAAATTGTAGTCTGATGATGTTATCACTAATGTATATATATTCTGATGTTGTTAATCTTAGTGGCTGACATGATTATTTTCCTTCAATGCTTATGTTATATGATCTGTCATTTACTCTAATTGATTATCTGGATTCTACAATGAATATATATATATATATATATATATATATATATATATATATATATATATATATATATATATATATATATATGACCTAGGTGTCCAAGATACGCTCGAATGCTTTCATTTATATTGTTTGAACATTAAGTTGTCCAAGTGCGTACATCTTAAACTTTAAAAATAAGATATACATTGGCCATGAGGGTTTTGAAGAAGAAAAACATAATTTGCTTTCCTATTTATGTGATTAACAGTTATTCCAACTTTACCCATGAACTTTTTAATCTTTTGGTTGAACATGTTGTACCTCTCTTCTATTCTACAGGATAATGTTTACATCTCTCCAAGCATAGCTTCCTCTCTTCCTACAATTTGCTTACGGTTCCTACATTTCTGTTGCAAAATTAGTGGTGAACGACTCACGATTTTGTATAAGTGGCTGAAAATAATTCTCTCTCATTTCAAGGTTTGGTACTTAGAATAGTTAAAATGATTATCCCATAACAATTCATGGTGGTCCATTTATTTTGGGGTTTTCCTTGGAAAGTGTTTAGAATAGTTAAAAAGTTGTCTTGTAAGCAAGTCACTATTATCCATTTATTATGTAATATGAGGACAAAACTCGGAAAAATTATTCTATGACTTGGAAATAATTTTTTTGAGCTCTTTTAAATTAGATGAATGATTCTTGGTTCTTGATGTGAAGTTACTCTTGGATGGTTTGTATTTAGGGAGAGGGATGGAGCAAAGCTGGATGCTAGGACAAAGACAGGTGTTAATCTACCGCATGAGCTGTATTATCATTTTTAGGCACGGATCAGTCTGAAGATATCTTATTTAAAATGTATTACCGTGATTTAATTTAAAATGTTGGATAAATTCTTTTCCAACGTAGTTAACAGAAAGAGTAATTCAGCTTCCAATTGATCATGTGCACGCTATTACATGCTCAATGAAATTACGTCACATGCATCGCACGTGCGTCAAACTAGTAATAACTAAAAGTTTAATATTTTATAAATCATTTTTGTGAATAAGTTATTATTTTTAAATTTTAAAAAATGTCACGTAATCAACAATATTTAAATGTGGACAAAATCATTGAAGACAAAATTTAAGACTTCTCCATCAATTTATTCACGTTTTCTAGAAGTCCGTCAATTTAATTTCACGTCAGTTCTAATTCATACAGTGTATTGGAGATGCTCTAATACATCATCCCAAAAGAAGATTGAGAAGATAAAAAAGAGTGAAAGACCACGAAGCCCATTGGGCTTATGCATAGTTTCATGGGAAAAATACATAACTATACAACTAAAACTTTCACTTTTCAAACATAACAAACTTAAGTATTTTTTTTTTTCCAAAAATCAGGTGTTAATTAGTTAATTAATTAATATAATATTATAATAATAATTATCATTTATATATTAAATTAAAACTTATATATAATATTAAATAATAAAATCAAAACAATACCTAATCCACAATCACTCCATCCCAACTCAACCCAACCCACCCCAACCCCGCACTCACTCCACCCCACCCCACCCACATAACCCACCGTCCCAACCCTACATACCCACCCACCCCGACCTCACCCCACCCCACCCCACCCCAACTCAAAAAATGACTTTTTTCTTCTACTTTTCTACACTCACCCCCACCACTGACACAACCTTACCCACCCCACCCTCACTCCTCCCCAACCCACCCCACCCACCCACAAGAATGATTTACTTCTATTTTTTTCTCATCTCACCCACCCAACCCAACCATCCACCCACTAGTCCCACCACATCCCACCCCACCGCAAATTTTTTTTTTTTTTAGATGTTTTTCCACCCTTCCCCAACCCAACCCACCCCACCTCAACCAAAATGATTTTTTTCTACTACTTTTTCACAACTCGCCCAGAACCTACCCTACCCTGCCACGTACCCCACCCTACCCAAAATTAAAATTTTTTTTTCTTATATTCGACTCCACCACCAACCTCGCCCAGACCCTACCCCGACTCACCTCATCCAAAATGATTTTTTTTTCACTACTTTTTCACGACTCGCCCAGACCCTATCCCGCCACCCATCCCCAACCCCACCACACCCAAAATTAATTTTTTTCTCCTAATTTTCCACACCCCCACTCACCCCATCCCAAATATGATTTTTCTTCTATATTTTCACTACCCACCCCACCCCACCACAACCCACCCCACTCAAAAATGATTTTTCTTCTATTTTTTACATTTCACCTCAACCCCACCCACCCTACCCCCATCCAAAAATGATTTTTCTTCTATTCTTTACATCCCACCCAACCACCCTCACCAAAAAATGATTTTTCTTCTATTTTTTCACACTTCCCCCCAACTGTCCCACCCTATCCCACCGCACCCCGTCACCCACCACACCCCACCCAAAAATTATTTTTCTTCTTTTTTTCACACTTCACCCCAACTCAACCCACCCTACCCCACCCCCACCCCCACCCCACCCTACCCTACCCTCACCCACCCAAAAAAAACTGATTTTTTTCTTCTACTTTTCCAACCCCGACCCCGACCCTACCTCACTACAAAAAATGATTTCTTCTACTTTGTCTAGCCCCACCCGACCTCTACCCTACCATCCCCACCCCCCCCCCCCAAAGTCACAATCAGTCATGCAAGTTGACACGAGATCGCAGTTAAGTCACACAAGGTCACACAGAGTCACAATTAAAAATTTAGTTGTAAAACCCCACCCCCTCCAAAGTCACAGTTGGTCACACAAGGTTAAAGTTCGGTCACACAAAGTCGTAGTTTGGTCAAACGATGTCACAATTAGGTCAAATGAGGTCACGGTTAAATCACACGAGGTCACAGGTCGGTCACATAAAGTCACACTTCGTTCTTACAAAGTTACAGTTCGGTCACACATAATTATATTTGACACAATTGTAGGTCACATCACGTCCTCGTCCAATGGTCACACCAAGTCACAGTTGATCACAATTATCCATAATTGACCACATATTATTTATTTATTGGTCATAGTTACCTAATAATTGGTCATAGTCATCAATAATTGATCACAATTTATTTATTGATTGATCAAAACTTACTTGTTTTCTTGATCACATTCGCACTTATCATAAGTCGCACAAACTCACAATTAGTCAACCTAATAGTTGGTCACATTCCGTATTCTTAGTTTTCTTGGTCACATCCCCCATTTTTCACAAGTCACAATTAGTAAATATTTTGGTCACATTTACCTAATAATTTGTCACATCCCGTACTTGATCACACAAAGTCACGATTTGAACATACAAGGTCACAGTTCGATCACACAACGTCTCAATTTGGTCATACAAAGTCACAGTTCAATCACACGATGTCATAGTTCGGTCACATGTGTTACCAAACTAAGACCTTGTGTGATCGAACTGTGCCTTAATGTGACCGATTGTGACTTTTTGTGATCGAATTTTGCAACTAAACCAATTGTGATCAAACTGCGACATCGTGTAACCAAACTATGACCTTGTGTGACCAACTATGACTTTAGGAATGTGTGGATTGGTGGGTGAGGTTTTTCAACTAAATTTGTAATGTGACATTGTGTGACCAATTGTGACATTGTGTGACATGTTATGCCTTTGCACGTGGGGGTGGGGTGGGGTGATCGAATTATTCGGTAAGTGTAACCAAAATGTCGACTAAATGTGACTTTGTGTGACTTATGACGAATAGGGAATGTGACAATTTTTGGTATTTGTGACAAAAAATATTAACTAATCATGAAAAAAAACGAATAAGTTGTGACCAATAAATAAATAACATGTGACCAACTATAAATTATTGTGACCAATTATATTAAAGGTTGTGACCATTTATAATTTCTTGTGACCATTGGACAAGGAAAAGTATAAGAAAAAAATCATTTTTGGGTGGGGTCAGTTTGTTGGGTGAGTGGTGGGGTAGGGAAGGTGTGTGAAAAATTAGAAGAAGAAAAATCATTTTTGGGTAGGGGTGGGGTTGGTGGGTAACAGCTGTAGGATCGAGACGAGGTGTGGAAAAGAAAAAAATCATTTTTGGGTGGGGTGGGTAGTGGTGGGGTTGTTGGGTGACGGGCGTAGGGTCGGGATGGGATGGTGTGTGGAAAAATAGGAAAAAAAAAATCATTTTTGGGTGAGGTCAATTGGTTGGGTGGGTGGCGGGGTAGGGTCGGGAGCGAGGTTGGTTGGGGTGTGAAAAATTGAAGAAAGAAATCATTTTTGGGGGGTGGATAGGAATGAGATGGGTGGGTATGGTGGGGTGGGGTGGGTGCAAGGCTAGGGTTGGGTGGAGTGTGAAAAAGTGGAAGAAAAAAAATCATTTTTTGGTGGGGTGGGAGTGAGGTCGATTGGTTGGGTGGGTAGCGGTAGGGTCGGGGGCTGGGTGGGTGTAAAAAATTAGAAGAAAAAAATCATTTTTGGGTGGAGTGGTTGGGTGGGAAAACATGGAGAGATAAAAAAAACTCATTTTGTGGGGTGGGCAGGGTAGTGTTGGGGTGGGCTTGGTGGGGGCGTGGAAAAGTAGAGGAAAAAAATCATTTTTTGGATGGGTTGAGATGGGTAGGGTGGTGTCGGGCTGGGTGGGGGTCAGTCGAGAAGTAGAAGGAAAAAAATCGTTTTTGCTGTGGGGTGGGGCAGGGTGGTCTGTGGCTGGGATAAGATCAATTTGTCATTTTGCGATGGGTGGGGTAGGGTCGACTGGAGTGGGGTTGGGGTTGGGGTGGCGTGGCGTGGGGTGAGGTGGGATGGGGAAGTGCAAGAAAATATCGGGAGAATATAAGCCCCTGTTCTCTTTGCTGTTTTGATGTCGTTTTCTGTTTTTATTTTCGAAAACGCTAAAAACGCGTTCTCTTTACCATTTTCGAAAACGCATTTTAGAAAACAAAAAAAAAATTTGTACACAAAACGGAAAACGCCCGAAACATCGTTTTGGGTGTTTTGTGTGTATTTCGACAAAAAATGTCCAAAACGCGAAAAACGCGTTTTGGGAATTTTTTTTTTTTTATAGAATTATCTTAACTTAGAATTAAGCTTAATATAAAGTTTTTATTTTATTTTATTTTTTTATTATTTTTTTTTGAATTATCCTAACTTGGAACTAAGCCTAAATAAAGATTTTTTTTTTTTTTTTGAGAATTATCCTAACTTGGAACTTAGTTTAAATAAAGTTTTATTAAATTCAATATCAACATTACAAAGAAAAATTAAATGAGAATTCTTGTTATTATATTTCAAAAAATGCAATGATAAATGGACTCTGGTGGTTTTGAAAGAACTTACATTTTCTGGATTTTAATATAAGTAGAGCTTTCTCAAGTCTCGAACCTGACCAAGCTGTGTTAACATAGACTCTTAATGCTCACATTAGTGTGTTGTATGTAACCATATTTTTAGTGTATTGTGAAAGGAAATTTGAGTTAGAGTTAGAGTTAGTAGTATTCTGCAAGCAAATTAATTAAAAATAGTTTAAATAGTGTTCTGCAAAATTTCAAACAGAACGTGTTTTCCAGCTTTTCATTTTCAAAAACAATTTTCAGAAATGACAAACCAAACGCGTTTTCAGTAAATTTGAAAACAAAAATGAAAACACAAAACACAAAACATTTTCGAAAATGAAAATACAAAAGAAAATACAAACAGAACGTCACCTAAATATAAACTTATTTTTGGGGTGGGGTCGGATATGGGTTGTGAGGTGGGGTGGGTGGGGTCAAGTGGGGTTAGGTTGGGTTGAGGTGGGATGAGAAAGTGTAAGAAAACATCGAGAGAAAATAAAAATAAACTTATTTTTGGGGTGTGGTAGGATATGGGTGGTGAGGTGAGTGGGTGGGGTCGGGGGATGTGGATAAGGTGAGATCAATTTGTCACTTTGAGATGAGGTGGGGTAGGGTGGGATGGGATGGGGTGGGATGGGAAATGATGGGAAAATATCGAAAGGAAAAAAATAAAAATTATTTTTTGTGTAGGGTGGGTGGGTGGGGGTGGTGATCTGTGGCTGGGATAAGATCAATTTGTCACTTTGCGATGAGGTGGGGTCGGGTCGAGTGGAGTGGGGTTGGGTTGGGGTGGGATGGGGAAGTATAGGAAAATATCGGGAAATAATGAAAATAAACTTATTTTTGGGGTGATGCAGGATATAGGTGGTGAAATGTTATGGGTGGGCAGGGTGGATGGGTGGGTGGGGTCTGTGGATGTGGATAGGGTGAGATGAATTTGTCACTTTGTGAAGAGGTGGGGTTGGGTTGGAGTGGGGTGGAATGGTGAAGTGTAGGAAAACATCGAGAGAAAATAAAAATAAACTTATTTTTGGGGTGGGTAGGATATGGGTGGTGAGGGTGGGTGGGTGGGTGGTGTCGGGGATATTGTTAGGGTGAGATCAATTTGTGAATTTGCGATGAGGTGGGGTTGGGTTGGGTTGTGGTGGGGTGGGAAAACATCGAGAGAAAATAAAAATAAACTTATTTTTGGGGTGGGGTAGGATATGGGTGGTGATGTGGAGTGGTGGGCAGGGTGGGTGAGTAGGGTTGGGGGTGTTGGTAGGGTGAGATCAATATGTCACTTTGTGATTAGGTGGGGTTGGGGTGGGGTGAAATGTGGAATGATAAGAAAACATCGAAAAGAAAAAAAATAAAAATTATTTTTGGTGTGGGGTGGGGTGGTGAGCAGGGCATGGGCGGGGTGGTGGGAGGTTGTGACGTCATAATTTGAGTTCTTGATTTAATATTATATTAGTTTTAATATAATATGTAATAGATAATTATGTTTGCCTTATATATATTGTTATATTTATTTTTAATTATTAAACACCTAATTAAATGAATTAGCACCTGAAATTTAAAAAAAAAAAAAAAAAATTCCTTCGCATAATTTTTGAATTGCATCTTTGAAATACAAGGTTCTATGTAATTTTTCCTAGTTTCATCCATGATATTTTTGGGAAACTTCCAATAATAAGACACTTACAGTCACTTCTCACGGGATCATTTTTTTTTTCCCTAACGAGTTTTTTAATTGTTAGAGTTTATTTTTCATTTTTTGAATGATTATAACATGGATGAATTATGTGGTAGCTGAGCATGCACACATTCTAATTTCAAATTTGTTTTCGCATAGTTATGTAAATTATGCATGCAAAAACATTTCGAGTGTGTTTGATTGGATAAATTTCACATAAAAAAAGTCAAATCAGGGAAAACAATTTCTAACTTTGATATTTGATTGGAAATTTTTCTATGAAAATCTTTTTCTAGATACAATCATTAAAAGTTTGTTTTTGTCAATTTTCAAGAAAATATTTTCTTATGAGTTGAAATAGGAAAATTTAGATGAAAAAGAAAAATATTTTTCATTTCTTTTTCCATCCTCTGTCAAACACACTTCATGAATTTGAAATACATGTAAAGAGATAGTTGAAAAGTAAACAACTTGAAGTGAGTCGATAGAAATTTTTGGACCCTTTTCAGAAAGAGCTCAAATCAAGATGACATTAGAGGCGCTAACAGAACAGGACATTTCTTTTTAAGAACCAAGAAAGGGATATTCACGTTAGCTAAAGGAGGAAACACGCGTGTAATTTTTTCCATTTATAGATAAGAGGCCCTCATTTATACTCGACAACACGCAGGAGCGCAGGAGTATCATGCGCTCCAAGCGCAGGAATTTTAATTTTTTTTTTTTTTTTTTTTTTTTTTTTTTTTTTTTTTTTTCCATATTGTAATGTAATTTTTTTGATGTATTTTTATATAATTTTTTTTTAATTGTATTAATTTTTTCAGTTGAATTTTTTATATATGTTTTTTCCTTACATGAATTGTCAAACCAGTCTCGTTTTTTAATGTATTTTTATATAAAATATATTCTATTTTTTTTATAATCTTTTTTAGTAGAATTGTCATGTCAAATTTTTTTCATTATTTTTTCCTTACATGAACTGTCTCATCAATCTCGTTTTTTGATGTATTTTTGTATAAATTTTTTTCAAATTTTTTTGTATACATTTTTTCAGTTGAATTGTCATGTTAATTTTTTATGAAAGTTTTTTCCTTACATGGATTGTCAAACCAATCTCATTTTTTGATGTATTTTTATATATGTTTTTATTCAAATTAATCATCAATTAATTGTGTAGAAAATAATACAAAAAACTTTTGAAAAAAAGGAAAAAAAAAAAAACGAGTTAAAAAAAACAAAACGTAAAAAAAAAACAAAAACAAAAAAAAAATTTGAAAGGGCTGTCAACGACAGCCCTTTCAAGTATTATAATAATAATAATAATAATAATAATAATAATAATACTAATGTAAATGGGGGACGGCCCCTGCCAGGTGGGGCCCTTGCGCTCCAACCCTGCGCAAGGGAAAAGATTTGTTATACTCAAAAAAAAAAAAAAAAAAAGTTGAAAGCCGCAATCCCAACGGCCCCCAACCGACCCTGCTCTGGGCCCTTGGTTGAGGAGGTAAATCGCAGGTTATGCCTCCAAGTGTTGAAAGGGAGGAAGGGCTTAAGGTAAGCATGAGCAACTCTCAATTACTCCCGCTTGCCACAAGGTCAATTACACCTTGCGGGGAATCGAACCAAGCACAACAGCTGCGCTAAGCACTTACCACCCATCCCCTTTACCACTCGGAGATGTGCCCTGGGGCAAAAAAAAAAAAATAATTACCTAATATTGAGCTACAACAATGCCATTGGATTCTACTTTAGTTAGGCTGTCATTTTCTTGGGGACGATTTCGACACATTTGGCTACTCTTGGATTCATGTATCGCATTACTAATTTGGATTCATTAAAATATACTTTCCAAACTATAGACTCCTTAATCAATCTTAAAAGAATTATCACCCACTAAAAACGCTTTCGAGATTCTTTATTTTTAAAGAGCAGCTCGATACAACAGAGATCATCTTCAAAAAATATATATATATTCAATTGAGAATTTAATGAATTTTTAAAGTCTTTCTACATTTAGGTGTCCTCGATAGAGATTTTTAATGGAATCTATTGAAATCTAAGCATTCAAATTGAAATTTTAATGAATTTCTAAGAGATTTTTTGTTGGGAATTACACATTGATTCTCCTTTCTTTAACCCACAGGATCTTTTGATGTTCAAGAAATAATTGAGCAAACAAGAAAATAATATAACAACGACGCAAAATTTTCGGATCGTCAAAATCTTTCACTAAATATTAAATTATTACAAATATATAGAATTTCACTCACCAACCCAATTCAACAGATCCCAGAGAAAATACTAAAAAGAGCTATTATCTATAACAAGTTTCTATCCCTTGAATTATCTCACAAAGAGTTTACAAGAAACTATAAAGATAAAGCTCTCTAATTCTCTCTAATTAGTCTCACATAAGATTCACAATATTATGCCTTCCTAACACACATATTTATAGGTAAAAACAACCTTTAGAATATGTAGAATTCGTGTCCAAGTAAGTTTCCTTATTGAAGTAGAAAACTAAAATAAAGTCTTTTATTTTCTTTCCTTTTCACCTTTAACTTGGTCTCCAAGTTAACCACTTTAATAGAGAAATCAATTGTTCAAGATATTCTCATTCTTAATTTGGGTCAAATATCTCAACAATCTCCACATTGACAAAAATTCATCCGAGCCAAAATATTCAAAAATTAATTATTCGGTAAACAAGAAGTTTTTTCCACTTTGACGATCTCATACTCTATCATAAGAGTATAATCATTCAGAATGATCAACGAACCCAGAGCTTTTCATGGCTCATGTCGAAACAAAATTGCTAAAAAATTATGGTGCAACTCCTATTGTTTGATTTTCCATAGGAGCTCATCAGCCATCGACATCAATTCAATCACACACCTTGCATTCAAGTCAAACCAATGATGTGTGCAAACACATGCACCCGCCAGTAAGAACACATCCTCTATCATGGAAACTGGCATCATGCCATGAGGATGTCACATCCTACTCAGAGTACATCATCACCTCTCCACCAGGAGAGTCGCATTGTCCACCTTTTGGACAATTTCTTCTTACGTGACCGGATTATCTACCGTTCCAACATACAACCTTCTTCTTCATGGAATTACCACTCTTCCACTTTTTAGTAACAAGCAAATTATTTCTAGATTTATTATCGCCTCCACTTAATCTCAGTTCTTCAGAGATCCACTTACTTGTAACTTCTGCAAAGTTCACCGTTTCCTTTCCGTACATCAAAATCGGCTTGATATGCTCAAACGTGGATGGAAGAGACCAGATGAGCCTCAATGCTTTATCCTCATCTTCAACTTTGACTCCAATAAATTCCAAGTCAGAAATAATCCCGTTAAGAACACTAAGATAGTCGAAGATTTTTGTACATGCGCTCATTCTCAACGAATGAAACTGTTCGTTCAGGTACAAGCGATTTAACAAGTTCTTAGTCTGATACAATTCTTCCAGTTTTTCCTAAAGTTCCTTAGCAGCAAATATCCCATAAATATTTGCAAGAATATTTTTGGCTAAACAAAGTCGTATTGTACTATCAGCTTTCAAATCCAAATCTTCTCAATCTTCATCACTCTTGCTGGATTCAATTTCTTTTTCTTTTCCTTTGTCAGAACCCTCGATTGGTTTTCCTTTCAAAGCTTTATGCAAACCCGCCGAATTAAAATATCTTTGACTTATACTTGCCATAAACATAAATTAATTCTCCCATCAAATTTCTCCACGTGTACTTGATAGACATATTTTCTTTTGCTCCAATAAAATCTTCGAACCACCTGACGCTCTGATTACACGTTGATTCCTCCTTCTTTAACTCATAGGATCTTTTGACGTTCAAGAAATAATTGAGCAAACAATAAAATAATATAACAACGCAAAATTTTCGGATCGCCAAAGTTTTTCACTATATATTAAATTGTTACAAATATATAAAATTTCACTAACCAACCCAATCCAACAGACCTCAGAGAAAATACTAAAAACGAGATATTATCTATCACTAGTTTCTACCCCTTTAATTATCTCACAAATAGTTCACAAGAAATTACAAAGATAAAGCTTTTCAATTCTCTCTAATTAGTCTCACATAAGATTTAAAATATTATGGCTTTCTAACACACATATTTATATGTAAAAACAACCTCTAGAATATGTACATTCGTGTCCAAGTAAGTTTCCTTATTAAAGTAGAATACCAAAATAAATCTTTTATTTTCTTTCCTTTTCACCTTTAACTTGGTCTCCAAGTTAACCACTTGAATAGGGAAATCAATTGTTTAAGATATTCTCATTCTTAATTTGAGTTAAATATCCCAACAATTTTAAAATCTTGATATCTCAATTACAAGAATTTATAACGGCTAGAGGGATTTACAATATTTAGATGATTTTCAAGCTCAAAACTACATATACTAAACTCTTCGAAAGTTTCACCATTTTTTAATGAGATTATTTCTTATGAATTTTGTGGGAAAATCTATTCAAATTCACGATATTCATTAGAATTTATAATTTTTTTTAAATTCATCAAAGTCTTGACCAACTTGCAGATAGTGATTGGAAGGCCTAGCCCTTGCGCCTATCCACTTGCCTTTAATACCTGCATGAATAACAAGAACGGCCAGCCTTGAAATGGCCGACTATTTCAAGAAAGACCTTTAACATCCGCCACATTGAGCTTCAATTCTCGTCAATTCAAACCTTTTGATTTGACTCCACATTTTTTTAACCTGATGAGAATTATTTTATTGAAAAGTAGCGACTGAATCTTGTTTCCGATACAGCACCATTGCGCCCCCCCCCCCCCCCCACCCCCCCGGTTAAAGAGAAAAAACTTCGACGCACTCAAGCAAACTCTTTTTATTTTTCCCTCAATTTTCAATTAATAATATATGTTTTTAGATGTCAATAGAGTATTGAAACTTCCAATTTATTAACTGCAGTAATTATAAAATAAAAATAGATATTCTATTTCTAATTTAATTGCTTTTCACCCTCTATTATTTATTCTATATTCTAATTTAATTGCTCAACGCCTATAAAGTATTAATCCTAAGATCAGGTAGAGTTTCTAGAGAAAAAAATTGAACACGTTCTCTTTATTAAAAAAGACATAAAATTAAATAATTTAAACTCTTAATTATTCTAATCATCTTAATTTGGTAAGAGGCTGTTTGGTTTTGATTATGGCTGTACAACTAAACGTCAAACCTCAAACCGAAATGAAACTGTAATTTTAAAATCGTTGGTTCGGATCCCTGCAGATCCGTCAACGTTTCAGGTTTGACCCAAATCGAATCGCTTTTAAATGGTTTGATTTAAGTTTCATTTTTCAAAACCCGAGCCAAACCGCCAAACAATTACAATTAAAATTTAATTTTTTAATTGCAAAAAAAAAAAAAATACAAAATTTTTTTGCTGCTTTTTTATTTTCAATTTTACACTCCACTTCAAATTTTTATAAACACTGCTTTCTGTATTTTTCTCCCGCCATCCCCAAGGCCCAAAAACCAAGCCCAACAAAGTGATAGTCTGATGGGAATAATACATAACTAAGGCTTTTAAAGTACACATTTTCAAAATTAAGAAACTTATGATTTTATTTCAAAAATCAGGTCATATTTAATTATGTATTTTATTGTTTATGGTCACAAATCACAATTTTTTAATCACAACTTATTATGGTCACAAGTCACAATTTTTTAAGTCACAAGTCACAAATCAAGTAATAAGTTTATGATTACAGTCATAATTTTTTAAGTCACAAATTTCAAATTTCGTAGGTCATTATTTTTTTCGATCGCAAATCTCGAGTCAATTGGTCACAACTTAACAAATTATGAGTCACAATTTCTTTATTGGTCACAAATCACAAATTTCATTAGTCACAATTTTTTTTTCGATCACAAATTTCGAATTTCATAGGTCACAATTTTTTTTTCGATTGCAAATCTCGAGTCAATTAGTCACAATTTCGTTATTGATCATAAATTTCATTGGTCACAATTCTTTCTTTGATACAAAATCCATAATTTTTTACGTTACAATTTTCACAAATCACAAATTTTATAGGTCACAATTTATAAAATTACTGGTCAGACTCATTTTTTTAGTCACATATTATCAATTTCAGTTGGTCACAATTTATTTCTTGATCACAAACTACAAATTTTATAGGTCACAACAATTAATTGGTGACAACTTATTTTTAGGTCACAATTATCCTTTATCACCCAACCAACCACCCACCCACCCACAACCACAGACAACCAACACCACCACCACCATTGACCATCCCAGCCACCGACCACCACCACCACACCTAACCTAACCACCAACCCACACCACTGTCACTTCCACCACCACACCCACCACCACAAAAAAACGTGAACCACCCTACCGTACCCCTACTCCTTCACCATCAACACCACCACCACCACCACCACCTGGCGACACCCTAATCACCTCCACAACCACCACAGTCACCACACCACCTCTAAATCACCTACCACTTCTCCACCATCACAGCCATCACCACCACCACCACTACTATCTAACGAACCCCAATCACCTCCACCACCACTACAGCTTCCGCAACACCTCCAAATTGCCCCCACCATCTCACTGCTACTGCCACACCTCACCAAAGCACCACCGTGACTACCACACATCACCATTATTAAGCACAACCGCCAAAACATATCACCAAACCACCGTACCACCATCACACACCGCCGCGCCACCACTGCGCACCATCAACACCACAATCAACCAAAGCGAAAAAAAAAAAACAAAAGGAGAAGGAAGCAGCGGCGCCGCTACTAGATCGAAGCAGCGACGTTGTTGCTAGATCGGAGGAGCTCTTTCGCTGTTGCTTGGAGGTACGCACCGAAGAAGGCACTTAGGTGCTGTTGTTGTAGATCGAAGTAGCAGCGGCGACGACGCTGCTCCCACGGAAGTGACGACGGAGCTGTGGTCGCCGACGAAATCTGTGTGGTGGCGCCACTGTGGATGGGGTGGGGCTTAAGGAGAGGCTGAGGGAGTTGAGAGAAATGATAGGTTTGAAGTGTAGTTGGTAAGTGAGGTAGGTTAAATAATTAATGAATTGAAAAAGTTAACCTGAATTTTGAATAGATATAGACAAAACCTGAATTTTGAATTTAGAACTTAATAAACATGGGACCATGTAATTTCCTCTACTCTGATAGACTAATACTAACTTAGTCGCTTTCCCGCAGCCTGCCCAGAAGAATCAAATTAGTTCCTGGCTTCCTGCACTTCCACAATCAAGATTTCATCTTCAATGCTCAAGCCCTAACTAGTTCATCAGCCATTTCTTCTGCTGCGGTGCGATCTGCACTCCTCGGTCCTCGCCGCACATTCTGTCTCCGGTGGAAATAACATCATTCACAACTTCTTTCAGCCGGTATTTTACAATGTTTCAATTGTTTAGATTTTGAAGCAATCTATGTTCGTTTCGGACTTCGATCTGACCTTTATTATTTTCTAGTTTTTTGCAAATCATTGAGGAATGACGAATCTGGAACAGAGCAGAAATTTCCCACACAACAACTAGATTTTTGTGTAAGCCGTGTTTTGTTCCTAATTTCGAGTAAGCATGAACTTGTATTTGGCCTTGTGTTCTTGTCATTTAAAGTTTTCTGGGCTAGTTTGTTGTATTGCATTGGCACTATGAGCTTTGAATCTAGTTTTGGGTAAGCCGTGTTTTGTTCCTAATTTCAAGTAAATATGAACTTGTATTTGGCCTTGTGTTCTTGTCATTTAAAGTTGTCTGCGCTAGTTTGTTGTATTGCATTGGCACTATGAGCTTTGAATCTAGAATTTTTCCCCAATTTCTATTGTAGATAAAATTTCAGATTTTTTTTTTAAAGCTTTTGGGGTATTAATGTTGGAATTATGGCATATTAGTGTTGTTACTTCTTGAAGCTAGAGCAGAAGAAATAAGGCTTGTAATTTATTAAATTTCCATGGGCATGCCTTTCTTTTGTACTAAAGATTCTTATGTATTGAATATTGACAAATTATTTTACAATTTCGAAGAATAGATTCCATTTTAGAACTTAGTGATCATGACAATGATGATATTAGACCAATTAAGATTGAAATTGTGGATATTAGTGAAAAAAAGAAGGCTCATAAGGGGCATAAAAGGTCTGAAATTTAGGCTCACTTTATTGAGCGTGATGATGGAAATGTAGAATATAATTATTGTGGACAGGTGTACAAATATCACTCCAAAAATGTTGACACTAGTATACTAAGAAATCATATAGAGGGGTTGTGCAAGAAGTATATATGACGTGAACCCCCTTGGTATATTGACCAAAAATTCCCACATTAATTGGAATCAATCAAGAAAGTTAAAATCGATATAAAGGACACCATAACCCAAGTTTAAATCTCACCCAAAATTCATAGGTTAAAGAACCAAGCCCAATGGATAAAGATTAAACAAAATTCAAGGTGGTGAAAATCATCAACATCACAAGAATACAATTACTCAAAATGAAGTTGACTAACTTCCAAGAATTTACAAGATGAAGGGAAGAATTAACTTACCCAAAGTGTTCTTGACACAATGCTCATTCAATGCTCTCAAACTAGGGTTCTTGACACAAGAGGAAATGTTAATATATTACAACATTTGGGCAAAGGTCAAAAATTGGATAATTGCACAAAAACCCCGCGTTTTTAGATTCAGTGTGTTTCGATCGACCGACACGGTCGATCGAAACAATTTCGATCGATCACCCGGTCAACCGAAGTGACACTTTCGGTCGAACGGGGATCAGCCGAACCCGCCTGAGGCTATCCTTAAGAATCCTGTAGACTTTCAGTCGACCAAGGGAACTTTCGGTCGACCGAAAGTTCCTGAACATCCACCTTTATGTAATTGACTTCAATCTTGCCCTCTTCGGATTGGATTTGATTTTGAAGCTTGCAAATGAGTCCCGCCAACGACTCCTGGGCCTTACTGACCCTTGACCTCGTCATTGGCCCAACTGGAATATGAATCGAGCGTTGACTTCCTGGATTCGTGGGTTGACCTCCTTGGTTCTCATCATCCCCTCCCTCTTGAAAAGGATTCGTCCTCGAATCTTCTCCTGCATCAAAAGGGGATAAATCAGAAACATTAAAAGAAGCAGATACATTATACTCACCAGGGAGATCAAGCTTGTAGGCATTGTCATTGATTTTCTCAAGAATTTGGAAAGGGCCATCACCGCGCGGCTGCAGTTTGGATTTTCTTTGCATGGGGAATCGCTCTTTCCTCAAATGCAACCATACCCAATCACCGGGCTCAAATGTCACCATTTTCCTGCCCCTGTTAGCACTGGATGCATATTGTTCATTCTTCTTTTCAATCTGGAGTTTGACCTTCTCATGAAGAGATTTGACCAACTCGGCCTTTCTTTTCCCATCCAGACTACTTCTTTCATCCATGGGCAATGGTATCAAATCTAAAGGAGTCAAAGGGTTAAAACCATATACAATTTCAAATGGAGAAAAGGAGGTAGTAGAATGAACACTACGATTATAAGCAAATTCAACAAAAGGTAAACATTCCTCCCAATTCTTTAGATTGCTTTTGATAATGGCACGGAGGAGTTGTGTTAAGGTTCTATTAACCACCTCGGTTTGGCCGTCGGTTTTGGGATGACAAGTGGTCGAAAACAAAAGTTTAGTTCCCAATTTTCCCCATAATACCTTCCAAAAGTGACTAAGGAATTTAACGTCCCTATCCGACACAATGCTCCTAGGGACCCCATGGAGTCGCACTATTTCCCTAAAGAATAGGTCGGCTATATGAATGGCATCATCATTTTTATGGCAAGCAAGAAAATGTGTCATTTTACTAAACCTATCTACAACTACAAAGATAGAATTACTACCCTTTTTGGACCTAGGCAATCCCAAAATGAAGTCCATAAAAATTTCTGTTCAAGGTTCACTAGGAACAGGTAGGGGAGTATACAGTCCGTGCGGGGCTACCTTGGACTTGGCCTTCTTACAGGTCACACACCTAGAACAAATCCTCTCAACATCTCTACGCATCTTCGGCCAAAAGAAATGCTCTTGTAAGATTTCCAAGGTCCTCTTTACCCCAAAATGGCCCATTAAACCCCCTCCCCCCCACATGTGCCTCCCTAACCAACAATTCTCTAAGGGAGCAATTAGGCACACACAGTTTGTTCTCGCGAAACAAAAATCCATCATGCCGATAAAATCTGTCACAGGCAATATTTTCACAGGCCTCAAATACACTAGAAAAATCGACATCATGTACATATAATTCCTTAATAATTTCAAAACCCAATAATTTAGCACTCATAGTAGAGATAAGGGCATACCTTCGAGAGAGGGCGTCGGCTACCACATTATCCTTACCTTGTTTGTACTTGATGACGTAGGGGAAGGTCTCTACGTACTCCATCCACTTAGCATGTCTTTTGCTTAATTTACCTTGCCCCTTCAAGTGTTTTAACAACTCATGGTCTGTGTGGATAACAAACTCCCTCGGCCACAGGTAATGACTCCATGTCTCCAATGCTCGCACTAACGCGTAGAGCTCCTTGTCATAGGTTGGGTAATTCAAAGTGGCTCCGTTGAGCTTCTCACTAAAATAGGCAATTGGCCTCTTCTCTTGCATCAATACCGCTCCAATACCTATTCCTGAAGCATCACACTCAATCTCGAAAGTTTTGTCAACGTTAGGCAATGCTAAGACAGGTGCAGTGCATAATCTTTCCTTAATAACATTAAATGCATTTTCTTGGGCTACCCCCCAATGGAACCCAACATTTTTTTTAACAACTTCGGTAAGTGGCGAGGCTAAGGTTCTAAAATCTTTAACAAAGCGCCGATAGAAACTATCCAAGCCATGAAAACTTCTTACCTCTGTAACACTCTTGGGAGTTGGCCATTCCTTAAGGGCTCTAACCTTTTCCTCATCAACTTCTACTCCCTTGGTGCTAACAACAAACCCAAGAAAAATGACGCTTTCCATGCAAAAATGACACTTGCTGAGATTGACATATAATTTTTCTTCTTTCAAAATCGAAAGCACACACCTCAGGTGTTCTACATGATCTTTAAAATTCTTGCTATAAATTAGAATATCATCAAAATAAACAACCACAAATTTTCCAATAAATGCACGCAAGACATGATTCATTAATCTCATGAAAGTGCTTGGTGCATTAGTCAGTCCAAATGGCATGACCAACCATTCATACAAACCATGTTTAGTCTTAAATGCGGTCTTCCATTCATCCCCTTCCCTCATCCTAATTTGATGGTACCCACTCCTTAAATCAATTTTGCTAAACATGCGAGACCCATGCAACTCATCTAACATGTCATCTAACCTGGGGATGGGATGACGATATTTTACCGTTATATTGTTGACGGCTCTACAATCAAGAACATCCTGTAGGTCCCATCCTTCTTGGGCACTAGGAGCACGGGGACGGCACAGGGGCTCATACTCTCTCGAACGTACCCCTTGCTCATCAACTCCTCAATTTGTTTTTGGAGCTCCTTAGTTTCCTCCGGGTTGCTTCGATAGGCGGGCCTATTTGGGATGACTGCACCAGGGATGAGATCAATTTGATGCTCGATGCCTCTAATGGGTGGAAGACCACTAGGCATCTCCTCCGGAAAAGTATCTTGAAATTCCTGCAACAAGGAAACAACTAAATCGGGGAGGGAATTGTGAGATTCGTCAAGTGTAAGGAGAGATTCATTGTACACTAACAAGAGCACTTGTTGATTTCTTTTTAAAGCTTTTTCGACATCTCCCTTACTGGCATAGAAATTCACCCTTTTTTTTCTCCCTCTCTCCGCCTCATTTTTTTTTATCACTCTCCCCCTCACCTTTTTCTTCCCCCTCTTTCCAACCACTCGGGTTAATCAACTCTCTTTTTTCTCTCTCTTCAACCTCCCTCTTGAGTTTCATTTGATCTTTATATACCTCCTCCGGACTCAAGGGCAATAAGACCACTGGCTTCCCATCCACTTGGAAGCTATACCTATTTTTTCGCCCATCATGAATCACTCTTCGATCATATTGCCATGGTCTTCCCAAGAGAATGTGAGTAGCTTGCATGGGCACAACATCACAAAGTACTTGGTCACTATAAGTGCCAATGTGAAAGGTAAGAAGGACTTGTTTAGTCCCCCTCACCTCCCCATAGTCGCTCAACCATTGTAGCTTGTAGGGGCTTGGGTGTTTCTTCGTTGATAACTTCAACCTCTCCACCATGCTAGTACTAGCCACATTTGTACAACTCCCCCCATCAATAATAATACTGCATGCTATACCGTTAACGAGGCACCGGGTATGAAAGATATTTTCTCTTTGCTTTTCTACCTCACCAATTTTGGGTTGGGCATTGAGAGCCCTTATGATAACCAAGGACTTAGGTGGGCTAACTATCCCTTCCATTTCATCACTATCACCCTCATTTACCACCAAATTTTGCCCTTCCTCACTCTCATCTTCGGAATACCACTCCCCGTTTCGAACGACCATCACTCTATTATTTGGACAATCATGAGCATAATGCCCCCTACCCGACACTTGAAGCATTCAACATCCCTACTTCTCGAGGGGGTGGAACCGACATTGGGCTTGTCCTTATGGACCACAATTTCCTTCCCCTTGGGTGGCCCATTCTTCTCCATAGGAGGTGCCCTATCACTCCTTTCATTGCCCCATCGAGATTTCCAAGTGGAACTAGAGCTCCCGATGTATTTTTCTTGCCCCTTTTTCTTGAATTGATCCTTCTTCCTCAATTGATCCTCCACTTTGATAGCCATGTGCACCAACTCCTCCATCTCCACATAATGGTGCAATTCCACGACATTGGCTATCTCTCTATTCAACCCACTAAGAAATTGAGCCATAGTGGCCTCCCTATCTTCCTCTATATTTGCTCTCATTAGGGCCTTCTCCAATTCTTTATAATAATCCTCCACACTCCTAGTCCCTTGCTTAAGAGTTTGCAACCTTTGATATAACCCTCTATAGTAATGATTGGGCACGAACCTCTTCTTCATGAGGCTCTTCAACTCACCCCATGTGTTCACACCTCCCTCAAAGTTCCTCCTCCTTGTGAGCAATAAGTTATCCCACCAAGCTAGCGCGTAGTCGGTAAATTCTACCACCGCTAGCTTGACCTTCTTCTCCTTGGAGTACCTATGACATTCAAAAATTAACTCCATCTTCCTTTTCCACTCCAAGTATGCATCGGGATCACTTTGCCCATGAAATGAAGGGATCTTCAACTTGATACTACCAATATTGCCATCTACCCGTCTCTACCTTTATGCTCCCTCGGATATTCCCGATCAAATTCTCGATAATGGCGCCCTCCTCTATTCCTACCCATGTTCCAATTTTGGTCACTGCCCCCGTCACTTTCAACCTCATCCACATCCTCATCCCTAACTCCTCTCCTGTTTCCCCTCCTTTCAACATTACCCCTAGGAGGTGGATCCGCCCTCCTTGCCTCTAACCGTTCCAATCTCCCTCCTATTGCCTCCATTTGCCTCATCATCATAGCAGTCGCCTCCGCTTGTCTAGTCATGCCAACCGAAAGGGTTTGTAAGGTATCCCGCATTTCTTGAGTCTGGGCATTAGAATCTTGCCCACTTGAAGTGTGTGCATTAGCCATAAAGTGCAAGTGTCCTCACAAGATAATTTTCTCTCGTGTTTCACTCCAAATAGGCTTTTACCCTCAATTGAACTCACCACTCTTTCCTTTTTCCACTCACAAGTTCCCTTATCAAGTGTTTCCAAGGAAGGTAACCAACTAGATCGAGACAATTAATCCTTATGACGTCAAAGAATAATCCACCACCGAACAAGAAGGGATTTTAAAGTGACTAGACTCAATAGCAAGTGGAATTTCTTTGCTTACTACTATACATGGGATATGAGAAGAGAACTGGATTTATGTGACAAGGTTTTCAAGGGTTGGATCACAATGTAATTGGTAATGGAACAAGTTGCCAAATTAGGAGCAATTCAATATTTGCAAACAAGACTTAACATGAAGTTTTCCTGTGGGACATTTTATCAAACACCATGCATGCACACATTGAGTAGCATAGGAATTTTCTTTTTTGAAAGTGTTTGTCCAAATGTACCCTAACCAATCGAATATGACACAACAATGACCCAATGGGGAGGGATCAACCAAGGCCCAAGATAATATCAAATATTGTGTAATTTTCGTTTTTTTTTTTTTTTTTTTGGAACAACAACAACAACAAGAAGTTAAAGATAGATATATCAATTTTAGAGCCAAGTTCTGATAACAAATGACGTGAACCCCCTTGGTATATTGACCAAAAATTCCCACATTAATTGGAATCGATCAAGAAAGCTAAAATCGATATAAAGGACACCTTAACCCAAGTTTAAATCCCACCCAAAATTCATAGGTTAAAGAACCAAGCCCAATGGATAAAGATTAAACAAATTTCAAGGTGGTGGAAATCATCAACATCACAAGAATACAATTACTCAAAATGAAGTTGAATAACTTCCAAGAATTTACAAGATGAAGGGAAGAATTAACTTACCCAAAGTGTTCTTGACACAATCCTCTTTCAATGCTCTCAAACTAGGGTTCTTGACACAAGAGGAAATGTTAATATATTACAACATTTGGGCAAAGGTCAAAAATTGGATAATTGCACAAAAACCCCGCATTTTTAGATTCAGTGTGTTTCGGTCGACCGACACGGTCGACTGAAACAATTTCGGTCGATCACCCGGTCGACCGAAGTGACACTTTCGGTCTAACGGGGATCAGCCGAACCCGCCTGAGGCTATCCTTAAGAATCCTGCAGACTTTCGGTCGACCAACCTGAACATCCACCTTTATGTAATTGACTTCAATCTTGCCCTCTTCGGATTGGATTTGATTTTGAAGCTTGCAAATGAGTCCCGCCAACGACTCCTGGGCCTTACTGACCCTTGACCTCGTCATTGGCCCAACTGGAATATGAATCGAGCGTTGACTTCTTGGATTCTTGGGTTGACCTCCTTGGTTCTCATCAATCTATTTAGGTTTCAGGGCAAAAAAACAGAAGAAACTGAGTTTCTCTACTAAATCAAAAATTGATGATGGTGATAATGGTGTACATACAATCACTTTTACTCATAAAGAGGTTAGAGAACAAATTATTAAGTACTCATTTGCACGAAGAATTGGATGCATGGCAACAAAGAACCAATAGTGTTTCATCAATATTTGGAGGAGGTTCAGGCATTCGATGACTCCGAGAGAGCAGTTGAAGGTAATATGACATTATTTACTTTTCAATATATTTTCTCAATTTTATGCATTTTGTTTTTTGTTGTTACTAACGAATTCATTTGTTCTTTTTTTTTATTATTTTTTTGGTATTGATGCGGATCGATTTTGTCAATCGTTTCATCGATAGATAGGCCCCCCCCCCCCCTCCCCCGTTTGGTTACCTTGAACCTGTGATACCTGCAAAAGGAGGAGGAATTTCTCCCCGTTTTACCTCCGACGTGAGAATCAATACACGGGATTTAAGAGATATATTCATATATAAAGAAAGAGAGAGAGAGAGAGAGAGAGAGAGAGAGAGAGAGAGAGAGAGAGAGAGAGAGAGAGAGAGAGAGAGAGAGAGAGAGAGAGAGAGAGAGAGAGAGAGAGAGAGATATCATTTGTAACCTGTATATCGCGTATTTATAGGTCTTGAACCATAACCGCCCATTAAGGGATGATAGACACTTATTTAGGGATAATTACCATCCATCAAGGGATAAGGATCCCCCATTAAGGGATAATGTCCGCTAATTAAGGCGTGATAATTGCCCATTAATAATGGAGTTACTATGTAGTTGGATTTCCCTCTTACCACGTGTCAAGAACTGATTGGATGGGATAACTGATCGTCCATCGTATATCGTGGTTGTTGATAATTTAGTTGATCGAGACATAATTCGATTGTTACCACACTGCCACGGAGTGATCGAATCGAATAATCATAGGTCATAATCGAATGTCCATAAGTTGTAATCGAATGTACATCGGTCGTATCACATGTGTTTTTATGGTGAGTATCAATAGCCCCCTTGAAGGATCATTATTCTTGTGCCAGAGAATTATGATCTTTCAATTGCTTTTCAAGTGCGAACGTCCCAAACTTTTCAGGCATAATAATTGATCAAACCTTTTATGAGTATTTCTATGTTTAAATGTGACCTTCAATAGCCCAAGTCGTTTTCTGCTTTGTTCATGAAAAAGTTTCTGTTGATCATTTCTTATCGATCGAAGCTTCCATAGTGATGAAGTCTTGAAATTGATAGTTGACTTTGTTAATTTTTTTTATACTTTGATGCTTCACTTATGATGAAGTCTTAATGCTTTGCTTGTGACAAAGTCTTTATTGATCGATGCTTCGAGCGTGATGAAGTCTTAATGCTTTTCTCGTGACAAAGTCTTTTATGATCGTTTTTTAGCTATCGATGCTTCGCGCGTGACGAAATCTTTTATGCTTTGCTTGTGACAAAGTCTTTTATGATCGTGTTTTAGCGATCAATGCTTCGCATGTGATGAAGTCTTTATGTTTTGCTCGTGACAAAGTCTTTTATGATCGTTTTTTAGCGATCGATGCTTCGCTCGTGACGAAGTCTTTATGCTTCGCTCGTGACGAAGTCTTTGTTAATCCTTGTTTCGCTCGCAACGAAGTCTTTTATAGTTTCACTCCTCGAATAATAAGAATATCATGAGCTTGAACTCACCTCATGTCTGCATTTTCTTGAGCAGATCAAAAAAATAACCAAGAATTTAAGGAAATCCTTGCCTCAATCAGAGAGTTTTAATCTATGACGATCATCCACGCTTCGACCTCGAAAACAATATTTGTAGTTTGAAATAGATTCACCGGTCACTACATAAGGTTTTAAACACTCGCATCTATCTTGACGGCAATTGCTGGAGGAAGTTTTGACTTCGTACAATTTAGTTAAGCTTTTGAAATTTGTAATTGCCAACACGGCTAGCCCAATAGGAGGAAAAAGAGGAGCAAAGAGAGCAATGTGAGAACAAATCCCAGTCCAAAAGAACTAATTTCAGCCCATAAAAGATATGAAATTGTGTTGCGAGGGTTCATCGAGCTACAAATATACGACCCATGGTGGCTGCTAGCCCTTTTTTTGATTGCATTCTTTCCCTGTGACTCCATTGTCCATTGATTGTGGGATTTACAGATTTAGAGGCGGAATATCACGGCACAATGCAAATTTTATCCATTTCAAATTTTGTATTAATAACACGGTCAGACGAAATTTTTTGCTTCATGTGACCATTTTACCTGACTTCTTCCATCTTTGAATTGGAACACTTCTCAGGTACTTTACCAAAAAGATAGAATATATTCATCCATTTTGCAAAGATTGATGGTTGGATGACTTGGTTTTGTTTCCACTTAAAGTATAGCCAGAACAGTTTCTGAATTGGAAGAACCATAATGCAAGTCATAATGGCGACACTTTCTAAAATTCTCTACAATAATTCTTAGTTGATCTTCCGTTAGTTCATGGTTGAGATATTCCCTCAAACGGTAGATAATGCCTCACATTGGAGTAAATTTGAACTGGTAATATCGTCGAGCGTAAAAATTATTTTTGTATTTCCTTCCACAAATCATTTCTAGTTCACCCTGATATATACAATCATCCAAAGATTTCAAGGAAAATCAGAAATTCCCATTAATACGAGCAACATAGAGTTCGAGGCTGAAACCTAAAACCGGTATGGTGCCACCGCGGTATGAAGATGGCGATGATCGTCTCCGGGGGACAAGGCAACCTGTAGAAGCCTCAATATTCATGATCGGTGTTTGCAACTCCTCGAGTAGATCCAGAAATGACCAAGGATTTAAGCAACCAATTAGAAAATAATCCCACCAAGATGGCTATAAAATCTAAAGAGAGCTTAAAGCTCATATCCAATTTCAAATGAAACTTGGGATTCCGGCTTAGGATAATCACATGGAAATAGCAATTCAATATGTTGCAATTTACTTCAAATTAGGAAATGGCTCAGATTAGCACATCACAGAATATAATATCAGCCTTAAGTTTGTGAAGTGAAGTATAAACTGCTAGAGGTTCCACTTCCATTCCTTAAACTTCAGAATCAATTCTATTCCTTATAAAAGAAACTTGTGTATGCAATTCCATCACTTGTATTTTTCCGAGATGATGTAAATGACTGTGGAGTCCATCCTTCTTTAGAACCAACTCTATTATAGTAACCTAAAGGAAAACTCAGCAGTGAATGCCTCATGAAACCTTCTTCATCTCTTACCTCTTATTTCCATGGGGAAAGTGTTCGATGTTGAGTAGAAGCCTCGGCCACAACCTTGTTTTTTCGACTAGGGATATCTTCCAAGGAATTTTGAGGTATTCTTTTGCTTTCAAGGGTTCCCAATCCACTCTCAAATCACAGTAACCTGTCGGAAGTACCTCGACATCATCTCCAAAGATATCCTGGGTCCAAGCACCATCATTAAGGGTTGCGTCATAGGCAGTCCTGAACAAACAAATTGAGTATGCATTGTAGTTTTATTCGAGAGTCTGATTATTACCAATAATAATAGTGACACATACCATTACTGGGTATTTCAATGCTTATTTGTATTCTAATGGGATAACCCCGAAAACGTAACACTAACTCCATAGGTTTTATAAATGCACATACTTCAATGATCGATGCTCAATTTCGTTCATGCTATTCACTTGATATTAGAAAGAAATTATAAGATGGCATCTTAGCAGTTGTTAAACATAATTTAATGGGTTAAGAAGGTACAAATTTGGTCTAAGTTAATATAAAATGAGGGCAGATGATATGTCTATGATGATCAAAGGCTTAAAATGTGTTTGTTAAATAGATGAATTATAGAATCAACCAATCCACAAATCCCACGTGATACGTTACCATGTATAGCAAATTTTGATAAATTTACATTAGGAATAGGAATTGAAAATAGTGAAGCCACTGAATCTTTATTACAGTGACATAAACTGAAATCAAATTAAGGTTACCGTAACTTAATCAAATCCAATATAATGTCAATAAATTAATGATATAGCTTTAAAAGCTTTCCATTCTTCGATAGAATCAAATGAATTCCATGCATGAAAGCATGAGGTATTTAATTAACGCCAGCAGGGAAAATAATAACAAAACACAGTGAGTGACTAGAGGCTCAGCCATTGTAAATCTCAAAGTGCAAAACTGGCGGAGTATGGTCAAAAGAGCAGCATTTAGCAATTATGCGGATAAATAAGGAGAACTTGCTATCTAGTAGATGGTTGCCATAAACTTATGCTATAATTTTAAAATGAATGTGAAGTATGCTTCACACAAGCAAAAGAGAAATTTGGCCATGGACATAAGAACAGAAATGAGAACGAAATAAAAAGATTACTCCCCTTTCTTTCTCGTTTCTGCAGCTCTTGGTTGTGCTTTGGTTGCAGACTGGTGACATGAGTGTGTCTGCTCCGATAGAGATAAAATATTCCTTAGCAAGTCAAGCAATAGAGATTTATATAGATCCAATGATCTTGCTAAATGAAAACTCAAAAGCCCAGAGTCAAGGTGCACTGGCTGTACATTGACTATAGCAGCATAAGTTGTAAATGGATCTCCATCATGGTTGACCTCCACAATCTTGGGTTGAGAAACTGCTGGAATTTCATTGTGCCTCCTCTCGGGATCGATTCGCACATTTCACTTGGAGAGATTAAGAGGAATCACAGCCATATGATCAAGATTGTAACCGAATATTCCAATGATAGTATGAGCAATGCAGAGTTGTGGAGTTAATCCTTTATTTGCCGGCTCTATTAATCAAAAAAAAAAAATTCTTCTTTGTTTCTTTCTGTCTCCGGGTCCCCAATTAGGTTTAAAAAATTGTTTTGATAGAAATTGATCTTTGAACAACATGATTTTTTTATTAGTTTCCCACAGACGACGCCAATGATGCGGATCGATTTTGTCAATCGTTTTATCAATTAGATAGGCCCCCTATTTGGTTACATTGAGCCTGTGATACCTGCAAAAGGAGGTTGGAACCTGTATATCGTGTATTTATAGGTCTTGAACCATAACCGCCCATTAAGGGATGATAGACACTTATTTAGGGATAATTACCACCCATCAAGAGATAAGGATCCCCTATTAAGGGATAATGTCCACTAATTAAGGCGTGATAATTGCTCATTAATAATGGAGTTACCATGCAGTTGGATTTCCCTCTTACCACGTGTCAAGAACTGATTGGATGGAATAACTGATCGTCCATCGTATATCGTGGTCGTTGATAATTTAGTTGATCGTGACATAATTCGATCGTTTCCACTCTGCCACGGAGTGATCGAATCGAATAATCGTAGGTCGTAATCGAATGTCCATAAGTCGTAATCGAATGTACATCGGTTGTATCGCATGTGTTTTATGGTGAGTATCAGGTATGAAGATGAATTATGTGTAATAGCAAAAGATTAATCATGTGTAATAGCAGAAATATTGCACCAATAAATAATTAAACTAGAATGTGACAGGTTGGTAAACTTTAGCTAGTTCAATTCTATGTTATGTACTTCTCTTTTGTTGCTAGTTAACTATAATATAATTCTTTTTTTGTATTTAAAATTAAAATGTAGGGAGACATGGTAATCAAAGATTGAAGCAATTGAGCATTGCACAATGTCAAAGGAAATTACCATCAGGTAAAATATTTTAGAATTGTATTGGAAGTTGCTTATTTTGTATCTATTTTGGAATCAATAAATCTATTTTGTAATGTTGTGATCACTAGTTTGTGCTTTTGTGTTATCTATTAGGTTTTTTTGATATTATTGTGATAATTTGCTTACGTTTGTGCCTTTGCCTTTGTATCTATCTTAGAAGTTGTTTACCTATATGTTTTAACTTTGTTAGTCTTATTACATTTATCCGTAATGTCTTTGGATTATTTGCAATTAATTTTGATGTCTTCATTCAAAATTCTATTTCAATAGGTATTTTAACTCGATCTACATATATTAATTTAGTTTCGTTTGCAAACCGCGGTTTAAAATTGCTCCAAATCGCAAAAAATGGTTTGATTTGATTTGGTTTAAGAAATGAAATGGTTTGGATTGGATTGGAAAAAAGTCAAACCACTTTAAACAGTTTGGTTTGAAAAAATATCAAAAATCACTCAAATCAAACCGTTTATACCCCTAGTTTTGATAGTTTTGAAGGAATTTTGAGTTGTTTGGGAGATTATGTGATTGAAAAGTTGTTAAACGATAAAGGATCATATATATTGTACAGCTCAAAATGAATTTTGAGGGAAATGGTAGAAAATATGAAATGGACCAAACAACTAACAAGCTCTGAATTTGGTGGACCAAAATCTTGTACACTGCTGCGTTCTCTTTGTCGTTTTTCAGTCGTTTTTCGTTTTCCTTTTCCGAAAACGCGGAAAACGCATTCTCTTGCGTCGTTTTCGAGAAAAAATTTCGAAAACGTTTTCCAAATTTTGTAAAGGAAATGGAAAACGCAGAATTCACGTTTTCTGCGTTTTCTATTCATTTGAACTAAAAAAGAAAAACGCGCATTTTCCCGTTTTTCACGTTTTTGTTTTTAAAAAAAAATCCTAAAAAATTTGAAATTGGTCAAAATTTGTCATTTTAATTACATTATTGGTCCCCGATTTTCAAAATTTGTCATTTTAATCCTCAAATTTTGAAATTTCTTTCGAGAATACCGTAATTTATTTGCAACTTAGGTCCTTCAACTTTAGATTTTCTTGCACATTAGTCCACAAATTTTACTTTTCTTTCAATTTAGTCCTTAGGTGTATTTGCTTTATAGGTCATTGTCTTCAAATATGTATAACTTTTGATCTACAACTTCGAATTGCACTCCATTTTTTTCGTCGAACTCCAAATTCAACAATCTTTTTTATGATGTATCATGTGCTCAATTATTAAACTTTTCTTTTTAACTTTTGTATTGTAGAAAATTAGGACATCATTGATAAACGTATGGATTTTTGAACTTTTTTGACATAACCAAATATGACATCTCTATTTCATTTATATTTTGTATATCATATATGTATGAATGTTGAATATATGTGTGTGTGTGTGTATATATAATCACATGTAAGATAATTACAAGTGCACAAAGTGTTTGTTTGGTATTATTTAAAAAGAAAATTTTTCAAATGAATAGTAATATTTAGGGGAATTGATGATTGAGATTTAATTGAAAAGTAAAATATTGTGGACCTCACTTTTAATGAGAATCAAACAAGGGCAAAGTAATTTTCTGAAAAAAATTCAAACAGAACGTGTTTTCCAGCATTTCATTTTCGAGAACAGTTTTCAGAAATAACAAGTCAAACGCTTTTTCAGCAATTTTGAAAACATTCAGAGAAAATGAAAATCAAAAAATATTTTTGAAAATGAAAACAGAAAATTGAAATATAAAGAGAACGCAGCCTTAACGTCTCCATTCTTTTCCTGTGTGTCCATATTCATTTGATATCCTGAACTGAGATTTTAATAAAATTTTTAATTCTTCTAAATTCAGGTATCATTAGCTGAGATTTTAATGGATCTTAATAACTCGTTAAAATTTGTGTAATCCCAACAAGGATTTTAATGAATTTCAATGAAATTCTTTTAAAATTTCACAATTGTTAATGCAATACTTATGAATTTAGCGAAAATCTATTAAAATGTATAAAATTCATTAAAATTTATATAATATTTTAATTAAAAGACACTAAAGTAATAGTACTTTCTTGAAGTTTTTTTCCTTTAAATAATTAGACGAACGTCACAGTTTCACAGTTACTTTCATACATACTAAAATTCTCAAGAAAATCCGCGAAAAATGGCTGAGAAAAGCAAGATTTTGATCATCGGAGGAACTGGGTACATCGGAAAATTCATAGTTGAAGCTAGTGCAAAATCTGGGCACCCAACTTTTGCTTTGGCTAGAGAGAGCACAATTTCTGATCCTGTTAAGGGCAAAATCATTGAGGGCTTCAAGAATTCTGGTGTCACAATACTAACTGTAAGGATATATAATTTTTTTACTTTTTTATTTTATTTTTTGTCAATTATTTATTTTGTGTTCATGAATGAATGTGAAAATTCACAGGGTGATTTATATGATCATGAGAGCTTGTTGAAGGCTATAAAGCAGGTGGATATTGTTATATCAACCGTGGGTCAACTTCAGTTAGCCGATCAAACTAAGATCATTGCTGCCATTAAAGAAGCTGGAAATGTTAAGGTTAGTGTGGATTTGATTGTTTTCAACCAAGGATGGATATGTCATTAACCAGAAAATGAGATTCTTCAATTTTCCAGAGATTTTTCCCTTCGGAGTTTAGCACTGATGCATATCGTGCTCGTGCAGTGGAGCCAGCGAAGTCTGCATATGCAACCAAGGCCCAATTCCGCAGAGCCGTTGAGGCGGAACGAATTCCTTACACCTATGTGTCGTCCAACTTCTTCGCTGGCTATCTTCCGGCATTGATACAGCCGAGAGCCACTGCTCCTCCGAGAGACAAAGTAGTCATCGTAGGAGATGGGAATGCCAAAGGTACTTGAAACAAATCGATAAATGACATTTATCGAACCGCATTTCCGATCCTATTCAATAAACTAGGATAACTTAGAGACGAGATCTACAGTCTCATTTGATTATGTCATTGGCTGTGTCCTCCGAAAAAAATTGACACATCACCGTATTTATTCTTACTAACAATTAGAAAAATGTTAATCCGGTGATGTATCAATTTTTAGTGGTGAGAACGTGACCGCACGGAGAGAATAAGGGCCGATCCAAATTCGTTCCCAAAAATTTTATCCGGTCTGGATCCGTCCCGCGATCCGCCATTTCTTTGGACGGATTGGGGTTCAGGTCGGGAGCGGATCGAGATTTTCCGAATCCGAGCCGATCACCGGATCGAATTTTTCTCACCATCTTTAACTGAGACAACAAATCTTAACTCGATAACTTTCCTTGATTGATACCTATGGCATTACACTTGTCTTGTACAAGGTTGTCTAATCAAAGACATTATCTCATCGTCCCTTGTGTGCTTTATTCCCTCGAGTTTCGTGTTTGTAGCTGTCATCAATTATGAAGAAGATATTGGCACCTATACCATCAAGACTGTGGACGATCCAAGAACATTGAACAAGATCCTTTACATCAAGCCTCCTAAGAACATATATTCATTCAATGAACTTGTCGCCTTGTGGGAGAAAAAGATTGGCAAAACTCTGGAGAAAGAATATGTGTCCGAGGAACAGCTTCTGAATCAAATCCAAGGCAAGCAAAGCAATTCTACTCTCATTGAATTCTTGATATTCTTTTTCACTACTTCATGAAAACTTGGACGAATTCGTGTTCTTGTTCTCATGCGTCGTTGCAGAATCTCCGACCCTTGACAAGGTCATACTTTCAGTGAACCACTCGATTATTGTGAAGGGTAGCCAGACCTATTTTGAGATTGAGCCATCGTTGGGGGTGGAAGCTACGGAGCTCTATCCAGATGTCAAATACACCACAGTTGAGGAGTATCTCGATCGATTTGTTTGAGAATTGAGAAGTTCCTTAATAAAGTTGCGAACTTCCCAGGTTAACTTCTATATGAAATGTTTGGTCCGTTGGAGGTTCAGTTGTTGAATGACTTTGTTTTGTGATGCTGTCGGTTTTCCTTGAATAATTCAGCATTGTTGCCGAATAAAAAGATATCGTAAATTTTAAAATTGCCAAGTGCAGTCAATTATTTTTGTGCTTCTTAAAACATGCCAGTGTCTAAAAACTTGGAGGAATAGCAGCTTAAAAAGTTGAATTCAATAATAATTATTTCTAATAGTATAATTGTTGATTTTAACTAAAAAATATAAAAAGTAAATTTAATTTAATTTAATTTAGAGATTTGAAAGTTTTTGTTGGGAAAAATATTAATTTTCCTCACCTACACTTCTGATATCAATTGTTGGGACAAATAATCAATTGTCCAAACATACCACGCGGAACAACATAAACCAAAATGACAAACAAAGAAAAAAATAACAAGAATTTAACGTGGTTCAACTGATAGCTGACAAGCACAGGAGAAGAACATTTTTTTTTTTTACGATTAAAAAAAAAAAAAAAAAAAAAAGAACAACAAACATGTTTCCTTTTTCTCTCCAACTTCTCTCTCTCACGCAGGTCTCTCACGTCAATTCCTTTTTTTTTTTTCACTACACTGCCTCTTCAATTGAACCATGTGCATATATAATAAATTGTCCTCAAGACCTTACCTAATTGCAATTGTATTCTCTTATTATTTTTCTTATATAATAATACCAACAATATTTTATTCCTTTTCCAATTTATATTATATATACAAAGAAAAAAAATCCTAATCTAGTTTGACAACTTTTTCATTTCTTGTCAAACAAAAATTATTTATTCCATAATTTTTAGTCAATTCCACTAGTTTTATCATTGTTATAATCTTGAATACTTTTATTTAATACTATTTGTACAAACATGCTTTGCATATTAATTGTCCATGTAAAGTAAATATTTAAAAATTATGTCTGGCAAAAATTTCAACATTTTCTCAAAAAAATTAGTCAAACATGCAAGACAAATAGAATTAAGAAAAGTTAATAATTTTTAAAGTTTTTGAAATGATATTGTACTCTCTCAATTAAAACCTTCGCTAGATTCACTTATTTGATGAAAGCAAATATGATCTTCACATTGAGAACAACGTTGATAATATTCGAGAATAAATGATAGGTTTTATTTATATAATATTTGTGGCCCAAGTCTTGGGCGATTTAATCGAATGAGAATACAACTTTTTCTTCAAAAAAAAAAATGAGCAAAAAAATTGTGAATGAAGATTTAATATCAAGGTATTTCTCCTTCATCACAAAGTTTGGGACTTGTAAGAATTCAACAATGCATAAATTTGATAATTTCAGTGAGATATCATCTTCAATCTCATCAGTTTTGTTGTATATCATGAAACTGATTTCAATTTCATCGTGTACATTTGAAAATGTATAATTACTATTGGTCTAATCTTTTCATGATAAAGTTGATATATTTTCCCGTTCTGAAGCGTGAGAATAAAATTTTCAATTGTGACCCAAAATATTGTAACAAGAATCTAGCATTCTACAAGTACTAAAAAACACAACATGTTAGTTTAATATCAAAAAATTGTTAAAATAAAGATAAACAAATATAATGGAAAATATCACATCTTCATTAATATAGGTCCTATAATGTTAGGATCGATCATTCGTTCAATTTTATGGAAGCTTTCGTGATTTTAGATTGCATCTGCTCTTATGAGTCTCCTCCTACTCTCCTCTCATATATCTATATTATCCATATACTAATTTAAAAGTCCTTTAGAGAAATTTTTTTGGACCATTTTACCCTCAAATCTTTTTAATAATTTTATATTCACTTTTAGTTTTAATTAATGTACATTTTAGTTATTTTATTTCTTTTTACTTTCGTATTGTCTATAAAAATATTTTACAATCACATACAACTTAAAAAGTCTCTCTCCCTCCCTCCCTCCCCATAGAGTTTTATATTAGTAGAGGTACATACCCTAGGGTTTTTGTCTACCGCCTTATAAATCCAGTCGATTGGATTTAGTCGGACGTCCAACGACTTGCATGTGTGGTGGCGATGATGGAGTTCTGGTTTCTCATTCTGTTTATTCATTTTTTACAAGATTTTCTCGGTATTATTGGTTTCTTGCAAAAGGGGTCTTCTTGTTAAATTTCAATTCTCCATCAATACACATGGCAAACCCTGATCTATCAAAATTGTGAGAGGCTTTGTATTTGTCTAAGGAAGAAGGTCCCATACACTGCATCCAGGACGAACTTCTCATTGAAGGGAAAACAAGAGTTGATCGGTGTTTATTTGGAAAAATCTTGGGGGTGCTCGCAGTGAACAAGGAAGGTCTGCACAACATGTTCAGGCTCATTTGGGGCACCAAACACTAGTTTCTGTGGAGCAGCATGAGGGATTCAATACTTTCATCTTCACGTTTGGGTCTCCTTCTGATACCAAACCGGTTTATGCAGGCGGTCCTTGGTCCTTCAACAAAAACCTAATTATCCTAGCAAAAATGACTAGACTTGGGGATGTGGTGTTCACCTGTTTTTCCTTTGCCTCATTCTGGATTCAAATGAAGAATGTTCCGCTTGCATTGGCAACAGAACAATGTGTACGGTAGTGGGGACGATCTCTCGAAGCTGTGGAGGCAGTTGATCTTGCGGGACCGGGTATTCGACTTCGGGTAAGTATTGATATCACTAAACCTCTTACGAGAGCCATTCGTGCAAGAGCAGGTGATCCCCCCATCTGATTTTTTTATTTTTGCTCCAATATGAAAGACTTCCTGAGTTTTGTTTTCGGTGTGGGATTCTTGGACATAAGGATGTTGAGTGTGAAATGATTATACTTGGGACTGTTTCTGGAGTAGGAGATGTGTATGCCTAATTTAATTTTCGAGTATTAGAGTGCATTTGAACCAGGTCGACTAATTACCGAAAATGCTATTATTGCTTTTGACTGTATGCATACAATGGAAAAAAAGAACTTTGGATGCAGAGGTAGTCTTGTACTTAAATTGGATATGAGTAAGGCCTATGACCGAGTTGAATGGAGTTTTGTTATGGTTGTTATGTCCAAAATGGGATTTTCGATGAGATGGAAGGATCTTATTTTCTAGTGTATGAGTACTTCAGGCTCTTCTTTTATTATTAATGGGCAGATACAAGGCCGAGTGGTCCCCTCTCATGGTCTTCGATAAGGCTACCCTCTTTCATCGTATATCTTTCTTTTTTGTGCTGAAGCATTTTCTAGACTTCTATTAAAGGAAGAAATAGATAACAAAATTCGTGGTTTTCAGTGCTGTCCGGGGGACCGCGCACAGTCACTATTTCTTTGCTGATGACTCGTTGGTTTTTCTTAGAGCACGCCTTTCTGATTGTAAAGCTCTAATGAATATTTTGGCTATATTTGAAAGAGCTTCGAGGCAGAAAATTAATTTCGAGAAAACATCAATTTCTTTTACTCCAAACGTTAGTTCTTCAGAGAAGGAGGAGATTAAATCCTTTATGGGAGTGGAGAGGACGGGGCTTCAGAATACTTATTTGGGCATCCCTATTGCAATAGGGAGAAACAAACACCAAGCTTTCATGTCAATCAAAGAACGGGTGTGGAAGAGGGTGAAGGGTTGGAAACAAGGTATTTTTTCAGCCTGTGGAAAAGAAGTGTTGATCAAATCGGTGCTGCGAGCTATACCAACCTCTTTGATGAGTTTATTTAAGCTGTCAGAATCTCTGTCCCATGATATAACGTCCTTAATTCGCGAGTTTTGGTGGGGAGGACTGAGGAGGACCTGGTAAAAGGAGAATACCCTGGTTACAGTGGCAGAAGATTTGCAAGTGAAATTTTAGTGGTGGACTTGGTTTTCGAGATTTTAAAGCTAAAATCAGGTGCTTGTGGCTAAATAGGCTTGGCGAGTCTTTCAGTGTACAGATTCACTTATGGCCAAGCTATTAAAGAGCAAATATTTTTGCGACAAGAATTGTAACACCCCAAGTTTAAGAGTCTAAAACCTAGGCATGTCAACTTCCATTCACATTAAACGCGGAATTAAATCATTTACACATCAAAATATTCATTTATCTATTATAAAATTTTAGCAAAATTTCGGCAGAATCTCCTCTATAAATTGGACATAGCCAACCTGTAGAGGGACATCAAAAAACCATTTAAAAATTTAAAACATCCATCACATCTCAATCACATTCATCATCGCCGAAACCAATTCATGCATTTCCCAAACTCCTCAATCATAAGATTTTTCCAAAATATCAACAAGTATTGACAAATGAAATAAGAGGTAACTTAACCCATAATGCGTCGCCCATACTTAATCAAAACTAACTTCAACCAAACAATTATCAATAATAATAAATTAAGGAATAAATTCAAATGATAACTTTAATAAATTTAACTTCATTAAATAATGACGACAGCGGGTACTGTCTTAGTCAGCCGCCAAGTGCTCCCCTCTGGTCATCTAACTTTCATCACCTGAAATGTTGGGGAGGGATTGGGGTGAGCTAAAGCTCAGTAAGTAAACTGTATGCATGAATGCATGCTTATGACATGAATGCTTTAAAAATTCCATATATGTATCCCCTTTTTCTTTACTTTCCAGAACATTCAACATTTCAAAACTTTCACTTTACATTTCAAAACTTTCACTTCATTTCCATCGTGAGCTCACTTGATGTAACTTCTAGTCAATCAGAATACAGTGGGCAATTACTTATTTGGAACCAGATTAACTGCGCATTTCCACCGCAAAGCGGTTTAACATTCACCTTCCCACCGCGAAGCGGTGTAACATTCACTTTCCCACCGCAAAGCAGTGTAACATTCACTTTCCCACCGCAAAGCGGTTCATTACATTCGGGTACGCCGGTCCCCCGCGCCCCATTTCCCACTCGCATCTTTCATGAACTAGAAGCACGCCCATTCATTCTTTAAAAACTTGGGATACATAACTTTTGAACAAACTTGCACTTTGACACATTTCTTTCATTTAAAACATTTGACTTCCAAATTTCGATGTCAATGCATGCTTGATGATGCAATGACATGATAATGTGCATGCTTAAACATTCTTCTCAATAACATATGCTTTCATAATGTAAATGCAATTCATCAAAGCAAGTAAGTTGCACGACAGTCATTTACACATAACTTTCACATTTACATTCAACTTCTATGAAAATAGGGGGAAGTTTACTTACCTGACGTCCTTAGTAGTTACCGTTATCTTGATTTGCAAGTGAAAGAGTCTCAGATGCCCGTGACGTCAATGTACCAAATATCCTAATTGTTCACATTCATTAATAAGTATAACTTTTAATTCACAATGTGACCTCACAGTATAGCAATTTCATTTAACACCACATTCGAGATAAATAATCAATTTCAATGTACATTAGAAAATCGCTTATCCTTTTTAATAATGACAAAACATCCAATCGAGATCAAAATCTCAAATTAATCCTAACTGTGACCTTAGGATATGACAAAAACACATAAAACCCATGTTCAAGACAAAGGATGAATCTCAATGTACATTAGAAAGTCTTCTCATCTTTTAAATTCAAACTCGAACTCAAAATTACATAACTTAACCTAACTCTTTGCAAAAAATCTCCCTATTACAATTCTAGTTATTCATAATCTGAAAATTTAACCAATTAAATCCAAAATTTCATAACTCTGAAAATCACTACCAAGACTGAGAATCAATGTAATCATTTATATCATATTTCCCAAATTTCGAAATTTATCCCTTTCTAGCTGAAACTAAACACTTTTCGACATTTGAACACTTACTGTGAACGACCTCACAGTAGAAATTTCAGCTAAAATTCCAATTTAAACTAACATCTCCACAAGGCAGATTAAATCCATAAAATCTCAATCTGAAAATAGTGATGAACTTAAGCACATCCATGAACACACACATATATATATCTATACATACATATATATATATAAACATTATTCAAATCTCAAAATTAACCTTTAAAATTCGAAATCTACATATTTTAGAAATCTGAAAATTACTCATAACTAGCATATGCATTCATGTACATACATAGAATCAACAATTACAGTATATATTACAATATATATATATATATATATATATATATATATATATATGAGCATATGTGTGTGCGCGTGTTCGGGTTGGGTGCCAATTGTGAGTGCGGATTGTGTGTTTAGGGGAGTTTACCGTGAGGATGGTGGCCCGTGGTGGGCGTTGCAGGCACCGTGGTGGCGTGGTCGGTGGAGTTGGGTTCGGCCGAGAGTGAGGCGAGAGAGAGACCGAGGTAGAGAGGCGTCGAAGTGAAGAGAGGGAACCGAGGGGAGAGGGAGAAGAGAGCGTGTGTGTGAGGGATTAGATTAGGTTTTGAATTTTAGGAATTTGCAATTTAGTCCCTCGCTTCTCTCCATGTGCATAGTTAAGTCATAAGTTCTAATTTATTCTCCAATTGCCACTAAACATTCCCCCAACTTACCATTTAACACCATAAAATAGAAAATAGCATGTTTAGGCAGTAAAACCAATGATCACATAAACTTACACGTAAATTATTAAAAGAAACAATTTAAAAACTTTTAATTGGCACATTGATCGAGACGGCGTCCAAGTCCTTCCACTGCAAAGTAATTTCAATTATAGACATTAAAGATAACAAAAATCATAATTTATAATAATATTCATCACAGTATTACGTGAAATTTAAAATTGCACGAGAAATGAAAAGTGGTCTTACAATAATTTTTTGGAGGCTCAACTTTCTAGCAGCTGCTCGGCTATTTGGTGCTCGGAATGTTGATATGATCCATAACATCTTTTGGCATATTGACTCTAAGAAAATTCTGTCCATCCCTTTGGGAAACTTAGGACACGACAATAGATTGATTTGGTATTATGAAGCAAATGGACAATTTTTCAGTGCGTAGTGGATACAGGTTGTTGCAACAGGGTAAGATTCTAGACAAATGGCAGTCTAGCCAAGAGGCATGGTGGATGGGCGTGTGGAAAATCAATGCTCCTCCTAAGGTAAAAATTCTCTTATGGCGTTTATTTCATGATATTTACCAACGAACTCCAATCTGGTTAGTCGTAATATTATCCAAGTTATTCATGGTCGGTGTGGGTATTGTGGAGGGGTGGAGTCAAGTGTGCATGCTATTTTTTCATGTGAATGGGATAAGGGGGTGTGGAAGGAAGTGGGGGCTGGTGGAAGGTGATCAAGAGGTTATTGGGACCTATGGAGGGGAAGGTATTACTTTATGAATTGTGTAGAGGGTATACAACTGATCTCGGATGGCTAGGAGGATTAATGTGGGTGATTTGGGGGAGCGAAACAGAGCATACCACGGTAGTGTTAGATGGGGTTTCTCGGTGGTGGTGGAGGTGGCTACAGGTTTGTGGAAATGGAGCTCTCAAGGGGTAGGCGTTGGTCGACGTTCTGGGGGAGCAAGGTCAGTTAGTAATTTGGACCAATTAGGGTGGAGGTTGCCACCATCTGGGAGGCTTAAAATGAATAATGATGATGCAGTTCGTGTGGATCAAGGCTTCTACTCAGTGGGAGCGATGATCTGAGATGATAAAGGATTGGTCTTAGGAGCACAAACACGATGTTTTCAAGGAGTACGGAATGTAGCGATGCTGAAGCCATAGCTATACTTGAGGGAATTCAGTTCGCTCAATTTTATGGTCCCCTAAGATAGTGGAAACTGACTCTATTAGGGTGGTTCAAAAGCTTGCCTTAGATTTTTCTTGCGCTCCTAATGCACACATTTTACGGAAATTCATTCCTTTTTACACTCTGTTCATGGAAGTTGTGGCCATATTTCCAAGGACAATAATAAAGTTGCCCACTCGCTGGCAGCGATTGGGGAAATTATAGGTGTTGATTTTGTTTGGATTGATTGTATCCCCCATTTTATAACGAACTTAGTCCGATTGGATTTGAATTAATTAAGTTGGTTTTATTATCAATATATATATATATATATATATATATATATATATATATATATATATATATATATATATATATATATATATATATTACAATCTAAATTCTTCACTTTCTCACTAAAAATCTTTTAAATAAAACCAATAATTCTCATATGATTTATAGTTTATAATACTTCATTCTATTAATATGAGAAAAAGAAAAAAAATTGTGCTTCTTGAATTAAAATTTTTACATGCATATAATAATTTTAAAAAACAAAAACTACTTCTAAAAGGCCTTGAACGGAGATTTTTTTATTTTTATTTTACCTTCAAACATTTTAATAATATCATATTTACTATTTAATTTTAATTAATGTACAAATTTTTTAATATTTTATTTTATTTTATAATCGTATTGTCGATAAAAAATATTTTCATATATTTACTATCTAAACTCTTCACTTTCCCACTAAAAATATTTTAAATAAAACTAATAAATCTTAGATAATTTAAAGTTCGTAAACATATTTCAACTAATATGAGAAAAAAAATGTGTATTCCTTGAATTAATTTTTTTTTTTAATTTTATATCAAAATAAATAAATAAATAATCATTTTCATCTTCTACATTAAAAATTTCATTCTCTATTAGTCATATTCCAATTTTAAGTTTCTTTGTCAAATATTAATTTGACGTTAATTATATTCTCACCACACCCATAAAAATAAAGTACCGTGAAGATTCAATTCTTTTTTCAGAAAGCTAATTATTGAAGTATGATGCGTGTAAATTTATTTTTCTAAAATATTATTTGTATAAAAAATTAATTAAGTTTTGTTTTCAAATCAATTTAAATTATTATTGTATTAAATTTTTACATTGAAATTTTGAAGTGCAAATTTCTTGAGAAGATCATTTCTTTATATTTTAAGTTGGGTTATATGTGTGTATTTTTATCTTGTATTCAAATTTTAAAGTAAAAATTTAGTTTTTACAGTTTATAAAAATGTCACAAGGTATGCGCAACCATAAGTTAATATTCTATAAATATGTATTGTATTTTGTTGATCTCGACTCCTTTTACTGTGTATCTAAACCCATTTTATTATCATATGTTTGCTATGTCAAACGATGAAAAGAAATCAAGAGGGCATGTTGCTATTGTTTTTGTTCCATTAAATCGATAAACGCGTATCATTAGGTTGTAGCAAAATTTGAGATAATGATTTGTGGTGGTACTATCAATTTAAAGAAATGTATGTGCTACTTTTGGATTTACAGTACTATGAATTAATTTGTTGAGCAAAAAATTTGAAGGCACCGATTTCAGAACAATTTTCCTAATTAATTACTATAATTAATTATCCTAATTCTCAGAACAATTACTCTAATTAATTATGATATCTTCTCTGTCTCGAATAATCATACGTTAGCAGAGTACCTAGATTAGATACATCTCAATTTTTCTTAGACATTTATGATCAAATGTTGTTCTGAATTCTAACTTCACATGCATGATAAACATTTTTTTACGCCAAATTACAATTAGTTTTTGTCATCTTGATTCTAAAATCTGAATAAATATTCAAATGATGTTTATCATTATTTTTTCACTACAGTAATAGATTGATTATAAACTATATACAAATAGAAGAAGAAATCCTCACAACTCCAGTTTTTTCGAATAAAGTAGCATAAAAAATATTTAGGAGATACAAAATTTCAAGAAGTCAGCAATCAGTAATTAGAAGAATGCTGATGGTATTATTGATAATGACATTGTGTACTTAGAATTTTGAATAATGTTTTTGGTAAATTGAGTTCGATAAATCAATACTTTAAATATTTTTGAAGTAAAACATATGGGAAATTTAGACAATACTTATTCAATTTCAAAAACATATATACTTGAATAAAAATATCATAACATTGTTACAATATCATATGTATCGCACGCGTTATATACTAGTACTAGTAATATTTTGAAATGACAAAATCTGACCAGAATTTTGATCAATTTTTCCCGCCAGCTACATTTTTTTATTTTAATAAATAATATCTAAATGATATATAAAATAAAAATAAATAAAAAACAGTAAAGTAATTAGGAATGACAATAATTGCTGCAACTTTTATTAATGGAAGACCAAAAGACATGATATAGGATTGCCAACCACACTTTTTTTTTTTTTTTTTTTTTGTTAAGGATTGCTTAGGACAGGTAGATCTACTTTCTTAGAATTTGAAAAGACTAGCCATTTCAAGTACTTCCTAGTACTTTAGGATTTGATTGAAAGAGTAAAAAATGGATGAAAATAAAATATTTTTTCATGAAAATAATTTTCGTAAAAAATATCAATTAAATATGTTTGATTAAATTTATTTTTTAAGTAGAAAAAGTGAAGAATGTTTCGAATTTGTTGTTTGATTGACATTATATTCCCTGAAAAATTTTGTAAAGTTAGATTATTTTTAGTCAATTTTTTTAAAAAAAATATTTGTCTTACAAATCAAATCTCAATTTCGTATTTAAAAAAAAAAATTGAAATCAAAATATCTATATATATATTGAGTGTGTTTTGTATTGTTTAAAAAAAGTTTTTTTTTGAAATAAATAGTAATTTTTAGGAGAATTGATGGTTGAAATTTGGTTAAAAAGTCTAATATAGTGGACTTGATTTTTAATGAATGATTGAGATTTGATATTTGTACTGCAGCGCCTTTTGCATCTGGTGGCCGCGCAGGCTAAATAATCTAACGAACTTCCATCTTTCAAAAGTTTTTAAATATGTTCCTGATCTTTAATGCCCACAAGTCCTTCATCTTTCAATTGCTGCAAATCAATCCCTATACTTTCAAATTTCTTCACTTCTTCCCACTTCTCTTCATCTTTAATTGAGTCATCCAACTTTGATTTCTAGCATTTTGCACCTCTCAAGTACAACCCAGTTGATATGATCATTATCAATTTGTTCATTGTAGCTCTAATTATCATCCAAATGCATATTATTTGTTTAAATTGCACAATTCTCTCGACTCTGGGATATTTCCTGGAATATAAATAAATACAAATAATTATGTAGACTTTATTCAAAAACAACAATAAATAATTCTTATTTAGATACATAAATAAGTGTATAAAATACACTTATCAATAAATTGTATATGATAATATAGGATTTGATTTGTATATGCATTCAAGTCTCTTTGTTGGGCATTCCTTTTATCTCGCAAATGAATATTTGTGCAAAATGTTGCATTTAACTACAATATGCATTCATTAAGCCCCTGTTTGGTCTAGGAAAAAACTTTCAACTTTCTTCTCAAATTCATTTTCAACCACACATATTTAGAGGATCCATCACCAGTGGTGGATCTAGAATTTTATGTTGGATCGAGCTGGATTTTAAAAATTGTGAGGGGTGGGGCGACAATGCCGGTCATGTGATTTTCAGAGCATAACTCACAAAATACTGCTAAGCACATTATAAATCACATTATAAAGCAATATTTAAAATCACATTTTAATAAAATCTAGATCAAATTTTCAAACACATTCTAAAGCAATTCTTAAGATCACATTCTAAAGCAATACTCGTATCACATTCGCATTCGCATTCGCATTCTAGAAAGCAGACTCTAAATCACATAATATATTATAAATTTAAAATCTAATCTTTCAAAAGCACCACTAAAACAACCCCAATTGTGAATCCAAAATTTATTCAAGTAAAAATTCAGATAATCTAATATTTAAATGACAATAATCTAAAATTTATAACCTACATCATATTCTCAAAATCAAATTATCTAAATCACAATAATCTAAAATTGATCAAGCCCAAATCATATTATCTAATCACATTTTCAAATTCAAAATCTTAATATCACATTCTCAAAATCTCAATATCACATTCTCAAAATCTCATTATCAAATTAAAATGACATTCTCTGCTAATTCAAATTAGACAAACTAACCTTGATGGTCCTTACAGACTTGTAGTTGCCCTGGAGTCTGGGAGGGAGTCAACTGAAGAATTTATTAAGCTAGCAAGCTACCTGCCCGCTTAGCAAGTTAACCCCAAGTCTTAACCTAAAATTGCAATTTGCAAATATGCGATTATTGAAATGGAAAGGAAGAAGATGAATAGAAAATGTTAATTTCTCCCAATCCCGGACATTCGGAGAAGATTAGAATCGCCTCTACCTGCGCGTTGCGTGACTGTATCGAGCGATCGACACACCGCCCTCACCTACAATTTTCCCTCTCAATCGCGCCTTCGGCCATGAGTCTACTCTACCGAGTCACTGACTAGTGTAATTTGGGCAAGAATAGATTGAGAAATGAAAAGGATTACTAGGAGAGTATGGATTTGGAAGAGCTAAGAGAGAGCGAGGTTGCGAGGAGGAGTGGAGCGTTTGTGTTCGAAGAGTGCATGAGACTTGAGTGAATTAATTAATAATTAACAAGATCTGGGAGGAAATGGACTTGGGCTGGGTAATAGGCTTTTGCCTTTTGGTGGTTTGGGTTACAGGTTCAAAATGGGCCAAGCTAATGAATAATTTGGGCTGAGCTAATAATACCATTTTTTTTTTTTTTGGATAATTGTATAGATTACTTACTTTAGATAATAAAATTGATTTTTACTACCCAAATAAAAAATTTTGAAAAATACTTCATTGTTACTAAAAAAATTGAAAAGTATCATAGGTATCATACTGTGATACTAACATATTTGAGAAGTATCAAAAGTATCAGATTGTGATACTTCACGTAATTATGAAGTATTTTTCAGTTTTTATGATTTTATTATAAGTAATTTTCAATTTTTATAAAATTTAAGTAAATTTCAATTTGATCCCTAAAAGTAGTGTAATTATGTAAATAACTCTTTTTTTTATGTCATCTGGTCCTATAAAGCACTAGGCTTCAACCCGATACTGGCCAAGGGTGGATCCTCACATGTCCACCACTTTATAAGCTTTTCGATAAAACATTTAAAATTTCTTCAACTTTCTCCTACACCAAACATGCTCTAAAACATAATGTTACATACCCTGTAAATTTGATAATTAGCAAACTAAAAAATGCAGTCATGTAATATGATTATTGCACGACTTATATCATGAATTACATACATTATAATCATTTTTTAAAAAGTTGCATTGATTGTAATTCGCCAAAATTTGAGCAATAAATTTCATGTACTGTAATCGCTCATTTATTTTGTTATTTAACAAAATAAACATTTTTTTCTCAATTCAGTCCGGCCCTTTTTCCCTATTTGTGTAAAAACTGAAATAACTCGATTTGAAATTATATATATACATATATATACACACACACATATACGTATACATCCACACTGATTTCATTTCACTGTCAAAATTTTGAAACTAATATACCTACCATTTTGTAAGGGTTCAAAATTATTTAGTTGACGGGTTCACGAGCACCAAATCAACAATTTCAAACAATTTCAATTAAAAGGTTTTGATTATTTTCTTCTTACTAGGTACAAATTAAAGTTGGCAGAACTAAAATGGGCAGTGTCAGAGTAGCATTAACACACATAATCCACATAGAAAGTGCAAAAATGTCAAGAAGCAAAGCCTCATAAAACGTGAAAAATTGTGGAAGTAACTTTTAGCATTTAATTCAATCTATACCTCGAACATAGAACTGACAATTCCATTTCTGCAATCATCATGGACAAATAAAATCAAAACTCGATCAAATTATTGTAATGAAAACCCTATCCTTTTCTCATATATAAAAGGATTCAACTTAGGATTCCCCAAAATCGAATGAACACATTTCTATATCCATTTTACCAGTATTAATCGCCTTGTGACCAGAACAATAACACATTTAAAGAAACCATAAATGAGCAAAACTTCTATAATTCAAGGTACTCCTAGTATGAGATTGCATTTTTGCAATTAATTGATTCCTAATTTGAATCCATTATGAATTTAGGGCTATATATTTGTATATAATATTTTTGTGTGTGAGAATCTGTTGTAATTGTCGAATTTCTCTTCTGAGAGGGCATGAGACCAACCTTACTTTGAATGTAGGGAAAGTCTGGTTATAAAATGTTAGCGCGAGCGCGTGAGGATTAAAATGGGTAGGTTTCCAGAGTAAAAAGGGAGGAAAATGGAGTTCATTTACCGCGTATATGATATTGTGGGCAACTACAAAAGATTGCGAGCCAATAATTGCTATATCATCAGTCTCAATAAATTGCAAAGCTGCAAACAAAATCTTGTTAATCGAGTTATTCTCTGAATCAAGATGATAAATAAAAAGCAAATCCGAAACCTATGAATCTGTTGGGTAATTGCCTCAAATTATCAAAGTTGGAGGACTTTAATTATTATATAGTGAAAAGCTTTGACAGTCCGTAAATTTTGCGTTGTTGTTTTATTTTTTTATTGGCTCAATTATTTCTTGAACATCAAAATTCATTTGGAGTTAATTAGAGAGGGAATTTATGTGAAATTCCCAACAGTGGCGCCATCGACAGGGAAATCGACGTCTAATTAACAGGACATCAGGTGGTTCGAATATTTTTTGGAGTAAAAGAAAATATCTTTGGAAAGTACGACGTGGAGAAATTTGACTAGAAGATCAATTTTGGCTTGTGGTAAGTACAAGTCATGGATGTATTGATTCAGACGAGACTGTAAAAAGCTTTGAAGGAAAAATTAACCCCGAGTTCTGACAAATAAATTGAATCCAGCATGAGTGATGAAGATTGGAAATATTTGGATTTGAAAGCTGCTAGCATGTTACAACTTTGTTTGACCAAAAATGTTCTTGCAAATATTTATGTTCATTACAAATCATCTTGTTTGTCATAATCAAAAAGGGGGAAATTGTTGACCTATGGTTAACTTTACCTTATTGTTTTGATCATAACAAACAAGAATATATTACGTTATTAACAAGTGTGCTTCAAGTGTTTCATGTAATGATAAATATTCAAAGCACTCTATGTTCAAATCGTCTCTCAAAGATATAAATCAAAACTATGTGATCAAGCACATGAGAAGTAAAGAAGATCATGAAAAAATTGAAGATATTCAAAGATCAAAATTGAAATTGAAAAACATGACATGAAGATCAAGAATTCAAGCATACAAGATTAGAGTTCAAGTTCAAGAGTTGATTTAACCTATGTAAAGGTATAACACTCTCAATCTTTAGCGATGAAAATCAACGAGCTCGAAAATGATTTTTATGCATCAAGAAACTTACTTGAAAATTCATCACTTGCATAAAAATGATTTTTCAAATCATAACATGAAATATTTTTTGGAAAAATAAACTTTTCGATATAAAAATAAAAATTCCAGTTTTTCCTTTTTCGGTTGACCGAAATGCTCATGATCGACCAAAACTTTGATCAACCGAAATATCTGGTCAACCGAAAGTATAACGGCTCAAATGTATAATGGCTAGTTTTTGAGCTTTCGGTCGACCGAAAGTATAGAATCGGTCGACCGAAACTTGCTGCAGATCAAATTTTTTGATCTATAAATAGTCATCTCATTTACATTCATTTTAAACAACATAGAAAAGATTTTATACAAACTTTCTTGTGAAAATTCATTGTTCTTACTTGGTTTATATTCATCTATTTTTATTATAAAATTTTGATTGATCTAAACTTTGTTTTATCAAATTCATCAAAGTTCTTGGAAGAAAGTTTTGTGAAGATTCTTGGTTTTATATTGTTTAAACTTCTTCAATATCTTCACACTATATTGGAATTGAAGTGTAAGTCTCTCTTTGTTCTAAACTTGTTTTAATCTTTTAAAAGAGAGAAATTCCAATTAAGGAACTTTGATTATTTGTGCTACATTTTTCATTATCATTTGATTCATCAAAGTTCCATTGCTTAAACACTTTGAGCTTAACTCATTGTTAATTATTCAAGTGTGGCATCTCTTGGTACTTAATTTGATTCAATATTTTAACAAGAGATTATTTGAAAAACTTTGTTTGATTGCATTGAACTTTTCATTATCATTTGCATCAAAGTTTTTCTCTAACACTCGAGCTTAATTCATTGCTATCTATTGAAGTGTTAGCCTAACTCTCTCGGTACTTAATTTGAGTATATCATTTGTCAAGAGAGTTATTTCAATTGTAAATTCAATTCATTATATCTTGTAGTTTCGAGAGCCTTGTGAAAACTCGATTGTTGGTTTCGAGAGCCTTGTGAAAACTCGATTGTAAAGGATAGGTGCTCCTTGTTGTAAAGTCACCTAAGGATTCGATATTCCTTGTTGTAAATTATCAATATAGTGGATTTGGCCTTGCTCGTGACGGAGAGCTCGGTAACGGGGGACGTAGATCACGTTGGTTGATTGAACCTCCATAAATCGCGTTTGCATTCTCTTAACCCTTTTTACTTACTTACATTGCACTTACTCTATTCTTTCAATTTATATTGTGCAACACTATATCTAAGTGCTATACTTGCTTTATCAATTAAGTTTACACATATATAGCACACTACATTGATAGTTTAGTTACTTGTAACACTAAGTGCTCATACTTGTACCCATTGGTTTTTAAGTTTGAGATTATTTATCGAAAAAGTTTTATAAACCAATTCACCCCCTCTTGGTTAGTTTACTCTTGGGCTAACAATATTTGGATTTGAAAGCTGCTAGCATGTTACAACTTTGTTTGACCAAAAATGTTCTTGCAAATATTTATGGGATATCCGCTGTGAAGGAACTGTGGGAAAAATTGGAAAAGTTGTTTCGGATGAAGAGCTTGTCAAATAACTTGTATCTGAAAGAGCGGTTTCATTCTTTGAGAATAAATGCAGGTATGAAAATCTTACACCATCTTAGTGTTCTCAATGGGATTGTTTCTGAACTGAAATCTATTGAAGTTAGGATTGATGATGAGGATAAGGTACATCTGGTCTCTTCCATTCACGTTTGAGCACATTGTGTTGATTTTGATGTACGGGAAGGAAACGATGAAATTTTCAGAAGCTAAGTTGATTAGGTTAAAGTGACAGTTCATCTGAAAACGCTTTACTTGTTACTAAAAAGTGGAAGGGAGGTAACTCCATGAAGAAGAAGGTAATGCGTTGGAATTGTGGAGAATCTAGTCATATGAGAAGAAATTGTCCAAAAGGTGGAGCAGACTCGGATAACTGCTTGGAGGTGGACAATGTGACTCTCCTGGTGGAGGGTGGTGATGATGTACTTTAGTAAGATGGGACTTCCTTATGGCATGAAGTCAGTTGCCATGATAGAGGATGTGTTTTTGTTGGCGGGTGCATGTGTTTGCACATGTGCATTGGTTTGTCGTTAATGCAAGGTGTGTTGTGAAATTAATGTCGATGGCTGATGAACTCCCAAGGAAAGCCAAACATGGGAGTTGCACCATAATTTTTTAGCAATGTTATTTCGATATGAGCCGATGAAAAGCTCGAAGTTCGTTGATAATTCTGAGTGGTTGTTATACTCATATGGTGGAGTATGTTAATTCTCTGGTTTGAGAATTGGGAACGTCAAAGTGTGTCAAAAGCTTGCCTATTTCCAAGTATTTTGAACAAAAGAGATGATGGATTTTGGCTCGTTTTCAGTAAGGTGGAAATTATTGGGTAATTGCCTCAAATTGTCAAAGTTGGAGGACTTTAATTGTAATTGGAGAATAAGTTTTGTAATTCAACTGGATTATGATACGAATCCTAATGAAAAGTAAATTATGAAATTTGTTGCTATTGATTACGTGTCCTAAGTGGATTAAATCTTTAGAAGAGCAATTGATCAAGGAAACCAATTCAACAGTCCATGTCAAAGTGAAATACAGTCATGACGTGATTTGTTCTATATAAATACACGTATTATTCTCATTTGTTGTAGAACACATTGACTAGAGAGTATTGTGAAGAAAAATGTAGTCTAACATCTTGATTTTTCTTGGTTTCTTTGTGGATTGTATAAAGAAGTAGAAATTGATAGATGTGGTAAAATTTGATTATTTTTCTTACAATACTTGGGGGTTTGGTGAGTGCAAATTCTATATAATTGTAACAATTTATTATATAGTGAAAAGCTTTGACGGTCCGTAAATTTTGCGTTGTTATTTTATTTTCTTATTGGCTCAATTATTTCTTGAACATCAAAATTCTCATAGAGTTAATTAGAGAGAGAATTTATGTGTAATTCCCAATAGAATCAATGCCTATTAGTTCAATGTCTAAGTCGGAGAACTCGAATATGACAAGATTCAGCAGTACTAACAACTACTATTCCATATTCAGGAAATGAAGAAAACATATAAATTCTTAGTTCTTTAATCTTTAGTAAGTTTCCAAATCATCCAAATGAGGTACTCCATGCTGTGAGTGATGGTAGACAGTAAATTACCTTCAACCATGCCAAGAAAACCACTGCAATTAGTAGTCACATTAAGTTTGGTCTCATGGAGAACACTGTAATTAGCGTTCACATCTTTAACAGCCTCTTCAATCGCAATCTTGGCAACTCCTCCAATTGTAGAGTCGAGCATGAAAATAGCTCCAACGTTGACTAAGGTTGGTCGTGAAGAAATATTTGCACTCAACCAATTGGAAAGAATTCCAAAAGAGAGTAACCAAAATAGAAAAGTCTAAACCACGTTAAACGTGCTATTCCACCAGCCCAGTAACAATAAGAATCCAACACACAAATTCCCAACAATAGTTGTTGACCAATTGATTCACGGGTTCGGAGAATTCGACATCACATTTTGTTGTAGAAGAATAACCATTAGTTGACTGGAAACAATACCTGAATAAAACCAAAACCACACATTTATGCATATCAAAACTCTATATGCATCATAATAGAAATCATATTAAAGCTGAAGTTTTGCAAATTAACACAATCATATTGATTTCTGTCCATTTATATTCTATAAATGAAGGGTGAAAACTTAGTGAAAGTTAAACTTAAAAGCAAGCATGGTTCCCGAAATTTTATAATTATTTAGATGACAGTGTGCAATATGATGTTGGAAACTGAAATATACAAAATGGAAGACTTACCAGGTGAGGTAGACTGGTAGTAGCTGAGCAACTCAATTGCTGCATTAATTTTTATTTTATTTTTTTTCATTCTAATTAACTAAATTGAAAATAGATCCAAGAATTAAAACCCACCAAATAATTACCATTAGAATACATTTGCAATAATTATTACAAGATTGCCAGAGCTTTCTTTGAAATAAATTGAACATATTACATATTTTCGTAGATATTCTGCAAAACACCAATAATCAACACCCAAACGGAGCACACGAAATCCTTGAAAATGAAACCACACAGAAGGCAAAGAAAAATGATGATGGCAACGACGAACTGAATGACACAAAAAAACCCTAAAAATATAAGAGTCTCGAAGCAGGCGGCACGCAGTCAGAGATTCTTTCAGGAAAAAATGGTGGATTCGCGCTGCGAAGACGACGTCTTTTCCATATCCTATCAAATGACAACGTATCCATTAAATTTCCCTTAGACGACGCCTTATTATGCTGACGTCTTCGATTGCGTCAAATGAACAGTACATTCCGCCTTAGAGCATCCGCATATGTTAAAATAGAAGTTAGTGGCATGAGTTAGTAAGTAGTTGAATTAGTGTCAACATTGGATATCTTTATCTTTATCTTTATTTTTATATTTATCTTTATATATATATTATAACAATAAAGTTTCCAAATAAAACACCACACAGTTTCTCGCCTTTTTTATACTTGCCTAAAATGAAAATTCATGATGTATAGAGATTAAAAAAAATTGTGATTATCTATATAAATTTCAAAATTGCTCTTATCTGGAGAATATAAACGGTCAATTTGAAAATGGTTTTACCTCATTATTATTACGAAAATTTGAAATTTGACTTGTTAAAGAAAAATTCAAAATTTGCTCAACACAAAACTCAAGATTAACCATAAACTATCCAAACATATTTTAAGCATCTTGTACCGTCATCTATTTCTTATCAACTAACGAAAGAAAAGTAAAAAGAACGAATGAATGCTATAGATTGAAAATGAAAGAGAATCGAAAATATTAGATAATATATTGTCATGTAGTGTCTATTCCAACACAAAGAACGTGATCTAAAATAAATATTGTTAAGCATTTATTCCTATAAATTGAATAATCAATATTTTATTTTATTTGAAATTTCGAATCTTTATCTTTATATATATTATAACAATAAAGTTTCCAAATAAAACACTACACAGTTTCTCGCCTTTTTTATACTTGCCGAAAATGGAAATTCATGATGTATACAGATTAAAAAAAATTGTGATTATCTATATAAATTTCAAAATTGCTCTTATCTAGAGAATATAAACGGTCAATTTGAAAATGGTTTACCTCATTATTATTACGAAAATTTGAAATTTGACATGTTAAAGAAAAATTCAAAATTTGCTCAACACAAAACTCAAAATTAACCATAAACTATCCAAATATATTTTAAGCGTCTTGCACCATCATCTATTTTTTATCAACTAACGAAAGAAAAGTAAAAAGAACGAATGAATGCTATATATTGAAAATGAAAGAGAATCGAAAATATTAAATGATATATTGTTATGTAGTGTTTATTCCAATACAAAGAACGTGATCTAAAATAAATATTGTTCAACATTTATTCCTATAAATTGAATAAACAATGTTTTATTTTATTTCAAATTTCGAATTCAGGTAAAATAATGAATTTTTAGTTAAATAAAGTTTCATAAGTAATAAAAAAATGAATTCTAAATTTGAAATAAAATAATGAGCCTATGAATTATTGCCATCATTTGGTAAATTGTTTTATTGATAAAATGGGTAGTTAAAAATGATTACTTTACAATAATAATAAGTTAAAAATAATGTTGATCAAGAAAATACCGAATATATCTACCAAATATTCGCTCAATGTTTCGAGTAAATGAAGAAAACTACAATAAAATTATATTGCTAATTCAGATTAAATTGATAAATGGATAGAATAATATTATCAATTATTTTAAATTGAAATATCACTACATACTATTAACGAAAATTATTTTAACATTTCTTCAAATAACTTTTTAACCACGTATACTTTTTGTATCACATTTTATTCTCATTTTTTATTTTTTTCATAAATAATCTTTTATAACCACACATTTCTTGATAAACGTCTATTTGATAATTCGTTTAAAAAATTTGTTTATAAATAGCGACGTGACAATTTCATTAGTTTATTTTGAAATACCGAAATAGGTGAACAAAAAATTGCTTCCGTTAAGAATTAGGCATTTTATTTTTATTTTTTTAAAAATTGTCGAATGATGTGTATCACGCGGACTGGTATAAACGAAGCCCATAAAAAATACGATAAAAATCATAATCTATGTCATAGTTAACATTTGTAATTTTAATTAAATAATCAATATTTTATTTCATTTCATTTCAAATTTCGAACTCAGGTAAAATAATGAATTTTTATTTTAGTAAAGTTTCATAAGTAATAAAAAAATGAATTCTAAATTTGAAATAAAATAATGAGCCTATGAAATATTGCCATCATTTGGTAAATTGTTTTATTGATAAAATGGGTATCTAAAAATGATTACTTTACAATAATAATAATAATAATAAGTTAAAAATAATGTTGATCAAGAAAATGTCGAATATATCTACCATATATTCGCTTAATGTTTCGAGTCAACGAAAAAAACTACAATAAAATTATATTGCTAATTCAGATTAAATCGATAAACAGTTAGGATAATATGATCAATTATTTTAAATTGAAATGTAACTACACACTATTAACGAAAATTATTTTAACATTTCTTCAAATAGCTTTTTAATCACGTGTACTTTTTGTAACGCATTTTATTCTCATTGTTTATTTTTCCATAAATAATCTTTTATAACCACACATTTCTTGATAAACGTCTATTTGATAATTCGTTTAAAGATTTTGTTTATAAATAGCGACGTAACAATATTTCATTAGTCTATTTTGAAATACCGAAATAGGTGAATAAAGAATTGCTTCCGTCAAGAATTTGGCATTTTATTTTTATTTTTTTTAAAATTGTCGAATGATGTGTACCACGCGGACTGGTATAAACGAAGCCCATAAAAATACGATAAAAATTATAATCTATGTCATAGTTAACATTTGTAATTTTAATTAAATAACCAATATTTTATTTTATTTCAAATTTCGAATTCAGGTAAAATAATGAATTTTTATTTTAGTAAAGTTTCATAAGTAATAAAAAAAAATGAATTCTAAATTTGAAATAAAATAATGAGCCTATGAATTATTGTCATTATTTGGTAAATTGTTTTATTGATAAAATGGGTAGCTAAAAATGATTACTTTACAATAATAATAATAAGTTAAAAATAATGTTGATCAAGAAAAGGACGAATATATCTACCATATATTCGCTCAATATTTCGAGTTAATGAAGAAAATTACAATAAAATTATATTGCTAATTCAGATTAAATCGATAAATAGTTAGAATAATATTATTAATTATTTTAAATTGAAATATCACTACACGCTATTAACGAAAATTATTTTAACATTTCTTCAAATAACTTTTTAACCACCTGTACTTTTTGTAACACATTTTATTCTCATTGTTTATTTTTCCATAAATAATCTTTTATAACCAAACATTTCTTGATAAACGTCTATTTGATAATTCATTTAAAAAACTTGTTTATAAATAGCGACGTGACAATATTCCATTAGTCTATTTTGAAATAGCGAAATAGGTGAACAGAGAATTGCTTCCGTCAAGAATTTGGTATTTTATTTTATTTTTTTATAAAAATTGTCGAAAGATGTGTACCACGTGTACGGGTATAAACGAAGCCCATAAAAAATACGATAAAAATTATAATCTATGTCATAGTTAACATTTGTAATTTTAATTAACAACAAGTTTCACAATCACACCACTTTTAAATCACACATTTCATTAATTTTTATAAAATGTATATGTCAAATAGTGGTGAAATTTTAAATTTTGTCTCGTGCATCGCACGGATGCGAATACTAGTATGTTAAAATACAAGTTAAGGGAATCTTTTTAATCAAGAGTTCACTTTCTTGTAAAATGTAGCTAGTATTTTAATTGATGACATGTCAATTTTAAGTAAAAAATTTTGAAAATGTCCCATGAATGCCGTGCAAGCCAAAATCAGTTAGTATTTTAATTGAAGACATGACAATTTTTTAAGTTAAATTTTTTGAAAATGTTCAATGAATGCTGTGTAAGCCAAAATCCCCCACCCCTATTTGTTCATTTTTTTTTTTTCTTCCTTCTTCTTAAATTTCTTCTTATCAATAAAAAAAAAAATTAATTTTTTTTAATGTGATATTCAAAAAGAGTACCATATTAATATATAAATTTTGTTATTTAAAAATAAATATTTATTATATTCTTAGACTTAACTAAAAAATTAACACGTCCATTGTGGTAATAATGGATATGTTAACTTTAACATTTACGCTTGTCATTTAACATCTATATTTTGCTTATGTGACTAACTAACTTTAACACGTCAGAATGCTCTTACTCTGTTTTATTTTAAGATATAGGATTTTACCTTTTTAACCCAATTATCTTGGAATGAAACATTTGAGTGCACGGCATGAATTCAATCTGCGTATGGAAACAGCATTTGATTTGAGTACACGGCATGAATTCAATCTGCGTATGGAAACAGTAGTTTTCCAAACCACCAAAATCTAACATGCTTGATTTTAAAAATAAATAAATAAATAAAAAATAATAATAATAATTGAATCTTTACAATTTATTCCTTCTTTATTTCTCTATATTTCACTCAATAATTTTATAATTTCAATCATGGAATAACTAATATTGCTTTGGGAATCCAATCCACATAGGAATTTGTCTCAAGTTTGAATAATTTGTCATGGCCTTTCATCCAATGACTTTTTTTCTACTGCTGAAATATTCTCCAGATGTTCCCCACAATCATTCCAAAACAAATCTTAATGGAAGCCGGAGCCGGTGCCGACGAAAGTACTGCATTCCCAAGTGCCCTTCTAGGCAACAACCCAACTTCTGTCCCTCCAGGGCCCTTGTATTGCTCTTCCACAACCTTATTTTTATAGTTTAAGATGCTCTCATTTCGCTCGTCGTCACTACGGGAATTGCTTTTGCTTTCTGTAAAACAAAGAAAACAGAAATCAATTGACAAGAAGAATAAGAAAACAAGGTTTAACACCATAAATAGATATGCTTTTTCAGTGTATCTAAGATACCATGAAATTCCAAGTGATGTTTAGCAGAGGCAGACAGACGTATCAGCACTGGAGTGACAAAGGTGAGGACAACCCAGAAAACTAAAATCACAACATAGGTTCTGACACTCATTGTCTGAAATTTGAATATGCCTTGAAGAAGGCTTGAAATCCCTGTAGATGCTTCTTTTTAGCTGAAATATTTGGCAGTTGGAGAAGATCCTTTCTTTACTTAGCTGGCCATGTTAGAGAAACCGTAACATTATGATGTTAAATATTCCAAACCCAGAGCTCAATTGGTTATATATATTTAACATGTGCTTGTTGTTCTAAGCACGCCATAATCTTTTGATTTTTGGTGTTCGGTTGTTGGAAGTTGTTACACCAAATGCTTGTCTGGCATATCCTGTCCAAGTCAAGGCCTGATATGGAAACTGTACTGAGTCATTTTCTTGAGAGCCATAGCTAGTCTTCACGCCTTCACCCTGTCATGAACCAAGAATGGCGATCCATCAATTAATGTGCTGCAGCCCTCGACCTATCCGATCGGCTCCAACCAGTTGTCCTTACTAAGAACAAATCCACAATTTCTTATCTAATGAATAAGAATTCAAGATAGCTTCAAAATTCATTCATAATATGTACATTCGTCTCCCTGTACACATGTATAAAAACAGACACAGCCGGTACACAAATCATTTTTTTGCTATTCGATTCTGTTGTTGGCCATTATTGAATATAGTGGAGATTGTTGGCCATTATTGATTAAAGTGGCATCAATTAATCAAAAATTTGGCAACAAAATGATGAAAGTTATTCTAGTGGAGCACTTGAATTTCCACCATACAAGTGGAAATCAAATTGATGGTTGTGATTCATTCTCTAGGCCTATAAATAGGCATGCTTCATTTGTGTTTAAGACATTAAGAAGAAGAGAACAATTCCTTTGTTTTCTCTTAGGAGAGTTTGTAGTACTTGAGTTTTGGAGAGGTGCTCAAGTGCATTTGTTAATTGTTCTTCTTTTATAGTTTGGAAGAAAGAGTGTTTTTGGTGAGGTCGAGTTATTTGTATTCCACATTTGTCATATTAGTGGAAATTTGGAATCTCCCTCCGTGGACGTAGGCAATTTGCCGAACCACGTAAATCTTGTGTTGTTCTCTTTCTCTTTCGAATAAGTTATTTCTATTTTTTTGCATTGGTCGAACCGTCGGTTAATTCGCTTCCGCACAACAATTGGTATCAGAGCCTTGACTCTCTTAAAATTCTAAGTATGCTCTGTGGTTGCAGCACTGACTGATCTTCCACATCAGAAAAGATTTTTTGAGAACAGGGATCTTGGTATATATTTTTTGAGTTTTTTTTGAAAAATGTCTAAAAATTCCTCGACTACACCGACGGAGACTGAGGACCCACCTCCAGCCATTTTAGATGGATCTTCGAGGCCCACTGTGTCTTCAACAAGAACAGTGGTAACTAATGCAAAAATAGACGTGGAAAAATTTGATGGCACAAATAACTTTACTATGTGGCAATGTGAAGTTATGGATGCGCTATTTCAACAAGAGCTAGACATTGCTCTTGAAGAAGATAAGTCAGCTGACATGGATGATCTAGAATGGACAAGAATCAATCGGAGTGCCTGTGTGATCATCCGTTCGTGTCTCACCAGAGAGCAAAAGTTCCCATATATGATGGAGAAATCGGCAAGCAAATTATGGAAGGAGTTAGAGAAGCAGTTTATATCAAAAAGCTGCCAAAACAGACTCTATTTGAAGAAGAAGTTATTTCGCTTCCGATATCAACCTGGCACAACTATGTACAACCATATTACTGAGTTCAAGAAATTGGTAGCTGAGTTGATAAATCTTGAAGAATCTTTCAAGGATGAAGATAAGGCCATGTTGCTCTTGACTTCTCTTCCCGATGAATATGAACACCTTGTCACTACGATACTTCATGGAAAGGATGAAATTACTTTTGATGAAGTATGTGCTGCTTTGTACAACAATGAGATCCGAAAGAAGGATCAAAAGGAACATGGAAGTTCAGCAGGAGAAGCCTATACTATAAGAGGTCGTGCTCAAAGTCGTAATCCCGGGAGAAGGGGCAGATCTCGTTCGAAGGGCAAGCCTGCTAAAGATGAATGTGCCTTCTGTCATGAAAAAGGTCATTGGAAGAAGGATTGTCCAAAGCTGAAGAACAAAGACAAGGTTAAAGGTATTGCTGGAGCTACTTCAGAAGCCAATATAGCCAAGTGTGAAGATGATGAGTCAGAATTTGTCCTAGCTAGTACATCAAGTATATCTCACTCAGACGAATGGATTATGGATTCGGGTTGCACTTATCACATGTGTCCCAACAGGGAGTGGTTCTTCAAACTCGAAGAACTAAATGGTGGTGTTGTTTACCTCGGCAATGATGAGATCTTGCAAACAACAGGGATAGGTTCAATCCGTTTGAGATGTCATGATGGATCAACTAGAATTCTGACAGACGTAAGGTATGTACCAGATTTGAGTAAGAATCTCATCTCCGTGGGAGCCTTAGAATCTAAAGGCTTGTTCGTGACTATACGAGATGGAGTTCTGAAAATTGCTAAAGGCGCACTCGTGGTAATGAAAGGCATTAGGAGAAATAATTTGTATTACTTCCAAGGTAATACAGTTATTGGATTGGCGGCTACAGCATCAGGAGAAGACGAAGATTCAGAAATCACAAAACTTTGGCACATGCGGTTGGGACATGCTGGTGAAAAAGCTATGCAAACTCTGGTGAAGCAAGGCCTATTAAAAGGAGCAAAAACATGCAAGATGGATTTTTGCAAACATTGTGTTTTGGGAAAACAGACAAAAGTAAAGTTTGGTACTGCAATCCATAATACAGAAGGTATTCTGGACTATGTTCACTCAGACGTGTGGGGACCTACAAGGACATCTTCCTTGGGAGGTATGCACTATTTTGTTACTTTTGTCGATGATTTTTCCAGAAGAGTTTGGGTGTATCTGATGAAGACAAAAGATGAAGTATTAGATCGTTTTCTTATATGGAAGAAGATGATGGAGACGCAGACGGGCAGAAAAATTAAACGACTCAGATCAGACAATGGTGGAGAATACAAGAGTGATCCGTTTCTTAAAATCTGCCAAGATGAAGGTATTATGCGACACTTCACAGTCAGAAATACACCACAGCAGAATGGGGTGGCTGAACGCATGAATCGAACATTGCTGGAGAAGGTTCGATGTATGTTGTCTAATGCTGGATTGGACAAGAAATTTTGGGCTGAGGCAGTATTATATGCGAGTCATCTCATTAATCGTTTACCATCTGCTGCCATTGGAAATAAGACACCTATGGAGGTTTGGTATGGAAAACCTGCTAATGACTATGATTCTTTACATGTTTTTGGTTCCACTGCATTCTACCATGTAAAAGAATCTAAGTTGGATCCAAGAGCTAAGAAAGCACTGTTTATGGGGATCAGCTCTGGAGTAAAGGGATATCGCTTATGGTGTCCTGATATGAAGAAGATAATTCTTAGCAGGGATGTCACTTTTGATGAATCTGCTATGTTGAAAAAGGTGACCGAGGGTGCTCAGCAGCAGGTGGAGCAAGTTCCGCAACAGGTGGAGTTTGATGCAACTTTGATTGACCCAGCAGGTGAAACTCCAATAGCAGAGGAGTATGTTGAAGAACAACAAGAAGAGGAGGTTTCAACCCAAGAACCTCCATCGCAACCGAGATCAATTGCAGTTGATAGGCCACGAAGAGAAATTCGAAAACCTGCTCGATTTGTTGATATGGTGGCCTATGCACTTCCAATTGTAGATGATGATGTTCCTTCTACTTACAAAGAAGCTGTCAGAAGTTCTGAAAATGATCAGTGGAAGGAAGCTATGGCAGATGAAATGCAGTCCCTTCAGAAGAACAAAACGTGGGAGCTAGCTCAACTTCCGAAGGATAAGAAGGCAATTGGGTGCAAATGGGTATTTACAAAGAAAGAAGGATTTCCTGACAAGAAAGAGGTTTGCTTCAAGGCACGGTTGGTGGCTAAAGGCTACACTCAGAAGGAAGGAATTGATTATAATGAAGTTTTTTCTCCAGTTGTGAAACATTCTTCCATTCGTATTTTATTGGCCTTGGTAGTGCAGTTTGACTTGGAACTAGTTCAACTTGATGTGAAGACTGCCTTTCTGCACGGTGATTTGAAAGAGGAAATCTATATGACTCAGCCAGAAGGATTCAGGGTTGCTGGAAAAGAAAATTGGGTTTGTAAATTGAGCAAATCGCTATATGGACTTAAGCAGTCACCGAGGCAGTGGTATAAGCGATTTGACAAGTTTATGTTGGAGCAAAAGTACACACGAAGCAAGTTTGACCATTGTGTTTATTTTCACAAGCTAAAAGATGGATCTTTCATATATCTACTCTTGTATGTTGATGATATGCTGATTGCATCAAGGAGCCATGAAGAAATTGACAGATTGAAGGCTCAGCTAAACCAAGAGTTCGAGATGAAAGATCTCGGTGAGGCAAAGAAGATTCTTGGCATGGAAATAAGCAGAGAAAGAAACAGAGGTAAGCTTTGTCTGACTCAAAAGCAGTATTTGAAGAAAGTAGTACAACGTTTTGGTCTAGACAATCAGTCAAAACCTGTAAGTACTCCACTTGCCCCTCATTTCAAGCTTAGCTCTACGATGTCTTCCAACACCGACGCGGAACAAGAATACATGTCAAAAGTTCCTTATGCAAATACAGTTGGAAGTTTGATGTATGCAATGGTGTGTACAAGACCTGACATTTCACATGCAGTTGGAGTGGTGAGTAGGTATATGCATAGTCCTGGTAAAGGACATTGGCAAGCTGTGAAATGGATTTTAAGGTATATTTTGAAAACCATTAATATTGGTTTAGTGTTTGAGCAGGATGATTCACTTGGTCATTGCGTAGTTGGATATGTTGATTCTGACTATGCTGGTGATTTGGATAAACGTCGATCAACGACTGGATATGTGTTTACTCTTGCAAAAGCTCCAGTCAGTTGGAAGTCCACTTTACAGTCTACAGTCGCTTTGTCTACGACAGAAGCAGAATATATGGCAGTTACAGAGGCTGTTAAAGAGACAATTTGGCTGCAAGGGTTACTTGGTGAATTGGGAGTCGTTCAGAAACACATCACTGTGTATTGTGATAGCCAGAGTGCTATTCATTTGGCAAAGAACCAAGTCTACCATGCACGGACGAAGCACATCGATGTTAGATATCATTTTGTGCGGGAAATTGTTGAAGAAGGGGAGATCCTACTTCAAAAGATTCTAACAGCTGAAAATCCTGCAGATATGTTGACCAAAGTGGTAACAGCGATCAAGTTCAATCATTGTTTGGACTTGATTAACATCCTGCGAATTTAAACACCTACGAGGTGTGTGGTGCCAACAGGCACAATTGGAGACACTCTTTCTCATTTTGTTTGGAAGCAATTCATTTGAATCAAGATTGAAGCCAAGGTGGAGATTGTTGGCCATTATTGAATATAGTGGAGATTGTTGGCCATTATTGATTAAAGTGGCATCAATTAATCAAAAATTTGGCAACAAAATGATGAAAGTTATTCTAGTGGAGCACTTGAATTTCCACCATACAAGTGGAAATCAAATTGATGGTTGTGATTCATTCTCTAGGCCTATAAATAGGCATGCTTCATTTGTGTTTAAGACATTAAGAAGAAGAGAACAATTCCTTTGTTTTCTCTTAGGAGAGTTTGTAGTACTTGAGTTTTGGAGAGGTGCTCAAGTGCATTTGTTAATTGTTCTTCTTTTATAGTTTGGAAGAAAGAGTGTTTTTGGTGAGGTCGAGTTATTTGTATTCCACATTTGTCATATTAGTGGAAATTTGGAATCTCCCTCCGTGGACGTAGGCAATTTGCCGAACCACGTAAATCTTGTGTTGTTCTCTTTCTCTTTCGAATAAGTTATTTCTATTTTTTTGCATTGGTCGAACCGTCGGTTAATTCGCTTCCGCACAACATCTGTCACTATCACAAATGAAGAACTTAGTACAACCGGTCTTTAGTACTCATAACCGATACTGTATGTCTTGGTGGTCTAACCCTCCCTCTTCTAACACGTTGTGCTAAGATCACATCGTTCTTTGAAAAAAAAAAGGAACTTCATTAGATCTACACAAAAACATGAAATAACCACCTAAGTCGCCATTCCATATATCATTAATCATGGATTCTAGTACTATGAAATGTCCATTCTAATATTTCTGCCATGTAACAGGAAAAGTAGATGGCCAAATATAACTCAAAAATTAATATACAAAAGGTCAAAAACTTGTTAGCTCCACCTAATATCTTAATAAAATACATTATAAACAATGCTATTCTGGAATTCATATAAAACTATTGAACAAGCTATAAATTATCTTCTATCTCCTAGTTGAAGAACTTTAATCGAGTTCTGGAGAAGTCAACATCATTTTTTTTCATGAAACGTGAGCAATCTCAGGGAAGGATATAAAACAAAGTGAGAGTTTTAAAATCTCTCTAAATGATGGCAATATATTAACTATTACCCGCATTTTTTTTTTTTTTAAAGAAACTTGTCATTTTATAACAAAAAGCAATTGGTTACAAAAAAATGTGGACAAGCTGTCCATCATAGCATGAGAAATGTATAGAAGAGATCTAATTACTACTACAATTGATGGTAGTAAGGGAGCTAAAGGGATCTAAACGAAACAAAAAAATTTCTATGCCACAAAAAATTCCAGCTTCTCTATCCCAAAGTCCCATGTAGAATAGTATGCTATCCCAGATGTATCTATAGATTTGTCCAAGTTGTTGAAAATTCTTTTATTCCTTTCCGACCATAAAACCCAAGCTGCAGCCATTATGATTCATTTCCAAAGCTTTTTTTTTTTTTTGCTTCCTATTGCCCCTAAATGACCATTTAATGATGATCAAATCTGCCCATTTATTTGGTAGTGCTCCGAAGACGTCAAAGAGCTACATAATTCTATCTCATATCCCTTTGGAAAAATCACAATGGATATGTATATGATCAATGTTTTCATTTTCCTTTCTACATATGATACAAAAAGATGGAGAGATGCATAAAAAGGGCCTTCTCAATTGTAGGAAATCACAAGTATTTACCTTTCCCAAAGACACTAACCAAACAAACATAGATACATAAATAAACATCAAACTAAATCCTGTTTCCAATAAATATAAAGTCAGCCATACAAATCTTTTGTTTCGTCATTACACTCGTTTCATCGCTATTTCCAATGATATCTCTATAATAAAATGTTGAATTTGTCTGCACATGGAGTTTATGATCCCAAAAAAGTGATTAACCCAAAACATAGTACAAGGCATAAAAGAAGATACAAACTGATTTTAAAAAGAAAAAAGAGGAGTTCTAACCTGGACAACCGTATCGGCGACTGGAAAGGATGGAAACATCAAAATTTGTGAGCATTCTCCATTGTTTACAATAAACTGATTAATAGTGATATATGATGACAAAATTGCCTTGAAATGTGAGATATCAAATCATCCATTTCTAGAAGTTAATCACATGATATGCAACAGAGGATAGAAAATTAGAGACTGCTTCCACGTTCTCAATAACAAGTCGTGTATATTACATTCATGTCTAAGTTCAAACAAGTGGCATATTTACAGACTTTGAATAAACGTTTGAGATTAATGATCCAAGAAGAGTTCTTAGGGAACGAAACTACAAAGTCTACATGATTCCTGTCAAACATTACTTCCAACCTCATTCTCTTTTATGAACCTTAGTACTTCCAGCAGACTTCTTCCCAGGATAGTTCTGTTCAAATGTGTTGTAAAGAAAAAGGCTGTCATTATATACAAGATACACAAAGAAAGTAGAAGATATTGACATTTCAAGAATTTGCTAAATGAAAATAAAGATCTCACCTGCTTTCCAACGTTGAGTGGAATGTATCTGTACTTGATCATGTGTGTAATTAGTCGTTTCATTGTGAGGATAAACAGAAAGACCCAGTAAAAGAATAAGATGGGCCAGAAAACTGGGACGTCAAATACAGAAATAAAGGTCATCAAAAAGGCAACACAAAAAGCTTTTGTTATTGCATACCTGAAACAACAAAACGAAGGGTAAACAAAAGTCTGCCAGGAAAAAGAAAAGCAAAAATGTTAATAGAAAGAACTTGTAACAGAGTGAGATGCATGGCCACTTGTGCAGATTTTTCCAGTTGCACGATTTTTAATTTCAATATACTACAATAATGTGGTATGTTCCTTGGTTAACCAACACTGAAAGCACATGAATCCCAATTCTCATTTTCCCCCCACATATTTGATGTTGGCAATGGGCTTGGAGTTTTTAAATTGAGATTATTCGATTACTTGGTTAAAAAATGAAAAATAATCAAATATTTTGGACTTCTGAATTTAATAATTTTATCAGCTCTTAAAGTCCTAAACAGCCAGCTTAATAAATTTTAGAAGTTAATCAATCAACAAACAAATCCAAATCTAAACAATTGGGCCCAGATTTGATAGATAATCAGGTAGGACGACAAACAAATTTTATGTCACACTTCTTTTTTTTTTTTTTTTATATGTACCCAGTTTTTTCCAAACTGATTTGCATATTTGGATTTCATTATAATCTAATTATAAGTTGAAGTCAAAGTCAAACATAAATTTTAACCACTCATTACCCACTTATCATCCACACAATTCGGTAACTCATTACATAACTTCATTATAATCTCATTATAATGAAACCCAAACAAGCACGACATCTCAAAAAGACCATGGAAAATAAAAATTCTTCACTCTTCAATCGTCAATTGTACCAGGTCCAGATGAAGTTATGACAATGTCATGTTTCCATGTGACTAGGTCCGAATGAATACTGATGTGATCCGGGATAGGGGCTCAAAGGAGAAGTCAAGTCACGGACGACGCAACAACATTTGACATAGGAAAATGAACAATTTCCATGTTGGAAGCTAGTCAAAACGACGAGTGGATCAACCTCATTCAGGCCGTCGAAGAAAATTGTGAAATTTCAAGAATTACGGCCGTAACATATGGAAGCTCACGGCCGTAACCATACCACTGACGAAAACAGAGAATTTGAAGAAATTGACTTACGACCGTAACCTGCGTCTCACGGCCGTAATGGTTAAGCAAAAAACGTCTTACGGCCATAAAGACGTTAGTCACGGCCGTAAATGAGTAATTGCGTGATTCTAGGAATTTTAATTATTTCCTTATTTTTAGCAATTTCTTTCCTTGTTTAATTAGAACTCTTAACCTAGATTTTGACCCTATTTATAGGGATGTAATTTTCATTATTCAAAAACACAACTTTGATATTATAATTGAGAGGCTATTTTGCTTTCACAATCTTATTCTTCATTGAATAAAATCCGAACTTGCGAGTTATTCTTGTTTGTTCAAATCTTGGGTGAGATTTACTTTTATTGTGATCAAGAGGTCAGCATATCTATTGATTGTGTTGGTTGCTTGGTTCAATTAATTTGAATCAATCTCTAAATCGTGGTTCTTTGGCGTTCTTGGGTCGATTACAATAATTTGTGGGTTGCGTAGCTACAATTGCTACGTGGTTTGCATCATCTGGTATCAAAGATTAGGCTCCAAAAATCAAGGTTATATCTTTATTTTGTTTTCTTGAGTTTTCTATCCAGTTTGATTTTTATGTTTATCATCGAGTCCCATAAAAATCATTCATATCTTGTTGAGTGTTTTGTTTTTCAGTTTTTTTGCGTTCTTCTTGTTCTTGAGTTTGTTGAGTCTTTAATCCAGAAAATCATTCCAAAAAATTTCAAAAGTGTTTGTTTTGCTTAATTCTTATCCGAATTAAGTTCCGTTTGTTTTGTCGTGTTCGTTGTCGAATTTTCGGATTTATAAAAAAAAAAAAAAAAAAAAAAGATTAATTTTTTTTATTTATTCCGAAAATTCACCCAAAATTCAAAAAAAAAAAAAATTATTTCCATTCAAGAACCACTTTCTTGAATTTCTACAATATTCTTGATATTCTTTCCTTTCTATTCAAAGTTCAAGAATCACTTTCTTGGGATTTCTTTAATTCCTGACATTCTCTAAATTTCTTTCTTCCGTTTATTTTTCGAGCAAGAAAATAAATTCCTTCTTGCTAGTTGGTGTCTAGATCATCTATTCTTGAGTTTTCTTGAATTGCCACATAAGGGATGGATTATGATCCAGGTTCGTTGTTCCAAACTAGATGTTATGTGGGTCAGAAGGTGTGCAGTTTGGCAATTGATAGAGAGTGCTTCACTAATTTTGCTAATATCAACATGGTTGAAAAATTGGGATTATCTCTAATACCGCACAGTAGACCTTATTGTGTGACGTGGATGAGGGAATTTGGGGAGTTTCATGTAACCAAGCAAGTCCTCGTGACTATCACCCGTGGAAAATATATTGATGACGTATTTTGTGATGTAGTGCCTTTAAGGTCTTGTCATATTTTATTGGGAAAATCATGGAGTTGTATGAGGGAAGCAATTTATTATAAGAGTATGCACATATACAGGATTCTTACGAGAGGGAAAACATTCACACTGTATGGGTTAACACTCGAGGAAGCACTAGACGATTCGAGGAAGGTAAAAAAAGAGAGTGAGAGGAAAGTTGTAGTGGGATTGCAAGAGGAACCTCGAGATAGGGATGTTGAGAAGAAGGAGGGGAAGCTGAAACTAGAAACGGTTGATCAAATTCCAAAATTTAATGTAGGAGATGTGGAATTGGGTAATAAAGAGGTGGATGAACAAGATGTTAAAATTATTGATGAGGATATGCATGAATTGAAAGTTGACGGGGTAGAGAATGAAAACATGAAAGAATTGGTTGAGGCCAAAAATTTAGAAGAGGTGGTTAAGCTTGAAAATGTGGAGTTAGAAGAGGTGGACGAGCTTGAGAGAAAAGAAATAGAAGAGATTGAGCAAGAAGTTACAACAAAAGAAGGAAGTGAAGAGAAGGACCTCGTTGTTAGGGAAGAGGATTTGGAGATGATATACCATGAGTACAAGGATCCATATCTTGTACTTTGTGAAACTAAGGCTGCGTTCTCTTTGGCGTTTTCCAGCCGTTTTCCGTTTTCCGTTTCCGAAAACGCGGAAAACGCGTTTTCTTGCGCCGTTTTCGGAAAACATTTTCGAAAACGTTTTCAAAATTTGTAAAGGAAATGGAAAACGTAAAAATCACGTTTTCCGCGTTTTCCGAAATTTTTTCCTTGTAAGTGGAAAACGCGCGTTTTCCGCTTAAAAAAAATAAAAAAAATTTAAAATAATCAAAAAAATTTGAAATTTGTCAAAATTTATCATTTTTAATTACATTATTGGTCCCTGATTTTCAAAACTTGTCATTTTAATCCTCAAATTTTGAAATTTCTTTCGAAAATATCCTAATTTATTTGCAACTTAGGTCCCTCAACTTCAGATTTTGTTGCACATTAGTTCACAAATTTTACTTTTCTTTCAATTTAGTCATTTTCGTATTTGCTTTATAGATCATTGTCTTCAAACATGTATAACTTTTGATGTACAACTCCGAATTGCACTCTGTTTTTTGCGTAAAACTCCAAATTCAACCATCTTTCTGATGATGTATCATGTGCTTAATTATTAAACATTTCTTTTTTACTTTTGTATTGTAGACACTTATTTTGTAAGGGCATAATTAATTAACGTAAATTGATTTTTGCAAATTTTATTGAAACTTAAATTTTAAACGTTATGAGTGCTTACTAGAAGGATGTATCTATATAAAGTATTAAATGGAACGATTACTTTAGAAGAGAAAATTACTACTCAAATGTGGAACGATTACTTTAGAAGGGCAACATGAATTTTTGAACTTTTTTGGTATAACCAAATTGTGTGATAGGAGTTATTTCATTTATTTTTATTGTGTAACTCAAAATATGATATCTTTACTTCATTTATATTCACAAACAATATGAAATAATTTTCTTCAAAATTTTAAATAGAACGCGTTTTCCAGCTTTTCATTTTCGAAAACAGTTTTCAGAAATAACAAACCAAACGCGTTTTCAGCAATTTCGAAAAAAGTCACAGAAAATGGAAAACAGAAAACATTTTCGAAAATGAAAACAGGAAACTGAAACACAAAGAGAACGCAGCCTAACATTTCCCATCCTATTTTGCTTAAATCTTTCTTGCAGGTTGAATATACTTGGAGGGTTGAGTCACACCACATTTGGCCAAGGAAGTTCTTATTTCGACTCGTCCTTCCAATCCAAGTATTCGACTATTGGTTGATCCTATGTAATGGAGGCAAAAATTTTCCTTTTGATCCAGGAGGTGCGCTGAAACACCATGAACCAAGCTATGATTCGGGACGAATCATCTTGAAGAAGGGGAGAATGATGTGATCCGGGATAGGGGCTTAAAGGAGAAGTCAAGTCACGGACGACGCAACAACATTCGATATAGGAAAATGAACAATTTCCATGTTGGAAGCTAGTCAAAACGACGAGTGGATCAACCTCATTCAGGCCGTCGAAGAAAATTGTGAAATTTCAAGAATTACGGCCGTAACATATGGGAGCTCACGGCCGTAACCATACCACTGACGAAAACGGAGAATTTGAAGAAATTGACTTACGGCCGTAAGACGTTTTCTGCTTAACCATTACGGCCGTGAGACGCAGGTTACGGCCGTGAGTCAATTTCTTCAAATTCTCTGTTTTCGTCAGTGGTATGGTTACGGCCGTGAGCTCCCATATGTTACGGCCATAATTCTTGAAATTTCACAATTTTCTTCGACGGCCTGAATGAGGTTGATCCACTCGTCGTTTTGACTAGCTTTCAACATGAAAATTGTTCATTTTCCTATGTCGAATGTTGTTGCGTCGTCCGTGACTTGACTTCTCCTTTGAGCCCCTATCCCGGATCACATCAAATACTTTTCATTCTTGTTGTTACTTCACATAATTAGAACAACCAAAATGTCATTCTTAAGTATATATGAACATAAAAAGGGAGGCAAAATCTGTAACAACAAGGACAACTGCATTAGACATTACAGAAACTAATGAAGTGCCAAAATGTAAATAACTAAATACTCCATCTGTAATCTAGAAAAGTAAAACTAGACACTCTGATTAACGTCTCTTTCCATGTATTAAGTGGTAAATTAGGATCTTGCCACAGACTTATAAGAGTCATAATCAATATGACCTTGGAAAACTCGACCATGAGCATGTTAGCTAAGCTTGGGGCCACATTCTACAAATGGTTAAAATAAAAAAATTACAATTGATAACTTTATGTAGACTGTAGAGCTCACTGCCATAGAGACTGGAATCACATGTGCTAAATAGCACATTATCTTAACGTAAGTCATTCTGAAAGTAACTCTTAACTTACTGCAAAATAAGTAACTTGCTCATTTCTAACTATGACTAATAAAATATTATTTAACTTATAATTACTTGACCTCTGTTCTTTAACGCAATTATTTCAATTTATAAACAAATTTATCAAACCACTTTTTAAATACACACATTTTCTCTCTCCACTTTTCAACCACACGTTTTATCTCGAAAACATAAATTAACCAATTTATAATTGCTACTGAATTACCGAACATGGCCTTGTATCTAAATTGTTTAAGCTTGGTCAAACATGTTCCTAATTGAACAAGAATGTGTACGCCATATTAGTCACTAATTGTTTTTGAAGAGAGAAGCGTGAAAATTGTGGCATAAAAACATAATTAGGAAAAACTTGTCCATGTACTAGAACCATATTGATCTCACCAGAACTTGAATTCAGGCAGGCGACGAATGAAGGGTCTGAATTCATCAGAGTTTTTTCTTGGCGATGAAGCTCCATCTAGGGCCTCAAGCCCCGGATCAACCTCAGGGGACATAAACCCAATCAGCAAATTCAAGATATAGATTGATATGCCATACGAGACAACATAGAATCCCTGTACATAATAAACACGCAAGACATAAACTGCTGCTGCAGCGAGCGTTCCAAGCCACCGGCGAGTTATTTGAGGAGCACATATATCCAAATAATACTGGAAAGCTCTTGAAAAGTCGCTTCTCCACTTAGCTAATGGTGTCAAAGGGGACACATTATCACCCACAACTTCTTCCATTATAATCAGTCCAAACCTTCCTGTAAATCCAAGATAACAAATGAATGTTGATTAGATACAATTGCTTGATAGTAAAGTAAGAGGATAATAAACTAAAAAGATGTTTCTGAAGTTTACAGATGCTTAATGCACACAAACAAATCAGTCGTATGAATACCAGAACTAAAACTTTCATTAGTCAAACAAATTAAACTGCAAAAATCCTTTGCCTTAAAGTTCATAACAATTTTGAAAATAACTAAAAACATGAAGGGAGAGGGAAAAAAAAAAGTCCCACGAAACAAAAATTGTTAGAATTTAGAAGATATTAATTCGTTTTCAGCTTTAGATCATTTTACTAGATTAAATCAGAACAAATTAATCAAATCACTTCTAATATTTCAATATGGAGGTTGTTACCAGTTATCACACCAAAATTGGTTGTTTTCTTTATTAAAGTTATAAAATTTGATTTTTTTTTTTTTTTTTTTTCAATCACTTTTAACAATTAATAGCCAACTCCCATAACTTTAATAAATACGAACTTCATAAATGGAACTCTTCAATCTCTCAATTGAAATAAACAAGCTAATAGTAAAACTGAACTTGGCAAGTGAATTACAAAACCAAATATACAATAAATATGCACATACACACAAGCTGACAAGCATGCGTAGTATAGATACAAAGGAAAAATAATCAGAGAAACAAACCTAAATTGAGGGAAATGAACAATCCTATTAAAAAATCAAAGGATTCCGATGCAGTTTTACGGTTTCACCACGGCAACTTCACTCAATAACGCTTCGATTTTCATCCGAGATTGACTTTCATAAATTTTAAAGTAAAAATTTGCAATATTGGTCCTTAAGATATTGGTCTAGTGGTAAATTAGTCTCCAACTTTTACAAAATAGAAAGTAATATCAACCGTGCTATTCGTACAGATTGATATACAAATTGGTATACAAATTTTAGTACACATTGTGCGGTCTTATTTTTCAACAAATCACATCACATTGATCAACGATCATCTTACAATCGAGATTCGGTACAAAAAAAATCGATACACTCATCGATACAAATAACATTATTGAAGTAATATTCAACTTTTTATTGTACTTACACAATTAGTCCATGAATTGATGACAACCACCATCAAAATCTTTGTTAACAACAAGTCCAATTTTGAGAACTAAAAGTTTTGTTTCAACTTGAATAGGTGCCCAAAAGCCACGTGATTAATGCTGAAACTTTTCCAATATTTTAAGGCAATATACATAAGACGTCTTTTGACTTGTGAAGAAAGGAAAGAAAAGTCACAAAAGAAAGTATGTAAAAATGAAAAATACGTTTGAAATTTGAATAAAATTCAATTTGCTTGACTCAACCATTTAATGGAACTATTGGATCTCATACTTGATCAAATCAAACATTCGGCGAAGATGGACAGACTTTGTAGTTAACTAACTCGATCATTTCTTCAAATTGGAGCAATTTATACTTAATCAACTTGACATTCAATCCAATTTGTTGAGCCAAATATTCTCTAGTATATCTTATTTATCGAACATTTCGAATTAGATATTTGTTGCATGAGAATACAATTGCTAAAGGTCTGCAACTATATTTTTTTTGTGTTTCATAGATACGAGAACTCAAAAAATTTTACTACATGTACAAATAAGTGTACTGTAACAAGGTAGATGACAAGAATATATTGACTTATGCATTACATTACTTAGAGAATCAACAACCATAAAATAACCATATATCATTGTTTGTATACTTGTTTGTACAAGTATCAATTTTGATTTGAAAATTTTACTTTGATTGATTAATAATCACGGTGCATCAGTCGTTGAGAATGATAGTGTTCTTAATGCAACGTAACAGATTTTTAAATACTTTTGGTAATTTATAAGAAAAAGGCATCAATAAATTAAAAAAAAAAAATTTACATATATATATATATAAATATATATATATATATATATATATATTATACTGCTATTTCCGCATGTAGATTTTCATAGTCATCACTCATCATCTTCATCTCAGAGTTGGAAAATAAATTAAACATGTAACGGTACATCTAATACCAAAACTTATATTTAGTAAATTTTTAATCATTTTCAGATATATTCAACGAAGACTTGGATCATTACCTCACATGCCATGAATCCAACACAAATTTTTCCGAACTTGGAAGACTACATATGGCGATCAGTATCAATTACTTACCTAAAAATTACGAAACTTGAGTGGTCAGACGTCGTGAGTGTGTGAGCCAGAAATATAATCATTTCGCAGCTTTCCATCCACTTTCTTGTCTAGAGGGCTACTAGCCTTCCTCTTACGGTTGGCTAACCTTGGTGACTGATACCCCCCGTCGACATAGTCAAGTGGCTCGACTTCCCCTTCTTCTACAGTGTGAAAATCATCTGCATGCCCATCTCCAGATGGCTGATACGAGTTCTCGTGATCTGACTTATTTGCAGGTTTGGACCAGCTCTTTTTGTTTTCTCGCTTAATCTTCTCGCTCTCACCAGGTAACTCAACATCCTCCAGTTCTCTCTCGAGCTCATCCATAGGGTCTGTTTTACGATTTACATCTCCACGGGCTTTCCTCCGTTCAAGAGCTGCCTTAACCTTCTCTTTGTCAATCTTTTTTATAGCATCGTGAGGTGACTGGGCAACTGAGCCGTCCTTGTAGGCCAAATTTCTGCTACTGTATTTATCCTTCAGTTCCACTGCATCCCTTGTTCCAATTCCCCCAAAGCTCCCGTCTCGCTCTTCATCAACATGTTCATCGGAACTGAACCTTGATTTATTCTGGATATCCCCCGAGTTCCCTTTATCAGGCAATCCTTCTCGTTGATGGCTTTGGGAGTCATTAATATCATTATCTCCCTTGTGATTTGGAATGCTTCTCATTTCAACGTTCCCATATTCGTCATCTCGAGTCTGGGTGGTTCTTGAAAAACCACCATGATTATCAGTATGAGACAGCTCAGGCAATGGTCTCACCAATGCTGCCTTAGAGGTTCCAGCCTTTGAAGTAGCCACTGCGCCATGAGAATTACTTGGACTAGTGATGTGCTCTTCATTTGCAGGAGCTTTTAATGGAGGTCGTTGATTGCCTCCAGTGCTCCCTTCTGGTTCATTAGCCTGAGAAGGTGGTACTCTATTTTGTTCATACAGTTCTAGCATCTGATTGCTGACCTCTGCAAGGAATAAAGTATCGGGTCAAAAAGGAAACATCCATAATTAATTCAGAATTTAACATGCAATGAAATTAAAGCATTTTATCAAATACATCATCCCTAGATCTCTCTAGTTCCAGTGAGAAATCAAATTAAATTCAAAACAAAATCTTTTCAAAAAACTCCCGTAGTCTGTTCTAGTAGATGACACGGAAATTAGAAAAAACGATATATTGATGCTAACTAAGACCACAACAACCCTGGTCTGTACACTGCTGTCAAAGGAAGTATAAACGCAGACCCTCCAATTGGCGAGGAGTGACGTCAAACTCTTGCCACCAAACCTTCTCGCCATCAGAAGGGAGCTTTACTTTGAGGAACTTGGCAGCAAGAAAAATAGCACCTGCGGCAATGTGGTGGGGCTTAAACTGCAAGCATAGAGAAGTCCGAAGCCTGCATGCCGCTTTCCCGTGTCAAAAAGAGAGGAGGAAGAATGCCAAGGATGGGCACTATATAAGAACTATAGCAAGCAAATATACCATACCCATCATTAACAAAATTCCATGCAACTTGAGCTAGGGCATTTTGAGCAACCTTGAATTTTTTTATTGCCTCCACAAGGGGTTTATATGGATGGAGTAAATTGAGATCAAAAGCAAGAGTTCCAAGAACAACCCTCTCCCCCAGTAAAATAAGTTCTTTTTGTTGTTCATATACCTCCTGCAAAGGAGACAACAATATCAAATAACTGTAGTACAGTAAAAACACTAAAAACATTCCAAGAAGATCAAGCTCAAGTAGTAGTACCCCCAGTAAGAGAAAATAATAAACACCATTCCAGACCGAAAGAGATAATAATGTTTTGCATCATAATATACAAACTTGTCACGACACAAATTTCTTTAGTAATATGCCTCTACAAATAAATAAGATCAAACTCATATGAAATAAAGGAACCAGACCCCGTCGTAGTAAAGCCAATATCAAAGATAACTGAGTACAACAACAAAGAAACACCACCTTTTGCTTGATCTTTTGCACAGCTGTAGGATCCTTTTTATGAATGATTTCATAAGACACTAGTATGACATCTTTCAAAGGTCGAGGAGTTTCTTCAACTTTGCCCGCAAGGAACATACATATTGTGGCAATCATCTGCCAAAAGAGCACAAGAAATTGGGCACAAACTATCAGTTTTGTTTAAAGAAATGCCATCAGGGAAACTAAGGATAAAGCAAAGTCTTAAAAGTGCATAGTTGATTTTAAAATGACAGGAAAAGAGAAAGAAAGACAAGCACAAAGTTTTTAAAGATATACATTGCTTATAGTTTTTGGGGGTTTTCTATTTTCCTTGTTTTTCTCCTCTTGTTTTTGGTAGGGTGTTGATGTGACGTTCATATGCTTTTGAACACTTTCCTATTGAAACCAATCATCTTCGCAGGACAAAAATTATAAGAGAAGATGTAGAACAACATGAAAACACAAGTAGAAGTGCAGATAATCATACTAGAACAAGATGCAAATGAGATTCAGGATTGGTTGTTGAACCATCAAAAACAAATGTAGCATACAAGGCATAACTCAAAAATGGAGTAACTTTGATACGGGAGGATTTACGCATCCCATGGGAAGCCTTTCTCATTTAGAATTGGGCCTTCCAGATTGGAGCTTTTTTAGGGCCAGAAAATCAACTTATTTGTTGGGTGTATCAGTGATTTTGGCCAGCTAGGATTACACTACATATATGATGTTAATTCACACTTTGAGCAGTTAGAATATTTTATTTTTCATTTACAAAAATTTAAGTGACACATCCATCCAACAGCAAGGCAACACCTCCATACATCTACGATGCACTTGGAATGAAATCAACATGGACAGGAATGTGACTAGATACAACCTCAACAAGAAGGAAAGGGATCCAATATCACACATCAAAATCTAACCTAAAGATTTTTCTCAGTTTAAATATAACACCAAGATTACACCATATGGCCAAGCATGATATTATACATGAAAAATCTTGCACATATCTTCTTATCTCAAAGAAAAGAGTCAGATCATCTTCAGAAAACACCTTAGGATTTCTATCGGAAAAATACTGCTGCAGTTAGTCAGCCAGTCATGGGGAAAACAAGGCTCGTTTAGGGAAGTTCGTGATGATTAAAAAAAAGAAAAAAAAATTTTTATATATATATATATTTGTTTTCCTGGTTTTATTGCACAAACTTCCAAACCAAAAAAAAATTGTTGGTTAATTGTTTCATTCTCAATAACCCCTGCAATTTCCCAAAACTTATTGTGGTCAGCAAGTTATTTGGAAATCATGACAAACTGGATAATCAATTTTTCTTTTCAATTCCAAACAGGTCACAACCTGGTTCGCATAATTCGTACAGGTAGGATGGCTCTTCAGCTAACTTGTGCAGACCAACAGCAGTGCTTTAGTCAGTTGGAGGGATATGGGTTGTGTCCTTACTCGATTCCATCATAATTAGAAGAGACTCCACTCATGTTGAAAACTTTCTAGAAGAGTCAAGGATGTTAGAATCATTAGAGGAGGAAAAACGTTAAGGTTTATCAGGATCAATGCTTGTCTTCCAAAATAGAATGGGATTTTTGTTAAGTTGACCATTACAAGTGTTATTACATATTTGATGGGTGGTTCACTGGCAAAAAGAAGGCTATCTTTGTTTAGTACAAATCTGTGAAACGACAATCCATAAAATTATCCAACAAACTCTTGAGGAGACAGTTGAAGATGAAAAATAGGGAACATAAGGATATGTGATCAAGGAGTCTCAACCAGAGAAGAAAGCAGTGAATGAACAGGAAAGAAAGCGGCGATGGTAGAGACCTGGCATTGATGGAGAAGTTAACAGTAACTAAAAAGCAGAGAAACAGAAAAGGAAAGAAGTAAAAAAAAGGCGAAAGGGAGAGAAAGAAGCAGCCAGAGTGGGAAGCAAGGGTTTCATCGAGTTATATCTATATTTCGCGTTTCTTAGGGTCAAATTTGTTCAGTAGAGTGAAAAGGATAGGGGAAAGACAGAAAACCAAAGGCATAGTTGCCAGCTTTAGTTACCTACCAAAATCAGAAAGCAAGCAATTTTACGTTAGACTTTAGTTGGATGACAAAAATATCCTACTTACTAGATTGGGTGCTTGCAACTATTATCATGCTACGTAGTCACCGAGTCTACACCAGCATCAAGCTACAAGATTTATTAGCTATTGATGAAATAAATATGAAGTGAAAGAAACACTTACCCTCCTGTCATTTTTTGCATGGGATTGAAGATGGAAGAAACGATGACAAAAGATTATTGCTGTAGCAATGGTTACCTGAGGCCTGCATCATAAAGCATCCAGCATTGTACTGAAGGATAAAAAATTGTATAGCTTTGATATAGTTAAGGGAAAAACTGAATTGCAGCACAATATTACTAAAAAGATGTTAAAGGATGGATGAATATATATTGACATCATATTTCGATGGAGCTTTATATATTAGATATACAAAATTCTGAACATACCCACATGCTTGTTTTACAATGACTGATACAGCATAAATTTACATACTGTGCCTTAACTTTTATTTTCTGGATCAACTTATACAGCATAAATTTACAGACTGTCAATTCTGGTTTTTCGTTGGATCCAATTACCATTCATATTACAATTCTTATGTACATGAAGATTGTGTCGTGCTAATTTTAAACATCGAGTATTTCTCAACATGTCTCTAGCATGGAAGGTCCCTCATTTCTCAACTTAATAGAAAGTAAACAAAAGCTGCAAGATTTAATATAAGTGAAATCTAAAGCTGTTACAGATAAATAATAATAATAGAAATCGCAGTTCAGCAGTTGACATGCCAAACAATGCAAAATATTGCATCCATACAAGAAACAGAAAAAAATTAAATAAATCATATGCCATCCAAGCAAGAAGGCTTACACTTTCAGCCTCATGCCTAGGTCTTGTAAAAATGTACAGTATGACTTGCGTAGGTAAGTCTCTTTCTTCAAATCAATGCCATCACGTCTAGAAGGAGAATTTCCTTCAATTTCCTTCCTAGAGAAATACCAGCGATCACCACCTTCTTGTGACTTGCCCTCATAAATCCTATGATTTACGTCATGGACTCCATGATGAGAAGGCTCACCAGACAAATAACCAGCCATTTCTAACTCCTTTGTGACAAAAAAAGTTATCAAAGATTGATAGACAAGGTCGAGGTAACAAAATATGCTCACACATCATCCATCAACATCCTGTCAACAAACTAACATAAGGCAAAAATTAATACATTAAACAACCTCACTTGAGATAAAGGAAAAACAGAAAGCCTGAACAAACAGAAGGAAGCATGAATCCTTCACAAGAATATTAGGCATTAAAAAATTCAAGTTTATTCATTGAGTGAATAACATACATATTCTATTCCATACAAAAACACATCAAACAAAGTTGAGATGACAAATTTTAAATAAGATCTTTCACATTTCAAGCCCTGGCAAATCTTGCAGGTTTTTTTCTCTTTAAACACTTCCTTTTAAAAAAATAAATAAATAAATAAATAAAATTATCTTTATGACTTAAAAGGGTACATCCCCTTAAAATTGAAAAGCTTTTACAGAAAGCTATAAAAATTATTTGCATTCACAAGCCATTCCCATAAACCCTCCAGTATCAATATTCCAAAGAACTGTTAAAAAATTAAAAGTACTATTTTAATCAACATGTTGGAGACAACTTTTCTAAAAAAATCACCAATCTGCATGTCCAGTTCTTCATAGATTCCTATTGATAATAATAAATAATAAATATTATAAAAGCAGATCATATCATTTTTTCTTCAACTATATCAAAAGAATTTACTTTTACTCTCTTGCGTATGTAAATTCCCATCACTCCTGCTCTACCATTCAAATTACTGTTCTATTTCTGCCAGGCTATTTTGTCTAATGTGCTTTTTCAGTTTTAGCATTGGATGACATATTATATAGCTACTCTTCGTGTATTCTAAAAACACCATAAATTACATGTATTCCATGTCTCAAACACTTCTCTCTACTAATCTCTACTTCAATTAAACCAGCTCATTTATACTATTAGTTAAAAAATATATATAACAGAACTACATATTAAATTCAAAGACCAAAAAAGTAATTGGAAACATTATTTAATCATCAGTTTACCTGCTCAATCAAAATCGCAAGATAGGACTTTCATTTGAGCTAAAACTCTATTTGAGCCACATCAATTTTTTTTATTATTTTTTATTTTTTTTCCCTTCAGACTTCAGTTGCGAAAATTGTAGTTTTTCCCCCCATCATATTTACGCATCCATCAATAAATTACTCCAGAGTTGGTGTTCCAAGTAGGTTCTAACTTCTGTGTGCAGATATTCCACTACTCTCACCTAAATCATGTGATTCATGATATGACATAATTATTCTCCAATGTCCACGAGTTTAAATCTCCTTCTTTCATTAAAATTACATATGATATTCTGCTTTCACTTCTCTAGTGTTTCTGAGTTGAGGTTCAGAATTAAAGATAATCAAACAAGATAATTTTATTAGACAAGGTGCAAAATCAGGAAAAAGAAAGAAAAGTTGTTTCACATGCCATTGAGAAAAACAAAGAACTTAAAAAATTTGTATTAGTAATTTGAATTCTTGAATAGAATTAAATAGTAAAGGCAGAAGTTTCTTAAAGAAGATAAATCATCTTATGTGAAAAATAACATTTGATATTAATAGGCTCCTAAAGCTTCTAGTCCAAACGATATGAGAGAACACCAATATAAAAAGATATAAACCAGCTGAGAAATAAAACTAAAAATTAGTAGAAAGTATGATCTTTCAGTTAAATTACCTGTTTAACAGTGCAAATGGCAAACTGTGATAACAACACACTGAGAATACCTTTAGCTTGTTCTCCCTATCAGTATTGCACGAAAACCCAAATGAAATCCAAACTTTTCCAGCAAGATTTCTCCTTAGATTGGAGGAAAACCGAGCAACAAATTTCAACTTTCAATAATCTGCAGTTATCAAACAAGCCTTTCCAACTAGATGAAGTGAAAACTGAAACCCATACTTCAAAAACATGTTCCTCAAAAATCTAATAATCTAGAACTTGTTTTGTCTTATTTCCTTGCTTATTTAAGTATTATTAGTAAATTTGCTTTATTGGTTGTTTCAGCATCAGCTTTACTAAGCTATTCTTCTTATACTAGGAATTTGTTATTTTCAGTTCCACTTCCATTTGATCAGGACTAAAGGATATTCTACTGAAAGAACTTATCATGTTGGCACTTTAAAACAATAGCAAGATCTTATAATCATTTTAATAACAAGATCAATATTTGGTTATAATTATTGTATGACAATTAAACCTTCAGTAATAACTCCAAAACTCTTTTGCAACCAAAACTCCCACTTGCATCAAAGATTATCCATCTTGGCAAATGCCAAAAAAGAAACCACTGGACGTATGTCTATCAAGATTTACATAATCGATATTGCCCTTTTCACATATGTTATACTAATTAATTGGTTGGCCACACCACAGAGGGGAGTATTACTCATGCCTTAGTTTCTATACTGGATGGTAACTTCTATATTGACTTATGTCCATTAAGATTAACATAATTGATAATGCCCTTTTCACATATGTTATGCAAATTTAAGTGGTTGGCCACACCACAGTTAAGGGTATTACTCATGCCTAAGTTTCTATACTGGATGGTAACTTCTATAATCAGGAAGCTCGGTTTCATTGTCATTTATTCCTTAGAACAAAAAACTATGACTCGCCTTACCCCTAAGTTCTTCATGCGTTGAAACTATTAAATTTGCAGCATCTTTACAACACAATCCAGCAGAACCTAATTCCTCCCACTCTTTCCCATTCAATACTTTCAGAAGGGCTCGAAGAGTACGTCCTAATGTGCGCATTCATTAGGGCTCTCAAAGCTTATACTTTGAATGACCCTTCACAAGAATTACGTCTTGATCTAATGAGGCATAAATCACAGGGCATAAGCTTCAATATGCACTACTCAGTCTTTCCTTTTATGCACTGCTTTCATACTAACCACAAATGTATAGGTCAGATTTTATTAGATAGGCAATATCATTTTTCTGGGCTGTTAAGAGTATTATTTTGTATCTTACAAATTTTCACATTGGCCCTTAAGCCTTGAAACACCTTCACGTTCATGGCTCACCTATAGGAGATAAATTCCGATACTCAGACTTATCCTCTCTGAACACAGTTCCAATTAACCATTATTTAGAAAGATCCGAAATTTATTCCAATATTTCTGCAAAATCTGCTTCTTTGAAATGTAACAATTTTTTTAAAGAATAATACATAATCAGGATGAAGATTTGATTTTTGAACAATATTTTACTTGACAGTTACAAGCACAAGTCAGAGCATGCACACAGCAAAACTGTTGTTAACCTCTGTGAGGTAATATAAAGACGATCGAAATATAGGCGAAGAATTAATCAATCCAAAAATATATAATGCAAGTAAAAATCAAAAAGCCTAAGAAAGAAAAAGCAAATTAGCAGAGTAGAAAAACTCACACAGACAGCCAAGAAAAATCAGAATTACACGCAGATATGGTGCTTTCTTCTTGAATAATCTTATCGCCTTCCGATTTCTCGAGTCCTAAAGTTAGTTAAAAGAGGAAATACAAATCCACCGAGCAATACATGAAACTTTCGAAAGGTGAAGGCTCGGTCGAGAAATGATTGCTCTCGGAAGTTTGACACTATGGGGGCGAGAAAATGCGAGCGTGCTGGCGTAGACGATGGAGGTGGTACGGATCCTGGGTAGAGAGAGGGATAGAGGGAGAGAGGAATAGGCGGGCTAAACCGCCGGGGGGCGGGTTTGTGTTTTAGGTTTGGGGGTGGGGGTGGGGATGGGCTGCGCATTAGGATTACGGGAATAAGGCTACTTGTACCGGGAGTTGCCTTGCAGGGATGTACAGATACAATCCTGACGTGGCATCTAAATGTCTGTACTCATTTCATTTAAATGGAAAGTAAGAGTATGTTTGGTAATGTGAAAAATTTTGATTTTTATAATTTTTATAAATCTTTTGATGAATGTGTGATTTAAAAATATTTGAAAAGTCAAAAATGATGAGCTTGACTAAGAATGAATGATTGAGATTGAGTTTTGAAAAGTTGTGGTAAAAAAATTTTCATTACCAAACAAGCTCTAAATTTTAGTAAATGAAAACTAAACTGAGAGATTTTCCTAAATAAAAAAATCACATAACCCAATACTATTTTCCCCCAAAATAAGACATCACGATCACGCCTTCATCCATTCTTGTTATCGAAAAATAGAAGACGAAAAAGACAACAGCTCACCAGTGTCGATCACCACGATCGCTCTTTCTTCACTGCTGCCCTCACAACCTGCTTCACTCCCGACCACCACAGGCTCCATTCTTCCTCTGTAAAACAACATGGCAGATAATGGTATGTATATAAATGTTGTTCATTTTCCCGACAAATAGAAGACGAAGAAAACAACAGCTCACCGGTGCCGACCACCACGACCGTTCTTGCTTCATTGCTGCCCTCCACGACCTGCTTCACTCCCGACCTCCACAGGCTCCATTCTTCCTCCGTAAAACAACATGGCAGATAATGGTATGTATATAAATGCTGTTCATTTTCCCTAATCTAATGTTCTCTTGAAATATAGCTACATGGAAGAATGCAATTTAGATTTTAGTTATCATGGGAGTTTGCTACTGTTTGGTAATGCATTTCAATCATGTAAAGGGTATACTGTTGACCATGCATAATGCCAAATTTTATTTTTTTGGGAGATTGATTTTTGACTTGTTGATAATGCATTTTCTGGCTCTTATTTTGGTGCAGCAGATGGGAACTCCTTAGATGTCGATGTTGCACATTTGAGTGAATCCTAATATGACATGAACGTAGAGGATGATATTTTAAGAGGAGAATGTGTAATAGTTCCCCAAGTTGGTATGATTTTTAAGGATGAAAAAGAAACGATTGAGTTTTACAAAAGATACGCATATGAGATGGGATTTCCGATTAGAAAAAGGAATTCGAAGAAGGATGATGATGGAAATTTGAGGTATATTACTTTGACATGTAGTCATGAAAGGCGAAAAAGCAGTATTACAAGCACCTCTTTGAAACCACAACCAACCATTCAGATAGGTTGTAAAGTCAGGCTCACAGCGTCTTCAGATAGTAATGGGGCATGGAGGATTAAAGCAGTACACCTTGAACACAATCACCAAACAAGTCCTTCCAAGTCTAGACTATATCGATGCAACCGAGTATTGAGTGCACATGTGAAGCAGAGGCTTGAAGTGAATGATATGGCAGGAATTCCGTTGCACAAAAATTATAATTCTACTGTTGTTGAAGTGGGTGGGTACGAGAATACACCTTTTGTGGAGAAAGATTGTCGAAACTATATAGAAAAAGTGAGGCAGCTAAGACTTGGAGAAGGCGATGCCGCAACAATCCAAGCTTACTTTTCAAAAATGCAAGCATCAAGCTCGGGTTTTTACTTCATTATAGATTTGGATGATGAGTTCATCTGAAGAATGTATTTTGGGCGGATCACAGATCTAGGGAAGCATATAAGGAGTTCGACGATGTCGTCACATTTGATACCACTTACCTCACAAATAAGTATGATATGCCCTTCCCTCCTTTTGTTAGAGTGAATCATCATGGTCAATCAACACTTCTTGGATGTGGTTTGTTATCCAACGAGAATACAGAAACTTTTATTTGGCTATTTAGGACTTGGCTACAGTATATGAATGGTCGAGCCTCGCAGGGAATAATTACTGATCAAGACAAAGCGATGCAGAACGCAATTGAAATTGTGTTCCCGAACACAAAGCATAGATGGTGTTTGTGGCACATATTGAAGAAATTGCCAGAAAAATTTGGTTACCACGTGGATAAGGTATCCATATTTTCAGATATACATGGATTAGTCTATGATTCACAAGTGCCTGATGAATTTGAAGAGGGTTGGAGAGTGATGATAAACACGTATGACTTGCATGACAATAGCTGGTTGTCGGGTTTGTATCAAAACTAGTGATGACAAAGGGTCGGGGTTCGGGTCGGGTCTCCCCGACCCTCGCCCTGTCCCGCGAAATTTGATTAAACCCAAACCCGCCCCGCGACTCGTGAGTTTCGGGTCGGGGCGGGTTCGGGTTCGGGTTCTGGAACCGTTTAATTTTTTCTATTTTTTTTTCAAATTTTTCGAATTTTTTTATTGTTTTTCTTTAATATATTATTTTAAATAATATAATCGGATCGGGGCGGCCAAAACCCGTACTCGCCCCGCGACCCGCTAAAACTTGACCCGAACCCGCCTCGTCAACCCGCGGGGCGGGTGTTTTTCGCCCCATTAGGGGCAGGTACCCATCGGGTTCGGTTCGGTTCGGGTCGGGTATTTTTGTCATCTCTAATCAAAACATACATCGTTGGGTTCCTTCCTTTTTTAAGACAAGGTTCTGGACAGGTATGTCAACAACACAACGCAGTGAGAGTATGAATGCTTTCTTCGATGGTTATGTTAATTCGAAGACCTCATTGAAGCAGTTTGTCGACCAATACGAGAAAGCGTTGAGGCACAAGGTCGAGAAGGAATTTCAAGCAGACTTCAAATCATACTAGCAAATGGTCCCATGTGCAACGATGTATGAAATGGAGAAGCAATTTAGGATGTTTACACCATCTCGAAGTTTAGGGAGTTCCAAATTGAGTTCACAGGGATGATTTATTGTGAAATGGTTTCAACTCAAGAAGATTTTTGGGGCACAAGGTTTGATGTGAGAGAGGATGTCATCTAATATGAGCATGTGAAGAAGAAAATATTTTCAGTGACATTGCAGAGGGAGAATTGTGTAGTAATGTGTAGTTGTCACTTGTTTGAGTTTCGAGGAATACTTTGTAGGCGTATAATATATGTCTTGATCCGTAATAACATTATGACTGTTCCTGAAAGGTATATTTTACGAAGATGGAGGCGAGATGTAGCAAGGGCTCACACGAGGGTCGCAGTTAACTATAATGGTTTGGTCAGTACCCCTGAACATTTGAGATACGAGAAAATGTGCCAACATTTTGCCAAAATTGCAGACCTTGTTGCTGATGATGAAGAGCGAACTCGTTCGATTATGGATTGGATTGACATTCAAGATAAGGTGCTAAGCATCAGAAAGACGAGTGGTACAAAGTTTTCCATTAAAGATAATGAGGGTCAGGGTGGCAGCATACGGGATCCAAAATACTCTAGAAGAAAGGGAGCTCCTAAGAAACTTCAAAAAAAAGGACCGCTAGAGTCAAGTTCAAAGAAAACGAAGGTATCATATAATTCAATATTGTTGTCAAAAGTCAGTTGTTATTTTTCACCCTAACTATCCAAATATCATATATATGCACTATTGTGAAGGGAAATGTGGATGCCAGCAAAGGTAGGAAACCAACTCGTATTCATCTCCAAAAGGAATCAAGCGATGTACAAGCATTTGTAGATGAACAAGATTCTCAGCCGACACAATTTTCATATTTGCAGCTATTAATGGTTAGTTTATGGAAATATGTGGTTTCACATTTTTTTTTTTAAATACATACTACATACTTTTTTTGGTACTTACTAGTTATCACCGTAGGGTGAAGATGACAGTCACGCGTTCACGCAAGAGAGTGTCCAGGCGAGCCATTAATACAATCCATATATTCGATTTGAAGATGGGACCTGAAGTGTAGGAGGGATGAAGTTGATACCAATTACTCATCCAATATTTTTGTCAACCATAAATATTTTTGCAATGGAACAAGGCCATTATTTTTGGTTAAAACTGGTGCTATGCACTTGTTCAATGGAATCACATTGCACATTACTTAACTATTGAATTATATATTCATATGACATGTGATTGAGCTGAATTATAATAGAAGTAGCTTAACTGTTGAATTAAAATACATAAGAACACTCAAACTCTTCAAAGGTAAAGACATATTTCAAGTGAACATGAGATTCCATTGCAAGCTCAAAACAGATTACATTCCTCTGGCCTAACTCGATTACATTCACAGAAAATGGCCAACTATAGAACTTCAGGGGATTTTCAGTGTACTCAAAATCCAGTAATCCCTACAAAAGCATATTGCAGTACATGGAGTAAAATTCCTAATTAATGCTAAAACTACAAACTACAATCACATTTTCTTTCCTCACTGATGTGGTTCACCAAAGCAGACTTCTACATGGAAATCAAGTTCCAGTTCCCAACTTCACGCTGCATTCCGCAATCCCTTTTCCCTTATGAATTTTAACATCAACGGAGACATCCATATCTTCATCGTTGCCAATTCGAGCATTACTATTGAACTTGCAACATATTTTCGGAAATGACTTCTTCCCCTGCAAATTTGGCCGGCTTCATTTTGCTATCTTCACCTTCTTTAACCCATTCGAAATAACCACACTTCAAACTACAAATATCAAAGAACCTACCTTTGTTTTCCGTCTCCTTCTCCGCCACAAAGCATTTCAAAATTCCACGATGACATCATGGGCAACAACGTAGTTTCGGACACTTCGACAGGTAATGCTCCTTACTCCTACAGCTATGGCATATCCCAACATTCTTTCGCAACATTTCTAAAAATGGTGTTCGCGGGTGATAGCACAATGTGGAGCGAGGACACAACTTGCTTCTGAAATGTCTGCACAAACGAGCTCCTCCTCAAACGTTAATGTTTGGTTTCGCAGGAACTAGAGGTTGGAGTGGCCGGAGATGAGGATGCAGTCAATTCATCTGAACCCTTGATTTGTGAGAGACTGAGAGAACAGTGGAAGATTTGGGGGAAATTGAAGGTGGAATGAGGGATTGAATTTTGTTTGAAGTCGTTTGTTGTCTTTAAAAGAACATTTCACAAGATGACAGAATTGTGTTTTGCTTGAGTATTTGTTTACTGATTTTTTTTTTTTTTAATGATAGTGGAATGATGACTGTATCTGGACCAGCCTGTAAGCCTTCTCCATGTACGAGTAGTTTAATTCGGATTACGGAATGATGTAATTGAATCGTTGGATGAAGAACATGGACGGTCTAGATTTTGTTAACCTATTACTGGTTTTCAAGTCGTTTTGGAGTCCAGATCCGAATTATTAGACCCATTTTAGACTGCGTATCCCACATTTTCATCATTTCAAAAAGGGAAAATGCGTTTTAATTTTATCCGTTTGGTATCCAAAATAAACTAGTTTATAAATCAATTTATAAATTACACAATTTTACAAAAAAATCCGCATAAAGTACCTACACATAGTTGAGTGATTATTACTGAAATTTAAGCACATTTGGAAAACCAAATAAACTGGTTTATATATAAAAAATAAATTACACAATTTCTCAAATCACTTTTTAACTATATACAATTTCTCTCTCCAATTTTTAACCGCACATTTTAGTATTTTACTTCAAAATCATAAATAAATCAATTTATTTATAAACCACATTCTTTTATCAAACTCAGGCTAAAAAGAAAAAGGCCTTTTGTGTAAAGGAAGTCGATCTAAAAGAGAAATATGGCATATCTCAGCAGAAAATTAAATAAATTCCAACGAGAACACAAATAGTTTTACTGCATTACAAAATATCCGACCATAACGTGATATTTCTATGGTATATCATTAGTGCAGATGTTCCAGCGCCTTTTGATTTGGGGAGTTCTTTAAAATGAAAATATTTCTTGGACAATGGAGCAGCAGCAATGGGTGACGATCACATATCCATCGGAGCAGCACCCTCATCTCCAGGTGCTGCCTGATCGTCAGCAGCAGGAGGAGGAGGTTCATCAACATCAGCTTGATCTGGTGCAGCAGCCTCTTCACCTGCTATCTCAAACTCATTGATCAGTGCCTGTACAGTTTCTTGATCCAATATGTGGAATGCCTCTCCTATCCCTACCACAGCAATTGTGCATACGGAGCTGGTCAATTTCTCTCCTTGTAAGGTTTCCCTCAATGCAAAAAGGGCATCCTTGATCAGATTTTCTCGAGATGAGTCCATGAAACTCTCAAACTTGCGTTCTAAATATGTCTTTGCAGCCTGTGACCGAGACCCAATAGCAAAAGCTTGATATTCGAAGTAATTACCGCTGGGGCAGTTGTAATACAGGTGGGCTCCAGATTCATCTAAACCCCCAACCAGAAGACCAACCCCATAAGGCCGTTTCCATGAGCGTTGTGTGCAAACCTGCAAAGGAAGATGATCCAGTGTGGATAATGATACACTTAAACATGAAAGGCCAGGATGAAAGGGTACAGTTAGGAAAAGAGACAAATATGAAGATGATCTAGAGGACAATGAATAACTAGGATTATATACGCTTGACGCGAAAGGCCAGGATGAAAGGCTACAGTTAGAAAAAGACAGATATCTAACTGGACTAAGGGCGCCTCACTCTTCTCTTTCTCCTAGTGAAAATAGGTGCCCAGAAAATCATGCACGCTAACATACACACACACATGGTATTATAAAATACAAATTCTTAATTGTTATTCCTAGGCAACCAAATAAAATGAGAATTTCAAATCTCTGCAACGTTACCCATGTAATCTACCTATCTTTTCCTTACTAGTTCCAAGATACAAACGTAGCATTAAGCATAACATGATCTTGCAAATCTATAGCAGATTCCTCATTTGGTAAATATCCAATAAACAAAAATGCTAACTCATAAATGTTACATTCAGCCAATATTTCCACTGAATGAACAATGGAAACCCACTGGACAACCACAACTATGCCAATAACAAGAGGACAAAACTGCAGAACTCTCATAACATGAAGATATAAAATAATTATTTCAATGTACCTATTATCTGAGATATGTATTCAATTAAGCAAAGTTCATGAAATCAGACCAGATTGCGTCAACAAACTCCTTCCTAAACTTCTTTGGAAAATGGGTAATGAAAATAAACCCATAAACCTTTGCACTCCTCAGTATTACCGCTGACAAGTATGATCAAGTTCCAATCTTGCAAATTCTAGTACTATAATATTCACGAGGCTTAAAAATTCATTAGTTGATTTTCCTTTCCTATGAAAACACATTTTTAACAAGTTACAGGCAACATCATGCTTTTCCCTGAAAGAGAAATTCCCCGTTTGCCTCTTCTTACCATATTCTCTGTGCCCATGTTTGGTATCAATTTAAATCTAGATTTTAATTCAAATCAAAGTGAACGATCAAACTCAATCACATATATTATGGAACCCAAAACTTTTCGACTACACATGTCATCAATTTTTATTATAATCTAAGAAAAATCTGATTTAATCTCCACCAAATAGGAGCTATATGCAAAGCTTACATTCAGCAAAAAAAAAAAAAATTAAACTCTAGGACATAAGACAAAAAGCTACAGAGACAATAATGAAAGAAGAAGAACTAAAACAAAAATGATATTATGTTTAGAGAGAGAGAGAGTGAGAGAGAGCTAAACCAAGCAACTTGCTGGCTGTAGGTAATGTAAACTAGTTCAAACTAACTAGGCTTCTAAATTAAAAACTGAACTGAAATTGAGAAGACAGTGTCACAGCATACTGAGATGCCATTAGTATCTAAAGCATTTGAATATATGTGAACAATAATGTCTTAAAGAGTTTTTTTTTTTTTTTTTTTTTTTTTTTAAAAAAAATAATTCTTTTGAAGCCAATAAAACATAGAAAATCGGTCCCTAAGACTGACCCTACACAAAACGTAGCACCATAGCATACACAATATCTCCCTTCTGATAAATCAAGCAGCAATTACTAGAAACTAAGAAACATTACCTTTATACAATTCCCTCTCTTAAAATGAATTCTATCAAACCCCATGCCACATAAATCACAATAACCAAAAGTTTCAGTCTTTCATTTCTCTGTTTAATTTCCTTTAAATTCAACTAAACAATAGAACCTAAATTATATTTATCTTGAGATTCTTTAACAATCAGTCTCGATTTAATAGAAAAGTCAAGTATTATGTGGCAAAACTGAACAAAAGGAACAGACAATGTTTCCGGTGCCACTGCCAAGGTGTTTTGCCTCAAAGGTGTTTTGAGGCTTTTTGAGATGTAGTGTTGTCCCATTCCCCCCTTTCTTCCAAGTAAAGGCAAAAAGTAGAAGATAAAAAGAACCCATAAAACATATTTTAAGTTATATAAACAGATAGCTCAAAGGGGTAAGTTACAACATGACCAGAGAAGGCAAGACAAATGGGTGAACACGATAGTTGATAAGCCTCACTTAGTCGAGGATTAAGTTTCGGTAAATCAAGGCGTAAGCCTCATAAATGGCATTTAAGGTTTAAGTTTTGAGGCATTTAAGTAAAGTCTAGAGTTGAAGCGAGATTAGAGGCGTAAGACTCGAGAGAATTATTAAAAAAGATCAACTGAGAAGAAAATATTTTGAGCCTTAACCCATTTTGAATGCAAGGATCTTAGGAGTTGGAAACTGCATCCTGTAGGAGAAGAAGACCAGATTCCATTTCTAGCACATTCACTTAAAATAGATGGTGTATCCTAAGAAGTAAGAAGCAAGCTATTAATAGCCAGGTATATCCATAAGCTCTCCACACTGGCTCCTGGGAGGCACATCCTGCGATTTACCTCCTCCACCAAAGGCCCATGGCAGGGTCAGTGGGGGCCCTCAAGGTTGGGGTTCAACCTTTTTATAAGAAACAAGCTATTAAAGCTTTCAGCTTTCCGCTCATATGGATTTTCTGAGCTTTAGACACGATGTTTGTTCCAAATATCCAGTCCTAAGGTCATCTTCAACCCACATACACCAAATTTTCACTTTTACACTAAATATGAATTACAATTACACTATTTCAGCTTCTTTACTCCAACACAGCAACACAATCTTACACCAAATATACACTATTCATTATTTTTCTTATTTTGTATTTTTAAAAAAAATACAATTTCATTATATGAAATTATTTCGATAATTAAATACAAAAAGCGTATTTATATTTTTAATAATTAATATTTTACAAAATTTATTTATTTATTAATTAATTATTTTGAACATTTAAAATTAATTTTGTCGTAAACTAATTAAAATTAAACTTTTTATTAGCTACAAATTCGAAAAACAAGGATGAAAATTTAAAATAAGGGATATGAAATACGTAACAATTAGACAAGTAGAAATAACATAGAAAATTTAGTCTTTGGAGTTGCTATATTCTTCCCACAAATGCTCAATCAACGCATTTCTTAGCGCAATGTGTGCTTCTCTATTCTTAATCTTTCGATGTCGAGCAAGGAAGTCTTGAAAACGTTGATTTTCGTCTACAGCGACCTCAACTGTTGAACTCGGCCCTTCCACAAATGCGTCAATAGGTGCACTGAGGTTTCGTTCGTCTCCCACTATCATGTTATGCATAATAATGCATGCTGTCATTATGTCATGCAAATAGTACTCCATGCAGAGATTTTAGTAGGGGTCATTGTCAATTTGAAGAAAAATGTGTTGCATAACATAATGACAACACTATTTGCAGGTAAAGTAAGAATTGCTTCAAATTGACAATGGCCCCTACTAAAATCTCTGCATGGAGCACTATTTGCAGGTAAGTACCAATAATTTATTGGTATGAAAATGTGTTTGCAGAAGAAGCACTACCCATTTACCTATAAAAACTGGGCTAACTAGTTTAAACAAGCAACTCAAATTGTGCAATATCATAGATTGTTTCTGCAACAAAATAATGTTTTCAAGCAAACGAACTGCTAGTTACACAATGTATGAGGACATCCATGTGACTCATGTTTACTTAGACATCTCTCAGGATCCCATTATCGGTATTCGCCAAAAAGGTTCGAAACTGTGACAACGTGTGGCAGAGGCATACAATAACACTAAATCAGCCCACATGAATCCTCGACCACAAAGATCCATCTCAACGCGTATAGGTGAAATTACGAAGGCCGTCTCAAAATTGCGAAGTTGTGTTCGTCGAGTAGAAAATTTACATCTGAGTGGCACATCGAAGCAGGACATTGTAGGCATTCATATTTAATATATATCTTTACTTTAAATTCATATTTTACTGATTAACCTTTTCGTAACATGTCTTACAGATGGACAGAGTCAAAATGCTATACGCACAAGACCCAGCTAATAAGGGCATGTTCAAATTTGATCATTTGTGGCCCCTACTAAAGGATATTTAGAAATTCTCTCTGACGCCGAGTGTTTCCCGCAATAATTTTAAAACATCCCCAAATGCTTTTACATCTTATGAACCAGACTGCCCACTAGCCGGCTCTCCCTTGTCCCCTTGAATTTCATCATTTTCTTTGAGCATGGAGGACGTGAATGCTGGGGGTACCTCGTCTGAAAGACCGATGGGTGTGAAGAAGGCCAAAAAAAAAAAAAAAGATTGAAGATGAGACCAGAAATGAATTGGATGAAATGAATGCTGAAAACAAAGAACTCACAGATTTGGTAAGAAAGGGAGCGGCTGATAAACAAAACTTTTATCAGTTACAAATGTATAAAGAGGATAACAAAATATTATTGACAAACTTGGATTCAATATAAGACCCGATGACCCATGAGTTCATAAGGAGTGAACAACAACGTATTATACGAAAGAGGACCCAACAACAACTGAATGAAAGTCAATCCGACTCAAGCTCATTCAGTCCGCTATTCGATGGTTTAAGTGGTTCCAGAGGAAATTTGCCAGATTACTGAAATATCCAATTTCTATTTACTATGTATTTGTTGTGTTTTATTTAAAATTTGGTGTGGTCCAATTATTCCCAACTGTCGCGTTTTTCAATCAAATTTTGATGTGTTACATTTTGTAATCAATTTCTATTTACTACTTGTTTATCACAAAAAATATCATTAACCACATTTGAATATAAATAAATAAACATGCAAATTTATTTGACTACAAAAATTATGAACAAATTCAACTTTACATAACTTATTTTAAACAAGGTAAACAAAATTGTAGGGACCAAATGGACAATAAATAAATGAAATATGCACAAAAAACTACAAAACCAATATTTTAGAAACCCAAAAAATAAAAATAAAAATATAAAAAAAAATAAAAAATAAATAATCTAAGAACTGGAAAAGCAATTTGTCGTCAACCTCGGCATTGCTACAGTGCAGCGCCTGTAGCAGGGCAATGGTGCCCGGCCGGAGGTGAGCCCTGCGCCATTTTGGCGTGAATTGCTTCTAACTCTTCTACAAGCCCTTTTCTTTTTTTTCTTTTGTTGGTTCTCACACAAACTTTCCATATTCACTCCAAACCTAAAACCCTAAATATTCTATTACCACTATCTTAAATGTATAACCTTTACATATACTTAGAATTCGCAATAGCACATAATGGATACCGAAATATAAATAAAAAGAAAAAATAAATTATTTGATTAAAGGGATAAATTTGAAATTCTCACAAAACTTTTATTTATCACAGATCCAATCACAAAATTCCCACGCTATCAATTCCCAATCTAAAACCTAAAGATTCCAAGGTATTCAGGGCGAAACTAAATTTATCTCCACAACAGATACACAGAATATACACGTTAGATAATTAATTACAATAATAAAATAAAACTTAAGGTAATTAGGGTTTTGTGAAAGAATGATAATTAACCTGGGCCTTGTCAGCGAGCTGAACGACGAGGCGTCCGACTGGGAGCTGGGACTCGTATGTGTAGAAATAGTTGATGCACTCATTGCGCATGTAGCGGGAGAGGACGCGGCCGTCAGCGGTGAGACCGGCGATAGCGAGTCCAATGTGATCGTCAACCTTGAAGATCTTCTTCTGGTGAGAGGAAAGTTCAGAGTTGGCCTTGTTTACGCATGCCAACACCACATGGCTCTTCGATCTCAACCCTATCGCCGCCGAGCCTTGCTTAACCGCCTCCATCGCGTACTCCACCTGGAAGAGACGCCCCGCCGGTGACCATGTTGTCACATCAGTGTCGTACTGATTTCTGAACATTTTGAATACGGCGTCGTTGCACGAGTGCAGTAGACACAGGACTTTGTATGTATTTCAGTCGGTCTCTCTAGTTTGAGTTAGCGGTAATCGTAATTGATTTATAAATTGATTTATTTTCAAGTAAAAAATAGTTGTTGAATATTAGAGAGAATGGTTAAAAGGTAATTTGAAAAATTGTGTCGTTTATGAAATGATTTATAATATGCTTGATTGTCGCGTTGAGCTGTGAACTTATGCTTATATTTTCGATCGATCACTGAACTTTAAAGTGTCGAATTTTGATAACTGAACTTATTGTTTAATTATATTAATAATCACTGAACTATGTGTAGGTCTTCGATTGGTCACTGAACTTTAAAATGTCAAATAATGATTACTAAACTATGAGTTAATTGTCTCAATAATCATTGAACTTAAATAAATATTGAGTTTTTATCACTAAACTTATCAAAATGGTAGACGTTAGTCATTAATTTAACTTTCGTAACAGAATTGACGATTTGGTAGACGAAATGTACACGTGGTATTAGGACACCTTTAACCGGCCAATCACGACACACGAAATTAAAACGTAAGAAAGTTTTAAAAATGTCATCGATTAGTCACTAAACTTTTAAAACAGTTTCGATTGTTCATCAAACTTTAAGTTGATCAAGTTTTAATAACCGAACTTGTAAAGATGAAATGACTCACCTGAAAATTTATAAACGCTCTTTCAAATTGTTAATTGTATACAACAAATCAATAGTAAAAAATGTTTTTGAAAATTTAGTAATCAATCTAAGACGTTCTTAAAAATTTATTACTTAGCAATTTTGTGTGTCATATTTGGTCAGTTGAAGATGATGGGCATTCCATCTGTCACATCAATTCTGTTACGAAAGTTAAGCTAATAGCTAACGTCCACCATTTTTATAAGTTTAGTGATTAAAAATCGAGATTTACATAAGTTCAGTGATTATTGGGACAATTAGCTCATAGTTTAGTGAGTTCATAGAAATGTGCGGCTAAAAATGAATTTGAGGAATTTTTTGATAGATTTCTCATGAGCCAAACAAGCATTGCGATAATTGTAATATTACAAGTATTCAAAATAATTATTAAAATCGGGTATATTACAAAATCAAGTTAATTATAATTTATTACATGAGTATATGAATTATAATTTATTACATGAGTGTATAAATTTATAATTAGGGATGACAATAATACTCACAGACCCGATACTTGTTGAAAACCTGACATAAACGGGCGAGGATTACCCAATTAAATGGGTTAGTGGGTTGAGTATGGAGATAAATTTTAAAACCTAACATAGGTATTGATCAGGTGTGGATTTTATTACAAGACTAATACCCGACCAGCATACCCATTAATTTTCATAAATAATTATAGAATTTAAAACAAAAATGGTGTAAAAAAATAGAACCAAATATCTATTGACATTGTTAAAGTCTAAACTTTAATATGTTTAAACTATTGAGATTGTTATTGTCTAAAATAATTGTTTAAATTCATTTGTTTAGTTTCAATCTAAAACAATTTTTTTCAATTCAAATTCAAGTGAATTTCAATATTTAACTGATTCAAGTTAATTCGGAGCACCTCTAACATATGACCTATTTTACAGCCATAATAATAATAATAATAATAATAATAATAATAATAATAATAAATAGGTAATGAGTCTCAAATGGGTATAGAAACATACTCGCCTTTGACTCGCACCCAACCCACCCCCGACCCGTCATTCTTAAATTGGTATATGAGTAACGTGTGGAGGTTGTAAATCTCTAGTGAGTAAGATATAGATTTGGTAAATCCGACTCATTGTTATATTTATTTGTAATTGACCATTGGGTAGTATTTAACCACACTGTGGCAAATTGATACAAGTAACAAAACAACTTGTTATTTATACAAAGACACTTACGATCGAACTGTTAAAAATTTGCAGTTTGTAATTAATTACAGATTTTTAATTAATTTGTAATTGATTATAGACAGTATGTAATCACACTGTGACAAATCGATACAACTAAACAACTTGTTATAACCATACAAAGGCATCTTAACCTAATGGTTATTTAAAAATTGGCAGTTCGTAATCAATTACAAAATTATAATTAATTATAAAATTGTTATGAATTTGTAATTGATCATTATTCAGTGTCTAAGCACATTGTGGCAAATCCATACAAGTAACTAAGCAACTTTATACACCATATAAAGATATTTTAATTCGGACTATTAGTTAGAAATTGATAGTTTGTTAATACGAATTGTACTTTCGTTACCTATTACAAATTGAATCGTAGTGAGTTTGTTTAGTGGTGTCTAAGATCCATACGTATACATGAGTAAGTGGAGCAGATGACCATTCGAAGATTAGTGATGACACTCAAAGCTGTTTTGAAGAAATGCCACCAGTAACAACATGTCAAATTCGTCTTCGATTGGCTAGCTTGATTCTTCATCAAATTGTCTCATACAATGTCACCATAGACCATTATGCCCTTGTTTGAGCACCATTATTTCTCATTTTTTTTTACAAATTTTTTCTACAGTAATCAATCTCAACCATTTAAAAAAGTCAAGCCCACAATTTTTTACTTTTCAAACCACTTTTTAACCATTAGATTTCCAAAACCCAAATTTTAACTTGAAATAATGGGACTCAAACAAGGGCTATGTTATACAACAAGATATCCCTAAAATGAGTGGAATCATCATAACCACCAAGAGCTTTCACGCACATGTCCCCAAAAACCTTATTATTGTCCACAACAACCTACGACAAAATTGAAGGAAACACGTACTTGCTATAAACGCATGAAACCATTAATTACATCAGGAAGACAGGAACAAGCTTATGTAGTTTCGATCCTATTCAGTAATATTATCCATCCATGTCTATGGCAATCCTAAATCTAACTCCTCCTCACTTTACGTTTTTATCAATGTGCTTAAAATCGCTGTTATAGAACGATAAAATTGCTATTTTTCGACAAGATTTTAGCCATGTAAGGCAAGACTTTCATACGTCGTTTCTTCTCCAATCCAAATAAAAATGTTATTGGAATCAACAGCCCCATATTCGGCAACGAGGTTAATTCTTGAAACCCTTGCATATTCTCCGCAAGACGGTGTCAAGAAACGGGGATTTTAATAAATTCAGGGTAAAGCTTAGTAGCCAATAGGCGAGTAACCATGTTGGTAATCTTCGAATCGAAATCAAATATGGTTCAAGGGTATAACAGGACTCCAGGGATTTGAAGGAAAGACCATAGCAAAGGCGTGATCGGTTGGAAAAGACTGTAACAACCCATATTTTTCCTCCAATGTAGAAAATTTTAAATTTTTACTCATGTATGGATACCTTTAGAATGTGTATCGATATATACAGGCGGTTACTTAAGGTTTAAGACTCGATTTGACTTAATCAGTGGATGAGTATTAGCCAAAAGCCCAAACTACTACCCAGTCATAACCTATCAATTTGTTGAGTCATTAGGAGAAGGAACCACCACCTGCTTCTAAGGTATGAATCTTTTAAGCTACCATTGGACAATCATGATGGAAGCCCTCCAATCATTCATTAGCCTAATGATTAGACGCCCCCACAATCTCTGTTCGTTTGACTTTTTTTGGAAAATAAATTAAATGTAAATTATTTAGTTGATTTGTTTGTGTTTTCTAGATAAAATGTGGGGTTAAAAATTGGAGAGAGGAAATGTGGATGGTTAAAAAGTGGTATGAAAAATTGTGTAAATTAATATTTTGATCAATTTTGTCTTTTAGTAGTATAATTCATGGCCGCCGAACGGTGCCCAACTTATAAATGGGATCATCCTCTGCATGTTAAAATCGTACCACTTCCATACAAAATCATTGAACTCTAAGATTTAAAATTTCTAGGTAGTTAGTTTAGTTTCCGATTTTAATTCCATTGTGACATGTTAATGAGATAACATGACTTTAACGTATTCATTCAAGTTCTGTAGAGATTCTGCATCATTTATTATTCAAAACTTCCAAGATCAAACTTTGATCATAATCTATTACAGAACATAGAACATCATTTATCGATATCTACAATTTGTCAAGAACAAGCATCGATACATGTTCTTAATGTATCAATAATTTAAGCAATTTATATCAAAAACAGAATTCTGATTTCATTTCTTTTGTCATTTTCAGGCACTTATTAAGAAATGAGTAATTCTTGTACCTGCTTATATGAACTTACGTGATACTTGTCATATTTTCAAAGCTATTTTGATAAGAATTGCATAAACATGATTTTCTACATGATATTACTTTCATTTCTATCCCCCATGTTAATTCACCACCTATTAATTCATACCACGGAGTTCAGTAACTGGTTTATGACATGGTCACGTCTATTAATAAATTTCAAGGATTTTTCCATCTATTAAATAATTCGTGGAATACCATGCCTATCAAAGAAATTCAAGGAATTAAGTCCCTGTGCGCTCAGGGTAGAATTTGATTTTTAATATATGCCCCCATTAAAAGTAATGATTTTGAAAAATATTGTATGTTACTCGCTAAAGTAAGATGAAACGGAATTTGGTGACCACGTCACCTGTGTGCAAAAATTGAGGTCAACAAATATCATCTCAACTTATTTGAGCTAAAAACCCTTTATTTCAAAGGGTAATAAAGCAAAATAACTTCCATTTAGAGGTGAAACAAGATAGAAACTGATGGAAACAACAAAAAAAAAAAAAAGTGATGTTTTTAAGGTTAAATGTGTAATTGAAAAGTAGTTTGGACTTTGGGAAAATATGTGTGATTAAAAGCTTGTTTGCTCCTATCTCTTTTTTTCAACTTTTTTTTCAAATTTATTTTTAACCACACATTTCTATGGAACTAATCAATTTTCACAATTTTCAATTACTTTTCAACCATACATTCTTTCAAAAACTCAAATTCTCCAATTTTTTTCAAAAACTATCAACATCATACAAGCACTGAAAAATGGTTTAAAAAATTTATTATTTATAAATTTATTTATAAACCATTTCACAAATGGAGGGTTCAAATGCAAGTACACAGTCAAAAGCAACATTCTTGGAGTTGCCACTAGTGATACATAGTTATGGATCATATGGTTATCTTTAAAAACTAACACATTATAAACAAAAGACAAACAAGATCTAAAGTAAAGTTACACTTGGTTCTCCTTTGTGCTTTAGATCTTCCTAATTCTTTGATGTCATAATTGATCAATCTTTATTTCCATCAAGTTCTCTCAAAAGGTTGTTATTTTAATCATGTGTTCAAGTTTAATTAGATTTATTACTCGCCAAAACAACTAGTTTTCACTTGACTTTCTACGTTGTTGTCCCCACCAAAAGAGAGGAATAGATGGGATTGAGAATTTTTTATAGTCTTTGTTTTTATCCGATTATTAGATTTGATAAATATAACTTCATTTTAGGACATGACATAATAAGTATTTTATCAGTTCAAATTTTAATGTATAATATAGGTAAAATCTTTTTAAATCGAAAAAAATTAATTATTATCGTGTGATTGTACATGAGATGTTTTCTGAAAATTTGTATTTTAAATAAATTAATAAATTCATAATGTTATAATTTATTTGTAGTATAACTTCTTTAATAAGCATTACATTTTTTTTATATAATAATAAAATAGATATATGATTGAATCACTTGTCTTATGATCTAAATTCAATACATTTGAAGTATTCGAATTATTGCACCAATGGCAAATTATTTGTTTAACATGTTCTGTTTCACTTGTACAAATTGATTTCTTCGTGGGGAAAAAAAAAAATTCTTCGATGTTCATATATAAAATAATTTTTAAATAATCGAAAAGTATTCAATCGATTGGTAACACTGTTTGGTTTATAAACTGGTTTATTTATGATTTTGAGGTAAAAAATAGTTGTTGAAAATTGAAGAAAGAAAATATGTGTTGATAAAAAGTAGTTTGATAAATTGTGTAGTTTATAAACATGTTTATAAACCAAAAAACACAAGTTACCAAACGGTGTCTAAATAAATTGTGCTTCAAAATGAATATATTTAATACAATTAAACTCATATTTTCTTTAACTCAAAATTAATAATTAATTTTAAACAATCTATAATTTTAATCAACTATTTTTTTGTGACATTCATTAAAATCTCCTAAAAATTCGATTTTTAACAAAATCAAACAAGGGATAAATCTAAAAATTATTATTGAAATTCTCATTAATATTATAAATTGAAAGTTGGTTTTAAGATTGAAAATTTCACTATCCAAATCCATTATAGATTGTCATAATAACATGGTCGACAAGATGGTCCTAAGACATTTTCTCGGATTTAGGCCAATAATGCCATGAGAAAACGACGCTCTTTCGATAAAGATAAAGAGAAAGTGAGCTTTCCACCACCACTTTTATTTTGTTTGAATTATAAAATTATTGAACAAGTGCTATCATCAATGCCACAAAATAAAAGAGTTATTTTTAAATGATTTTGTGGGTCCCAATTTTCTTTTTCTTTTTTTTTTAATATATATATATATATTCAATGCAGAGTTAGGTTGGTTAACTAAAGAATATACTTCAATTTACCTCCTTTTTTTCTAATCTATTTTTCTTCACACGTTACAATGCTTGAGCTCAGCTGTATATAGAGAGCTCGTGTAAATAATAAGAAGAAAACATGTGATGATTATCAAGCCAATAATAATGTAACAACTAGAGAATTTATTTACAACAACCCCTGAAAATAAGGTATCAATCTATACGGAATATATGCTGGTGTCTGCAGAAATGGTTGAGTCACAGAAGAGAATTGACAATGAACATCTCAGTCCTTAGCCTTTGTGAATTGGTCAAAGTGGTCCTTGTATTTCCAAATCTTGACACCCTCCCTCAAGCTGGAAGTCTCTGGGACGACACCAAGCTTGTCTTTCAAGTATGAAAATCTGGAGTTAGAGAGTAGTTTAGTAAATAGATCTGCGGTTTGGTCAGTTGAGGGAACATACTTGATCACTAGTAGTTTGTTGATTACTCTGTCTCTAATAAAGTGCACGTTGAGTTCAATATGTTTAGTTCGAGCATGATAAACCGAATTAGAGGCAAGGGAGCTGGCTCCTAAGTTGTCACACCATAATACCGGCACAAATCTTTGTTGTATCTTCAGTTCTTCAAATAGAGATTGCAGCCACATAATTTCAGCAGTTGCTTGTGCTAAAGCTCTATACTCTGATTCAGTGCTTGACCTGGAAACAACGTGTTGCTTTTTAGAAGACCATGACACCAAATTATCCCCCAAATAAATGCAATAACCAATTGTTGAGCGCCTATCATCTGGACAAGAAGCCTAGTCTGAGTCTGTAAAACCATTAATGGAGAGATCATCACTCTTCTTGATCCACAGGCCTTGATTTATGGTGCCTTTCAAGTACCTGAATATTCTCTTCCAAGCTGTCCAATGCAAATTCTTTGGTGAAACTAAGAATTAGCTCATCTTGTTGACTGCGTAGCTTATATTAGGCCTAGTATTAGTGAGGTACTGAAGGACTCCAATTGCACTTCTGTAAAATGAAGGATTGCTCACTGGTTCTCCATCATTTTTGGATAATAGCTTACCTACTGTCATAGGTGTAGGGGACAGATTAAGATTCTGATATTGGAACCTTCTTAACAAGTCAGCTGTGTACTTAGTCTGTGAAAGGTGTAGACCGGTTTTGTCTCTATATACTTCAATTCCAAGAAAGTGATGCAACTGCCCCATATCCTTCAGTGAAAATTTCAGATTCAAGTCTTCAATGAACTTCTGAATCACTACATTGTCATTACCTATCACCACAATATCGTCCACATAGATTAAAACAAACATAACCTGATTCGAGTTAGTGTAAAAGAAAAGGGAGCTATCAGCTTTCAACTGAACAAACTTCCAACTCAGCAAGGTTTGTCTAAGCTTTTCAAACTAAGCTCTTAGAGCTTGTTTTAAACCGTAAAGTGCTTTATGAAGTTTGCAAAATAGATGTGGATTGTCTTTGTCAATGAAACCTTGAGGCTGACATATAAAAACTTCTTCTTCCAATTTGCCATTCAAAAAGGCATTGTTTACATCAATTTGACTGATTTCCCAATCCTTTAAAACTGCAAGGTTGAATATTGTTCTAAGTGTACGTGTGTTGATCACGGGACTATAGGTTTCATAGCAATCTATCCCGGGTGTTTGAAGAAAACCCTTCGCTACCAATCTCGCTTTGTATCTTTGAACATTTCCATTGATATCATATTTGACTTTGAAGATCCACTTGGTTCCAATTATCTTTTGCTCTGTTGAATGATTCACTAATGTCTAAGTGTTGTTTTTGCACAAAGCATAGTACTCCTCTTCCATGGCTTTCCTCCAATTTTTGCTAGACAGAGCAGCCTAGTTTTGGCTCACCTTGAGTTCCTCTTTCCTTGTACTCTACAGCTTGACCTACATATACTTTCAATTTAAAAATTCCTGCCTTTCCTCTTGTTGTCATCTGATGTTCTACCTTCTGCTGCAGTCCTTCACAGGGCTGCTGTTGTGTTTCATCAGTGCAGATGACTTGTTCATCACATTCTGGTACTTTAGTTTCTGAATTTCCACTTGTGCTATCACTATCTGGTTCATCTTCATCCTGAACCCTTTCTGTGTTTCCATGGGTATCATGTTCATCACTTGAAAAGTGGTTTAATTCCGGACTGTGATTTGAAGGATCAGCTTCAATGCTTGCTTCAGGACTACCGGTACAAGTTAAGTTTGGATTGGTGTGTACAGGGTCTGTGTAAAAAGGAAGTGTTTGGAAAACAATTTATGAATTTTGTGGGGTGATTAGTTTATTGGAGAATCCTGATTCAAATGGAAATTCTGATTCGTTAAGCAGTACATGTCTGTAGAGGTATACTTTTCCAGTTGGGCTGAGACATTCATAGCCTTTGTGAGAGTTTCTATATCCTATGAAAACACATTTGATGGAGTGAAACTCGAATTTGTTCTTTTGGTAAGGCCTAAGGAAGGGGAAACAAGCATAACCGAAGGTCTTTAGTGATTTTTAATCTGGAAGTTTCTTAAAGAGAGTTCCAAATGGTGTTTTCATTTTAAGAGTTGGAGTAGGAAGTCTATTGATCAAGTGTGTGGTCGTTTGAAAGGATTCCCACCAATAGAACAAGGGCATTTTCGATTGAGCTAGCAGAGTTAGGCCTAATTCGGTTATGTAGCGATGTTTTCTCTCTGCCCGTCCATTTTGGGAAGAAGTATAGGGACATGAAATTCTTATGTCTATCCCAGATTTTGAGGCAAAACTGATGACCGGTTTAAACTCACCTCCCCCATCAATTTGAAGAGTTTTGATTTTACACTCAAACTTGTTTTCAACCAACGTTTTGAATTGTATGAAGTGATTTAAGGTTTCAGAATTATGCTTCATTGGATATATCTAGGTAAAGCGACTGATCATCAACAAAAATGACATAGAACTTGAACCTTGAAGTGGAGTTTAAGGGTGTTGGACCGCAGACGTCTGAGTGTACTAGTTCAAGTATTTTTGATGCATGTGAAGTAGATAACTTAAATGGTAAAGTGTGTGACTTCCCAACATGACAGACATCACAGAAATTTTTTATTTCATTAGAACTGAGATTCGCGTTACAAGATTTGAGAACATGTGTCATAACAGAATGTGAAGGGTGTCCTATCCTTCTATGCCAAGTATTAACTTTAGCTTATGGGAAATTGAAAATAGATTTGGAGACTTGATTCTTGGTGCTGATAGTAAAAGCAGATGGATGGCTTTCATTTTGGTTGATGACTTTTGAAACTGAGGGCTCTGAGAAAGGTTTTGGAAGTTCGTACTTGTATAGGTCATCCTCAAGCTTGCCTTAAAGTATCACCTTCCTCGTCTCCTTGTCCTTTACATGAAAATGAGAGCAATGAAACTCAACAAATACATAATTGTTTGAAGTTAATTTTGAAATACTGATCAAGTTTCTTTTGATTTCGGGAACTAGGAGTAACTTACTCAGTTTAAGTGACTTATCATGCAGAGTGGATGATTGTGAAGTGCCAATGTGAGTGATGTCTCGTGAATTACCATTACCACAGTGAGAGTATTCTTACCACCATACTGACTAGTTGTAAGTAGCTTCTCCTTATCACTAGTAGCATGGTGATTGGCACCGGAGTCAGCAAACCAAGCAGCACTTGCAGATGAGGCAGTGAAATTAGATGGCTATTGGTTCAGATTGTTATCAAAAGATCTGTTACTCATATATCTTTCATCATACCTATTGAAGCACTTGTTTTCTGAATGGTTGTTCAAACCACAAATTTGGCACGGTCCTTTTCCTTCATAAACTCTCCTGCCTCTACCTCTGTTTCTTCCACCTCCTCTAGGATTTGAGCTTCTGCCACTGTAGCTGGAGCTTTCTCCTCTGAAGTTTTGAGAATATGATCTTTGAGATAAGTTTGCAGTAGCATTCTGTGTTAGATGAATCGAGGCTAGACTATTTCTAATTGAGTTTAGGTGTTCAAGTCTACTTTCGAAGGTCATCAACAATGACTGCAGCTCACACCATGATATTGAATCCATCTGGTTAATTTGCACCACCACTATTGTAAACTCTTCATCCAGTCCGGCCAAAGTTCGTTTGATAAGATCTGAAACAGGTATCACTCTACCTGCAATGGCTAAGTTATCTGTAATCTGTTTCATTGCATTGAGATATTCGTCTATGCTTTTCGATCCTTTCCTCATTTTCTGCAATTCTATAGTTAGAAGAATCATTCTAGATTTATTCATGACTCCAAAACTCTCTTGCACAGATTTCCAAAGTTCACTGGAACTTAAACTCCCCATAACTCTCATGGATATTTCAGGCGTCATTGATGAATATAGTCATCCAAGAAGGAGCTGATCTGTGGACTTCCATCTCTTGAATTCTCGATTTGGCATTGACTCTGTCACTTCTTCTGTGCCTTGAGTGACTGTGTTGCTTATGGTTTCAGATGGGCAAATACTTGTTCCAAGAATGAACTCTTCAAGATTGTGCCCTTTGATTATGGGCATAATCATGTTCTTTCACAAGAGATAACAAATCCTATTGCATCGATAACTAAAGACGTCATTCGATCATGTATCATTCAAAATACGTTGCCTTCAATCAAAGAAAAATGGTCGTCTTCCAGTTCTAGAACCATCTTCATTCGACAAGACAATGCAAAACCACATTTGGGTGTTGATAATATCGAATTTCTAGAGGCAGCAATGCACAATAGATTTGATATTCGTTTATGTTCTCAGCCTCCTAATAGTCGCGATATGAATGTCTTAGATCTTGGTTTTTTTTCGAGCTATTGATTCACTTCAACATCAAGAATCTCCATCGACAATTGAAGCATTTGTATTAGCGGTGGAGAATGCTTTTACCAAATTTTCCAACCGAAGATTTGAACAAGGTCTTTTTAACATTTGAAACATGCATGGTTGAGGCAATGAAAGATTTGGGGGGGTAACAATTATAAGATTCCACATATGCAGTGCCGGTCCTTCGATTATTAGGGCTTGAGTCGAATTTTATAAATTAGTCCTTTCGAGGTGAAGTTAGGAAAATATGGAGGGGGTGGCCCGGCCTCGAAATTATTTTTTAGCCAAGAAGATTGAAATTGACGATTTTATGACTCAAATTTAATATACGGATAGTCATAAATTGGTTAAAATGGTTCCATTTAGACATTTAAAAAAGAAGAATTACTTTTGGACATTGTATATAGTTATATGCATTTGAGTCTTTAATACTTTGGAAGTAAAAATTAAAAACTTGTGAAAGAAGACGGAAAAAAATGAATTATTGAAAGTATCATGTGAATGACTCATTTGTATTTGGACCTACCTATTATGAATAATTGGGGCTAAAATAAAGATTAATGGACTTCAAATTCTTTTTTTTATTAAATCTTTTGGGCTTCTTTATCAAAAGAAAAAAATTTGGGCCTTTTGGGCTTGAGTCCATGGACTCTTTTTGTTGACCTATGGTCAATTTGACCTTATTGTTTTGATCATAACAAACAAGAATTTATTGTGTTACTAACAAGTGTGCTTCAAGTGTTTCATGTAATGATAAATATTCAAAGCACTCAATGTTCAAATCGTCTCTTAAAGATATAAATCAAAATTATGTGACCGAGCACATGAGACGTAAAGAAGATCATGAAATCATTGAAGATATTCAAAGATCAAAATTGAGGTTGAAAAGCATGACATGAAGATCAAGAATTCAAGCTTACAAGATTAGAGTTGATTTAACGTATGTAAAGGTATAACACTCTCAATCTTTAGCGATGAAATTCGACGAGCTCGAAAATGATTTTTATGCATCAAGAAACTTATTTGAAAATTCATCAATTGCATAAAAATGATTTTTCAAATCATACCTTTAAAATATCATTTTCAAAATCAATCTTGATCAAAAAGCCGTGCAAAATCAAAATCTTAAAATTTGAAAAAGACCGGTCGACCGCAAGATGCAAACCGGTCGACCGCATGCCAAGACCGGTCGACCGCACTGAGTGTTTTTGAACTCAACGGCTATTTTCTTGCAACGGATATACTGAGGTCGACCGCATGGTTGAACAGGTCGACCGCAAAAGACAGAATGTGCGAAATTTGATCTATAAATAGCCTTCTCTCTTGCATTCATAAAAATGAAAAATAGAAGAAATTTTAGAAAAACTTTCTTGTGAAAATTCATTATTCTTACTTAGTTTTTATTCATCTTTTATTTTCATAAAACTTTGATTGATCTAAACTTTGTTTTATCAAATTCATCAAAGTTTTTGGAAGAAAGTTTTGTGAAGATTCTTGGTTTTACATTGTTTGAATTTCTTCAACATCTTCACACTATATTGGAATTGAATTGTAAGTCTCTCTTTGTTCTAAACTTGTTTTAATCTTTTAAAAGAGAGAAATTTCAATTAAGGAACTTTGATTATTTGTGCTACATTTTTCATCATCATTTGATTCATCAAAGTTCCATTACCTAAACACTTTGAGCTTAACTTATTGTTAATTATTCAAGTGTGGCATCTCTTGGTACTTAATTCGATTCAATATTTTAACAAGAGATCATTTGAAAAACTTTGTTTGATTGCATCGAACTATTTATTATCATTTGCATCAAAGTTTTTCTCTAATACTCGAGCTTAATTCATTGCTATCTATTGAAGTGTTATCCTAACTCTCTCGGTACTTAATTTGAGTATATCATTTGTCAAGAGAGTTATTTCAATTGTAAACTCAATTCATTATATTGATTGGTTTCGAGAGCCTTGTCAAAACTCGATTGTTGGTTTTCGAGAGCCTTGTCAAAACTCGATTGTTGGTTTCGAGAGCCTTGTCAAAACTCGATTGTTGGTTTCGAGAGCCGTGTGAAAACTCGATTGTAAAGGATAGACGCTCCTTGTTGTAAGTCGCCTAAGGATTTGGTACTCCTTGTTGTAAGTTACCAATATAGTGGATTTGGCCTTACTCGTGACGGAGAGCTCGGTAACGGGGGACGTAGATCACGTTGGTTGATTGAACCTCCATAAATCGTGTTTGCACTCTCTTATCTCTTTTACTTACGTACATCGCACTTATTCTATTCTATCAATTTATATTGTGCAACATTATATCTAAGTGCTATACTTGCCTTATCAATTAAGTTTACACATATATAGCACACTACATTGATAGATTAGTTACTTGTAACACTAAGTGCTCATATTTGTACCCATTGGTTTTAAGTTTGAGATTATTTATCGAAAAAGTTTTTTAAACCAATTCACCCCCCTCTTGGTTAGTTTACTCTTGGGTCAACACTTTTGACTCATATAAGGACCGGCCCTGGACATATGAACAAACAAAATTTGATTAGAGGGTAGACTACCGGATTACAAAGGAAGCTCTTACTTCTCGCTAACATCATATTACACCATATTTTCTTTTCTACCATTAACAAAAGAAAATCTGTTAATAAAATCTTGGGCTCTGTCAAACAATTTATAGGTAATTCTTGGGTGTTGGGTTCATTTAAAAATCAATATTATTCCAATTATATGGTGATTATTGATTTCACGTTTAAGTGATGCAAACAGTTTGAGTTTTATGTATAGTTTTGTAGTATCACGTCATGGACTTTTCTTGGTTTTTTATTTTATCTGCAATGGAGGATTTATAGCACGTGGAACTGAGTCTAAGCACAAGTAATTCAGTATACAATGCGTAGTGGTCAATTCAAATAATTCAAACAATTCTTCAAAAGGGAGTGCCACCGAATATAAAACAACTAAAAAAATACGTACAAAGAAATAAAAATTCATCTTCAAAATTTATTTCAAGCACTAGATAACTAAAAAACGATTGCCACAAATCTTAAAAATTATTTTTCAGGAGGAGACACATCAATCTTGTTGATGTGAATCATAGTGGATTTGATGGGAAAATTCAAATATTCAAACCAAAACAAGAAATCAAGTCCATGTGCGGAGACTTCAAATAACAATATGGAATGTTGGAGAAGATTCAAGGTTAAAATAAACGAGCCAAGAATCAAGTTGGAATCAAACGATCACGAAGTGTCTAAAATTGCAACCATGCGATCGCCCAGAGAAATAATGGTGCGATCGCGTGCCATTGAAAAATAACGGACAGATTCTTTTGAAGACAACCATGCGATCGCGCGTATTTCAACCACACAGTCGCACGATTCTACTGATTAGGGTTTATCTGCGTTTCTATGTTATTTTCCGTTTTTAATTATGTTAGTTTTTATTTTTGTGTCTCTATAGCGACTAGGATTAGCTTAGTCCGTTTTTACTGCTTTATAATCAAGTTTTCTTCATTGTAATAGACAGACTTAGATTTTTAATAAACATATGAATGTTTTTCAATAGTAAATTTGTGGATTCACTTTTACAAATTTGAATTTATGAAGATTGATTGTCTTGTGGAGTTCATCCTGAACTTATCAAAGATTAACAATCTTTGTGGCATTCAAAATCCAAATTTATCAAGGATCTGGACAACCTTTGTGGCGTTCACAAATTTTGGTTATTGCTTCCGCATCATCAGTTCCTACGTCGTGAAGCTCGGGTCAAGATCCTACTATCCATCCACAACTTGAATTTGAAACTTTTTGGCGTTTTTCCCACTAGCATCCCGGACGAGGCCACATCATCTGGCATTAGAGCTGGACTCTAAATTCAGATTTTCTTTTATCCTAGTTTGATTCCATGCATTTATCATAGAGTCCACATGAGAATCATCCATATCTTGCTTGTTGAGTCTTTGTTTTCAATTTTTTGTGTTCTTCACGTTCTTCGTGTTCTTCATGTTTCTTGAGTATTTAATTCAGAAAATTGTCTAAAAAAATTCAAAAGTCATTATTATGTTCGTTTCGGATACAAATTAATTTTCGTCCATTTTGCTATACTCGTAGTCGAATATTTGAGTTTAAAAAATTATTTTTTTTTATTTTTTTTAATTCCAAAAATTTCAAAAAAAAAAAAAAAAAAATCGAAAATTCAGGAACCACTTTCTTGAGTTCCCTTAAACATCTTAATACTCCTATCAAAATTTTCTTCCGATTAATGTCCATTCTTGAGATATTTTTGAAAATTTGAAATGTCACATAAGGGAAGGATTATGATTAGGGTCCCTTGTTCAAAACTAGATGTTATGTGAGTCATAAGGTATGTAGTATGTCAATTGATAGATAATGCTTCATTAATTTGGTCAATAGCATAATTGTTGAAAAATTATGATTACCTCTAATACCGCACTATAGACCTTATATGATGACGTGGATGAGGGAATTTGGGGAGTTTTAAGTGATTAAAAAAGTTCTAGTGACTATCACCAATGGAAGATATAGTGATGAAGGATGGTGTGATGTAGTACCATTAAAGTTTTGTCATATTTTGTTGGAAAATCCATGGTAACGTAGGAGAGAGGCTGTTTATGATAAGAGTATGCACATATGAATATTCCTTAAGAAAGGAAAAACATGCACACTACATGGGTTGACATTAGAGGAAGTACTAGGTGATTCGAGGAAGGTAAAGAAGGAGAGTAAAATGAGGTATAATAGGAGATGTCGTGGGGATACAAAATTTCAGAAGAAGGAGGGATAATTGAAAATTGAGTGGGAATATAAAAATATTAAAAAGGAGGTGCACGAATTGGAATTTGAAATGGTTGAGAATGAAAATGTGAAAGAGTGGTTGAGTCCAGAAATTTAGAAGAGGTGGTTGAGCTTGAAAATGTGGAATTAGAAGAGGTGGTTGGGTGTGAGAAAAAAGAGAAAGAGGTGATTGAGCAAGAGGTTGCAAATGAGGTGAAGAGAAGAGCTTTATTGTTGGACATGATGAGGTGGTGATGATCCTCATGAATACAATGATCCATACCTTGCATTTCATGAAACTAACATTCCCCACCCTATTTTATTTAAATCTCTTTTGCATGTTAGTTACACTATGGAGTTTGAGCCACACCACATATGGCCAAGAAAGCTCATGATTCGATCCATCCATGTCACCCAAGTTACAGAATACTATTGGTTGTTCATTTGGCATGGAAGCAAAAGTTTTCCATTTGATCTAGGAGGTGGATTGATAAATCATAAATAAAGCTATGATTCGAGACGAATGATCCTGAAGAAGGAGGGAATGATGTGAATCATAGTGGGCTTGATGGGAAATATTCAAGCCAAACAAAAAACCAAGTGCATGTGCAGGGGCTTCAAATATCAATATGGAATGTTGGAGAAGATTCGAGGCTAAAATAAGTGATCAAGTCAAGAAACGAGCCAAGAACCAAGTTGGAATCAAAAGATCACGAAGTGCCTGAAATTGCAACCATACGATCACGCACCATTGAAAAATAACGGAAAAATTGTTTTAAAGCCAACCACGCGATCGCGTTTATTTCTATTGATTAAGGGTTTTCCCCATTTTTATGTTATTTTTTCGTTTTTAATTATGCTAGGTTTTATTTTTGTACCTCTATAGCAGCCAGGGTTAGCTTAGTTCGTTTTTACTGCTTTAGATTCAAGTTTTCTTCATTGTAATAGACAGACTTTGATTTTTAATAAATATATGAATGTTTTTCAATAATAAATGTGTGGATTCACTTTTACAAATTCGAACTTATCAAGATTAGTCGTCTCGTGACGTTCATCCCCGAACTTATCAAAGTTCTGGACAACCCTTGTGGCGTTCAAAAATCTTGGTTCTTGCTTCTACATCATCAGTTCCTGCGTCGTGAAACTCGAGTCAAGATCCTACCGCCTATCCACAACTTGGATTTGAAACTTTCTGGCAATCCTAGCATCCCGAACTGGACAACATCAATTGTTTTCTACAGGTTTGGGGGAGGTTGAGCAATTTTAAGATTTTATACTCGTGGCTTTTTCATTCAATTTAGGGAAATGAAGACAAATAATTAAAAAAAGTGGAAATTTATAGAACCCCATCGTCTGTTTGTAACTTTCATATGGAGAGAAGGTGAAAAGATTTGGGTTGCGTTCTCTTTACTGTTTTCAAACTGTTTTCCATTTCGAAAAATGCAGAAAACGCGTTCTGTTGCATTGTTTTCGAAAATGAAATAGAAAACAGAAAACACAGTCTTGACATTTTTCGCGTTTTCTTTACAAATTCGAAAACACGAAAAACGCGGGTTTTCGCTTTTCTTTTTTAAATTCAATCAACATCACTTTTTCTCCCCTTTTCTAATAACTCAAAAAATATATATTTCTAGTATTATTTAAAAAATTATCATTTATACTGTTATTTTTAGCAACTTAAAAAAAATATTTCTAGTATTATTCAAAAATTATCATTTCTACTATTATTTTTTGCTAAAATTTATTTCTAGTGTTATTTACAAATTATCATTTCTAGTATTATTTATAGCTAAATTTCTTTCTTTTACAAATTATCATTTATAGTATTATTTACAACTAAAAATTATTTTCACAAAACTCTCGAAGTTAGCAAAATAAGAACAAAAATAAAATTACAAGTATACAAAAAAGTTTTTGTAAAATTTGAAACATAACATGTTTTTCAGTTTTTCATTTTTGAAAACAATTTTCAGAAATAACAAACCAAACTCTTTTTCAGCCATTTAAAAAATTGCTTTGAAAATAGAAAATAGAAAAGTGCAACATAAAGAGAACACATCCTTATTGTTTTCATTTTCCGGAAGATCGTGGGAGACGCTCCAATAGTTTAATTGATAATGTAAATAATTTAAAATGTCAAGATTAAAGTACTTATAAATTGGATATCTATGCAAAATAAATAGGGTAGAATAGTAAAGGAACTAAGGGGCCGTTCTCTTTGTGTTTCGATTTTGGATTTTGAGTTTTGAATTTTGGATTTTGGTTGTTTATTTTGAAATTGCTGAAAACATGTTCTCTTTGTAATTTTGGAAAACTGTTTTCAAAAACAGAAAACTGAAAAATGCGTTTACTTTTTAATTTTTTGATATATTTATTTTGTGATATTTTATATGTAAAAAATGGTTGATTTGTTGAATTACATTAATTCTAATGTTAATAAATCAGTTAGTTCTCTATGTCAATAAATTCATCATTAATATTGTTTCAGCTAAACAAAAATTTAACATCATACCAACAAAATTTTAACATGTATCTATATATAATAGCAAAATAACATAAGAATTTCAAGTGAAGGAAGTGTTTCACATTTACAAAAATAATAATAATAATAAATAAAAAATTACAATTTTTTTTTTAACATGGATCTATATAATGGCAAAATAACATAAGAATTTCAAGTGAAGAAAGTGTCTTACTTTTACAAAACAAAATAATAATAATAAAAAAAAATTTAAAAAAAAATCTTAAAATGGATCTATATATAATGGCAAAATAACATAAGAACTTCAAGTGAATGAAGTGTCTCACTTTTACAAATAAATAAATAAATAAATAAATTTACAAAAAAAAAAATATTTAACATGGATTTATATATATAATGACAAAATAACATAAGAACTTCAAGTGAAGGAATTGTCTCACTTTTACAAAAAATAAAAATAATGTATAAAAAAAAATCTTCACATGGATCTATATATAATGATAAAATAACATAAGAATTTCAAGTGAAGGAAGTGCCTCACATTTAAAATAAATAAATAAAATAATAATAATAATAATAAATAAATAAATAAATTACAAAAAAAAATCTTAACATGGATCTATATATAATGACAAAATAATATAAGAACTTCAAGTGAAGGAAGTGTCTCACATTTACAAAAAAAAAAAAAATCCAAAATGTGCGTTTTGATCGTTTTGGACTTTTTAACACAAAATATCCAAAACGCAATAAACTCATTTTGAGTTTCCTTTGTATTTTTTTTTTGGTGTTTTGGAAAACTCGTTTCTGAAAATGGAGAAAGTGAACGCGTTTTCAATATTTCCAAAAATCGAAAACTCAAAAAGGGCTCAAAACAGTAAAGAGAACGAGACCTAAATTTTTACTACTTAGGGGTTTATTCAATGTAAATTTTGAAAAACATTTAAAGATTTTTTTAAAGGACCTTTTGAAATGGATTTAATTGGATTTTATTGATTTTTATTGATTTGTGTAGACTTTCAAAGACTTTTATTTAAAGGATTTTCATAAACTTTCAAGGACTTTTGTAAACTTTTATTTAAAAGACTTTCATAGACTTTCAAAAACTTTTTTGGACTTTTTTTTTTTCAATTGAAAAACTTAAATATTAATAGATTAATTTTTCTATGACGTGTATATTAATTAACAGTAATAATTATATGCCAAGTGAATAAAAAAAATGTGGTTTGAGAGATAAATAGTTTTAAGACAAAAAAATATTTGTGATAAAAAATGGGAGCAAAATAAAATCACATTTGATATCGACTTAAAGAAATTGTACTATATGTTCATAAGAATTTTTGAATATACAAACTTTTATAGATTTTGATTGACTTTTGATTAAAAATTTTGAATATAACAATCTTTTTGAAGAAAATTCTAGAATCACTTTACTTAATTATTATTTGTTTTGATACAATTTAAATACTATTTTTCTATAAAATTTTAGTTAGATTTTTATAGAAAAATTGAAGAAATTATGAAAAAGAAGAGACCGGAAATATAAGGAAAGAATATAAAAAAGAAAAAAATATAACAAGTGAAGAGACAGAAATATAATGATTTGTTTAGTAGTAGGCCTTAGGTTTCTAAAAATAACATGAAAGAATAAAGAAAAATAGAAGAAACAAAATTACAATTAATTTTTTTTATAAAGTCTTTCAAAATCTTGGAGATCAATGAGAGACAAATAAGAAATTTTGTGGATGTACTTTTGCTTAAAAATTTGTAATAGAAGATTTTGTAGGAGTAATACACCATGACTTTTATTAACTTTTAAAAAGTGCATTAAAATTTATATTAAATACCTCAAGATTTTTATGAATTCTCTAAAATCTAAATTAAATACATAATTCTTTCAAAATTTACATTGAATAAACTCTCTTTAATATCGAAAGTGACCTATATATATGGGACTTCCAGAAAGGAAAAAAAGACTATATATTTGAGACGGGGTGAGTGATTATTATTTAACAAAAAAAAAATATTTAAATTTGATGTGAAACAAATTTCATTTCATTTTGCCTCACTTACTTGGAAGTTTACTGGGCCTACGTATTCAATTTCTGTAGTCCTGTATCCACTGGATGATTTATTACTATTTTACCCTCGTTTAAAGTTTTTATTCCTTATGTCTCCTAATTATCACTGGAAATGAGGAAAACGAGAATAATAGACGCGTCATTGAGTAATATCGTACACCACAGACAGAACAACATTGGCTGCACAGCATTTCGAGGCAGGTTTCTATCTGATGCACGAGGCGTAGGTAAACCAGCTCAATCAATGTCCAGCTCATAATTCTTACTTTGAGTGTGTTTGGTATTGTTTAAAATGAATTTTTTTTTTTTTTTAAATGAATAGTAATTTTTAGGAGAAATGATGGTTGAGATTTGATCGAAAAGTAAAAAAATGTGGGCTTGACTTTTGATGGATGGTTGAGATTGAATATTGGAAAAAAAATTAATGAAAACCAAAAAGGGACTTTGTTTATAAATATTTTTTTATAAATAATAAAACAATATTTCGTTAATTCAATTTTTTAAGAATTATAAGTCTCCATTTTGGTAAAGTGATTATAAATCATTTTTATCGATACAATTTCTCAAATCACTTTTTAATCACACATATTTTTCATCTCTCATTTTTAATTACACATCTTATTTGAAAAATCAAATAACTTGGTTTATAATCACCAAACCTAATCTGAACTGAGACTAAGTCTTTGTTTTGTACACTTAAATATATATATATTTCTCAATTTTTTTTTTAATAAATAAAAACTTTTACCAAACGTAGGCTAAAAATGGGGTGAGAGTTTTTTATCAAATGAAATTGTTGATTTTTCAAAAAAAATAAAAATTCAAAGATATGTTTTTAAGTGACCGTTTATAAATAAATTTTTATACAAATTTTACCGAACAGAGGATGAATAAAATATATCATTTAGCCCCTGTTTGGTCCCTATTTTTTAAAAATCAAATTTATTTAACACTCAATCTCAACCATTCATCTTAATCAAGCCAATACACATCCTCTCAAAAATATTATTCAAAACCGCATTATTCACAAACTTTTTTCCATAAAATGGGGCTAAAACAAGGACTTAATTAAAGTTATATTACATTTTCCTCTATTTTATTATAAACCACACATTCTCCACAAAATAATATTACACGTAAAAAAATCTCCTTATTTTTTAACACTCGTTCTAAAAAACTAAGTCTCGGTTCTCTTTACTGTTTTGAGGTCGTTTTCTGTTTTTATTTTCTAAAACGCTAAAAACGCGTTCTCTTTACCATTTTCGAAAACGCATTTTGGAAAACAAAAAAAAAATTTGTACACAAAACGGAAAATGCCCGAAACATCGTTTTGGGCGTTTTGTGTGTATTTCGACAAAAAATGTCCAAAACGCGGAAAACGCGTTTTGGGTATTTTTTTTTTAGTTTTTTATAGAATTATCTTAACTTAGAACTAAGCTTAATATAAAGTTTTATTATTTTTTATTTTTTTATTATTTTTTTTAGAATTATCCTAGCTTGGAACTAAGCCTAAATAAAGATTTTTTTTTTTTTTTTTGAGAATTATCCTAACTTGGAATTTAGTTTAAATAAAGTTTTATTGAATTCAATATCAACATTACAAAAAAAAATTAAATGAGAATTCTTGTTGTTATATTTCAAAAAATGCAATGATAAATGGATTATGGTGGTTTTGAAAGAACTTACATTTTCTGGATTTTAATAAAAGTAGAGCTTTCTCAAGTCCTGAACCTGATCAAGCTGTGTTAATATAGACTTTTAATGCTCACATTAGTGTGTTGCATGTAACCATATTTTTAGTGTATTGTGAAATGAAATTTGAGTTGGAGTTAGTAGTATTCTGCAAGCAAATTAATTAAAAATAATTTAAATATGTTTCTGTAAAATTTCAAACAGAACGTGTTTTCCAGCTTTTCATTTTCAAAAACAGTTTTCAGAAATGACAAACCAAACGCGTTTTCAACAAATCTGAAAACAAAAATAAAAACACAAAACACAAAACATTTTCGAAAATGAAAATACAAAATAAAATACAAACAGAACGCCATCTAAGGTTGCGTTCTCTTTATATTTCAGTTTTCTGTTTTCATTTCCGAAAATGTTTTCTGATTTTCGTTTTCTCTGAATGTTTTCAAAATTGCTGAAAACGCGTTTGGTTTGTTATTTCTGAAAACTGTTCTCGAAAATGAAATGCTGGAAAACACGTTCTGTTTGAATTTTTTTCCAAAAAACTATTTTGCCCTTGTTTGATTCTCATTAAAAGTGAGGTTCACAATATTTAACTTTTCAACTAAATCTCAATCATCAATTCCCCTAAATATTACTATTCACTTGAAAATTTTCTTTTTAAATAATACCAAACACAAACTTTGTGCACTTGTAATTATATTACATGTGATTATATATATGTATAGAGACACACACACACACATTCAACATTCATACATATATGATATACACAATATAAATGAAATAGAAATGTCATATTTGGTTATGCCAAAAAAATTCAAAAATACATACGTTCCACAATGATGCCCTAATTTTTTACAATACAAAAGTAAAAAAGAAATATTTAGCCCCTGTTCTCTTTGCTGTTTGGAGGTCGTTTTCTGTTTTTATTTTCGAAAATGCTAAAAACGCGTTCTCTTTACCATTTTTGAAAACGCATTTTGGAAAACAAAAAAAAAATTTGTACACAAAACGGAAAACGCACGAAACATCGTTTTGGGCGTTTTGTGTGTATTTCGACAAAAAATGTCCAAAACGTGGAAAACGCGTTTTGGGAATTTTTTTTTTTTTTTATAAGAATTATCTTAACTTAGAACTAAGCTTAATATAAAGTTTTTATTTTTTTATTATTTTTTTTAGAATTATCCTATCTTGGAACTAAGCCTAAATAAAGAATTTTTTTTTTTTTTGAGAATTATCCTAACTTGGAACTTAGTTTAAATAAAGTTTTATTCAATTCAATATCAACATTACAAAAAAATAAATTAAATGAGAATTCTTGTTGTTATATTTCAAAAAATGTAATGATAAATGGACTCTGGTGGTTTTGAAAGAACTTGCATTTTCTGGATTTTAATAGAAGTAGAGCTTTTCAAGTCCCGAACCTGACCAAGTTGTGTTAATATAGACTCTTAATGCTCACATTAGTGTGTTGCATGTAACCATATTTTTAGTGTATTGTGAAAGGAAATTTGAGTTGGAGTTAGTAGTATTTTGCAAGCAAATTAATTAAAAATAGTTTAAATAGTGTCCTGCAAAATTTCAAACAGAACGTGTTTTCCAACTTTTCATTTTCAAAAACAGTTTTCAGAAATGACAAACCAAACGCGTTTTCAGCAAATTTGAAAACAAAAACGAAAATACAAAACACAAAACATTTTCGAAAATGAAAATACAAAATAAAATAAAAACAGAACGCCACCTTAATAATTGAGCACATGATACATCATAAGAAAGATTGTTGAATTTGGAGTTCGACGCAAAAAAGGAGTGCAATTCGAAGTTGTAGATCAAAAGTTATATATGTTTGAAGACAATGACCTATAAAACAAATACGGGAATGACTAAATTGAAAGAAAAATAAAATTTGCGGACTAATGTGCAAGAAAATCTAAAGTTTAATGACCTAAGTTGCAAATAAATTAGGGTATTTTCGAAAAAATTTCATAATCTGAGGATTAAAAAGACAAGTTTTGAAAATCGGGGATCAATAATGTAATTAAAATGACAAATTTTGACCAATTTCAATTTTTTAGGATTTTTTTTTTAAAAGGAAAACGGGAAAACACGTGTTTTCCTTTTTTTAGTTCAAATGAATGAAAAAAGCTGAAAACGTGAATTTCGCGTTTTCCATTTCCTTTACAAAATTTGGAAAACGTTTTCGAATTTTTTTTCTCAAAAACGGCGCAAGAGAACGCTTTTTCCGCATTTTCGGAAAAGGAAAACGGAAAATAATTGAAAAACGCCAAAGAGAACGCAGCCTAACTATTTCAAAATATTTTCTCCAAAAGATCGTTCCAATGGATAATTTTATATAAATATAACATTTATTCTTTAAAGTAATCATTACAATTTTTAATATTTTAGAATAAATACAATTAAGTTTCTAAACCTTCTTTTTTTAACATAATCATTATAATTTATATAAATAATTTCACTAATCACCTCTTAATTTACATTCTCTCTATTTTTCAACTACACATTTTATGCCCTGTTCGGCGGCAATAAGGTAAAAAAAAAATGGTTTTTTTTTGTGATTTTTTAGGTAGATGGATGGTTAAAACGTGAAGAGAAAAAATATGTAGGGTTAGAGATTGATTTGAAAAATTGTGAAGTTTAAAAATTGGTTTAAAAACCAAAAAAATTCAAAAAAATCACTGTTACCGAACATAAGCTTAAATATACTATTTATAATTGCTACAATATTATTGAACCAAGGTTCTCTCCTTTTTAACCTCGTATTTTATCTAAAAAAATTATAGCTATAAAAATCGTGAATAATAATCTATATCTATATATCTATATTATTATATATATAACAAAGTTTTTAAAAAAAATAACACACACATACTTTTCCCGCCAAAATGTACTTTCTAAATTTGGAAATATTTTGCAAAAAACACAAGAATTAATAAATAAATAAAAAATGATTGCATTTTGGAAAGTGTATTGCTTGTAAATTTGAATTACACTTTTGAGCACTACATGCATTTGTTCCCAAATAAAAAAATAAAAATAAAAATAAAAATCGTTTTGAGCATTGTTAAATTATATAAAAAAATAATTGTAGTTAAAATTTTTTGTTTAAAAATATAGAAAGTGATGTTTTCGAGGTAAAAATCAGTGATTGAGAAGTGAAGAGAAAAAATATATGTGGTTAAAAAGTAGTTTAAAAGTGTGTTACTTAAAAATATTTGGTCAAATAGCGATACTTCGTTCCAATTCCAAAAAAGGACAATTTAATTTATTTTTTTAATAAATTTGTTTTTACTTAATTGGATGATTGATTTTAATATAATTATTAATCTTATTATGTATCCTAACTTCATTTTTTTTTTTTGAGAAAAATCTATCTTCTATATATAAAAACAAAGTTTTTCCAAAAAATAACTAACACACACACACACTTTCCCGCTAAAATATTCTTTCTAAATTTGGAAATGTTTTGCAAAAAACACAAGAATTAAAAAATAAATAAATAATGATTGCATTTTGGAAAGTGTATTGTTTGCAAATTTGAATTGCACTTTTGAGCACTACACGCATTTGTTCCCAAATAAAAATATAAATCTTTTTGAGCACTGTTAAATTATATAAAAAAATAATGGTAGTTAAAATTTTTTATTTAAAAACATAGAATGTGATGTTTTCGGGGTAAAATTAGTGATTGAAAAGTGGAGAGAAAAAATATGTATGGTTAAAAAGTAGTATAAAAGCGTGTTGCTTAAAAATATTTTGTCAAACAGAAATTCTTTATTCCAATTCCAAAAAAGTACATTTAAATTTTTTTTTTTTAACAAATTTGTTTTTACTTAATAGGATGATTGTTTTTAATATAACTATTAATCTTATTATCTATCTTAACTTCATTTTTTTTTGTGAAAAATGTGAAAAAATTACATCAAAAGCATCATAAGTGTAATTTAAAAAATAAAGAAACAATTTTCTATTGTTATAAAAAAGTATTCAATATCCGTAATTTAGAAATTTTGTTAAATTAATTAAAAAAATATTATTAAAAAATATTCTGTTTAATCATAGTGTAACTAATTTGGTAAAGTAACATTAAATTATTTATAAAGATATAACATTGTATTATAATAAAATCTATCTATATATAAAAACAAAGTCTTTATCAAAAATAACACACACACTTTCCTGCCAAAATGTACTTGCTAAATTTGGAAAAGTTTTGCAAAAACACAAGAATTAAAAAATAAATAGAAAGTGATTGCATTTTGGAAAATGTAATAATTTCAAATTTGAATTACACTTTTGAGCACTACATGTATTTGTTACCAAATAAAAAAAATACAAATAAAAAAAATCGTTTTGAACACTGTTAAATTATATAATAATGGTAGTTAAAAATTTTTGTTTAAAAACAAAAAATATAATGTTTTCGAGGTAAAAATTAGTGATTGAAAAGTGGAGAGAAAAAATATGTATGATTAAAAAGTAATTTAAAAGCGTGTTATTTAAAAATATTTTGTCAAACATTGATGCTTCGTTCCAATTTTTTTTTAAAAAAAAGACAATTTAAATATATTTTTTTTTCTTTTAACAAATTTGTTTTTACTTAATAAGATGATTGATTTTAATATAACTATTAATCTTATTATGTATTATGACTTTTTTTTGTGAAAAATGTAAAAAAATTACATCAAAAGCATCATATGTCTAATTTAAAAAATAAATGGATAATTCTCTATCTATCTTCTATATATAAAAACAAAGTCTTTATTAAAAAATAACACACACACTTTCCCGCTAAAATGTATTTGCTAAATTTGGAAAAAAATTGTAAAACACACAAGAATTAAAAAATAAATAAAAAATGATTGTATTTTGGAAAATGTAATGATTGACAATTTGAATTACACTTTTGAGCACTACATGCAAAAAAATGTTTTTAGCACTGTTAAAATTATATAAAAAATAATGGTAGTTAAAATTTTTTGTTTAAAAACAAAAAATGTTATATTTTCGAGGTAAAAATTAATGATTGAAAAGTGGAGAGAAAAATATGTGTGATTAAAAAGCAATTTAAGATCGTGTTGTTTAAAAATATTTTGTCAAATAGAAATAATTTGTTCCAATTTCCAAATAGGACAATTTAAAATTGTCAATAATCTTATTACGAATCTTAACTTAATTTTTTTTTTTTGTGAAAAATGTGAAAAAATTACATCAAAAGCATCATAAGTTTAATTTAAAAAATAACTAGATAATTGTCTATTGTTATAAAAAAGTTTTCAAGATCTGTAATTTAGAAATTTTGTTAAATTAATTAAAAAGAATTATTCAAAAATATTATGCTTAATCAAAGTGTAACTAATTTGGTAAAGTAACATTAAATTATTTTAAAGATGTAAAATTATATTATAAAATGTGTTAAAAAATATTTAATATTTCCAAAGATATAAAATTATATTATTAAATTGTTGAAAAATATTTAAATAACCCGAAAATGTTTTAATTTAAAGAACATAAAATATTTTAGTTTAAAGAACTTAAGAACATTCCTATATTATTGTGTATTTTTTTATAAGTTTTCCAATTAAATTATATAAAAAAATTTAAAAATTAAATGACTAATCCAAAAATTTTATTTCAAATCGAATAATTTCATATTTGATTGAATACAATTTTCGTCATATGTAATGACAATTAACAAGAGTTAGAAGTAATCACTCTCGCATGTTGAAATGTATTTGAAAAATTCTATGGACAACTATTAGTATTAAAATTATGTTTAAGCATGTGTTCGAAAAACATGCAAAAATGGTTTATAAACCATTTTATAAATCACTTTTTTAATCATACACATTAATGTATTATTTTGAAGTCGAAAAATATGTAATATAAGCGTCAAATCAAAGATCTCAACAAGAAGTTTAATACAATATAACAAGTGAGAGCAAACTTTAAAAACATTGTCCGTAAAATCGATCAAAAGATTAAATTTCAAAGTTTTACTTTATATTTTTTACTTTATTTTAAATTATATTATTTAAATTATATAATACTCCGTATTCAGAAAACCTGAAATTGTTCGACCTGAAAGAGGCAACAAGTCAAGGGTCGAAAGATTGAATCGGGGTCGAATCAATTTTAATTTAAAAATAAATAATTATTTCAAAGATCAGAAAAATTTCTGAGAAAATTAATTTAGAAATAAAACGACATTTACTCATTTGGAGTAAAATTAAATAAACAAAAAATATAAAAATAATATTTTTACCAATTTTTAAAGCAAATATAGATTTATGGTTGTAAATAATTTAATATATATATATAAAGATAAAAATAACTTATTTTCAAAAAAATAAAGTTTAACAAATAAATAAATAGTAAATAAAACTTTTTTTTGAAGAGATAAATAATTTTAAAAAGAAAAGAAAAGAAAAGAAAAGAAATCTTATAATGATCATAATTTCTTATTTTTTATTTGTTTTGTAAATATTGCATTTTCTATTTTGATTTTTTTTTAAAAGTCTTGAATTCGATAATATTTTTATATTAAAATGTTATCGTATTATATTTTTATTTAATATGATTATATAATTAATATATTTTCATAAATTTTGATCTAAATTATTATCAAAATTATATTCTCGTGGATCGTACAAGTGAAAATAGTAAAAAAGGTTGAACTCAAACTTTAGGGGTCCCTACCTGTCTTGTCTTGAGTCTCGGTAAATGATGTAAATCGCAGGTTATGTCTCTAAGAGTGTAGGGTGAGGACTTACCTTTTAATTTAATAAGGATCGGATTTGAATTCTTGATCAAACGAGACTGATGTTTAAATTACACTTCCTTTCATCACTGGGAGATTCATCACTGGGAGATGTAACTGGGCACACAAGTGAAAATAGTTTAATGGAATAAAGTCGAATCTGTTTGGTTTGGTACAAAGACCGTTTCAACCATCATCACGTCTTCCAAGTTCATAAACTCTCTCTCATCACAATTTCTCTCTCTTCTACTTGCTGTCTCGTTCTGCAGAATTTTTTTCTGTGCAGGCAAAAACCTCACTGAAGAAGAAACACCAACAAAATTCAAAACCCAAAAAAGTCCCAACAAATTAACAAAAAACCCTATACTGAAAAGGAAAAACTTCTCTTGTCATTTCCATGGAGCCTTTGTCCAGACCTCCGCACAGAAGAAAACACTCTACTTCCATAGCAAATGCCTACTCGTCTTTCTCCTCAAAAAACCCTTATGATGATGTTCTGTTGACGAGCGGCGGAGGAGGGCCGGGTTCGGTGGGAAAGAAGCTTGGAGTTCAGGACTACGCCGAGATTTTCTCCGGCTCCCATCGTGGGTCGTCCATTCCGGTTCTCGATCTTTCGGGCCTGGACGAGCGTTCCGTGTCTGATGATTTTCGGAGCTCACAGCTTGATTACTCCAATATATTTGGTGGCTTTAGGGATGAGGATGTAGCTGTACCGTACGATCAGTTGTTCGCTGGAGGGAAAACACGAAAAACCTCTTCTGATAAACCAAGGTGAGTTTTTATTTTTTTGGTTTGCTAACCCTGGATTGACTTTTTTTCTTAATTAATTATGTAGTGATTGAAAATGTGGTTATGAGCTTCATTCTTGTCGCTGTTGTTAAAAGTACATATAATTTGTAATATTCTTCTGGGTTAGGGTGATGAATTTCTGCAATTTCGTGATGTTTGATTTGCTGAGGAATTAATATTGAGAAAAAAAAAAAAAAAACCCAACTTTTGTTGCTTAGTGAAGAGCCTTTTTTTGGGAAAATAATTTTGTTTTTGTTCGATTCTTGCATTATCTTTCTGATGCGTATGCAATTGTTTTAATCTTTCAAAAGGAACAAAGTTCATTTTTAGGAAAGAATAGTCCTGTAGTTATTCAAAATGTCTTAAGGTGTGTTTTATAGACAAAAGATGGAAAATGAAAATGTAAAATTTTTTCATGGAAAATCTTTTCCCACCTCCTCCCATTGGAAAATTTTCAAGGCAAATAATGTAAAACAATGCATGAAGGGGTTGAACCATGGAAAATATTGGGACATTTTCCATGGAAAATTTTGGGAATCAAACATGCAATGATGGAAAATATTTTGATTGACGGGACATTTTCTATGGAAAATCCCTTCAATCAAACATACCCTAGAAAAAATTCTATATTGATTATTGGTTAATTACTTAAGAAGTATAAAATTTGGGCTGTTATTGGTAATCACATTTCCATTTCCATTTATGGTTCTTGGAAGACAACAGCTAAATTATGATTGATTTTGCTTATGCCTTCTGTTCCTTATATTTTGTCAATGAGTTTAGGATCCATTTGCGCGCAAGGGCATATTTAAATTTCTCACGAAGTTCCTTTTTTCCTGGCAAGAATGGATTTCTTTAATCTCTAATTTTTAAAAAATTATAGCTCGAAAATTTGCGTCTTGATTGTGCTTATAAAATCATCGATGAACTTATACTAATTGAGTGAATTAAAGTTTTTCTTTATTTGATAGTTGTATGCCGTCTTATAGTTGTGCCATTGATGGCACAGCTGGGAAAGAATTTGTCGTTACGTTGTTTGCCACCTGATTCAAAATATTACACGTGGCATTGATTTAGAAATGATTTATGCATTGAGTTGTTGCATTTTCTAAAGACAAGGCAACATGATCGGGCTTTGTTTAGCGTCCACGTGGTGCTTGCTTAATTTCTTGTTAATTGGGCCGTTTGTCGTGTCTCATGGAATGAATAGCTTCTCTTCTTTCGACTTTCGTAAAATGATAGACTTTCTTCTTTGTTGTCTGCTCTTAAATATGGAAGGCCTAGTAAGACCACATATAACTGTTATGAACTTTTTGGCTTGTTTACCATATTTTGGTTGCATAATAATAAATATATTTTTGTTCTGATGACACAAGTGGATTGAGCTGTTGGTGTCAGACTACTGTCCAACAAAGATTCTTTGGAATCTAAAGTCTTCTATTACATAATGAATTCTTCTCAACTCTGCACTATAGAACCTTGAATTATCATATGTCTGTTTATTATATTTATGAACCTTGGGTTTTCTCATTTTAGTCAAAAAATATGCCAGAACATTTTCTATTCAGCAATTGTGATTTTTCTTTTTTCTTTTGGACCAAAATTGGGGTTTTCTATGCCAGAACATCTTCCAAGATTTTTTGCACGCATTTCCGTTTTTGCCAAACCTGCCTTTTCAGACTCTATACTATTCTTTCCACATGCACACAAAAAGGGTGCGTGTGCATGTGTTTGGTGTGACTTACATTATGATTTTATATTAATTTTTTATGTTATTCTGATTTCTTGCATGTGCAACATTCATATCTTGTAACTTCATTATGTGTATACATGTAATGTTATAACATAAATGATGTAACTTTTTAGATTTCAATTTGTTTCTTTTAGTGGCCATGCGTCACTGATTTAAACTCAAGCTTTTTGGTAATGAGGAATTTAAACAAAGTTTCTGAATCTTCTATTGGATTTTCCACAGGACTCCAGCAAATATAGGATCTCCTCTACGAGATTCAGATCGTCTAAATTCTTCTGGAAAGAACAACGAGTTCCCAATTGAGGCACTCGATCAATCTATTGATGGCACAAAGCAGCAGTTTAACCTATCATTCAATAAGTCCAGGCAAGGAAGTAGTGATGGGTCAAACGGGAAAATGCATGTAACAGAACTCCATGCTGTTCCTGGTTTTACTTCTTTTGTTGATGGAACTTCTCATCTGCACAAGACAGAAAGCAATAGGCCTGTACCTTCACTGAAACGTGAAGTTAGTCGTGCCTGGAGTTTCAGTGCTGAAGTTGAACAAAATCAAGGCAGGAAGTCTGAGGCATATATCTCCAATAATCAAATTTCTGACAGTGCCGTCAAAGGTAAAGTTGGTTCAATTTCGGATGAATCATGTGTCACTGACAAACCGCCTAACACAGAGAACATTAATCTCAAATCACACGATGCAAAAGTCTCACCACCTCCAAGTTTTCAACTGAATCTAGATGAGCAGAAAGGCCCCAGGCGAACAAGGTCATCAAGTTTTGGCTCTAAAGCTGATGCTTTGGAAAACATTGCTAGCAACTCTTCACCATCCTTTTCTGATGAGGAACTTGATGTTAATTCAGTTGCAGCAGCATCTGCAGCGGCGTTAAAGAAAGCAATTGAGCAGGCTCAAGAAAGTATAAGAATCGCTAAAGAGATAATGGAGAGGAGAAGGGAATGTTTTCGAGATGGTTCTAAACCAAGTCCCAGGGGTCGCTTGAAAGTTAAGAAGGATAAAAAGGAAAAAAGAATTGCTCCCGAGCCAAACATTTCAGAAGAGAGCAATACTACGGAAAAATATGAATGCCTAGAATTGCCTGCACTTGAGGTAGATAGGAAATATACTCCATCCGCTGGACAAAAAGAGCCCATTTTTAATGCTGAAAAGATTGAGGAAAAGCTTCCGGAAAATGTTGAAACAGCTGAAGAACATGCTGGGGCAAGAAATTCTCCTGTGTTGGAAACCAATGCAGAGAGTAAAACAGTAACTTTGGGTTCTCTGCAGGTGAACAGTAGCAATTACTCTGGACAAAAAGAGCCCATTTTTAATGCTGAGAAGATTGAGGAAAAGCTTCCGGAAAATGTTGAAACAGCTGAAGAACATGCTGGGGCAAGAAATTCTCCTGTGTTGGAAACCAATGCAGAGAGTAAAACAGTAACTTTGGGTTCTCTGCAGGTGAACAGTAGCAATTACTCTGTGCAGTCTATGAATTTATCTGAAATTAAGGAGATAGAAACAGATGAGAAAATCTTGCACAGCACTGAGTTTGTTTTTGATCATCTGAAAGGACCAAGCAACGTTGATGAACTAGGGGATCCAGGCAGAGTTCTTGATGCTTCCCAAAGTGTGCCTGAGCTAGAGGAGGTTGTGGATGAAGCAGGTGAACATCTGAGGATCAGCAAGGATGATGCCCGGACAGAGGAGAAACGAAATGTTTTTTACGAAAATGGGAAGTGTACTGAGAAATTTGAAGGCCATCAGGAAATTGTTTCTGGGGGACAGCCTAAGTTGCAGAAGTTGGTGTTTGACAATCAGCTAAATGAAACACAGAATCTGCCGGAGAAGGAAAAGGAACAAGAAGCTCTGAGACAAGAACCAATGGAGAAGGAAGTGGAAGTTTTTTCAATGTGTAAAGAAAATTACCACCAACCTGGAAATATTTATGAAGAAGAAATTGCTTCAAGGAAGGAAGACCCTAATTTATGGTTTACAAATGAAGAGACGCCAAAAGTGGCATTGGAGAAGGAAATCAATGAGAGGGAGCAGAAAGTCTTCCAAGAGGCAGGAGCAGTTGAAAAGGGGTTAGGTGGAGATAGTGAACTAGAATTTGATGAGAAGAAACTTAACTGTGCTCATGATGAAGATGAGCTAGAGATACGAGGAGAATATGAGCGCAAAGTAATTGGAGAGAGACATGCTGGGACTTCTGAATATGAAGCAATTTTGATGAGTCAGATGAACGAAAATATATATGCTGAAGATCAGAAAATTGCAGCCTCTCTGGAGGCTGAACAAATGGGCAGCTCTCTGGAGGCTGAACAAATGGGCAGCACACTAAGTGGAGCAGGCAAAAGTGAGGATAATCATGGAACATGTGACTTTCAGGAGGTTGTTCTTGAAAAGAATTTTGATACCTCTGTTGATGCATATGGTAGTGGTTCAAGCACCATGGTCACTGAGGATCAGGAAGCCTGCACTGTTGAATTAAATGATACAAGTTTAGATGAAAATCAACAAGCAGCTGAAAGTGACAAAGAGAATGGTGGCACAATGAGAGTAACCGAAACATCTTCTACAATTGAAAAGAATGAGAAAAAAGAACCAGTTGAAGAAACATTCCAGCAGGAGGACAATGAAATGCCCAAGACAGCTTTCTTGTTCCGAAGTGCCTCTGAAGTGAATTTTGTCGCCAGCAAACTGCACAATGCCTTTGAAGTTCTTTCTTCTGATGGAAATACTGAAAATTCCAGTGACACAGATGCAAGCCATGAAGAAAACCTATCAAAGGATGAGGACGCTTTCGGAACATCTGACCAGATCTGCAATGCAGCTCAAGAGGAGAATGCTAATGAAAACGACCCGCAAGATTTCACTGAGTTCCATGCCTCTGGTGAAAAAACAACAGACCTTGATCTCACCAATGTAAAAGTTGCAGTAGAACAAACTTCAGAGAGCGATGAAGGATCCGATTCAATTTCCAGTTTTGAAAACATAGCTGAATTGTCTGTTCACGAAAACCAGGCATTTGAAGAAAATGTAAAGGATGAGGCCTCGAGGAAGGTAGAAGATACAGATGATCTTGAAATGAGTTGTGATGAGGTGAAATATGTTGAGGAACAAAATGAGGTGCTATCCTCTGTACCTAGTGAGGCCAAACAGAATGAGGAATCCATGAAAATTGAAAGTCGGAAGGAAACATGCCAAAACCTGGAAAACAATACACACAACAGATTCTCTACCATGGAAGACGAAGATGCCAAAGAACACGTGCATACAGCTGAGAAGAAAGATCGCCAGCAAAGAATTGAAGCTATTAAGAGAAAAAGAGAGCGGGAAAAAGAAAGAATAGCTGTTGAGAGAGCAATTCGAGAAGCTCGTGAGAGGGCATTTGCTGAAGCTCGAGAAAGGGCAGAAAGGGCTGCCGTGGAGAGAGCAGCAGCCGAAGCTCGACAAAGAGCTATGGCAGAGACACGGGAGAAGCTTGGGAAAGCCTCTACATCGACTAAACAATCAGTCGATAAAGCCACCATTGAATCCAAGCTCAGAACAGAACGTGCTGCAGTAGAGAGAGCTACAGCAGAGGCTCGTGAACGTGCTCTAGAGAAAGCAGTCTCACTGAAAACTCCCAACGAGGCAAGAACACAGGCTGAAAAGTTTTCTGGTGCCTCCAGAACTGATGCATTGAAACACAGCTATTCTTCCTCAGTGAGTATCAGTTTATTTGTTTATTGCTCAGTCTACAGCATTTAATCTAATCACATGCTAGAAGAGTGATAAATTGAATTTCCCACAGGACCTGGAGAAATTTGATGGAAATAATAATGAATCAGCCCAGAGGCGTAAAGCAAGATTAGAGAGGCATCAGAGGATAATGGAGCGAGCGGTACACATACCGTATAGTTGTTTATGCAACTTTTTGATTTTTAGATTGCAAGAGACTTAACCAGCTTATTTTCTTTTTCTGTTCAACAGGCTAAAGCACTTGAAGAGAAGAACATGCGTGATCTTCTTGCTCAAAAAGAGCAAGCTGAGAGAAATGTAATATTTCTTCCATTAAATTTCAAGTTATCATTCCAGGTTCTGTATGTCTTTTCAACTTATCCTTAATTTTTAATTGCAGAGGTTAGCAGAATCTCTTGATGCCGACATTAAGAGATGGGCGAGTGGAAAGGAGGGGAACTTGCGTGCACTGCTTTCGACTCTGCAATATGTATGCATGGACTCCACATCTATTTCTCTACTTCCAGTTATTCTGCTTTATCTTGTCTGAAACTAAGTGATAAATACGAAAACTAACTATTCTGAATTTGATTAGCCACCCATATTAGGCCTTAACTCATTTGCCATCTGCAGATCCTTGGACCAGACAGTGGTTGGCAACCAATTTCCCTAACGGAGATCATCACAACTCCTGCTGTGAAGAAAGCTTACAGAAAGGCAACCCTTTATGTCCATCCCGACAAATTGCAGCAAAAAGGAGCTAGCATTCAACAAAAATATATATGTGAAAAGGTTTTCGATCTTCTCAAGGTATGCTTAATTTTCTCTTGAAATATAAAATCGGCTACTTTTGTTTTGCCTTGCCATCTTCATTAGAAAACTTTTGGTTTCATTGATAATGACTAGAGCTCCTAGAATATAGCCTTAGAGCTTGTTTGGTAATGGGAAAATGAGTTTGAGTAAAAAAATGAAAAAAAAAAAAAATCCCACTAGCAAACAGGGCTTTATGATGATATTTGAAGTCCACTTAGCTGCCACTAGAAATTTAAAATGTTACATTACAAGTGAAGTCCTCCCATGTTTTTTTTGGTTGAAAATTGAAATGGCATAAAAGTGACTTTAATTCGTAAATTCTTGTTCTGTCAACCTCAGGCAGCATGGAACAGATTCAACTCCGAGGAGAGGTGAAGAACATGCAATGCAGTGGAAATAGTGAATGTGAAGATGCTGTGATTGCATTTAGTACCTTGTTTTCTAAGAGAGAAGGTCTTGTAGATACAATTGACAAAACTGAAAATTTAGCTGTAGGAAATTGTCTATTTTCGGATAAAATGATGTACTAGGAAGTAGGATCTGTGACATGTTCAGAATTTAATTATAATTCAATTTTCTACCGGAAATTGCCTGTTTATGGGCTGTAGAACTTTCAGACTACTTAAAGTTGACAATGTTATATAATTGGCGTGGGCAGTGACAAAATATGATCAATTCTGAAGTCCTCCAAGATTAGACAATTTTGAAGGTGAAACTGAAATTGAAAGCACAATATCCCTTTTGAGTTAAACGGGTTCAAGAATTCGTACACACTGATACAGTGTTCAGGTCCACATAGTTAATTCATTAATTTTATTTTATTTTTAAAAGCTGGATGTCTTTTTATTTATGCCAATTACACAGATTGTTCAAGTTGTTAAAGTATTATTGTTGAGTGTTCACGTTCACGTGCATGCTTTAAAAATGGTGACAACCTATTTTCACGTGAGCAGCTTCTGTTCTGCAATTGCCATCAGAACTCGTTCAAAAGCTTACCGTGAAAGAGACATGTTCAATACGTTATATTCTGTTTTCAAATATAGTGAAAATGGGTGGAGGTATGTACAAACAAAAGTCAGATGAAAAGAAAGAAGAAAAACCCAACAACCAACAGGGGGCCTATGCGAACGGGGCTGCGATTGCAAGGCAACCGGATTTTGTTAAAGTGGCCATTTGGCCATTGCCAAAAAATATGAGCGTTTGGATTTTTTATTTTTGAAGAAAAGGTGTCTTTTCATCCAACTATCATGTATGCTTCCCCATCTATATATTAATGTTGGATTGGGGATTTAAATAAAGAAGAAACATCCCAAAAACACATGACAAATCAAAATCATCACATCAAAATTTAGAATTACAATTTTCTTCATTTGTGCTCACGTTTCAATGGTATTTTTATTTTTGCTTGATAAGAACATCTTAATGCTTGATTAATCCTCAAAGCTTGTTGTAGAGGTGTCAATCCGGGTGGTCCGGGCCGGGTCGGCCCGCCAATAAAAAGCCCGGTAACGGTCCGCTTGAAAAAAAGCCCGCCCGTTACGGGTCAGCCCGCAAATTTTGAACTACAACCTAGGCCCGTCCGCTGGCCCATCCGGGTCGCGGTTTATTCTGATTTGGCTCGTATGAATAAAAATATAGATTTTTTCATATTTATAGCAAATTTTTTATCAAATTTTTAAATACAAAATGATTAAAACGATAAATTCATATTTATACCATAAAATATTTACATAGAATTTAAAATTATAGTTTATGTTATATGAATTACTTCTAAATTTGCAAATTTAAATAAAATATAAACAAATAACAATTAAGTGATAAATGTATTTTTAATTACTATTATCAAAAAACGTTACTTTTTTAGCTATTAGGGAGAAAAAAATAAGATTTTACTTTAAAAGTGATATTAGAGTTTCTAGAAGAAGAGAGATTTTCAATGTTATCATATTTAATAAAAAAATTTATTTATTTTTTTTTTTTTTTACGGGCCAGCGAGTTAACCGCGACCCGCGAAGGTTTGACCCGCAAAACCCGCGGTTCACAACTTCTTGACCCGTGAACCGCCCGCACGGGTCAGGGTCGGCCCGCGGTCCCGGGTCAATCCGGACCGATTTTTACGGGTCTGGTCGGTCCGTCCGTCTTGACACCTCTAGCTTGTTGTAATCCCTTGAGTGATCTCGCGGGGGAATAATGGATTTAGGACAGCAATCACGCGGTTAAGTTTTTATTTTCCGTCCTAACCTTGTGATATAGCAAAGGGTTTATAAATTACACAATTTCTCAAACCACTTTTTAACTATATATTTTTTCTCTCCAACTTTCTTTCACTGATTTTTACCTTAAAATCATAAATAAATAAGTTTATAAATCACACAGTATTACCAAACGGAGGACCTGTAATTAATAGTATATATTCATTTTTCTTCTTCTATATCTTCTTCTGTGAATTTTAGATTCCGCGTCTCAACAAAATAGTATTTCTTAACAATCTCAAGTGATTACATGATCCTACGAAGTCTAAAAACTGAAGAGTACGAGAGATGGAGACCGAATTAACCATTAAGTGCAGTAGTAGAAGTCATCAAAAAGGAAGGTATGTGTTTGTTGCGGTAGCTTGCTCCAATGAAAGGAAGGCTCAAAGGGGAACAACAAACGCCGATTTTTACACCAGAACAAGGCAGCCATGTTTTTCACTTCTTCACACACAAATCAGACACTCCACAAAGGGCTAGGGTAGGCACATATAATTAGTGTAGATTAGGCATTTAATTAGACCAATAATATAACAGGACTAAATGGTCCAAGATTCAAAGTCATATAAGAGGTAATATAAATGGGTCGGGTGTAGCACTTGAATTCAGTTGTTGATGAATAATTTATCATTGGCAAATGACAAGAATTGCTTACGAGGCATAATTAATGCTAGATAATGTCTAACATTAATTTAATAATTTTTATCCAATTAAAACATTTTTCTCTTTCATTTTTTCTCGGAAACTAATAATAATTTGTCATGTATGCACAATGAACATTGCTGCATTGAAAAAGTTTTTTTAAAGTTAACGTTAATGTTTTTGCCACATATACATAGTAGACGTTGTCTCACTCTCCCACAAGCATAACAATCTCTCTCATTCCTCGCAATTTGAATCATTCCCAACTCTTTCTAAGAGCATCCACAATGGATATCCTAACTTTTATTAGTTAAACACTGTCACATAGACAATACAATGGATGTTAAGTGTCACATTTATATGTTAACTTTAACTATTATATGAGTATCACATTGGATGTGTTAAATTTACTCATCCATAACTAAATTAACCAATCAATGACTATTTAATATCTCACTCTCCCATTTTCAATAAAGATTGTCATGTCACATGTTAAAATGTTTGTTAACTTTAACAAACAAATTAACAATACATCTGAAAAGATTCATTTAACAAATGTGCTTACATATCCAATGTGCGCATAAAAGTGATTATTAATTAACATATGACACTAAGAAACACTTTAACACATTCATTGTATACTATAATCAATATCTAATAAGCAAACCAACCTATCGTATCCTACCAACAGATTGTTTCGCCTCTCTAATCTTCTACAGATTCCTTGTTCATTCACGTTTTTTTCTTCAGATTTTTGTGTACTATATATTAACATCACTGTCGAATCGAATTCTTCTTTATTTTGCTTTTGAATCTCGGAACCAACCAGCAAACTCGCAATTGAAAATCACATAATGGTGGACAGCAAAAAGAATCGGGTGCTCACAGCGAAGGCAGTTGTTCAGCTACGAGAGAGCATAATTTGGGTGCTCTCCCAACCCCAACAACTCGTCCAAATTCTCTTCCACACCCTCATTCAATCTGAAGGTATTTTCATCATTCGTATTTGATGATGACGCTAATGTCGAGTCTATGATGGAGATGGAGAGGCCAGTGGAAGAGAAGAAGAAGCATTGGGAGGCTAAGACAGTGGAGTAAATCTCATGTTTTAGTGGTTTCAATTTTCGGATTCAGAGTCAGATAAAAAATGGTGGTCCAACATGAAGGGGGATGCGACAGTGTTGTTAACTGCGCTGGAGTAGTTGATTGTGAAATCATAGAACGAGTTAAGTATGGTCGAAAATTGCAAAATGTTACATAACATTACAACATGTGTAATAAGTCACTTTCATTTTGTTTGTTTGCTTGTTTATTTGTCTTTTTTTTTTTTTTTTTTTTTTTTGAGATTGTATCACAGGTGCATCTTTCTTGAAAATGTATCATGTATTTGTAGTTTTAAATTTTGTTCACCTACAATGATTGTAATGTTATAGTAAATACACTTACACAATATTATAAGTATCTACAATTACATAATATTACAATGACCGTAATACTGCTTCAGATTTCAGTCGACTGCTTATAAATAATACTAATACGAAGAAAAATAATATTAATGAATATTACACAACTATAGTAGTAAATCACAATACGTTATATAACATTACAAAATGCAATATATGGAAAATATGATGTTATTTGCGGGAAAATGGTAGAAGTTATGAACATTCGGAAGGAAGGATGCCCAAACTGCAATATAGGAACAAAATCGTTGATTTTAAAGTAATTATTGAAGATTACAAATTACACAATTTAAATTCTTAAATAAAAGGTAACAACATCCTAAATAAAATTGTCTATTTTATCTCCTAAATAAATAATAACCAGGTACCATATTTAATTACGTAGTCAAATATTACATCATCTCTCATAAAATTCGGTATTTATCTAAAACTGAACATCAAAATTCTGAAATAATACAAATAGTTTCAAAATTACATATTTTTCAATTACATGACATTACGTTTAGGTAGTTACGTAATTTTTCCTTACATTCTAGTCCAGGATTTATTGGTTAACAAAACCCAACAGTGTTGGTTCATAAAACACTAGAAAAGACAAAACCTTGATCCATTTGCATAGCCACATCCAATTGTGATTGAAATGGACAAAAAGAATTATCATAAATCACTTTCAGATAAGTTTCTGATTTTCCTTTTGAATTTAATTTACCGTGCATGGTTTTTTTGAAATAGAGATCTAATATTCGATATTATGGTATCGTTAGATAGAGAGATAATTTCATGATGGATTTAAAACTATTATCAGAAGTTGCATCTGTAAAAGAATTGGAACATATGCCATGATAGTCAGTGGCGGACCCATAGGGGGGTCCTAGGGGGTACGTGACCCCCTCCATTTTGATTTTGATTTTTTTTTTTTTTTTGGAAAAGTTCAAAAATAAAAAATCAAAAAAGATGATTTGAATGGTTGAATAATTGTTTTTTTTTTAGTTGAATGAAGGTAAAGTTTCGACTTTGAATAATTAAAATTTATGCATATTGAATAGATTCTTTTAGATGAAATATATGTAAAAGATTGTAACATATATTAAGTAAATATAGCCTCTTTTTGGTATCAATTAAAATCTAAATTTTAATATTTGTCAAAGTCAAAAATCAATCTCAACCATAGATTTCATAGGACCCATAACTTTTCAATTACGCATCTCATCAACTTTTATCAAAATCTACGAAAAATCTAATTTTAATCTACACTAAACAGGAATATAATTGATTGGAATTTGAATATGTTAATTGATTGTTTACTGCGATATAATCTGTCAATTTCTTTTGAATTATAACGTAGATTTTACTGAAAATAATTTAGCATATTTGTGAGATTGTATATTATTTATTACATTGTCTTTTGTGAATTTGAATTTTATCATTATTTTCGATCTTTTCCTAAAAAAAAAAAATTTCGGGGGCGCTGCCCCCGAACCCCCGTGAAATCTACCACAAACTGTGCCCCCCTGCTACAAAATTCCTGCGTCCGCCACTGATGATAGTACAATGTTTGGTATCAACTCAAAGTTGAGTTAATTCATAAATTTATGAATAGATGATAATTACCGTTGATTGAGATTTGTTCGTCTTTCTAATGCCATTGGTACAAATGCAATTTCATCTATCTATCTATATAGAGCGTCTCCAATGCACTCAGTGAATTGAAACTTACGTGACAATAAAATATACGAATTTCTAGAAAGCGTGGATAAATAAATGGAGAAGTCAAAAATTTACTCTCCAATGGTTCCTTGTACATTTAAATAATGTTAATTATGTGACATTTTTTATTTAAATTTAAAATTAATTACTATGCATAAATTGAACCTTATCTGTAGGATTTCTTACTATATAAAGAGTCCAAATAGAAATAACTTGTATTATAAAACTTGATTGACTAACGTCCTTATTTATAATAATTAAATAATTAAAAAATAAAAGTTAATGCTGAGTCAGCATGTCTTACGGAGCGTCTAGATGTAGACGCTCCACCCCACAATGACTATTTTTTTAGGGTCATGTCAGCCTAACATCCTACTCTACATTGTGTATTGGAGAGGAATTTTTATCATATTCCGTCTATTTGCTGACGTGTCATATGTATTTTCCCTACATCTACCATCTACAAAAAGAGAGGATATAGAAAAAACTTTTTAATAATTATTTCAACCTCATATTTTTAATTATGTTATTTACCCACTATATCCTTACCCTTATTTAATAACATTAAATAAATACATTAATTTATTAAATACAACTTAAATTTTTTATTATATTCTACTTTAGAATATAAAATAAATAATTTAAAAAACTTTTTGAAAAAATATCAAATTTATTAAAACTTACATAACATTAAAAAAATCATTATAAAAATATGCTCATAAATTAATTTGATAGTTCTATGCACACTTTTTTCATTTTTTTTTTTTTTTTTTTTTTTTTTTGCAATTTATCTATATCTACATCTACAATGTATTAAAATGGGGATGAGTGAGAATTTTTTTATTTTTAATTTTACCTTTAAATTGTTTTATTTTTCGGTACCCTATATATTTAATTTATTTTCATTAAACATAATTATTAGTTGTTATTAATATCAACCTACAATATATTTAAATACTTTTCTCTTTTTTCAATAATACTCTTAAACTCTTAAACTGTGACTTTTAAAATAAATCAATTAAGCAATTTAAAACTATGATAATTTTTTAAAAAAAAAAATTATTCCGTAGCATATTTAAGTGCTGCGTACCAATTTCCATTAATATATCAGTGGGTTAAATAAAAGACTTACCATAGTTCAAATAAAAAGAAAAAAACATTAGTGTGTTCTAACCAATGATTTTAGACTTAGCATTGTAATCGATCTGACTGAGGGATCAGGAAAAGGGTCGACTCGGAATCGATTCGGGTATTAGAATAATATTAAAATGTAAAGAAATAAAAATAAATACAAATCCGAGCTGGGTAGGTTGGGTTCCCAGGCCGACCTAAATTTTTGATTGGGTTTGATCAGATCGAATTTTAGGGGTCATTCAGCCTTATTTTTGACTCGGGTCGCGGGTTTTTTGATTGACTCGACCAGTTCGGTTCGGGTTTGAAAATATTGATTCCAACATAAAACTTCTCGTCTATTTCTTTTCTTTGTCCTAATCATTTGAAAATATTTTTATGAGCTCATTTCATTCTCTAAATAGATACAAAAAAGCTATATTTATAGATAAATTCTGGATTCAAAAATTTATTGTTAATTCAAAACATTGACAAAAGAATGGTGCTCAGAGAGGTGGTGTTGTAATCTCAACATTACGTTTTGAGTTTATTCCCGAACAGTATATCCATGTTTTCATAAAAAGCTTAATTCATATAATTTTATTTTATCAATTTTAGTTTTAAAAATGCATAACTTCATGTTAATTACTCGTGTAATTATTATTTACATAAGACGTGCAACGCAGCAGTACTACTAGTTTTATAAAAAGTAACAAACTTGTGTTATTACATTGTTTGGTAACACTGTTTGGTTTATAAATTAATTTATTTATGATTTTGAGGTAAATAGTAGTGACTAAAAATTGGAGAGAAAAATGTGTGTGGTTAAAAATTGATTTGAGAAATTGTGTAATTTATAAATTGTTTTATAAATTAAAAATATGCTTTTACCAAACGGAGGCTTTTGAGATGCTCATCTTCAATCATAAACACCAAAACACAATTTTGGTGCACTATTTGCCACAAAATAGTGCAAAATCCATACCATTTTTTGAACTTATCTCGAGCCACATGTACCAAACTTTACATCAAATCTAAATTTCATTATTTTTTTCAATTAATTTAATTTGTAATTCATTAAATGAAACCGCAGGCTTGTACACTAAATAGTACACTGATTTAACATTAAAAAAGAGATCACATGTAATGTCACATTCCAAACGCCGATGAGAAACTTCAACTACGCCGAAAATTTATAGGCCAAAAAATAACTTCATAAGCATTTTTCTTATTTTTTGGCAAAAAAATAAAAATAAAATTTAATTTATTAAAAACATAATACAAAGTAGAATGTTGTTCTTGTAAATAATTTGAACATTGACACGCCAAATTTGGCGTTATTGTTCATAGCACCATTTTGCTGGTTCTCCATTGGAGAGAATTTTGGACCAATTTGGTGCTTTTGATCCATGATTGGAGATAGTCATAATAGAGAAAATGATGCAGATAAAAAATAAATAAAAAAAAAGAAGAGAAAATGATGATTGCTATTAATTAATAAAGAAATAGTAAAATATGTCTATATTCCTCAAAAGTTATAAATATATTTATGAAATGATAATGTGATTTTTTTCTCACTAAAGTTGCTTTGAAAATATATAGAGAAAGTATTTTTATTTATTTAGTTGGTCATTATTTGAAATACTAGTAATCGCACCCGTGCGATGCACGGAATAAATAATATTTATTGAATAAGTTGTAAAAATACAATGCCCGATAAAAATAACACAATGAAAAAAATAATAATAACTTGCATACACAAATTGTGAATAATTTATAATTTCATTTCTCCCTATAAGATTTCTTATTTTAATGCATAAATTGTACATTCAATATACAATAAAAATATCAACAAAAAAAAAAAATTATGAATTGCATTTTTTTAACAGTTAATTGTTCATTATCTAGTTTCCTTAGTTTATTTATTCATATAGGATTGATTATTCAAAAATAATTTTTTTTTTAATGTTCATTCACAACCACATATTATTTAAAAACTAATTTTTCACAATTGCACATACTACTTTTTAACCACACATTCTAAAAAAAGTAAATCAATTTTTAACCACTCAATTGATTGATTTGATAATTATTTTATTTTTTATACTACCTTCTTTCACTTTCAATCATACATTTAAAACCATTTCTATAGTTTATATCAAACTTACTCATATTCAATGGTTTCAAATACAATGTGACATTTTATTTTTCACCAAGTATTGAAAATGGCCATGTTACCCCCCCCCCCCCACAAAACTATTTTTTGTGCATGTTAAATAAATGTATGGACTATATTTTATTTTTAAATAGAATAAGATTGATAAAACGTTATATTTTTATTTTCTATAGAATTCAATGAATTAATTGTTAAGGTCTGTAGTATATATTTTACAAATTGATGTTATTTTAAATTTATAAAAATTAAAAAATAGATAAATGAACAAAATGAGTAAATTTATAAAATTAATTTCAGAATTACCAAAGAGTTTATCGAAACCTGAAGTTGTAGAAATTAAAATGATTTAATTGAATTTACTTAGAAAGATCGGATATCATTATTTCTTTTAATTTGATAAGAAAAAAAAATTGAAATTAATCATTTATGTCAAATTGAAATTAGGTAAGAAATGATAAATATCATTTTACGACTTAGATAAGATAAATTAAAAAATTGGATATTGAAAAAAGTAAAACTTTTACCTTTATTATTTGAGGCAATTTTAAGAACGATATATTTAGAGTTTGCTCTCATTTGTTAACTTGTATTGAACTTCTCGTTAAGATCATGAATTTGACACCTATATTGCATATTTTTTTGACTTCAAAATATTACAATAATTGTCAAAAGAATTAAAAATAATATACAATTTGATCTTTTTATAGATTTTTTATTTTTTACAATCAATAGATCATTTATTACATGTCACCTATAATTAATTTTGCATTAATTGACGTTTCCTAATTTAATTATTAAAATAATTAATAAAATTACAAAGTTTCCAAAAATAGCAGGGAAAAATGGCGGGAAACTATGTGTGGGTTTTTTTGACGGCTATACTATTATTATATATACTAGTATTCGCACCCGTGCGTTGCACGGGAAAAAATTATAACAATTAATTAATGAATAAGTAATTAAATATATTTAATAATTAATGAAAATGTGGGAAATATATAACGAAAATAATTAAATTTAAATATTATGGAAAAGAATATGAAGAAACAAAAAGGTATTCAATAGCAAAATTCAATGTAAATTACAAAACACTTCTTTAAAAAATATATATGCATTTTTAATAAATTAATTTATTTCTTCTTATTTCACAATGATTTTTATTGATTGTGTTAGTGTTGCTCAACGTTACAAATAATCCTTTTTTTAGTAATGTTAAAATATAATAATGATAATAAGAAATAAAAGTAAGAAACAATTTCTATATATATTACACACAGATATTTTTTTTTTTCCTATTCATGAATGTTACATAATATGTTCTTCAAATCAATATAAAAAATTTGGTTATCCAACTATATGATGCTTATTTTTATCTTTTCATTTTCATATCAGAAATTAGAGATCTTTTATAAATTTGAATGAGCAGAAATATTATCCTGGATAATATTATTTTATTTGGACTGAAGAAGTCGTCTCTTCATTCGATTATTTGTATGACATTTCATATTTTCGAAATTATGTGGTTAAAAGCATAGTTTAAATAATAAAATTAAACTTATAGAAATAGTTATATGGGTAGGTGGAAAGTCCAATTATTCATCTTATTTGGATAAATGATCCATAAAAAACCATACATAAACATTAACCTCGAGAAAAAAAAAATGTATAAATAAATAATAAAGCATAAAAAATGGATATTAAATATTAAATAATTCAAAACTTTAATAGCATAAAGGATGACCATAGATATATATAGAAATATTCTCAACACTCCTTGAACGTTAACTGCTTCATAATATAACATACAATAAATATTAATGTGCATGGACCATTTGCATTATACAAATTATTACACATTTTACGATCAAAAAAATTTTATAAGATAAAAAATGATTAAACATTTTTTCAGTATCAATGCATTGATCCACGTGCAATTGATATTAATGATAGTTTATTAATTAATGATATTGCACCAGACAACGAAAAACCATATTTTGACCCTTTTTTTAAAAAAAAAATAAAAAAATATGACAGCAGTTTTGGCCGAAAAATAGGAGCCAACTATCCTGCTATTATATATATTAAGATATATTAAGATTAAGATATTAAGATTAAGATTAAGATTAAGATTCTCATTTTTCTTTAAATAAATCCTGTTTTTATTTTTTTTCCATTTCAAAATAATTAAATAAATTATGAAATACTTTTATTATGTCATATTGGACAATAAAGGACGACAAAATTATTGTATCGTTACATGTGTTACCTTTGTTCTGCTAGGTTTCCAATACTGAAGGGAAGCTAATTGTGATGGGAGGATGGAACTCTGTCAAAGTGGGACCCGGTTAATTATTTATATAGAATTGATTATTTAAAAATAAATTTTTTTAATGTTCATTCACAATCACATATTATTTAAAAACTAATTTTTCACAATTACACATAATACTTTTTAACCACACATTCTAAAAAAAGAAAATCAATTTTGAACCACTCAATTGATTGATTTGACAATTATTTTATTTTTTATACTACTTTCTTTCACTTTCAATCACACATTTAAAACTATTTCTATAGTTTATATCAATATCAATGTCAAACTTACTCCTATTCAATGATTCAAATAAAACGTGACATTTTATTTTTCACCAAGTATTAAAAATGGTCACGTTACACACACACACAAAAAACTATTTTTTGTGCCTATTAAATAAATGTATTAACCATATTTTTACTTTTAAATAGAATAAGTTTGATAAAACCTTATATTTTTATTTTCTATAGAACTCAATGAATTAATTGTTAAAATCTGTAGTATACCTGAGAATCTAGACATGTTTATTATTTATATAATTAATTTGCATGTGTTATTGTGCTCTTAATTATCTCAGTCATTTCATGTATTTATTTATTTATTAATTTTCACTTTGAGAAAGTATATATAAGATTTGTGTGTTCCACAATCTGGAACCATATGACTACGACCGTATATAGAAATTAGGGTAGGTCGAAAAGTGGCAATGTGGGACTTCCAACAGGAAGAAGAAAGTTGAATAATTTCAGTTGGAATATTACAAAGGCTTTTTCAATGCCAAAAAGAGAGGAATTTTGGTATACAATTTCAACATAAAAATTCAAAGTAAAATGGGGGCACGACAATTCAGTTCCTTAGCTACAAAGGAATGAGAAAAATGTATTCGAGTCCGTGATTCTTATACCTACTGTTCCATCTTTAGTTGGTTGTCTTCTTCAGTAGCTTAATATAAAATCTATTGCGTGGGCCATTTCCTTCTTCCTAGTTCCTATAATGATTAATCTCTAACTCCACAATCTAAGAGCCCGTTTGGTGTAGGATATTTTAGAAAAAAATTGAATTTTTGGAGAATGTATGGTTGAAAAGATGTTGAAATGTGTGAAAGTGATGGGTCCCATTAAAGTGTATGATTGAAAATGAGTTTCAAGGAAAAGTAGTCTAAAATATCATAGGACTAATTTTTCCTTTTTATTCGAAATCAAAGAAACAATTTCATTAAGAGTCCATTTGATACTAAGAATTGAAAATGAGTGAAAAGAAAATAAGTTATAGGGAAATTAATTTCCATGAAAAATAAAGTGGAGGAATTTAGGTGTGTTTGATTGTAAGTGTAATTGATATTTGAAAGTGTGGTAAAGTTAAGAAAATGAATTCTGAACTAAACTCAAAGAAAAATGAACATTTTAGGTTTATCTAGTCTAACCCTATTTCATACAAAAATTTTAAAATTTGGTTTTCATCAAGCTCATATTCAACCACACATTTTATCAATAGAATAATTCTGTACGTGAATTCGTAATTTTTCCTACTTTCACCTTCTTTTCGCAAAATCTATATAAAAAAAAGTATTATACATCAAACAAACTCTAAATCTCAAATATAACTTATTATACGAAAATATAGTAAGCTTAAGATCATTAGTGACATGGTTTATGATAGCATACAAACCACAAACATTAAGAAAAAATATTCTACGATCTTAATTTTTAAATTTTTTTTGAAGATCTAATTCACTTATGAAATCTTAATTTATCAATCTTGAAAGAAAAAGGAAATATATACTGAAAAAGATTGTTAAAATTAAAATTAAAATTTCTTAACTATTCCAATTCAAACTTTTAAATTAGACGATGATCAAAATAAAAAAATTTCTTTAACGTTGATATTCTAGTTTGTTGACAGTCGATCGTGCTCATACATCGACGGAAGAGAGAACATTTGAGTTACTTAATCTAGATTTTTCCTAAAAGAATCTGTAATTAAATTAAAAATTGAAAGCTTGAGATAAATAAAATTCAATCTGATATAGAAAATACATGTAAAATATGGATAGGTCGAAAACTGTGGCAATGTGGCACTTCCTGTAGAAACAAGGTCATTTGGAAATTGGAATATTACAAAGGTTTTTCTCAGTGCCAAAAAAAGAGGAATTTTGGTATATAACTTTTGGCAGAAAGTTGAAAGTAAAATGCACAACGAAATTGGGGCACGACAATTTAATTCCTTAGCAACAAAGAATTTAGAAAAATGCATTTGAATTTTATAGTACTCCATATTGTTAATAATTAATATTAATTGTCAATTAATTAATGTGAGTTATGGTTAAATATTTATTGTGGAATTTCTTTGGGGGTTTCAAATGGAAAAAATACATAAATGAGGTGTTTTAAAATACAAATGGGTAATTTTATTTGCACAACAATTTCTTATAACTATGCACCTCATTTTGAATTGCATTATTGGTCTCTAATCTTTATTAGGGGTGGGCGTCGGTCGGGTTGGGTCGGTTTTTTGCCCAACCCGAACCCAACCCACCACGGTCGGGTTGATAAAAAATCAACCCAACCCAACCCAATTACGAATTCAAACCCAACCCAACCCAACCCACCAAATTTCGGTCGGGTTGGGTCGGGTTGGTCGGTTTGGGCTTTGGCCCAATTAGTAAAATTTTTGAAAAAAAAAAAAACACTCAAGAATCTATCTTTAATTCAAAATCAATTATGTACACTACAATAACCAAAAATACAATAAATTGAACACTTGCTAATAAAATTAAAATATGTTCAATCAATATTTAAATAAGTCAAGTTTCATTACTTAAAAAAAAAAAAAAAAAAAAAAAAAAAAAAATAGTCTTTTTTTTTGTTGGGTTGGGTTGGGTTGGGTTGGGTCGGGTTGTTCACCCAACCCGCAACCCGACCCAACCCGAAAATTTAAAAAAAAAAAAAACCCAACCCAACCCAATTTTCATGAAAAACCGACCCAACCCGATCGGGTTGGGTCGGTTTGGGCGGGTTGATCGGGTTGGGTCGGTTTTTGCCCAGCCCTAATCTTTATAGATTATTACATTTATATTCTTTATTTTTTTTATCAAGTTTTCATCATTAAATTTTCAACAATAATCAAATTTTGTTTTTCTTGAAGATTTTCGTCCAATTTCTTTATTATTATCGTGTTTTAAAATAATGAACAAGTACTCAATTAAAATTTATATTTTTTTACTTATTAAGTGTACAGGTAGTAAATAAATCTTTTTAATTCCTTTTAATAATTTTTTTGACAGAAATCGATAGAAGAAACGAGATATATTAATTAATGAAAGAATTAAAATAAGAATACAATGAAAAAAATTTAGGGGACATAATTGTAATATTTATTAAAGTTTGTGAACATTTTGCAATTAAAATGTGGTGCACATATAAGAATATGTGATGACAATATATTTAGCCAATACAAATTTCAAAAATAAGGTCAAACTTCCATAATTTCAAAAGTCAAGTTTTAATTAGAATTAAATAATTCAATTAAAAAAATAAAAATATTTTAATAAATAGATATATTAAGGTCACAATATTGTATTTTAAGTCACAAAAGACTAATATTTTTAGGTCACAAATTCATTTCAGGTCACATTCACAAGTCAAATTTTTGAGGTCACTAATTTATTTTTTGGTTACAAATTTTTTAAGTGCCAATTACCAAATTTAGGTTACAATTATTTGATTTCTAAGTCACAACTTATCAATTATTAGATCATACATTTTTTAAGTCACATTTATCATATTATTATGTCAAAACATCAGATAATCACCACCTGCAGCCACCACCTCCACTGCCAACATCTCACCACCATTTTTAAGGGCCACAAGAAAAAAATTAGTGGTAACTCAAGATTATAGCTGCAACCACCATCATCATAGTTTCAACGCCATGGCCATCACAACCGCCCCAATCAAAGATAAAAAAAACAAGAATACTAATGAGGTGCTGTTGCGAAGGAGGCACGACAATGACCGCCTCGATGGCAAGATAGTGTTGGCGGCGTGGAGTTATGAACATAAATGGAAGAGATGGTCCCACTCCCTCCAGTCACCGCCGCACTCGCCTGCACCCCACCATCACAAGTTCATCACCACAGATCAACCACCACCAATTCGGATCAACCACTATAAGGTGGTGCTGCTGCTGCGAGGGAGGAGTGACAATGACCGCCTCGCCACGCTGCTGCTGCGAGGGATGAGTGACAATGACCGCCTTGGCCGCAAGACAGCAAGGGCGGCGCAGCGTTATGAACATAAATGGAAGAGATGGTATTGCTAAAGTTGGGCTTATAGCTTCCACTACACGCAGTGACACTAGATAGGGACCAGACTTCAGATAACGTTGGGGTGTCATCGCGACGATGCGGTGACCTGAAGAGAAGCGTTGGTGGCGGCTTGAGATATGGACTAATGAAAGTGAGAGGCGTGAGGGTGTGAGGGATATCCTGAAATAGGTAGTGATGGCAATGGGTCGAGCCGAGCCGGCTCGGCCCATTAAGCTCGCTGTTCGGCTAGTCTCTAAGATGAGCCGAGCTTGTGGCTCGTGTTAGACGAGCCGAGCTTCGGCTCGGCTCGTTACTCAAGGGTCAAGCTCGGCTTGGCCCTTGAGCTTGTTGCTCGCGAGCCGAGTTTTTTTTTTTTTTTTTTCATTTTTTTCATTAAAATCAATATTTTATTTTTAAAAAAAAATGAGTCCACGAGCCGAGCTCGTGGCTCGTGTTTCACGAGCCGTCCATGCTAAAACGAGCCGAGCCGTGCTCGGCTCTTTTTAGGATTTGCTTGTTTGGCTCGTGAACGAACCCATGAATTGGACGAGCCGAGCCGCTCGTGGCTCGTGATTTGACGAGCCGAGCCGGCGAGCGGCTCGGCCCGTTTGCCATCTCTAGAAATAGGGTTTAGATAGTTTAATTTAATAATTTCTAAAATTTATAATATTTTATTTAAATTAAAATTTATAATAATGACAAGATATTTGAAATTAGTTAGGTTTGATCTTATATTTGAAATCGATTTCTTAAAAACAGGTTTAGGAGTAATTTCCACTTTTCAAATATCCATTGGTTGTCAACTTGTTCAACTTCATCCACGATCCACGTGCACGTGAGCATGTCGATTTTTCTACATGCAAATGAGATTTTTTTCAAAACTGTCTTTATTAATGAGTGGAGTCTTTACCTAATCTAATATTATATTAAGATGGTATTTATATTTTACCTTAAAAATGAATCATTCAAGATTTAAATAGAGGTGTAAATCGATCAACATGATATCTTTCTGGTCGGTCACACCACCCTGGCACCCCATACAATTATTTTTACTTTAGCATCAGTTTAGTAAAATTTATTTATAAACGCCCACGTAAAAAAAAAAAATTAATTTTTTTTTTTTATAATTTCGACTTATTAAAGATTCCGTATACTATTTCTTAATTTTCGAAAAATGGACCAAAAAATATTACTACATCACTATTAAGCTGTTTATAAATAGTTTACTAAACATAGGCTTGCATAATTTTAATTTTTTTTCTTTTGTTTTTCTTAAAAAAATGTAGTCCAAAGTGATTTGACTCACATTGAGGTTGAGAACCCTATTAAAAACGTGACAGCTGAGACAACTTGACTTCACTTAATGATACATTTTAAACATTGTAACAGTTTTAAAAGTACAATTAATCCGTTTAATTACTTAACAAAATTTATTTTGCATTCAAGTACTTGATACAACTCTTAATTAGCTCTAACAACATGTAAAGATTCTTTCATATAATTGCTTTTTTAATTTGTGGATAATGCAAAGAAAGTCAATAAATAGTGATCCATGATTCACAAATCATACAAGATATATGTATCCACATGGTTAAATTAAATTGATTGTGGACCTACCCTTTTGCTTTTTCATATACCCTTTTTGGCTTTTCTCTATGAGCTGTCGAAGAATAGGCCATTGGATATTATTTAATTGTTTAAATCTGATTATAAAATTAACAAGTTTCAATTTCTAAGGATATTTGTCGATGTTTTTGTTGAACAAGTATTTAGTCTATTACTACTTTCGACCAGATGTTTAGGAAATTTCTCTTAAATATTTTTTGTGTCTGAAAAATATCAATTTAAAATGAAATCGACTATGTGATAAAAATTCCTTTATAAAAGAGGAAAATAAATAAATAAAATGGTGTATATACAAATATGGAGAACAATGACTAGGTACCGAGACAAATAAAATAAACCCAAAATTTTTAAAATCTATTATAAGATACAGTTCCGATCATTTATCCACGATGACAAGTGTTAATGTGTCAATCGTGAGTGTGATGCTAATATGTGTCCAATGAAATTTAAATTTCACTGGACACGTGTCAGCGTCACATCCACGATGGGCACATTAACATCCGTTCATCGTGGGTAGGTAATCATTTCCGTTATAAGAGAATTGTACAACTTTGACAGTCGATAAATTTTCATCGGTGTGGTCACATTTTTAGTAGTGCCAATAGAGTTTTGTGTCATCTAAATTTTAGATATTTTGTCACTACGATTGAAAGGATCAAAGATCATTGATAATGAATAATATGCAAGAAAACTAATTCACCATGCTCAACAAGAAGCAATCATGTTCAAATAGGCTACGAGCCCACTTTAAAATTTGAGCGATTGGAAAAATTCGATCAATTGTACTCATGACGAGTTTATTCTACGTACTAAGAGGCTGTTTGGTAATGTGAAATTTTTTGATTTTTCTAGTGTTTTTTTTTTTTATATTATGAATGTGTAGTTTAAAAATGTTTGAAAAGTAAAAAAATGATGGACTTGACTAAAAATAAATTATTGAGATTGAGTTTGAAAAGTTGTGGTAAAAGTTTTACCATTACCAAACAAGCTCTAAATTATTTTTTCGCCCGTCTATGGCAATATATTATATCAAAATGTTGACCCAAAAAAAAATATTCTTTAGAACAAAATATTTAAGTGCATGACATAATGATTTCAAGAAGCACTATCGTCTATCGACACTAAGAAAGAAGAAATGTTGGATTAAAGTTTGATTAATGGATAGATTATGGTTTGGAATTGGATTCTCCAAATAAACCCCAGAGATATATAATCGACTTGGTGGGACCCTTTAAAGGTTAATCATTTCAAAGCAAAGAGCAACTTCAACAATTAACGATTATCTTTATACCTAATCTCAATCAGTCTTTCATCATGGAAGCCGAAAGAATATATTCAATCAAGGGAGAAAATGTGGGTGGAACTTCATTTTAAAGCGTACGCCTTTTTGTTGTTTATTTAAATATACGAGGGCCATTTAGTCTACGATCAATAGTAATTTAGGATGTACGCCCCATTTTAACATTGGAAAGATTGATTACTGTTGTAAACCTATCAAAATCTAACAATAAAAGAGAGATAGAAAATGAGAGAATGAGAGAGAACTTCTCATTAGGTGTTTTTATAATGAAATGAAATGTCTCCTATTTATAGGAGTGAACAATGACACAATCGTAATATGTAAAGTTTACAGGGATATAATGATAATTGGTCATTCACATATTTTATATTATTTATAACAATTACAACTTTTTAAAATAAAAATAGACCGAGTTTTATGGACTTTGAAATTAAAGATTCATGTTATGTTCTAGTCTTCCTTTTCATTTCAGGTCCATGTGAAAGAAAATCAAATGATCAATTATCAAACGAATTTTTTGATATTCAAGAATTCTTGTGAGCGAAATTGTTCCGGCAATGTTATGTTGTCCGATGTGGGCAATGTTATGTTGCCCTCCTTCCAATGAAGGTATGTCATATCGGACACTTGGCACATCCTCATTGGAAGGAGGGTAACATAACATTGTCCACGTCGAGCAACAGAGCGGCCCTATTCTTGTGTAGGCATTTCATAACTAAATCAAGTGAAACTAGGGTTCAATAAATTTCATGGTCTCATATATAATGAATGTCAAACTTTGCCAGCAAGACTTTCAATATTTGCAAAATTAGTCCTTATCAATGACCTCAATTCCATTTTTTTCTCCTCAAGGCTCAATTGTTAAAATTAAATTTAATATAGATGATTATTCATCTAAAATCCATAAACATCATACTGTAATTATCAGATCGAAACTGAAGCGGAAGCGTACCTGAATCCATTATTGCGTTTGATCGAACGGGGTTATGGCATTCCAACTGATTCGTGGTTTTCTCCTCTATTGATAGGGATGTAGAGAATTATGAAAAGTCACGCTCAATTGGGGACCATGACCTGTATAAATAGTTGTAGAGCATCTACCGTGTTTCAATGTTATTAAATTGGCCCCTCATCAATTTAAAATATTGAATCCGTCTCTACACTTTAATCTCACGACACTTAATACTCATTAGTCCTGAATAATCTTTAGTGGATCACCTTATTGACTAAATCCTTAAGATAGCCCCACACATTTTATTTTATACATGTTTGGCCCCACATTATTGAATTTTATCCAACAATCTCCCACTGGGCCATACATGTATCCTTACAAATGTGACAACCTTATGAACTCTAAATTTTGCTATCATTATTAAGGGTATTTCCAAACAATCTTGTCCATCAATCATATCAATATAGGATCAAAGTGACTTTCGTTACATTAATCGTAACTAAATCCATCAATGGTCACGTATACCAATACAACCAAATGACATAGATCAATCATGAGAGTGTAGTATGAAAATTACATGTTATGTGATCCAAACATGCCTAAATGACATATCAATATGTGATCCAAACATGCTTATTTTCAATTCGTCCAACTTTATTCCTTAGGTGAGATCAATACCAAACATAATGTAACAGAGTAGAATGAACTGAATACTTTATTTCTGTACAGAAAATTATCCAAATACACAAATGTGTCCAAAACCAAAACATAAAGCAACCAAAATACAAACTCCCACTAAATCATGATATCCTCAAGAAATATTACACCCATACGAGCAGTGTGCTCGTGAAAGACCTTGGGTGCTAATCCCTTACTAAGCGGATCCGAAATCATGAAGTTTGTCACAATATGCTCTATGGAAATCTGTCTACTCTGTACCCTTTCCTTCACAACCAGGAACTTAATGTCAATGTGTTTTGACTTAGTTGAACTCCTGTTGTTATTGGAATATAGCACTGCAGAGTTATTGTCACAATATAACTTTAATGGTCTTTCAATTCCATTCAGAATGCGCAGCCCAGTGACAAAATTTCGCAACCATATCCCATGATTAGATGCCTCATAACAAGTTACAAATTCTGTTGCCATAGTGGAAGAAGCTACGAGTGTCTGCTTAGCACTCCTCCAGGAAATGGCTCCTCCAGCTAGCAGGTATGTTTAGCCTGATGTGGATCTTCTACTGTCTTGGCATCCCATAAAATCAGAATCGGAGTATCCTACGATCTCTAACTTATCCAATCTGCTGTATGTAAGCATGCAATCTTTTGTTCTCTTCAAGTACCTCATAACCCTCTTTGCTGCTTTCCAATGATCCATCTCAAGGTTACTTAAATATCTGCCTAGCATTCCAACAATGAATGCTATGTCTCAACGTGTACAAACTTGAGCATACATCAGACTCCCAACAGCTGATGCATAGGGAATCTTTTGCATTTCCTTAACTTCAATTTTATTTTTTGGGCACTGATTGAGACTAAATTTGTCTCCCTTAGCAACAGGGGTGTCCCCTGGTTTACTATCCTGCACTCCAAACCTTATAAGAACTTTATCGATATAGCTCTTTTGTGACAATCCAAGAATACCCCGAGAGCGGTCCCGGTGTATCTGAATTCCTAATACGAAAGAGGCGTCCCCAAGATCTTTCATCTCAAAATTCTTTGATAGAAAGCTCTTGGTTTCGTGCAACATGCCTATATCATTAATGGCAAGCAGTATGTCATCGACATACAAAACCAGGAAAATATACTTACACCCACTGAACTTATGATACACACAATCATCAACAACATTTATCTCAAAACCAAACTAGATGATCACTTGATGAAATTTGTAGTACCACTGACGAGAAGCTTGCTTGAGTCCATAGATAGATTTCTTTAATTTGAAAACCATATTCTTCGAGTCTCCTGACACGAAGTTTTCTGGTTGCACCATATAGATCGTCTCATCAATGTCTCCATTGAGAAACACCGTCTTTACATCCATCTGATGTAACTCAAGGTCAAAATGTGCAACAAGTGCCATGACTGTCCTGAAAGAGTCTTTCGTTGAAACCGGAGAGAAAGTCTCTTTGAAGTCAATACCTTCCTTTTGTGTAAAGCCTTTAGCTACAAGACGATCCTTATATCTTTCCACATTACCTTTCGAATCCCTTTTGGTTTTGAAAATTCATTTACAACCAATGGGTTTCACACCTTCTGGTAATGGGACAAGATCCCAAACTTTATTGTCTTGCATAGACTTATACTCCTCATTCATGGCATCAATCCACTTTTGAGAGTTAGAACCCTTCATGGCCTGATGAAAATTGGTTGGATCATCTTCCATCATTCCATTATTTTCCTCATGTTCTTGGAGAAATACTATATAGTCATCCGAAATAGCATTTTTCCTTTCTCGAGTGGATCTCCTTAATGGTATTGTTTGTTGAGGTTGTTGAGTTTGTACTTCTAGATTTTGGATGGGAGTTTCTTCAACATTATCATGCTGAGTTTCCGGATATACTTCTTGATCAATGACAGGTATAGAAACCTGCACATTGTCAAAAGTAACAGTAGGAATCGAAATCGATCCTTCCTCAGCTTCTTCCTCAAAGATAATGTCTCTAACCTTATTTCTCCCCCCAAACTCAACATCCTCAAAAAATGTTGCAGTTCCCGTTTCAAAAATTGACTTAAGCGTGGGATTATAAAATTTTTAGCCCCTTGATCGCTCAGAATAACCAATAAAGTAGCTGCTAACAGTTTTGGAGTCCAATTTATCTTCATGCGGCCTATAAGGCCTTACCTCAGCTGGACATCCCCAAATGTGGAAATGCTTTAGACTGGGCTTTCTTCCTGTCCAAAGCTCATAAAGAGTTTTAGCAGCAGCTTTAGTTGGTACTCTATTCAGAATATAAGCTGCAGTCTTTAATGCTTCTCCCCAGAAAGATTTTGGTAAAGTAGAATGACTAATCATACTCCTTACCATATCCTTAAGAGTTCTGTTTCGTCTTTCAGCTACACCATTCATGCTAGGAGAACCTGGCATGGTGTACTGTGGGACGATTCCACATTCCTCTAGGAATTTAGCAAATGGTCCTGGACGTTGTTCACCTGAACCGTCATATCTGCCGTAGTACTCACCACCACGATCAGACCCGACGCTTTTAATTTTCTTGTTGAGTTGATTCTCAACTTCAGCTTTGAACATGTCTAGTGACTCGGACTTTTCATGAATAAGATATAGATGCCCATAACGTGAGTAATCGTCTATGAATGATATAAAATAGTTTGACCATTCCACGAAGCCGTAGGGAATGATCCACAAATATCTGTGTGTATCAATTCTAAGACTTCCGAAGTTTTATTAGCACCTAACCCTTGTTTTGGTCTGTTTTCCCTTGATACAATCAATACAAACATCAAAGTCCGTAAAAGTAGAAGGAATCCAAAATGCCTTCTGACACAAGTCGTTCAACTCTAGGTTTTGAGATGTGACCTAAGCACTTGTGCCATAGTTTTGCCGAATTTTCTTTATTTAATTTTCACTTAGTACCACGTGATTCCACATGCAAGGTTTCATTATATGATGCAATAGTATCAAGCAAATATAGGTTATCGTATGAACATAATGAACCAGTACCAACAATATTTGAATTTAAAGAAAGACTAAACTGACAATTTCCAAAAGAACAATAATATCCAGATTTGTCCAATAAGGAAATAGAAACCAAATTCCATCTAAATGACGGCACAATAAAAATGTTTTTCAAATCCAAATAAAAACTAGTTCCCAATAATAACCTAAAAGTTCCTATTGCTTCAACTTCCACTAATTTTCCATCGCCCACAAAGATGAATCTTTCAGCATCATTTGACTTTCGGCAGAACAGGCAACCCTGCATAGAAATACTTATGTGAGTAGTAGCACCAGAATCTAACTACCAAGTGTTTCTAGGTACAGAAGCTAAATTAACGTCAGAACAGACCAAATTAAGAAATGTACCGTTTTTTGCACGCCAAGCATTATATTTGGTACAATCCTTCTTTAAATGTCCAGGTCTCAGGCAAAATAAACAACCCTCTTTGTCTTTATGTGGCTTCTTTTGATCTGGACCCTTAGCAGCTTCATATTCTGTTTTTCTTTTCTTGCCCTTATTCTTAGAGGTACTTTCCATGTTAGCAATTTCAGTTCTATCCTGCTTCAACCTTTCTTCCTCTTGCACACAATATGAAATGAGCTCATTTAGAGTCAATTTCTCCCTTTGACAGTTGTAACTGACCTTAAACTGACTAAAATGTGTAGGAAGTGATATCAATACTAAATGCACGAGCAAGTCATCAGACAAGTCGAGCTTTAGTGCCTTAAGTTTTGAAACAGTATGAGACATCTTCATGATGTACTCCATTATGTTCCCCTTGCCTCTATACTTCATTGAAATCAAGCTTTGCAGAAGCATGCTTGTTTTCAGCCTTATCGTTTTTAGCAAAACGCTTTTCAAGTTCGGCAAGGAATTGCTTGGCATTAGTTACCTCTTCAGATACTACGCCCCTAAAGGCTTCCGGAATGCCACGCTTAATGATCATTAGACTCGTGGGATTTGAGCGTTCCCACTTCTCAAAGTTCCTCCTGTCATCAGGTGAACTTGCATCCGTAAGAGAAGCCGGTTGCTCAACCCTGAGAGCAAGGTTGAGATCCATGCAGCCGAGAACAATTAGTGCGTTCTCTTTCCAATCCTTGAAGTTTGACCCATCAAGCATGGGAATTGAATTAAGATTTGCAGATATTGTGGTAGCAGATGAATTAACTGTATAGAGAAGAAGATGGAAATAGCTTACATTAGTACTTTATTATGCAAATAATAATTTCAAATAATGGTAAGACCCATCACAAGATACCCAGCACAACATCAATATTTAGTCTTTGGACAGAAATATTAACTTGTAAGTGGTACTCTCGATATAGTAATCAAACACTGACAATAAGACATGTCAACCAATAAACCTTTCTTTGGACCGATCTATTGATCACACGTTAAACCAAATAATCGTCACGTGTTTATCACCACAAGTGCATGTGAGATTCCAGCCAAACATTGACATTCCTTTGGGTCGATCAATATCCGCATGAACAACACACACACGAAACCTTCTAATATTCTAAGTCAATTAATTTCCACAAGAGAGGTTGCTTTGGCAACATACTGTTTCAATTAATTCACTTTGAAATATTATATTTCTCAAAAGAGTCCGTCATACCAAAATTTGAACTTGAATTGATTGTTTTGCTTACATTTAAGACTTTAGGATTTGAATTATGAAATTCAATACTTTAGGATTGAGTAATCATTAAGTTGGATGGTTAAATTGCAATTTAATTAAACTTGATTGGCCAATTATGAAATATTTTTAAACTTGAACGACTAAATTGCAATTTCCCCAAACTTTAGCGGCCAATTTATTAAAAACTGAAACTTTGGGGACTGAATCGTGAAATTCAGAATCTTTAAAACCCAACTTAAATGATTTCTTAACTTTATGGGCTGATTTGTAACTTAAGAAGTATGAAGGACTGATTTAAAAGATTTCAAAATTTTATGGTTTTATTAATTATTAAAACAAATCAGGAGGACCTGATGTTAAATAAAGGCAACTTTCGAGTATTTGCAACCAGACCCTTCAGCACTTCAAATTTTCGAGTGAGGTCCCTAGGCCAAAAAAATTGAAAAGTTAGGGTTTGGAGCGAAACCCTAGCCACCGCAGCATGGTCCCAAGAACGCGGCGCCATCACTGGAGCTGCAGCCAAGAAACTGCGTCGCTGCGCGCGACGCGATGTACCACCGCAACCCCATCGCGCGCGGCGACCATGTATTCCGCCGCGCGCAGCACGCGGTTACCCCTTTCCGACCTTCGTCCTCATCAACAACAAACACCACAATTCATACTTCAACATAAAACCAATTCAAAATATACAAAAGCTAAACTGAAAATCCATTTTACTAAACCAAGATTTTCGCATATATACACACAGAGAGAAGAAACGATCGGCTGAAAAAAAAAAAAAAAAAGAATCTGAATCCAATTTTTGAGTAAACTGAATTCATGTATATTTCTCATTTTTTTTTTTCAATTTGCTATGTATGTATATTGTCCAATCAGAGACTTATTTTAGCATACTAGTAGGATTCTCATGAAACGTATTGCATTTGTCCGTATTCCCGTGGAATTTGTGAAGGAAAAAAGACGTAGGATTGGGCAATGAAGAAATTATTCTGATTTTGTAATGGTGATATTTTTTCCTTAATGATGATCATCCTTTGGAAAAAAACGTTTTTAGAAAAATTATGAAATTTGTTGTTGGAGTTCAGCTCGATGACATTCGTGGTGGTTTTGGTCTTCGCTGTGACTCTTAGATGTCTTTCTGTATAAAATGATAAACATTATATACAAATAAAGCAACTCAAAAGAAAAAAACGGAAGTGTTAAAAAATATTAATGAATTGTCCATAAATTTATGGTGACTACTCCTAAAAGATGTCATCATGCCATTACAAAAAAGTTTCAGCAGAAAGAATCTTCAACATAATTTTTTGTATTAATAAGAATGATTGGAATGAAAGTGAACTAATAAGTACCTGTGTTTCACAATCAGACTCAAACGCATGACTGTTAATATCTACCATTTTAACAGAAGGAGACAGATATGCCACTATACAGATAGTAAAAAATGTAAACATGAACTTAAATGATAAAATAGTGTAAAAGAATGAAAAATAGTCCAGAATTGTTAACTTGCCCAACTAACCTGTGAAAGATGAAGAATCTAGCAACATATAGAGTAAAAATGAAAAGATAAACTTAAATGATAAGTTAATCTTTAAAAATGAGAAATAGAAGATAGAGAAGAATTTGAACACTGCCAAAACATTGGAATAAACACACTATGAATTATGATGTTCACATCAAACTGGTGTATTGTTCAATATATTGAAATACATCACCAGTGCTAATCAAAAGAGCAAAAGTATATTGGCCATATCACAAAAGAGAATTGTTCAAAAATGCTAAGCTTGCACTTAGAAAATTCTAGTCAAGTTTATCATTCACTTTTTTCTTCATTGGGGACATTGTAGCATTGGTTGTGAATAATGTTCGTTTGGCTGGAGCTGGTGATGAAGAATGCCCACCAGTACTGACTGTATCAGCTGAGTCTCAGATAACTAAAGAGTCATCCACAGTTGTCTCTAAATGAGGTTGCTGGAACTTACTTGGCAGATACTTCTCAAGGGAAATTACTTCAACCTTATAAGATGACTGGGGAGTCGAAATAGGTGATTTTCCACGATCACTTGGACTTTGCGATATTGGGATCGCTTTGAGATAGAAGATGTATTGATCATCAATGCTCAGTCTTATGTTGCCATCGTGGATTCTCTTCAAAAAAGGAAACGAAAAAAAGAAAGAAAGTGATAAGTGGAAATCATTGAAAAACAGGTAGGTAATGATGGAATGAAAAAGTGGGAAGATGATATACTGACCCCTTTAGAAATTCCCATCAATTTAAAAGCTGAACACTGGAGGTAATCTTCTGCTGTTTCTCCCATGATTGACGCTGGTAAAATTCCAGTTTCATCTTCCAGATGAATATCAGCTCTTGCTCTAAAAAAAAAAGGATAGAAATCACTATAAACGGTAAATATTTAGTAAGAAGAGGTGACTGTTATCAAGTTTTTAAAGTAGTATATAGATAAGATGTTAGATGTATTAAAAAAGAAAATAAGAACAAGAATTTTATGTATGAGTATATAAAGTGCATATGTATCGATACGATGAGAGAGAAAAACCTTGGTATTGCTGTCACACTTTCTGTGTTACAATAGCGACAGTCGTAGGTTTCCTCGGCTGTTGTGGCACAAGAAGATCTGAAGCAAGGTTACAGCTCATGTACCAAAATGGCGAGCTATTCACGTTCATTGTTGAACAAGCTTTAACCCAAAATCGAGTTTGTTTAAACTGCATGTTAAGAATGGAAAAGAAACATTATATAATAAATTCTTTAGTTTAGTTTTTAAAATACATTTATGTAAATCTGTTTTATTAAAGTTATGAATCTGAGATTAATATTATGATGTAAAGGGAATAGGTTAATTGATAGTACTCTGTTGTAAATTTTTGAATTGAATTGAAGATAATAAGTGGATATAATCTGTTAGTTAATTTCTAATTAATATGGTGCTCTAGCAAAAAAAATGATATAGTCTTCACATGTAGAATATTTTAGTTTAACTGAAGAAGGAAACCGCTGAGAATAAGAAATTATTATAAAAGTTGAAATAGAATGAATAACAAATACAACTTAAAAATGATCTCATCATACAGATTTGTAAACAATAGAATTTTCATTAATAGTTGACAATAAAAATATCTATTAATGTATGAAATAGAGTACTTGAAGTATATATTTATACAGTAATAGTGGAAAATTAAGCAGACAAATGAACGTGTAGTTATAAACTGCCTTAATTAAATGAAAAGAATCTGATGATTAATTAAAGGGAGTAGGTTAGTTGATAGTACTATGTTGTAAATTCTTGAATTGAACATAATAAGTGGAAATAATCTGTTAGTTAACTTGTAATTAATACGGTGCGTTAGCAAGAAAAGTGATATAGTCTTCACATGTAGAATATTTTAGTGAAATTGAAGAATGAAATTGTTAAGAATAAGAAATTATTATAAAAGTTGAAATGGAATGAATAACAAATACAATTTAAAAATAATTCCATCATACATATTTGTAAACAAAAGATTTTTCACTAATAGTTGACAATTAAAATATCTATTAATGTATGAAATAGAGTACATGAAGTATATATGTATGCAGTAATAATGGAAAATTAAGCAGACAAATGAAACTGTAGTTGTAGACAGCCTTAATTGAACGAAAATAATCTGATGATTAATTTATATATATTGGGTTAAAAGTCAAGAGTGAACAAAAGGTTTTTCATTAATAGTTGACAATAAAAGTATTTATTGATATATGAAATAGAGTACATGGCGTATAAATTTATGCAGTAATACTGAAGAATTAAGCAGGAAAACGAAACTCTAGTTCTAGACTGCCTTAATTGAACGAAAAGAATCTGATGATTAATTTATATATATTGGGTTAAAAATCAAGAGTGAACAAAAGATTTTTCATTAATAGGTGACAACAAAAGTATTTATTAATGTATGAAATAGAGTACATGGAGTATAAATTTATACAGTAATACTGGAAAATTAAGCAGGAAAATGAAACTGTAGTTATAGACAGCTTTAGTTAAATGAAAAAAATCTGATGATTAATTTATATATATTGGGTTAAAAATCAAGAGTAAGAATTACTTTTGGATGAACTTTGTATTGTACTATAGATTTGCAATGCATTAGATTTTCAGCTAATACTTTAAAAATACATCAACAGTGGAATATGAAACAAATATATGTGGCGTATATTCTGGAAAAAAAATTCTAATATAAAATAATAGTAATAGTAATAATATAATAATATTAATAGTAATAGTAATAATGATAATAAAGTAAACAATGATAAATTTTAAGAAAAAATTAAACGGATATATACTTTTATATGGATGGAAATGGATAGTGAAATTGATGGTAAACTAAAATTAGAAGGAAAAGAACATTTAAACAGAAATTTTTAAAAAAATTTATAGAGACAGAATGAATTAGAAAAGAAGGTTAGAGTCAGTTTTTTTTAGTGCAGGGTAAAATAATAGGGTTATGAAGCTGTATTTATACCTTTGTAGCTAATTCATGCACTTCTTTCACTGTTGTGAAGTGAGTCCCTTCCAAAGCTGTTATTTGTTTTTTGGTGTGGAGTACGGCTTTGATGAAGTAATCTCGGTAATTCTTTCTGAATTGTCAATAGTCCTGTAAGTTAGGCAATATAAAAAAATGAAAGAAAACAGTATATGTATAATGTTTCAAATAACAGAAGGAAAAGAAAAAGAGAAAGAGTTAATCTTTATGTTTTTTACCATCTTTGGTACTCTTTAACTTCACTGAACGGGAAATTTATGTAGAAAATGGATTTTGTAGTCATAGATAAAGAGAGACCTAATAGAAATAATTAAAGGATTTATAAGGCAGAGTAACAAAAATAGAAATAAATATTATAACAAATGTTTAGATTGTACTCTTACTGGTTTAAAAAAACTTACCATTGAATGAAGTGACCAACAGTTTTGTTGCAATGATCACAGGTGTTCTAGGTATGAAATGAGCTATTTCTTAGCACTCATTGTCAGTAAAGGAGGACCACATTGTTAAATTAATTGTATTAAATTCGTGATGCAAAAAATGAGTACATTTTATTTCATTTATTATATTCATCATAAAATGTTTTCTATTTTTATTCGTAAAAAAAGGAGTTTACAATACTTACTCTCTGTCCATCAAGACAAGATCATGCACAACAGTTTGGTTCCCAGATTTTGTGTACAATGGCTTCTTTGGTTTGACATCAACCACTATTGCAATGTAATCTAAAGTAATAAATAATTAGTTATCAATAATAATCATACATAAATGTAGGAAAAAAGGCTGTAATAAATAGTGGACATTGAATAGCATGTTTACAAGATGTAAAGAATAAGATTTATAGTTCTGTGGAATTGTTATTTAATTAATTATAAATATAAATGTATATATATTAATATGTATATTTATTAATAAATGAAGATATGCGAAAAGAAAAGAACTTACAAAACAAAATAGTATGACTGTTTATATTTATTATATATAATATACTAATAATACATGTTATTAAAGGAAAGAAAAGGATGCCAATTTGTTTAGTTTTGTCATCCATGCAGGTCCTTAATTCCGGAAAAGGAGATAAATGAAGTTTGCTGAAGATGATATCGTGATGTAGTTCATCGACAACCTGTAATACACAATCACATTATTTATGTAAAAAAACGAAGAATACATCATTATAAGAAAGGAAAAAAAGAATAAAAGAAATGGGAAAAAAAAAATTTTAACCTGAAAAGAAAAAGAAAAGGAACATTTATAAATAATAAAAGAAAAATATAAGTTTAAGTTATATAAAAAATGGCACAAATAAAAAGAGAAGATCTGAACCTCTATTTTCATTGTACAACCTTCATTATAATGTCATTAGCTAGGATATTGTTCATTGTACAACCTTCATTATAATGTCATTAGCTATTAAGAAAAAAGAAGCCTAACTAAAAAAAAATACAGCTACTACTCAGTAAAATAACTGTTCAATACTGAAACAGAAGAGAAAAGAAAAAGACAAAAATAATTGATGGCCATAAACTTAATCATCACATATGAATTAATGCCAAATAGATACATGGAAAGTTGAAGTATAATAAAAACACAAAAATCACATTACAATATAACAAACATTAAATATACTAAAACAACCTTTAAAAAAAGGGAAAAACAAAAAAACTTTACAAAGTACTGAACTGCAAGAAAATTGCAAATATATCTACATATATAAAAAAAAATTAATTTGAAAAGACCATAACCAGAAAAAGCTAAATGCATTTGCAGGTGAAATAAAAGATAAACTAAAAAGAAAAAATCCACTGACAATAATAAATGTGATAGATCTTACTTTATTACACCATGCAGCAATAAATATTATAAATTATAAATAAAAAAAAAACAAGAATATTTAGCAGGAATCACAATAAAAACGATGCATATTTGAATATGCAGAGGCAACAGTCTAACAAGAAACATGAAAATGTAATTCTATATCTCCAAATAAGAATAAATATTATAAATAAATAAAAAAACAAGAACATTTAGCAGGAATCACAATAAAACGATGCATATTTGAATCTGCTGAGGCAACAGTCCAACAAGAAAAAGGAAAATGTAACTCTATATTTCCAAATAAGAACATTCAGTAACTAAACAAATATACATACATACAGGAATAATTTTAAACAGAATACAAAAAAATAAAATTTAACAAAAACAGAAAATTCACAATACAATAAACAAAATTTTAACAGGTGCACGAACCTATGCATACATAAACGATCGCACAGACGGTAATAACAATATACAGTGACAACATTTAAAATCTGTAAAATTCTAGTTCAATGGAACTACCTTTGAAAAACCCCTTTTGAAGTTGAAACCGCAACAAATACCAGTAGCCTGCAACTGAAAAAAAAAAAGGTCAAAAAATCTGTCTACAATAACACATTAAGGAAAGGTAAACATAACATTTCTATCAAAGAACAAAGCTTAACAGGCCAAAAAAAAAAAAAAAAAAACACTGAACGAAAATATTTCAAAAAAAATCGCTCGACCTCGACCTCCTACCCAAAACCCAAAAAAAATGCTGATCTCTAAGCAACACACGTTACAAACACGACCCAGAACATAGAGATTGAAAGAAAAAGAAGAAAACCCACACCGAAACAAAAAATGCGAAAAAACTTGTTCGATTTCTACCTCCAACCCAAAACCAAAGGAAAAAATGTCGATCCCTGAAAAATACACGCTACAAACACGAACGACACGACCCAGAACAAAGAGATTGTAAGGAAAACAAGAAAACCCACACCGAAGCAAAAAAAAATCGAAAAATGTTGTTCGATTTCTACCTTCAACCCAAAACCGAAAAAAAACCGTCGATCACTGAAAAATACACGCTATAAACACGGACGAAACAAAAATATGCTAAAGAAGACAAGGATTTTCCACCGAGGAACGACAACAGGCAGAAGAAGAAGAAACCCTACCCTGGACACGCTGCGTGAAGAATGAAGCTCTACATCTATTTGATCTATATTTTCTTCTCCTCCTTTTTGTATATCACGAAAAGCGTTTCTTTTTTTTTTTCAAAACGTTTTTTTTTTTACAGTAAAACCGTGCTTCACCTTTATACAAAGGAAGAGAAGACAGAGTAAGCAAAAAATCGGATTTCACCTTTAATAAGAAAACATAAGGAAAAGTGCTAACCACCTTCACCCTTCTAGCCTAAAAGTGCTACTTTTGGTCCCTAGGAATAGTAAACTTGAAGTGAGCTTTATATATAGTAGGGATACATACGCACAGAAACAAGTTTCACATATATTCGTTCGAAATTGATCTGATATTTCAACACGATGTTGGCTTTGATACCACTTGTTAAAATTAAATTTAATATAGATGATTATTCATCTAAAATCCATAAACATCATGCTGTAATTATCGGATCGAAACTGAAGCGGAAGCGTACCTGAATCCATTATTGCGTTTGATCGAACGGGTTATGGCCTTCCAACTGATTCGTGGTTTTCTCCTCTATTGATGGGGATGCAGAGAATTATAAAAAGTCACACTCAATTAGGGACTATGACCTGTATAAATAGCTGTAGGGCAGTTATCGTGTTTCAATGTTATTAAATTGGCCCCTCATCAATTTAAAACATTGAATCCGTCTCTACACTTTAATCTCACGACACTTAATACTCATTAGTCCTAAATAATCTTTAGTGGATCACCTTATTGACTACATCCTTAAAATAACACCACACATTTTATTTTATACATGTTTGACCCCACATTATTGAATTTTATCCATCATCAATATGCAACCTTTTGACCCTTAAACCCACACATTTCCCTTTTCACTTGACATAATCTTTAATAATGACCACCATCCTTTTGTATTTAATATCAATTTGGCTTCATAATAGATAAAAGTCCTTTTATTGGCTGATCGAATTAGATTGTAACTTGTAAGAAAAATTATATAATTCGCAAACCTCAGTAAACCGTCGAATAAATTACACTACGTAATCTTTTAACTTGAAGATTTTATGGATTTTAAACAGTTTAACATGAAAACACGATGGGCAAATTATTGATCTAAAACTACACCGGAGCAAGAAGTGAGGCGACATCCAAAATTTGTCAAGCGAACTGGTCAAGTTTCTTTTTAAAAGGATTGGTCGATTATAAATTCTGTTTGTTAAGATTTTAATGTTTAAAAATATGTTTTTTTTATGTTTTCGAGATAAAATATGTGGTTGAAAAATAGAAAAAAAAATATGTATGATTAAAAAACTATTTGAGAAATTATGTTTAAAAAAATTTGTTTTTAAATAAATTTGTCAAACGGAGGCTAAAATTAAATCACTCAAAGCTAGGTTAAAAAAAACATAAACATCAACGGTTTTTTCGTGAAAGAAAGAGATAAATCCAATGGAGAAAGCAATACCAACTTTTGATTTGATTTATGAGGAAGGCCATAGCAAAACGCGTGTCCCAAACAGGTCCCTCCATCCGCTTTTCAAGGTAAGAACAGGAAAAAGGAAAAGTAATAAAATGTTGGTTTTTTTTTTTTGTTAATTCAAGTATTCCAACTTAGCCAGACTTAATTTTGGATCACCAGTCACAGGCCCTCAGTAACTGACGGATGTAAACTGCGGGTTATGCCCAAATTGATCAGGGTTCGAGTACCCCTTATACTCCTAACCTCAAAGGAGCCTTCCTCCATGGTTATTACATCACCAAGCTGCTCCAATCAATATTGGTTATTACATCACTCAGCTGCTCCTATCAGGAATCGAACTCCATACGCTGAGATTGCAAGTCCAACAATGTCCTTCCTTTGCCAACTTGGTTGTGCCCGTGGGGCAATATTGGTATTAATATATTATATATAATTTTGACAGATTTTGAGTTTTAACTTGTCATAAGTACGGTTCGTTGTGTACAGTTGGTACAGGGAATCGGTCACGTAATGGACACGCCTTTTGGAATTTTGGTGAGCAGGTAAAGTGTGCACGTGACTTCAACGTGAGGAGGTATCATGCAAAATTTGGCTAAGCCACACGAGTTCACGGTCTCGTCTCTTTACTTTACCTCACTCATTTTGAACTTTTCTTTTTCATTTTTTAATGTTATATATATATATGTAATATCGTGACATTTTCACATGCAAAATGCATTTTGAGGGAAAACAAGAGGTTTAAAATTAAAGGGGGGAAAAGGATAAAAAGGTTATGTGTACTTACAAATTACAATAATGTATCCGTTGGGATAAGAATTTTGTTGTGGACATCAGTTAATTATTGTATTTTTTGAGTTTCAACCCAAAAATTGTCCAAAGATCTAACAAATTTTTTTCTCGACGAATTCAACAAGGGCGAGCGTGTCGGCTCGTCGAGTTGTGGATCTATGACAGTTTTATAAAGCTCGTATATGCTTTGTCTGTGTGTTGAATCATATAACTCGAAAAAAATACTCATCACAGGGAAATTCAATCAACTCTACGTATGCATTTTAATATGTTACGATATAAAAAACGATTAATAGTAAATATATAATTACTTTATAAATTAAACTTAGATAAAAATATCTCCATAGGAAATTGTAAGAGTATTTGTGCAGAAATAACAAAAAATTTGATATGATAGGCACATAATCTAGAAACAAATATTCGAAGACGGCGTTTTTCTCTTATCAACAATTTAAGTCCTTCTGTTAGAAGAAAATATGAAAAGGAATGTGAAAATGGAAATGAATAAAATACTAATATAACTTTATTGAGTGATGACCAAAGGTCATGAATATTTTATCATAAATTGACTCCTATTTATAATGAAATGGAAATAACAACTTTTAACAAGATAATATCAAATAATAACTATTAAATCTATATAGAATTGTTCTCCTGCCAGACATCTGGCACCTTCTCCTGCCAGACATAGATACAAGGGGGCGGACCCCACATGTTGTGGGGTCCACCCCCTTGTGTCTATGTCTGGCACCTTCTCGTGCCAGACATCAACAAAACCATAAATCTATATTATCTTGAACTCTATCTTCTCATCTTGTTGCGTTATCTTCTGTTTGAATTTGAATCTCATTATCTCATTTTATTTTCATCCTTTTTTGATATCTTCTAACATCCTCACGCAAACTGTGCTGAGCTGAAAGCACGGTTTGTTCTCGAAAAATTGAAAGTTGCTTTGGGTATTGATTTTGTGAAATCAGCATTTTTTTAATCTTCATCCTTGTGAAGATATGTCACATGTTGTAGTGTTGTGAATTCGTTTTTTATTTTATTTTATTTTATTTTATTTTTTTATTTTTTTTATGCGAATCCTGTGTATCATATTACATGGGTTGTCTCTGAGAATTTTTTCAGAGAATGAGTCGATGTTTTGGACTTTTGATTGATAATGAATTTATACGTTGATTTTTTGTAGTAATTTTTTTGTTGCTGTGTTTTCTTTTTCTTTCTTTTTTTTTTGAATTTTGTACAGGTAGGATTTTGATTTATATTTTTTTGCTTCTAATATGATATATTTGGTGGAAGATAACATGAGATGAGGAAGGAATAATTTTTTTGGTGAAAATGATAGTGAAATCATGATAAAAGAGAAGATTTGTGTTTATTGAATTTAATGTGAACACAAGTTTGTGTTTACTCTAGCTCTGATACCAAGAAGAAAATATGAAAAGGAATGCGGAAATGGAAATGAATAAAATACTAATATAACTTTATTGAGTGATGACCAAATGCATTGAATATTTTAATATAAATTGACTCCTATCTATAATGAAATGGAAATAACAACTTTTCACAAGATAACATCAAATAATAACTATTAAATCTATATTATCTTGGACTCTATCTTCTCATCTTGTTGCGTTATCTTCTGTTTGAATTGGAATCTCATTATCTCATTTTATCTTCATCATTTTTTGATATTTTCTAACATTGTTAATGCTTTTAATTGATAACGGAATTAATGTAAACTTGTATGATTGTATCTTGTAATTCAAACTCTCTCTACTGCTCAATAGAGATGGCAAAAAAATTCGACCCGACGGGTACCCGCCCCGCGGGTCGGCGGGGCGGGTATGGGGCGACTTCCCCGACCCGGGTGGGTCGCGGGGCGGGTACGAGTTTGGTTGTCCCGCCCCGATTAAATAAATTAATAAAAATTAATAAGGAAAAAAATAAAAAACTACCGAAAAAATAAAAAAAAAAATTAAATGGGACGGGTAAGTTGACCCGCCCCGAATCTGAACCCGCCCCGACCCGAAATTCGTGGGTCGCGGGGCGGGTTTGGAATTGAAAAATTTTTGCGGGGCGGGGCACGGGTCGGGGGGACCCGACCCGAACCCACCCCGTTGCCATCACTTGAGCCGGGCTCAAGAATAGTGCTTACTTGAGATTTTAAAAAAAAACTGCGGATGAAAATTAAAATTTCGTGATAACTTTTTCATGTACACTTACTTTCACTAAATGATCTATTTCTACCAGTAAAAACAAAAGGAAAGAAGAACTTACACTCTCCTATAATCTCTATTTACCAATTATACCCCCCCCCCCCCCCCCCCCCCCCCCTTTTCTTGGAAAAAATATACTATCATTCATCAAATTAATTATAATCTTTATCACCTCATGCCTAAATATCATTCAGCTTTTTAAGCACGAATGACCACAAGTTTAGAAACAATTGTAATAAGACATTAAACGGCATTCGATCAAAAGTCCAATTATTGGTCATTTTGTGTACAAGTCAAAAATGTCATACCATAAAATAAAAATATTCCAAATCTTATAATTAATTGAATAACCATTAATTTAATCCGAGTTAATATGGTCCTAATGTTCAATTCCCCTGTTAGATAAAATATGTTAAAAGCACATTTATTACATGTATGGTAAACTGTTAACAGGGGCGGATCTACCTCTTGGAGAGGTAGGTCCATGAGGGTAGATCTGTCTCCCGTGCTAGATTTGACGGAAAAAAAGGAACTTAGTTAGACTTTTTTGCATTTTTTGGAACACTCGAAAAATAGTAGGGGTTGGCGTTGGTGGTTTGGTTATGGTATTTCAAGAACCAGAACCGAATTATACTTTTCGTTATTGTAAAATAGAACTATTCGGTTCCATTGAATCGCAGGAACCAAATCATTCGATTTTTGTTCTAATTCGGTCTACAATAATAATTTTTTTCGGGGACTTTATTGAGGAGTATCAGGCCTCGGGAAGCGAGCCAATAACCTGAAATAAACTTCTACCGAATATACCAAGATCAAGAATTTCGAAAATCCTTTCACCCTGAAGAAAGTATATGATTCTCCATGAAACAGAAAATATTCATAAATCAAAATAAGAAACAAATGGCCCTGAAGGTTTTTCGAGCATGACAATAAGTCATACAAATAAATTTGTATAGTAAACTTGTAGGATAAATAATAAGTTTTAAATGCATTATTATTAATCATTTTATATTTGTATTTAAATATTTAATTTATTCCATCGTGATCATTTATAACTTCGCTTATTAATAAGTTAGTCTCATTTTATTATCATTTACTAAGATTTTCAGTCCAAGTATGAAGTTAAATATTACAATGAAGTAGAGACGTAACAAATTTCATAAAAAAAATTAATCATTTTCACTTTACCCAAAAAAAATTACAAATTCTTTTGATTTTTAATTTTAGGACCAAAACCAATTTCCTATTTTATTTTTTTAAAACCATACGATTTCGATTTTTTTAATTATGTTCCGGTTCGGTCATATCAGTTCCGATTTTTTTTATTGATGACCGCTCAAGCTGAACAAAGTTTTGGATTTGCCACTGAAACTTTATGTTAAACTTGAAGTACTATAGCAAATAAGATTTTAACTCATTTATCTTATTATATATTTTATACTACGAAAAAAAAAGGAGAGTTTTTTTTTTTTTTAAAAAAAAAAACTCCCAATTCTACCTGGAGGCATGGTGTTACCACCCCCAATGAGGAAACAACTTGAGTTATGTGCATCTCATTTGAGAAAATGGCACTTTGAAAATGGGGGTGCGATCCCAACTAGAATCCGAAAAATTAAGAAAACCCTTCAACGCATGTATGCTAGACATGTTACTAGAAATCATAAGAGAACGGTACACCAACTGGAACTCAAACTTGAAAAGCTATATGAAAGTGAGGGGAAATCTACTGGCCTCAACAAGCTAGGGCTGACTAGCTTGCACTTGGAGACAGAAAAACAACATTTCTCCATCGAAGAGCACAGCATCGTCGAGAAAAAAAATGAGATCCATGGGTTAACAGATAGTAATGGAGCATGGAAAGAGGATCTAAACGACGTTGCTAAAATTATAATCAATCACTTCAATGAGCTCTTTTCATCATCAACACCTGACCTCTCTTTCTCAACGATTCTCTATGATTGGGGAACAACACTTTTAGTGGGAAACCTCCAACTACTGGATATTCCTTTTGGGGAAGATGAAGTGAAGGCAGCTTTATTTGGCATGGGGCCTTTTAAAGTCCCGGGACCGGATGGTTTCTATGCAGCATTCTTTCAAAGAAATTGGGATGTTGTCGGACCTAAGGTAACTGGTTTTTGTTTGAATTTCCTAAATGGAGGTGAATCTATGGAGTAAATTAATGGTACCAATATAATTCTAATCCCCAAAACAAAATGCCCCCGAAATGTGTCCTAATTCTGCCCTATTAGCCTTTGCAATGTTATCTATAAAATTATCTCCAAGTCTTTGGCTAACAGATTAAAGGGGGTCCTTCCGAATATTATTTCTCCTTTCTAGAGCGCTTTTGTTCCAGGGTGTCTTTTACTGATAATATCATTGCGGCTTTCGAAATTATGCACTCACTTTAGCGACAGACCAACGGGAGACTTGGCTACATGGCTATGAAACTTGATATGAGCAAAGCTTAAGACAGAGTTGAATGGGATTTCTTGCTATAATGGATAAAATGGGTTTCTCTGAACGGTGGAAAAACCTCGTTAGTGGAGGTATCTAAACCACATCTCTTTCTTTTCTTATTAATGGCAGTCAACATGGCAATATCAAACCATCTAGGGGACTCATACAAGGCCGCCCTCTCTCTAGTTACCTTTTTCTTCTTTACGCGGAGGGTTTCTCTAGGCTACTACAACGAGCTGAACGCGAAATAGAAATTCAGGGTTTCAAATGATCGAAACATGGTCCAGAGATTAGTCACCTTTTCTTTGCTGATGATAGTTTAATCTTCTGCTGGGCAACTCAACAAGATTTCCAAATCATCAAGAACATCATTGATTTATACGAGAAATCCTCGGGCCAAGTTGTTAATATTAAAAAATCAGCCATTACTTTTAGCTCGAACACTTCAGGAGAAAGACAACTAAGTATTATTGATGTTTTCAGACTTGAGAGAATTACGTTGCACAACAAATATCACGGACTTCCCTCTTGTATTGAGAGATCAAATAAACAAATTTTGGAGGGGTAAAGGAATAAGTCTGGAAAAAGTTGCAATTGTGGTGTCGAAAATTTTTCTTAGTTGGGGAAAAGAGATATTGATCAAGGCTGTTGTGCAAGCTATTTTCACCTTCACAATGAGTGTCTTTAGGCTACCCAGCAGCCTTTGCGAAGAAATTACACGATTGTCTTCTTCCTTTTGGTGGGGGTAAACAGAACGGTTAAAGATAAAAAGCATTGGGTTGCATGGAATAAGATGTGTTCTTCTAAAGAGAAGGACGGAGTGGATTTCAAAGACCTATTCCTTTCAACCAAGTACTTATTTCTAAACAATGTTGGAGACTTCTCACAAACCTGTACTCACTTGCAGCACAAATCCTTCTAAAAAAGTACTTTCCTAGTTGCTCTTTCACGCGTGTTGTTTGCAAAAGTACATTCCAATGTGGCACTTCGAAAGAAAAAGGACTTATTCAGTTCGATCAGGCTACCATTTGAATTCTTCTCTCTTGTTGTTAGACTCCTAGGAAAGCTTCAAACCACTTAAAAATTGGTGGAAATTTCTTTGGAACTTGAATATCCCAAGCAAGGTCAAGTTTTTCTTCTGGAAAATATTCATGGGTTTCCTACCTACCAATTAGTTGTTGCACCACAGACACATACCAGTCAGGCTCATTTATATGAGATGTGGGAAATATTTTGAGACACCACTTCACGCCCTCATTTTTTGCAAATTGGTTTTACCAGTTTGGAGGGAGACCCAATTTGATAATCTTAATAACAATTTTTCGGGGCCTTATCTTGAGGAATTAATTCTTAGTATGTGGAGATCTGGGTCAGTCGGGGATTTGGAAGAATTCCTCATGATCCTTTGGTGTTGTTGGTCTGACAGAAACAAAATGGGTTTTAAAGGCCGCTCTAAACCTATGACTCTTATCCCTCACGATACTACCTCGTACCTCATCAAATACAAGCGAGTCCTCCTTTGTGTGGAAGACGAGGGTAGTCCCTGCCTTTCCACAAAGAAGCATTTGGCCAAATGGAAACCACCTAAGAAAGTGTGGTGTGAAATTAATGTCGATGTAGTGGTTAACGAAGATCATGACTGGTATGGAATTAATGTTATCTGCGAAAACAACTGGGGGGAAATGGTAAAGCCACTCTCTAAATCTATTCATGGTAAGGTGGTCTCGTTCATAGGAGAATGCTTGGCTGTTATGGAAGGATTGAAACTGGCTCTTGAACATAGACTGCCAATCTCCTTTGTTGAAACTGATTGTAAAAACGCAATTGAAGCAGCCACCAATCCGACCTCCCATGCCCCTGAAGGAGCCATTCTTCACCAGATGATGCTGCTGCTTCTTCTTTCCTGATGCTAAGTTTTCTTTTGTCCATAGGGAAGTCAATATGACTGCACATGTACTTGTGAGGGAAGTAGTTTTAAATTTTCATGTTTTTTCTTGGGAGGATGAACCCCCAAATGTTATTGCTGCTTGTATCTCTGCTGATGTTGAATAAAATGTAGTATTTTACTTTAAAGAAAGACCTAAATTTCATGGTGGTCAGTAGTGGGGTGCAAATTATTTGGCAAATCGTTCTAAATAGCCAAATTGAAAATAGATTCAAATTGATTGGGATAAGTTTGGAGGGATGTTGGTTTGGTTTTCTGATTGACTAGGATCAACCCAACAACCTTCGTTTAAGCTTTCGAATTTTTGAAAGTAAAAAAAAAAAATGATTTTAAAGGAAAAAATCCTTTTGAACTTGACAAATTGAATGATTTGATAGACTTATTAATCTTATTGGTCTGATTCAGGCTGAAATTTCACCCAACCCGAATTGTCAGTATTGCCAAACTTAATTGACTTAGTCAAGTTATTCATGTTGTTGATTCAAGTTTGGATTGGGATTGTATGTTCGATTGTCGAATTGGTATGAGCTGATCAATTAGTGGTAATAACTCCCAAAAATGTCAAATTTTCCTTTATAATATACCTTAACGTATTTCAATATTTCGCTAAACTAAATAATTAATTTTTTATAAATATATATAAAAAAGAAATCCTTATTTTTTAACCATGCATCTTCTACGAAGTCACTGTTATAAAACCTATTCTAGGTAAGATGAGATTCAATCAATGAAAATGATCAAGTGATTTACACTAGAAAAGGACTCATTCAATCAAACCCTAAATAAAGCCAAAAATATTACTCCAATTTGTCATTGCCAATTGTGATAAAGTTCTGCAAAATTTAGCGTACCATTATTCCGTACGACTCTACTCAAATGCACAACCGTCTTCGCTGCTCATATTGTTTTGAACTGCAATTGCAGGTTCACTTTTGCCACCAACTTTTGCCATTTCTTATTTTCCATGTACCCTATTCCTACCCCAATATTATTGTCAATAAAAATAAATAAATATATTAACCCCACCCCCCATCTTGGCTATAAATAGGGCATCAAATGCTTGTTCATTCCATTCAAATAATTCAAACTCTGAAAGGAAAAATCCACCAAAATTCAGTAATTTTCTGAAGGAAAAAAATCATCAAAAGAGAACCGTAGATCGACCAGTCTCCCCAATTCTCTTTGTTATGCATATCAACTCTGTCTATTCAAAATCTACATGCCCATGCCTTCCCCTTTTCATGTATACTCTTTTTCCTTTCTTAGAACCCCCTCCTCCTCCTGAATTTTAGAATTTCAATTTCACTTTACTGTACTGAAGTCTGATAAATAGTATATTTTGTACAACTGTACAAGGTTATTGAAAATCATACTCTGGAGTGAAATATGGATTCGGAAGTGGTGTTTGACAATGTGAAATTTGAAAAGGCAAAGGCTATTGCGAGGTTTAATCGGTTTCGGAATATTACCAAGATATGGCAGATTGTTGAGGTTTTCTTGGTTTTTGCGTTGGTGACGTGGTCGTCGACGCGCGTTCCGGCGGTTATGAGAATTTCGGGACGTTTTGTGTTGGAAACGTCGTCTTATCTTTTGAATCATCATGTTGTTTTTCTGATAGGGAATGTTATAATTATATTGCTTTATGTCCTTTTTCGCCAAAATGATGCCGGCAATTTTACCGGAACCGGTGATTTCTATGACGATTATGTGAAACATAGCGAGGCTGGCAAACGAAGCTCCCACGTATCTGGATGTACTGATCCGCCGGTCTTGGAGGAGGCCGCCGCCGTGGAAGTTGGCGGTGGTGACGAGGAGAAGCAGATTATTGTATCTCCACAGAACATGGAAAATGATGACGTGGCGGCGGCTATAGAAAATGCTTCCAGGCAGATAAAGAAATTTCAGAGGACGCAATCTGAAAAGCTGAAGAGAGAGATTGCGGTGAAGCCGAAGCGCGAGCTCCGACGATCGGAGACTGAAAACTTCCGGGCGATAGTGAGCTCCGGCAACCGACGAATCACGGGGATTACGTTGATCGATGGTGTCGAGATTGATGCGCTGAGCAACGAAGATTTCCAGCGCACTATAGAATCCTACATCAAAAAACGTTGGAACAAAAATTACTGAGTTAAACAAGTTAGCATATTTGAATTCTGTAACACTCATCAATTACATAAAATCCCTTAACTACTATTGTATGGAAATGTAAAATCCAGGCATAAATTTCTCTTTAGATTTTCAGTGTTAGAGAACTAATGTACAAAGATGAATTGCCTATTTCTGCAGAACTGATGCCAACTTTTTCCCCTTATATTTTGGTATATCCTTTTTATGGGAAATTCAAATCATGCCCATGTAGATCTCTCTCTTTTCAGAATGTTAATGGATAAAAATTAAAATCGGTACATGGCGTTGGCAAACCAATATTATTGTAAAATTGAAAAGAATTATTAGTGTTCTTAGTAATCAAGATGATTAAAGATTTGCAATTATTCAAGTAGTCCCTAATTTGCCTCACATGAGACAGATATCTATAAAGAGTAATTTTCTTTTTTTTTACTATAGTATTCAATTTTCAATCATCCACTAAAAGTCAATTCCACAATATTTGATTTTTCAAACAAATTTCAACCATCAATTTTTCTAAAAATCATTATTTATTTTTAAAAAAAAACTCTCTTTAAACAATACCACACGCACTCTTTAAATTTCCTGGTTCAACCTCGAATAATTATTGAAGTTTGATAAAGTTCCCGTGTTTTGTTAAATTCATATTCTTTCCTGTACTTTTTTCTATGTTTCGTATGGCTTAAATAATTTATTAAAATTAAAGTCAAAATTAACAATTAATTTTGACCACACATTTCATTGGATTCAATCACATTTTACTTTTAGTTTCAAGAAATATAATGATTTCCCATAAAGACTCATTTTCTAAGCGATTTACCACCTTCAAGTGGAGGACCTTTAATATTGATGAGATTTCTTACAAGCGCAGTTTAACAACAAGCTTTCAATCCTGCTTTACTGAGGCTCATATTGTAATTTATATCATCTACAAATTCACAGGGTAAGAGTTGTAGATACTCATAAGGTTGGAGTTCAACCTTTTATAAGAAAAAATTGAAATGATATGGGTTGTGGGAATTCACGTTAGTTATATTATGGAAAAGAATGGAGAGCTCGGAATAAAAAGACTCAATGCTCAATATTGGGAGAATTTACTGCTAGGCATATTCTTATTGGGAAATCGTCCCGTGGAGGAAAGAAATTGAAATGATTGGATTGAGAATTCATGCTTGGTTCAGGAAAATGGGGACTTTGTCCAAGTGTCGAGTTCTAATTTCTGATGCTTTTTACCTATTAATAATGTTTTCTTCCCATTTAAGATATCAACAAGCTTTATAAATTAGTTTCTTGAAGGAGAATAAAACAAGCCAAAAAAATTAGACCTTAAAATCATGTTATTATGGTTACACTCTATAATCATGGCTTTCTAGCAATAACCACTTAATTATCAAAAAATAAATTTCAAGCATTCCTTTTCAATTTACTTTGAATCAAAGAAAACAATATCATGCTAAATATCATGTTTAGTCAATCGGATCGGATCGATAATCCGGAAAATTCGATTTTTTATCTTTTAAACCAATAAAAACTGGGCTCATCCCATTTTTCTAGTAAAAATATTTTAACTTTTTTTTTTTTAATACTTTGGAAGATATTTAATGTACAAAAGTAATCTTTTCCTTTTTTATTATTTTTTTACTTTTTTAATAAATGGTTTGATTCTTTTTCGACCACTTGACCCTTTCAATTTTTTGGATCAATGACCAATACAAAATTTTCAAACACTGCTAAATATACGAGTCATATGGCCTTAATTTTAAGGACAAAACAAAAGTTACCCTTCTCATCGTGTTTGAATAGATTTCTCATAGAAGTGTATAGGGTCCGTTTGATTAGCAAAGGTAGAAAAGAAGTGAAGTTTTCACGTAAGCTAGAAAATAAAAACCCACTCACTCCATAAGAATTTATTTTTCAGAGAATTGGCCAAAATTAAGCTTAAAGTGATTTTTTTCATAAATTGAATTCCTGACACTTTCCAAGAAAAATAAAGCTATCAAACACACCCTAAATGGTTTTATCATTGTTTTGCGCCCTTTTTTTGTTGGTAAAACACTAGTCTGATTAATCGGTCAATCATTTTTATTCATACATTTCGAATTATATATAAGTACTATAACTTATTATTCAAATATTTCAAGGAGCCCCCCACAAGCACTATAACTTTCTATCTGTATAATTTGAATAGTTTATAAACCTTTGTGAACATATTCTTAATTTAGCACTGTAATGCTACTTTAATTACCGTGATGATGTTTATCTGATAGACGGCCCCAAATGGAATCAGGATTCAGTGGCTTTTTCCCCATATTATAAAGCAATAATCTTTGGCAGATTAGAATTTTCCTCATTCGAAAAAGTCACTTTTTCCTGTACTTCGGATGATAAATCAGCTATTGGGGTCATCATTATCGGTTTTCACCGTTTGCTGTATTTAATAATTTTATTTTTATTTTTTAAACAAATATATATATATATATATATATATATATATATATATATATTTTCAAGTAAATTACGTAGTTAAAAAATACTTTAAAAAATGTGTGTGAATAAAAAATAATTTGAAAAAATGTTACCAAACAAATCATAATTATCTAGACTCTGGTGACTATTCCCGTGGGTTAGTCTGCAGAACATTTTTTCTCTTTATGTTTTTTCTCAATATATTATCATTATCATTAACAGTCATGCGGATAGTAGTATGGACGGAGTTGAGAGAACAATTTATTTTATTTTATTTTATTTACACTAAACTAAAGTATTAAAGCATTTTAATTTTTTTAATGTGCCCGGGCTTGAACAGCTTAAGGTTTTGATGCTTGAAATTGTGAGAGAAAAAGGGTCCAAGTCATGACGTTTAATATAATATAATGTTCCAAGGGACAAGAAACTCAATTTTGATTGAAGCAAGTTAGTAGTGATTGTTGTCATTTATTATTATTATTTTTTAGTTTGAACCTATGAAAAATGAATCAATAAATCAAATTCAATGCAATTTTCTATCTAATAAAACTTATTTATAGATTAATTACAAATTTGCGTTGAGTTTATTTTCGTAGGAACTTGAGTCACGTTGGGTCGTTCAACATAGCATGCCTTGCCTATATATGAGTGCGACCTAACTTGTGTATTTCGTCGAAATTACTTGAGTAGAAAATGTGCGTAGGTCAACATTGACCTATTAATATTCAGTAATGCTACAGGGACAGAAACAAGAATTAATCTACTTGATCCTATTGGTTTATCAAATGGATTACCGATTTATGTGTTGGTAAAAATATGATGGTTGATTTTGATAATATGATGTGATAGATAAAGTGATTGATGTGTACTAAGTGTAATATAGGTAACAATCATATGCTTTTTCACCCATCATATCAATATCAAAATCAATGATTTACAACAATTCAGTCATGCTACGGGAACATAATATTTGACATAAAGTTTTACATTTGTACACATGACAGCAATTTATTATTTTATTCATCACATCAATTCCAAAATTAACAACACACAAAAATTAGATCATGTAAGGTAGCAAAGTAGCATTTTTCCACAACAATTTGGTCACCAATTCGGTCATATTTTTGGGGAAATGAGCATTCTCCCTTTTTTTTTCTTGAAAAGCTGGATCCAACATGACCTCCCAGTCCCTGATATAAGCGAACTCGTAATACAACTAAACTAGTCTCAAAGCTGAAAATTGCTAAAAGACCGATAGAAATTGAAATAAAAATACTGGAAAATATTAGTAAATACTATTTACATATGCATACTGATAAATCATAAATCATGCCTTAAATTACCAGTTACAACCCCATAATGGGATTTATTCCCCCATAGTAAATAGATTTTTAAACCTGATCTCTCAAATCGAGGTTTGTCTTGGTCCAAGCGAACCCGAAAATCAAATCAACATTCCTTCAAACCAACTCGAGTCGTTTCAATTATAGGGTTTGTGTTGGTTGGACGGGTGATTTGTCCTATCCCTACTTGTGCCTAGGGGTGGTGAAATTGAGTTGGGTCAAGACAAGTTCAGGCACTAAATAATTGAATTCACGGTTAGTGATCGGAGAAATCTGAACTCAAAGTCAAATTGACAAGATAAGTTAACACAAATCGTGGATTAGCCATCCCGTCCGTATTATGCATTTTAAAATCTTACTTATTTCCATCAATTATAAATTTAAACTGTATATATATATATATAAACACTTTCAAACATATTTTTAGTTTAACACTATAATGCTACTTTAATTATCGCAATGATGATTATGTAATTTTACAGCACCAAATGGACCCCTGAATCAGTGGCTTTTTCCCATATTATGAAGCAATAATCCATGGAAGATTCTCATTCGAAAAAAGTCACCTTTTCCCCTCTACTCGAAATTGAAATGTTTGGTGCATCTTTAGCAGTTATCACCATTCACATGCTAACAAGTATAATTACCTATCCTTTATGCTTTCTCGACGAGTCTATTGTCATTATCTTTAAGAATCGCGTGGATAAATCAAGTATAAAAAGGGGTCATATAGACATTGGAGGTGACTTCCCTCTTCATAGAAGACAATATATAGTACAACTCGTCTCATGTAATTAAACACTTTTTCGAAAGTATAAAGAGCTTTTAATTTTTACAAGCCAAATCTTTTTTCACTACATTTCATGTAAATTATGTTAACTTTGATTGGTCTATCTCGATATAATAATTTTTCAAAATATAAATTATAATTGATATTTCGATATTCAACTACACATAAAGAGGGAGGAGGGGGGATCGATATTTAATTTTAATATTAATATTAATATTCTTCATGTCTCTATTTTTTATTTTTTTTTCAAATAATTTTCTAGTCATGGTTAGAAAATGCCAAGTTAGAGTTGATTTGGTGGCAGCTGGAACATATAAAATCCTTTATTTCGGAGTTATGAAGGTCGTGAACACATTTTTAATATAAATATAAATAAATTACAAGTGCCTAACAAGAATCTAGTGGCCTGCTCTTATCCACCTTTTGTCTGCAAGTTTCAATATAAAATTAGTAAGGTCTCATCATAATTTAAAAGCCTCTTCAATTTATTTATATTTTTTATTCTTTTATTTATTTATTTAAGTAATTCTAAAGAGATATTTATTTCGGACATTTTAAAATGACATTATGATGCGTTAATTTTTTATTGGGTGATGATTCATTTGGTGATGACTTCATTATTTAATGCATATCTTCATCATCCAATGAGAAATTGACACATCACAATGTCACTTTAAAATATTCAAAATGAATGTCCATCTAGAATTATTATATTTATTTATTTATGTCTTTGGATTTAGAGCCCCTTATACCAAACTTTCTTGTTGAGGGAACGGACAACTTGATTTCTTAATTTTAGACCCATCATTAATTTAAGTTGTTAATGTTGGCATTATACATTATGAATTTCTTATTTAATTCTCTGCCTATTGATTTGGATTTAGGGGTCTAAATTGGGACACAATATATTTATATGGGTTTTTCGCTGCTATAATCACAATTAATTGTTTCGAAAATAAGAAATATGTGAATATTTAAAAAAATATAAAGTATCAATATTTCTATTCTTTAAACTTAACTCGGATAATTGAATTTATTCTTGTAATATTCTATATCGTGCTAAAAGAATTAAGCTCCGAATTTGATCAAATTATTTTTTAAGAATATGTGTTCAATATTCTTCTAATTTTTAATTCCATTAAATTTACTATTAATGATTATTATAAAATAAGATTTCATTACTGTATTCCATAAGGCATAGTTTTGGATGGCTCAACGTCACTTACAATTAAAAAAATAAGTAATTATCGAACGAAATTTAGTCCACACTGTCTTTTGTCACCTAAAATGCAACATATTATAATAAGAAATTAATAATTTTGGCTCTGTTGCTTCAAAAATAATAACAATAATTTTGGCTCTGTTATTGCAGGAAGTAAATGAAGGTGATGTTGGCTCTCTTATTGGGCCAAAAATTACATGGATCCCTATTTCTAAAGATCAATTTACGGTTTTTCCTTTGTAAAAATCAGGGGCGGACCCAGGAATTTTTTTCAGTGCAGGCAGAAAAGAATTTTTTTTTTTGGGGAAATGAGCTATTTTTTAAATTTCAACTAAAAAAGTGGGATAATATATTAGCCCATTCTCATAAAAGTTGTTAAGATTACGACAAAATGACAATTGACAAACTATACAATTAGTTCTAGAGTTTAAGACTAATTCAAATTGTGCAATTTTTTACAAAAAAAAAAAAAGGTTGAACAGAATGGCAATTAAAACAGTCAAGTTGATATTCAAACCAATATACATTGTAATCACCATGTAAACCTTTACCACTTTAGCTATATTACTATTTGTATCATAATCTTAAGTTTCATTCTTTAATAGTAAATATATATCAAAAAATTTTAAAAAATAAAAATTCAGATTTTTATCGGGATCCAAAAGTTCAGGTGAGGCGCCCGCCTGCGCTCAACGTAAGGTGGGTCCGCCCCTGGAAAAATTAAGGTGCTAATTAGTAATTAAATTTTAATATTTATTAATTATAAATATTTTATTATCATGTACTAATATTTTAAATTCAAACCATGTATCTATCCCCTCTCTCTACACCATCTATCTACCTCTCGTTTCCGCCAAGCGATCAGCGACGTATGATCTCTAGCGGTGAGCCTCGTCGTTGCAGCCGTTGGGGATCGCCACTAGCAGCGAGCTAGTGAACGTTGTAGTTGCAAGGCTGCGCCTCCGTGTTGCCGTTGCGCGATGGGTTGAATGCTCTCTTGTAGCTTAATATTGTATGTCAAAAGTGGCGTAGGCGTGATTTCATATAGTTTCGGTTCTCAAGGAATCGAATCGAACTAAGAATCGTTGGTTCTTTTTTTTAAGAGTATAATCAAACCGTTCGATTCTTTTTTTTTTTTTTGTTCTGGTTCCGGTTTCCTAAACAAAAAATTTCAAATTTAAGCGATGGCAGATTTCAACCGGTAAGATCCGTAAGACAATAAGAGGTGAATGGGTGAAGGACTGATAAGAAGAAGATGGAGGTGCATGGGATGACGGGTAGATAGCGGCGAGAGCAAGAAGGTGGAGACAGGAGAGAAGATGCAAAAAATTCACTACTGCAACAATAGATCCATCACTTGAATCTTTATTTTTTTGTATAATTTTGGTCAAGTTTGCGTAGCCTCATCAGCGTGGGCCAGGCTAGGGCATCTGTATGGTTATCTGTAGAAATAACATTTTATATTTTTGAAATAATACAAATAGAAAAGTTGAAAAATGTTGTAAATATTATCTTAATTAATGAATGACAATTGTATCCCCGTAACTCTAGTTATAATTACTTTATATATCAATTTTTCTCCCTATATATATGGGGTTCTGATTTATAATAAAGTACACAAATTTATTTGTCTCTTTATTTTATTTTCTCTTTATCTCTATTTCATAATACGTTATCAGCACGAGTCTCTACCAAATTGAGTTAGAAATTTCTTTTTCAAAATCTCATATACCAAAATATTAGTTAAAAGGTAAAATCATGTGCGTCGAAATTAATTTGACGGCATATGAATTTTTTTTGTTCCGATCGTAGTTGAATTGTCCAATTCCAGGAGGTTGCTTCAATTCCAATAATTATTCCAATTCCATCAGCCTCCATACTCCAACCAATAATTTGTACTCGTGTAACAATTGTGACTTGGATGCAAGTCAAGTTCGGCTCCATAATCCATACATTGATTTTTTATGTGTGTTTAATGTATATATTATTTTGTTGTTGAATTTTTTTAAAGTTGATAATTCATTATGTTGTTGCTCTGGAAGTAGCACAACAATACATTAATATTCCAGAAGAATATTAATCATAGAATTGATTATTATTGTTTGTTGCTCCTGAAGTAGTACAACATTATAATTAATATTTCAAAAGAATATTATTTGCTCCCGAAGAGAATAAATTATAATTTTCAATATTTCAAAAGAATAATGATTTATTATTCTTGAATAATCGAAATTTTAGAACTATAATTATTCTAGAAGAATAATTTTTGGTTGCTCCTAAAGTAACACAATTTTTATTATAATAATATTCGTAAAGAATATTAATTGCTCCCGAAGAGCATAATTTTGAAAGATTTATTATTCAATTGCTCCAGAAGAGCAAAAATCTAAAATTTTTAACAATAATTTGTTCTCTCTCCTGAAGTAGCACAACAGTATATATATTAATATTTCAGAAAAATATTAATTATAGATCTATCGATTACAAGTATTATTGTTGTTGACCACAAAATCCGGCTGGACCTTGGACCAACACGTCTCAGCTCCTCCCTCTTGAACACGGGGATTTCCTGCGCACTAGGACAAACAATCAGCTTGCAAAGGGGGCCGAAGTGGCTCCCGTTTGCACTCCGATACCTAAGTCAGTACTCATTTTAGGCTAATATATCTATTGGGTGCGGGAAATATAAGTGTGTAAAAGAGAGAAAATGGAGTGAGAGAAGTATCTTGTTAAGCGTGAGAAATTGCTAACCTCTAACTTGGAGACAATCGTGCTTTATTTATAGAGGAACTTGTTATCTCAGATCCCGACACGTGGCGTACTTTACACTTGTCATCACCCTAGCTCATGGAGGTGACAACCTTACTTTTCAACCGTAATCATTTCTACATTTCGTAGGGGATGGACGACTGTCACGTCTTGGTAAAGGCAGTGTCCCATCATTGACTCCATCTCTCCTCTGGTCAACGCCGTAAAGCGCCCTGGCTGAGTATAAAGCACATCGGCTAGGCGTTAACCAGGTCGGCTAAAGAGATTTGCTTGTCGTACCACCTCGGCATTCGTCCCAGGTGATACTTTTAGGCCTTTATCTGTGGGTCAAGGTCCATTGGGCCTCTATTGGGCCCTTGCTGGAGAATTACTGTACCTTTATTTGGGCCTGGATTCAACACTAGTCCCTCAAATCCGAAGCGATCATTCATGGACGTGTAGGATTTGTTGTACGCCCGAGGTACTAGCTTTGTTATGGTGGCTTTTGTATAATGTCGCGGACCTGGTGCCTAGGATGATTTTCCTTATTGAAGGTTTGGATTTGGCGTGAAGTCGACCTCCTGCTTCGGCTTCTCTCCTGAGTGAGGGTTTAGGACGTGCCAGCGTGTATCTTAGGCGGCGTATTTAATAAAAGGGGCTATTGTCTTGAGTTCCCAAGAAATATATAAAAGGTGATGGGAGCAGCGTTATGCAGTGCGTGGCGCTTACTGTGGTAGCGGAACGGTTTTGCCCCTCCATTTGACGGCTGGCGTTTTGATTATTCCATTTCCTAAGAAGCATGGGTTAACCACATTAATCATACGGCTCACAAAAATCGATGAACCTAGATCGTTGGGATCCCTATAAATCATTCTTCATTTCATTATTTCCCCCTTTTTCCACTTTCTAAGAGTCTTCGTAGCGATACTCTTTTCCTGCAAGTTTCGAGTTTTCTCCCTAAGGGCTTTCTACCCAGCGTCCGCCTTTACTGTTCCCCAGTTTCTTTACCGGCAAGTTCTTCATTCCCAGTGCGCGATTTCAAGCATTCGTCATCTGAAGGTAAACCTTTTGGTCTCTGTATATGCGAGATTTTTCTATTTCTAGTTTTTTTTTTTTTGGTTGTGGGTTTGAAAATTTTGCTTTTGCACCTTGCTTTTCTTTCATTGAGTCTGACCCACCTTTAAAACAAAAGAAAAATGGAAAGAGTTGGGGGAACGGGTTCACAGGAGATGTTAGCAATGGAGGTTCCCGTCAGAGGTTTCTGCCCCATCTGTTTATCGTTTTTTAGTTCCCACTTCTTTAGGGTTCAGATTAAGAGGAGATATAGGAAAAACAGTGACATAATCTATTTGAGTGATTCTGACAGCGAAGAAGATAAACATCAGACTTACATGGCTCATCTGTCATCCGAAGAGGAGGCATATTTGGCAGAGCTTCGGAGCAAACGAGATTAGGATCTGAGGAGAGAAAGGACGGGCGGCCCTTCTTCTGGTCACCAGGACCTTGGTTTGACCGTTAGGGCCCCTTTTAGGGTACATAGGGAAGAATTGGGTTTGTCTGCAGAGGAGGTTGCTCAAGTAGAGGAGTGGGTCGACCAAGTTAACAAGGTTTCAGGATACCATGTCGATCCTGATCCAAACCCAGAGTCATGGAAAAGCAGTGAGGTCGCCACCGAAATTCGAAGGGTTGATTTAGCCGGGGCTTCGGAAAAATTCAGGCTACCAGAAGGGGTCCAATTGGTGCATCCTACACCATCTTGCCGACCTTGCAGCCCTCCTCCGGGTCAGGCGGCCATATGCTACGATGCCCTTTCTTGGGGGATGAGGCTTCCCCTGCACCCCTTCTTCAGGGCACTACTTAGGAGCTACAACCTGTGCTCCTACCAACTGGCTCCCAATTTTTGAACACAGGCTGTGGGCACTTGGTTGGTGTGGCAAGAGGTCAACCCTGATCATCCGATCTCACTGTACATCATTCACACTCTCTATATTTGAAGAAATCGGTTAGAAGGGAGAGGGATGTGAGGTCGGACGTCAAGGATTGGTACTACTTGTCTCCCAGGGGCTCTTATCCTCCCGTTATCACCGGTCACCCTACCTCAATAAAGAACTGGAGGAACCAGTGTTTCTGGGTTGCTGGAGAGTGGCAGAGTTCCCCTGTGGACCCTAATCCAGAAATTACCGTTCCCCGAACTCTTTCCATACCTAGTGAGTCTTGCACTTGTTTTAGAGTCTTTAAGCGTCACGCGTCCTCTGCTCCTTTAATTTCCATTCAATTTTCTTGGTTGTTTACTAATATGTCATCGGTTTATGGTAGGGGACACTTTCGCTCACCTCCTCCCCGACGCAGACCTAGCGGCAGTGAGGCGCTTGTTCGCTTATAAGGGTACCTTTCAAGGGGTCATTCAGCAAAACAAGCTGTTTGTTAAACACAGTCTTATACGAGCGATGTGTGAGTTTGCTTTGTTACTGCTTTTATATCTCATGTTTTTTCTGTTCGTAACCTCATTTCCCTCTTTTTCTTGCTAGGTTCTAAGGATTTTCCAAAGATTTCTTTGAAGGGTCTCATGGCCACGAAGATTCTCCCTGCACTTCGCCACGGAAGTGAAGTTGAAAGGAAACAGAAGGCGGTGTTGGCCAACCTGCAAGTTGGGGTGGCAAAGGAGGTCTTCGAGGCGTCTACGGCCCAACTTCAGGGCCCTCTTCCAGCCCTAATGCCACCGCCTACTCTGCTGCCTGTGGGCCCTCAGAAGCCTAACACAGAAAAAGTGGCCGACCCTAAGGGAGTCCTTCTAAAGGGAAAAGGAAAAAGGTCTAACAGGGGCTGATCCAAGAGAGACAGGGAGGCTAAGGATGCCTCAGTGCCGCCTCCTTTGTCCGAGGACATATTTGAACATGCCCCTGAGGAGGAGCCCGCCCCCCTGAAGAGACTTAGAAGAGGTAAGGGGAAGGAATCCACCTCTGCGCCTCCGCCTCCCATGATTGAAGACCTGGAGGATGAGCCTTCTGTGCCCATTCCAGGCTTGGCCTATGAGGTGACACCGGAGGGGGCAGAAGAACTTAAATATATTAAAACAAGCGTTCTCCCCAAAGATGTCACTTTCATCCCTTCTCTATTTGACTCCCCCAGTTCTCCTCCAGCCAGGGCCACCTTTATTACTGAGCAGTTTTGGACAGAGGGCTGGTCTGCTTTCTCCTCCAGCGTTAGTCCATCCCGGAAGTTACTCGCCGCCAAGACCATGAATGTCAGGGCATTGGCCCTTATTGACGAGGTGGAGTCATCTGTGAATGAGGCCAGAGGGACAAAAAGAATGCTGAGACTGCTCTCCGGCACGCGGACAATATGCTCAAGGAGTTTAATGACCTCAAGGCCCAGCTATCCATAGCCCGTAAATCTTTCTCAGAGGAGAGGGCTAATGCGAAGCGCCTCCAGGAGGACAACGACAAACTGAAGCATGACCTCCGGGCCTCCGTGGCGCTCTTGTGCAAGAAGCTGGATGATTCCAACCGCGCACAATCTATCGCCTCTGAGGCCCTGGCCGTCGCTAACGCAGCCAAGTTGAAGCTGGAAACTGAGGTGGCGGCGGTCAATGAGAAAATGGGGAGGGAGCTGGAGGCTAGGAAGAAGGTTGAGGAAGATTATACTTCCCTGGAGAAGCATATTGACTCCAGAATTGCTGAGGCTTTGGAGCGTACCATAGCGGCCAGGGTGAAGGAGGTTCTGGACGTAGAAGTGTCGAAAGCAGTTCAGAACTTCAAGAATACTTTTGAAGACACCCCAGAGTACGAGGCTATGCAGAGGGTCTTTGGGAACTTAGGGGCTTGGATGACTTTGGGGGACGTGAAGGAAGCTTTTCCGACTTTGGACTTGTCTTCCATTGAAGCTTTTTACCCCGAGCCCCAAGATGCTCCTGCCGACCTTCAGGATGCATCTGACAATGGTTCTTTAGAAGATGTCCCTCCTCCACAATAATCTTCTTCTGCCTTTGCTTCACTGCTGATTGTTTTGTTAGTTTTAGTTAGTTAGTTTTTTTTTGTAAGTGCCCCGGCACCCGATATTGTAACACTCATTTCAACTTGTAAATGCCTTAATTTTTATGAATGAAATGACTTATCCACATTTTTCCTGTAAGTGTAACAAGTATTTAGAACTGTTTACACGTGAAAAATCGGATTAGCACATGTATAGCAGTCACATGGATAGTTTGGGGGAGTTTCTTGGTGGGAGAGACTTGAAATCTGACCCTAGCAGTTGGGGGTGTCAACTGCAAACGAATTTTGTATCTACTTGGGCAAGAGTCACAAAGGCCTGCAGAGAAAAACTGTGCCATTGTTGTGTTCCTTGCAAAAACGTGATTGTTCTTTTATTGAAGTAATAAAAGTTGGGAGGGATTCCTGTATGCTTTATGTCGTTTGCTGCAGTTCGTTTTAGTTCTTCTAAATCTGTTGGCTCTTTCATGATTGTAAGCAAACTGGGACTACAAAGCTTACTAAGATCGAATCTTAGTGCCACAGTGGGTGAGAAATTTTGTGTTCAAATTTGAACCTGTTGACATGCAAGAACTTTTATGTTTATCCTTTATGTATAGTTGCAAACGTCTAAGTATATGTATGAGAGTATCAAAAATTTTGTGAAAACGTCCAACACTTCGCACAAGAAAGCGCTCCGTACGTATGAGCTAACTTGACGTACCAAGAATTTTGGTTTATAAGACAACATTTGGCTAAATTTGAATCTTTTCAATCGTGTTATATGGTGACATGACATGGCGAGTATATTCCCTTAGATCTGAGTGGTTCGAGGCATTTATGTGTACCAGTTAGATCTGATTTTGACAATCATTTGAACGTTTCTTAAATTACACTTTGTAGGACCCATGCAAGCGAATTTGCATGAACCCCTTTCTATGGTGCCAACACATTCAATTTTTACGCAGTGATCGCCGTGTGGGCTTTATAAAAGTCCTTTATTTTCAACAATATTTTATGTATAGCGTGGGCGTATGGTGTCATGACCAAAGTAATTTTGGAACTTGCATTTATCCATTACGTTTGTCTAATGTAAAAATTAGCGTAATTTCCAACGCAGCTGACCCACAGTTTTATGAAATCATATGATAATGCTGCAATCATTGAGGATGAATTTAGTTTATTGAAAATAACGACGAAGGTGGTCCGTATTCCAAGGATTGCATAAGGGTATCCCAGAAAAGTCTTCAATCATGTATGTTCCAGGCACCACCTCGGCGAATACTTTGTAAGGGCCTTCCCAGTTAGGACCTAGAGTCCCTACTCCTGGTTCCTGTGTTGAAGGGAGAACCTTTTTGAGGACCAAGTCCCCAATATTAAAGCATCGACTCTTCACCCTTTTGTTGTAGTATCGAGCCATCTTTTATGATATTTGGTTATTACCACTTGGGAATCATTCCGCTTTTCCATGAGGAAATCTAAACCGGCCCTTTGCGCTTCCTCGTTCCTAACTTCATCATAATGAATTTGACAAAGCGAAGGGATTCCGATTTCAACGGGGCATACCGCCTCGGCTCCGTAAGCCAGCGAGAAAGGTGTTTCACCAGTAGCGGTGTGCGAGGTGGTTTGAAGCGCCCATAACACCTGTGGGAGTTCATCTACCCATGCGCCCTTTCTAATTCCAACTTCCTTTTCAGAGTATTTTTTATGGTCTTGTTCACCGCTTCGACCTGTCCTTTGGCCTGTGGGTGATGTGGAGATGAGAACAGCTTCTTAATTCCCAAATCGTCACACAACTCATCGACGGTTCTGTTTTTGAACTGTTTCGCATTGTCACTAACCAGCGAATGTGGTATCCCGAACCGGCATATGATATTTTTCCAAATGAACTTGGTGGTGTTGGCCTCGGTGATCTTCATCAAAGGTTCCGCTTCGACCCACTTGGTGAAGTAGTCAATTGCTACTATCGCAAAGCAATTGTTACCAGATCCTCTAGGCATAGGACCAATAATGTCAACCCCCCATTTTGCAAAAGGCCAAGGGCTGGTTACCACAGTTAGCTTGTGATGTGGCTGATGTGGTATGATTGCGTGTCTTTGGCATTTATCGCACTTGCGAACGAAGTCATGGGAATCCTTTTGTATAGTAGGCCAAAAATATCCCTATTTGAGGGCTTTTCGAGCTAGCGACAACGCCCCGGCATGGTTGCCACATATGCCCTCATGGATTTCTCTCATTACATATCGACCTTCCTCAGGCCCCCACACATCTTAGTAACGGAGAGGTGTAGCTTCGTTTATAAAGTATATCATCCAAGAGGAGGAAATTTGCAGCATATTTTTGTAATTTCCGAGCTGCCTCTGGCTCGTTTGGCACTGTCTGGTACTTCAAATATGCGACCAGGGGTTCATTCAGGACCCCTCTTCTTCAATCGCCAAAATCTCCGGTCCTGGCTCAATAGACGAAGTCAACATGCGCTCAACTGGAATTAGATTGTGTAACTCTGAATCGCTGCTGGTTGCTAATTTGGACAACCCATCAGCGTTGGAATTTTCTGTTCTGGGGATGTGTTGCAACTCCATTTTTCTGAAGTGCACAGCCAAATCTCTTACTTTCTTCAAATAAGCGACCATAGAAGGTTCTTTGGAAGAAAATTGCCCGTTGAATTGGCTCACAACAAGCTGCGAATCGCTATTGGACACTACGGATTTAACCTTCAAGGCTTTCGCAAGTCTTAACCCGGCTAATAACGCCTCGTATTCGGAAACATTGTTTGAGGCTTTGAATTCGAAGCGGATTGCGCTGTGTAATTTAAACCCCTCTGGGCTTACTAACAATATCCCTGCGCCAGATTGCCCATCAGCCGAGGACCCATCAACGAACAATTTCCACTCTTGGCTGTCATCTTGGCTGTCATCCATGTTATCTATCATTTCAACCTCAGGGGGATGTGTGAATTTAACTACAAAGTCTGCCAGCGCTTGGCCCTTTACAGCGGTCCGAGGCGTATAATGTAGGTCGAACTGGCTGATTTCTATTACCCATTTCAATAGCCTTCCAGATGCGTCTGGTTTTTGCAACACTTGTCTCATGGGAAAGTTGGTGAGCACACGTATTGAGTGCGCATGAAAGTAGGGACGAAGTCTGCGAGAGGCTGTGAGTAACCAGAGGGCGAATTTCTCCATGTCTGGGTATCGTGTCTCCGCATCTAACATGGCTTTGCTCACATAGTACACTGGGAACTGATTCCCATCCTCTTCTCTGATCAGTACTGAGTTGACAGCCTCTTTGGATACAGCCAAATACAAGTAGAGAGGCTCGCCGGCCTTTGGCTTTGATAGTAATGGGGGCCGTCCCAAAGATGCTTTAAGGTCGGCGAAAGCCTGTTCACATTCCGGTGTCCACTGGAATCGCTTTCCCCCTTTGAGGACCTTATAAAATGGCGAGCATTTGTCAGTAGATTTGGAGACGAATCGATTCAAGGCCGCAATTCTCCCCGTTAAGCTTTGCACTTCTTTTAGACTTCGAGGCGATTGCATGTTCAACAAAGTGTTGATTTTGTCGGGATTAGCTTCGATTCCTCTCTTATTCACCATGAATCCAAGAAACTTTCCAGACGCTACCCCAAATGCACACTTCGCTGGATTGAGCTTCATTCGATATTTCCTCTACACCTTGAAGGTCTCTGATAAATGGCGGATATGATCCGCGGCGACCATGCTCTTGACCAACATGTCATCGACATACACCTCCATGGTGTTTCCCAATTGTTCTGAAAACATGCGATTCACCAGCCTTTGATAGGTAGCTCCCGCATTTTTCAATCCGAATGGCATTACTTTGTAGCAATAGACTCCTCTATCTGTTATAAACGAAGTATGCTCCTCGTCCGATTCACACATGGGGATTTGATTGTACCCGGAGTAGGCATCCATGAAGCTTAGCAGTTCATGCCCTGCTGTTGAGTCAACCAACTGATCGATCCGGGGTAGTGGGAAACTGTCTTTTGGACATGCCTGGTTCAAGTTTGAAAAATCAATACATACCCTCAATTTTCCATTGTGTTTTGGTACCAACACAGGGTTTGATACCCACTTTGGATAGCAGGATTCTCTGATGAAGCCATTTTTCAATAGCTTCGTGACCTCGTCTTTCAAGGCCTCATATTTGTCTAAACTCATGGGTCTTCTCTTCTGCCTATGCCCGGGGCTTCGAGGGTCAATCTGGGGTCTGTGGCAGGCCTTTTTAGGATCAATCCCAACCATGTCACCATGCTTCCACGCGAATACATCGAGATTTTTAAGTAAGAAATTCTTCAATTGATCTTTGTATTCAATTGGTGAATCCAACCTAATCTGCAATTCCGTTATTGGGTCATGTGGGTCTACGCCGAAGCATTCTAGCCTTTCTGCAGAGGTGGAGCAATTGTCTCCTGCAATTCTTGGGTCCAGATCTTCCAAGTCTTCTTCTAGTGTCATCGTGATGTCCTTATTTTCAAAGAGCTCTCCACTCAATCTTTCAGGGTCTAGAGCAGCCTCGGCCATGGCTACATCGCTAATCATGTTCAAGCTTCGATCTTGAAACTATCGGATTGCGTTCGTGTAACAGGCTCGCGACTCAGTTTGGTTTCCCCTTACAATTGCAACGCCATGCTCCGTGGGGAATTTCATGCAAATATATTTCGTATGCGTTGCAACCCCCAAGTCAATGAGACCTGGTCTCCCAATTGAGCCATGATAGGAGGATATTTTGTCCACAACCAAATATTCCATGGGGATTCTGGAAATAGTTGGTGCTTGTCCCACCTCAGTTATTAGGGTTATGGACTCTCTGGGGGTTATGCTATCTCCCGTGAATCCATATATTGGATCCGGGACCGGAATAAGGGGAGTGTTGATCCCCATTTTATCGAACGTTACCCTAAATCACATTTACCGAGGCACCATCATCAACCATCATCCGTGATAACCCATTCTGAGCCACCACTACCCTGATAACCAATGCGTCGTTGTGGGGGGAAATGTACTCCAATGGCATCGTCTTGGGTGAATGTGATTGGTTCTGTCCGAGGCATCCCTAAAGGATGTGAATGGATATGGTAATTCACGTTAGCGAGTTTTTTGGCCTCTTTGATGTACCTTTTTTGGGAGTTGTTTGTGCTCCCACCTGGGTGGGGGCCTCCCAGTATTGTGTCGATTTCACGAATGGGGAGGTCGGCCACAGGCACAGGTGGTTCCCGTGTATCTTTATCATGCGCCGAGGCGATATCCTAGCCCTTATTCCTGTCTCTTTGACGATTGTCAATTCTTTCCTTAGTTGAGTTCTTCCACGGAGCTCTCCTATCAACTCGGTTGAACTTCTGACCACCAGTTTTTTGAGTTCTCCCTGTGTCGGGGGGATATTCACCTCCCCTTCTCCCCTGCGCCTTTTGGTCAGCTAACATGTGGATTTCCCTGCAATCCTCCGTTGCGTGACCGTAATATCTGTGATAGGCGCAGTAAGCCCCAATCATGGGCTGCTTTCCACTTCGGTCACTTTCCACTCTCCCTTGAGCCGTGGGAGGATTTTGAGAAGGGGTGTTAGAGTGCAAGTGAGGGATAGCTTCCGTGATTTCTGCGGCAAAGCTAGATCCTGTCCCCGGAAATGGGCGAGGCGCGCCACCTCGGTCACCGCCGACCCTATCCTTGTTTCCTCCTTTCTTGAGGTCCGCTTCATTGGAATATCCAAAGTTATATCTTCCTTGGAGATGATTATCTCTGGCCCTAGTCATTTCCTTCGATACAATCTCCTCCTTCATCAGGTCTACCAGGGTATTATAATCCCTTGGTTTCCTGCTCCGGACATCCCTCCAGAACATGCTGGTCATATCTAGCCCTCCTTTTAAAGCGAAAAACATCTCTGCTTCTGTGATATTTTCCCAGATATGCATCTCTTCAATAAACCTAGCTAGGTAAATTTTCAGAGACTCGTCCCTTCCTTGCCTCAGATCCTGAAGGCGTTGGAGGGGGAGTTGGCCAGGCCTGGAGGAAACAAAGTCATTTTTAAAAGCCGTCTTCATATCTCTCCAACTGTGAATGCTGTTAGGAGGGATTTTTTATACTATCGTATGGCACTTCCCTCAAGGGTTAAAGCAAAGACTTTACATTTCAATGCCGGAGTGACTCCGGCTATTTCCATGCTGGCGCGGTAATTTAACAGGTGATCATCAGGATCACATCGGCCAGAGTATTTTACTATTTTTGGCATCTCAAAGTCATGAGGTACGGGGCACCTACGGAAGCCCTCTGTGAAGGGACTTACTTCCTCTTCGTCATCCAACTCGTAAGAGGGCAGTTCACTGTTTTCATCGTGACCGGAATACATTGGACCATGGTATTGGTCGTGGAGTGGCGGAGCATACTCTTGCCTTTGTGGTGGCAAAACATGGCTGTGGTTTAGCCTTCCGTGGGTTGGTAACTCGTTGCGAGATCTTGTCCGAACTGCTTCGGCTCTTCTTTCCTGCCTATTCCTATGCTCATGTGCTGATGCCAACCTTTCTGCTCCCGTACCATGTTGGTCCCTATACATTTGACCATGCGACAAGGCTTCTTCAGCGCGTCGCTCCCGCCTATTTCTAGGCTCTGCGGCATTGTGCCGACCTGGGTCCGTTTGCCCCCGTCGTTGGCCCCTGAATAACCCTCCTATTCGGCTGAAGACACTGCCGGATTTTTCGGGAGAAGCCTCCCTGTGTCTAGGTGGGAGTGGGTTTTGTTCTTCATGTGCTTCATGCTCCGGGCCTAGCTCGTAGGAGGGCTCGGATTCTACCTCGGCATATGCCTGTGGATCTTGATAATAATATGAGGCAGTGGCCGCCTCGGATGGTGAATAATGTGGTTGTGGGTATTGCTGAGGCATCACGGGTTCGTTCATAACATACCCTCTGGCCATAAAGACATTCATTGCAGCAGTCTGTTCTATCTGCTGCTTCTGCATCTCCAGCATTTGAGCCGCCATGCGTGTCATGTCACGCATTATGTGGCGATTTCGGTGCCGGAGAGGCGGGTTAGGTTGTGCCACTTCCTCATTGGCGTTTTCATGGAGTCCTTGAGGAACCTCGCCCTCGCTGTGTTGGCCACTTCTTCCCCTACGGGGGTTAACATCACCATCACTTTCGTTCATGTTTAGGGAAATTCCTTAATCCTATCTTGTCTTTCAAAGATGAGTGGACTTTCGTTTCAAAAATCCCCGCCTTTTTCAAGGTTACTAAACTTATATCTCAAAGTTATACGTCTTTTCCAAGGTGAATAAACTTATGTTTCAAAGCTTTTATCTTTTTTTTTCAAGGTCACTGAACTTATGTTTCAAAGCTCTTTACGCCTTTTTCAAGGGTGTTAAACTTATGTTTCAAGGTTATCACACTTATATTTCAAAGTTTTTCAAGGTTAACGGACTTGTCTTTCAAAGCTCTTACCCTTTTCAAGGCCAACCAGCTTATCTTTCGAAGCTCTTACCTTTTTCAAGGCCAACCAGCTTATCTTTCGAAGCTCTTACCTTTTTCAAGACCAATCAGCTTATCTTTCCAAGCTCTTACCTTTTTCAAGGCCAACCAGCTTATCTTTCAAAGCTATTACCTTTTTCAAGGCCAACCAGCTTATCTTTCAAAGCTATTACCTTTTTCAAGGCGAACCTTTCTATGTGTGGCTTTTTACCATGTGTTTTCGTGGTTAGCAGTATGGCTTCCCACAGACGGCGCCAAAATGTTGACCACAAAATCCGACTGGACCTTGGACCAACACGTCTCAGCTCCTCCCTCTTGAACACGGGGATCTCCTGCGCACTAGGACAAACAATCAGCTTGCAAAGGGGGCCGAGGTGGCTCCCGTTTTCACTCCGATGCCTAAGTCAGTACTCATTTTAGGCGAATTCTATTGGGTGTGGGAAATATAAGTGTGTAAAAGAGAGAAAAGGGAGTGAGAGAAGTATCTTGTTAAGCGTGAGAAATTGCTAACCTCTAACTTGGAGACAATCGTGCTTTATTTATAGAGGAACTTGTTATCTCAGATCCCGACACGTGGCGTACTTTACACTTGTCATCACTCAGTGTCCCATCACTGACTCCATCTCTCCTCTGGTCAACGCCGTAAAGCGCCCCGGCTGAGTATAAAGCACATCGGCTAGGCGTTAACCAGGTCGGCTAAAGAGGTTTGCTTGTCGTACCACCTCGACATTCGTCCCAGGTGATACTTTTAGGCCTTTATCTGTGGGTCAAGGTCCATTGGGCCTCTATTGGGCCCTTGCTGGTGAATTACTGTACCTTTCTTTGGGCCTGGATTCAACAATTGTTATTATTGATTTAAATTTATAATTCATTATGTTGTTACTCCTGAAGTAGCAGAACAGATGATTAATATTTCAGAAAAATATTAATTGTAAATTTGTCTATTATAAATAATTTGTTGTTACTCCTGAAATAGTATAACATTATAATTAATATCCTAGAAGGATGTATATATTATTTTGTTGTTGAATTTTTTTAAGTTGATAATTCATTATGTTGTTGCTCTCGAAGTAGTACAACAATACATTAATATTCCAGAAGAATATTAATCATAGAATTGATTATTATTCTTTGTTGCTCCTGAAGTAGCACAACATTATAATTAATATTTCAAAAGAATATTATTTGCTCCTGAAGAGCATAAATTATAATTTTCAATATTCCAGAAGAATAATGATTTATTATTCTTGAATAATCGAAATTTTAGAACTATAATTATTCTAGAAGAATAATTTTTGTTTGCTCCTGAAGTAGAACAATTTTTATTATAATAATATTCGTAAAGAATATTAATTGCTCCTGAAGAGTATAATTTTGAAAGATTTATTATTCAATTGCTCCAGAAGAGCAAATATCTAAAATCTTTAAAATAATTTGTTCTCGCTCCTGAAGTAGCACAACAGTATATATATTAATATTTCAAAAGAATATTAATTATAAATCTATCGATTACAAGTATTATTGTTATTATTGATTTAAATTTATAATTCATTATGTTGTTACTCCTGAAGTAGCAGAACAGATGATTAATATTTCAAAAAAATATTAATTGTAAATTTGTCTATTATAAATAATTTGTTGTTACTCCTGAAGTAATACAACATTATAATTAATATCCTAGAAGGATGTTATTTGCTCCTGAAGAGCATAAATTATAATTTTCAATATTTTAGAAGAATATTAATTTATTATTTCTTTTTGAAGAATGGAAATAAATTCGTTATAGTATACCTTGTTCCCTTAAATTATTATTGTTATTATTTTTTGTTATTTCAATTTTGTCATTGGAAATCACTACGTTATTTTGAATTATCAAATACATTATTATATTTGATTCTACCATTTATTAGTTATATATCTAATTTTTATATATGGAATTCACGTGCATGTTTAGTATCTTTTGCATATTGGTAAAAGATTTAGCCAATAAAAGATTTAGTCAATTTTGTTAACTTCTATATATGGAGATTCTTTTTCCTGATGTATGTTTGGTAATTCATTTTTATATATAAATTCATATTATGCTTATATGGTAATTAATATTCTTTAAGATGATTAAATATTTGTAGATGTTCATTCATAAATTCTGATTTAATAATGTATCATGTTATTGCTCACGAAGTAGGACAACAATAATAGTATTCTAGAAGAATATTACTTACTTGTCACGAGCAGTATATTACAATTTCAATATTCTAGAAGAATATTGATCCAATGCTCTTGAAGAAGCATAATTTAAAATATGTTTTAAACGAATATGGTGTTGGTGTTCTCGAATAAACATAACCAACGTTAGATAAATATGCCAGAAGAATATTTTAACTTCACTCGTGTAGATCACAAATATTGTTAGCTTCAAAGGTAGAATGAATCATTAATATCAATATTTCAGAAGAATATTGACTTATTATTCTTGAAGAATTGCAATTTTAGTAATATAATTATTCCAAAAGAATAATTCTTTATTTTACTCCTAAATAGCACAATAGATATTAAGTATTGTTATAATTGAATGAGATTCGAATCAATATTCCAGAAAAATATTGCGTTATTGCTACATTTCAATATTCTAGAAGAATATTATTTTATTGCTCATGTGATAAATATTGCATTCTTTTTCTCAAAGACATTCGAATGATAGCGAGGATAATAAAAGAAAATATGTTAAAGAAAATCGACATAAAAATAGTTGGCAAAAGTATGCATTCAGGCTAAATTAAACTTATTACAGAACCTGAAGTTTTGGGATCTGAAGTCCAAACACTTTAAAGTGTAAAGCCAGTAAAATACCTATAGGTATAGTCGTAATACACGACTTGTTGCGCAACGAATGTTTCAAATACATGGCACAGATACAATATTTTATTTGCCTGAAAATGCATAATAAGTGTCGATAATTATATGATTATCAGAATGTATATAATGAAAAATGATTTACTCTGATTACTAGCTTGCGCTCTTTGAATGAGTGATATCAAAATGTATGATCATCAACTCGGTACATTGGGAGTATTCTTTGAAGTACCAATGAGTGAGATTTAAAAGGGTAATCAATACCTTGGTACTTTGGGATTGCAATGAAATAATTAGAGAAAATCTATTTGAAATATAGGAATTGTTACCTATCTAAAGTTTCATGACTTAAATTTGTTAGTAGCAATTTGACAATTGCAATGTGAAACATATACGATGCTTGAAGCATACAATATAATCCTTGAAGGATTAAAAATATTTGAAATATATAGTTCAAGTTTTTAAGAAACTTGTTTGATCAAAGTATACATATACTTTGCGATCTGAATATTTAATATGCCTTGAAAAGATTCAATTTATAATTGAATTTGATTGTCGTATAAAATTATATTTGAAAATTCAGGCAATTGATTTTCAAGATACAAATTAATTGTTAATTATTCACCTGAAGTGAATAAGTTAATTGTTCATTGAAGTGAATAAGTCACTTCCAAATTTTAAAACTGCATTAAATGCATTGATAATATTGATTATAGAACATGACTCGATGCTGCATGTTCAAATGATTAGAAATATTTTATAGTTCTTCAAGTTCAAAGGAATAATTGAATTTATATTCGAAGAACAAATAATATGGGATATACACCATTGGTAAACATATTCGATATTGCACTGATTAACAGTTGAAATAATTATATGCAATATCCAAACAATTGTAATATTCCCATGAGGAGGAGCTAATATGCGCTACACCATTTTTTCCTTAGCCGAGGTTTTGTCCCACGAGGTTTTCCTGGCAAGATTTTTAATGAGGTAGCTGTTATCAATGTCTATTGATATACTCTCCCATACGAGACTCCTGAAAAGATCAAGATATGAATGATTCAATAGAGATTGAATCGGGGGGGGGGGGGGGAGTAACTATATGGATGATTCAATACATATTGAATCGGGGGAGTATCTGTACTCTTTTTCCTTCGTTCAGATTTTTTTCACTGGATTTTTCTGACAAGGTTTTAACGGGCAGCATCAAAATACTCCAAAATTTTCAACAAATTCATTCAAGTGATGATGAAGCTGATTTATCTACAAAAGCACTATCAATGTACATTCAAGAAATCATTTTACAAGATTGGGATGCATCGAGTCGAAGATTTGCAGCGATCAACACTAGGGGGAGTAGCTGTACTCTTTTTCATTAATCAATGTTTTATCCCATTGAGTTTTCCTGGCGAAGTTTTAACGAGGCAACATTCATTTTAATACTCCAATAATAACTGTACTCTTTTTTCTTCTTTTAATATTTTGTCCCATTGGATTTTTATCAAACAAGATTTTAACGAGGCATATATTTTGTAATATATTATTCAAGGGGAGTGTTGTAAATATTATCTTGTATTAGTGAATGACAATTGTATCCCGGTAACCATAGTTATAATTACTTTATATATCCATTTCTTTCCCTATATATATGGGGCTCTGATTTATAATAAAGTATAGGATAATTATATTACCAACACAAAATGTATTTACTATACCACATTATAATCACACCACAATTAAAATATATTTTCAATAAATACACCACAACAATTTTACAATAATACTCCTAATCCTATAAAAACTTAAAATATATATATATATATATATACACACACACACACACACACACACACATATGTATGTATATATTTTTGTGGTGTACTCATCATCCCAAATTCCTAATATTTTTCCCATTTTTCCTCATCATTTCCAGTTTTCACCCATTGTTTCCTTAATTACAATTAATTAGGTTCAAATTTTCATGTTACACATTTTTTAATTGATGTTTGACGGATAATTGAAACAATAAGATATTCAATTTCATATAAGCATGCACATTTTTTTTAAAAAAATACTAGATGCAACTGAAAACACGATAGGCGGAATGCAGTATGAATACTCAAATATATGTCATTGAAAAACCATAGAATTCGAAAATCGAATATAAAATTTAATTGAAAATCAAATATAATTAAATAACTAAAATCTTGGGTGGCATCACAATATAGGGAACCTTAAACAATAAAAATCTTTCACTAACCTAAAGTCCTAAACTTTAACTTATGTTAATGTTTGCATGATGTTATTATTTGAAAACTCATATGAAATTATTTTATTAACATCTATTCTAATTAACTTGGTACTGAAAAACAAAAAATATAAAATAACAATAAGAACAAGATGATTTAGAAAAATAAACATAGAGAAGATAAGAGAATATTTGAAAGATGTGGTGGTATATAAAAATTATTTTTAGTGAGATAATATTAAAATAATATGTATGTAATTTTATTTATGTCTATTTTTATAAATAAAGAAAATGCTTTAAATTGTGGTGTAAAAAATAAATTTTGTGGTGGCAATATAGTCACCCTAAATATAAAAAAAAAAAAAAAAGAAATTTATTTGAAAGATTGTGGTGTATGTAAAAATAGTGAGAGAAAAATAAAATGATATTTTTGTAATTTCTTTTATGTCTATTTTAGTCAATAAAAAAATCACTTAAAAATATGATGTAAGGGTGCGTTTGATTCGCATAATTTTCCATGGAAAATATGATTTTCTATGTGAATTTTCAACTTTGCGTTGTTTTGTTGCTTAAATTTTCCATGGAATTCATTTTTCCACTTGCCTCGAAATTCGGTATTTTCCTTGTTTTGAATAAATTCATTTTCCAAGGGGGGAGAATGTTTCATTTTCCATGGAAAATCTTATATCATTTTCGTTACGTTTGATCATTTTTGTTATTGTTAATTGATTTATTTTTTTTCTAAAAATTAACATTATTATTATCAAGTACAAATGTGTGAAAAAATTAAAAAAATATTTTTTTATTAAAATAGATCAATTTTACTTTATTTTCCATGGAAAATTATGTCAATCAAACAACAAAAGTTGGAAAATTCCCTACTTTTTCCACCTGAAAAATTAAACCAATCAACCATATTAATCTTCTAATTTTCAGGAATGCAATCCTTGAAATTCATTTTCTTTCCACCTAAATTTCACTCTCGCTATCAAACGCACCATAAGAATTAAATTTTGTGGTGACAATATAATCATCCTAAAGTATACAAGTTTATTTGCTTTTTAATTTTCTTCTCAATTTCTCTATGTTTCATAACAAAAAAAATGCTTTTCTTACATTTTTCTAGAGCCTAGAGGCCTTTGTCAAGGTCAAAGATAGCTGTGGAATTGTACCCATGCAGCTTTGGAATCGTCTCCTCATTTCTCATCTCCTCTCAAATAGATTTTCGCCCTAATTTCAACTGTAATCCAGTCTGCTCCCGAATCCCGATCCCTGCTCATCAGCCGACTACATTTGATTCAGGTGAGCGTGCTTGTACAATGTAAGTATGTATATGGGTAGGTTTGATTGCATTTTTATTTGCCATGAAAAATGTCCCAAGTCAAAGATTTTGCTTCTTTTTTTTGATTGAAACAAGCACCTTTTAGGCTAATTTTCATCCAAATATTTTCTCACCATTTTGGTTAGAAAATGTACTTGAAAAATGAAAATCTTTTCATTTTCTTTCTCCATATGCAATCAAACATAACCCTAGTATAATGTAGTCTTCATGGTTTTCCCCTTAATTTGAGTATGTCTTCTTGCATACTGAATCTTCCTTTATTTCATTAGAAAGGGTTTTAATTGGGTCTTTGTTAATTCATAGATATCATTAACAATACTTGTTTTGATCTATATCTTTGTTTGGCCAATGCTTATTGCAGTACTTGTATTTGTTTATAAATTTCATCGTTCTATATAGAATGTTACAGTGGGTTATGTTCCTATGGATTTGGCTATAATAATTCTCCAAGATGAGTAATAGTGTTGAACTTGACAGAATAATCCTTGGTTTTTCTGTTGGATTTTCATCATTTCCTTTTGCAGAAGGTAGAATTTTGACGTTGCTTTAACCATGGTAGAAGAATATCTTGGGATTGCTGTTTTCTTTTTCTATTTTCTTTATCGACTTTGTTGTATTTTTTGTTTGGGCTGCATTGCATCGCTTGGATTGTGTTGCTAATTTCTATTGTATTTTTGTTTGACTAGATAGCTTTGATCATCTAAACAAAATGTATACTCTTTTTGTTGATAATTGTTGGTTTTGTTGGGATTCTATCCTTGCTGTTGGTAGAAGATTTGTATTCTCACTTTCTAAGCATCAATGGTTCTGTAGTCGATTCTGTTGCATTCAATCAGAAGTGATCGATTCTTGATTTTTGGCTGTTGGTATATTGTTTGGTTTAAATAAATAAATACATCTGGACTTTGACGGTCACAATTATAGTCCAGGTGATTATCATAATATTTGACAAAGATTTGTGTTAGTTGAGCGGGGGGAAAAAAGCCAAAAATTATATTATCCTTTATTTTATTTTGAGGTTATTTTCCAGCGATTGGCTGGATTAAAGACAAGTACTTGAGGGTCCAACTTTTAAAGTTCGACCGAGGTCTCAAAATCTCGAGTCTGACCTTGAATCTACTACACTGTACCACTAGTCAAACCATCTGCCCTCTCTCTTTCTCCCTCTCTAAACAGCTAAATCTCAACTGTCTTCTTACTGCATTTCAAAACATCGAATTCAGGTATACTGAGAATTACATTTATGCAGTGTATGCATGTATGTATTCCACTTATGCAGTGTATGCATGTATATATTCCACTTCATGTTGAATATGCTAATGTATATTTTGTGGTCAGTGGATGGCGGTGGCATTGCAGGCAAAAGACGCGCTGGAATGGGCTTATAGAGGAGAAGGCGCTGTCAATATGGTTCTTGCTTATTGTGGAAAATCTCCTGGTTTTGTATGTTTTCTCTTTTTTCTTTGTATTGTTACATCTGTTGAATCATTAGTTTCGGGTTTTATTTTTTACTCATGCCATTAAAGTTTAAGATGTCTCTCTTGATAAAGTATATCAATACTGGATTTAATCACTTCAATTTTATGAGAGGAGTAAGTATAATGGAAAAATAGGAGTGCTCCATGTTGCAAATACTGAAAGGAGATTGTTGTGAAAATTTGATTAATAAAATTAGCATATTAAAATAGGGAGGCAAAAGATCTCCTAAGCACTAGAAGAGTAAATCTTTTTGTTGGATTAAAGACCAAGATGATCATATTACAATATACTCTAAAATATAAGTATGGAACGCATAGAATATTGAACCGTGAAGTTTGTAGTATGAGTAAATAGTTTAGGTATACTAATGTCTGAATTCCAACATTTTATGTCCCATCTAGGTTGGAAAAGTTCTGCGGATACAAAAAGTTCCAAAGAGTGAATCTGAATATGAGAATGGTCATTCTACTCTTGCCATGCATGAATGCCTCCTATGGGGTGAACTTGAAGGCCTCGTTTCAACACCTACGCGAGATACTGCAGAGCAACTATATGTGCAGCAAGTAATATGCCCATTGTTGGGTTCCCAACATGTTGATGCGGGGGTAAATTGTTATAGACTTAAGGTTCTGCAGCAATTTTTTTCTGCAGTTGTATCGAGTGCTGATCCCACCTTGATTCTTGTTTCTTTCAATATATCTTATTACCATCCTCGTGATCTTTAAATTTGCTCAATTGAAAATTATACTGCTAGATTTTGCCTTACTGCTATACTGCTCACTTATCCAGGAAGCATTGTTTGTTATACTTGTCACTGTTCACTAACTATTTTATCCACGCCACACTATGTGCTTCTTACTCTTCCAATGATGAATTGTTGAGGTTTACACTTAGCTGATATAGTTGGTAACATGCTTTAATGAGGCATTGCTCCAGTTTGTTACTGTGTTGCACATTATATGGCAGCACTATCAATTGACCCCCTTTATTCTGGGTGTTTGAGGGAGCATTTGTCTAACGAATGAAATGTGAAAACTCACTATGGGTTTGTTTTGTTTTCCATATCATAGTTCATAAATTTATCTTCATAGCCAGGATAACTGAGACTTTGGATCTTGTTTTCTGCAAATGGCAGATTCGTGTTCTTGTTTCCAAAGAATTTTTGGAAGCAATTGAAAACAAATGTCTTTTTCAGCGTCCTTCTTGGAGAGTTAATGCTGCGAAAGTCAATCCTCAATGTGATTCTGTGCTTTTGGTTTCCGATCATTCAATTTTCCCTCATGGTAAAATTTTCCATCTAACATGCTCTTGAAAGAAGTATATTGCTCTTGCTAACCTCAATTTAGGGTGCATGAGCATCGAATATCTTTGGTACATTATATACTCTGAAAAAGTCATGATCTCGTATGCAATTTATTTAACATTGGATTTTAAACAGATCAAATTAAAACTGTCACATGCCTTTTTTGCTACTTCAGATTGACCCCTCTCTCTCATCCGTTTATCTACAAAATGCTCTCTCTCTCTCTCTCTCTCTCTCTCTCTCTCTCTCTCTCTCTCTCTCTCTCTCTCTCTCTCTCTCTTGTTTTTGGGAAAAAAAAATCATCATTCAGCTGTACAGAATGTTTCTTCAATTATATTACCTATGTGGGAAAGCTTGCAAGGTGTGATAATAAGAAATGCCTCAGGTTATTTTATACTGATGTATTATATATAACCAATGTAGTTGAATGAGAGAATATCCTTCTAGTTTTGTTAGAACATGACCAAGAAAACTGAAAATGGAAATTGAGTATGTAGTATTCAATAGATTATTCTGAAAGTGCGTCCTTTATATTAATGAAAGACAAGAGTTGTGGGTCTGTAGATAAAAGGCACAGTGCTAACTCAATAGTGTAAAAACCTTCTTATTTCGTGACTGAGACATTTCCTCATGGATTACACAGCATTGAGAGATACCCAGGTAATGTGGGACATGCTACACTAAAATGTATTTTCTGTAGGAATTGCTGATTGCTTTGTGCTTTTTGATTGTTGAGTTTTTTGTCATAGTCAACGTATCTATTATTAACTTAAGTATTTTTTATTTAGATTTTAACATGTACAGACAATTATAATCCAAAATAAACATCAAAACCTATCTAATATGATTTACTAAAGAACTGCATGGAATACTGCCTGGCAATGTTGCTCACATAAAGTTAGTGCCTTATGTTGCATAAATGATTTGCTAATGATGGTGTAAATTTTCAGTCCCGGGTATTATCAAAGACGACTTCTGCGTGTCTGTTGAGATAAAGGTGCTTCTTGTGATATTCATATTATATACTTCTCTCTGTTGTATTTGTTTATTGTTATTCTTTTTGAGATGTATTCTTAATTACTATTAAAAATAAAGAACACTTCCATTGCTTCTTTTCTTCAACAGCCCAAATGTGGATTTCTTCCTATTTCAGAATTTATAGCACCAGAAAATGCTCTTAAGAGAAGTATTACTCGTTTTGAAATGCACCAGGTTCTGAAATTGAGTCAAGGAAAGGTAATATTAGTTCTAATATATGTCCTTACCTCTCAATAGAGTCAATTTGATGGATTTTATTTCAATTTTTTGATTCACTTTTCTTAATATTATTACATTTATAGCTATATAAAAGTTTCTATGAGAATAAATTAATAAAATCTGACATGGTTCTGTACCAGATTTCACAGATAAGTAATTATGATCCACTGGATGTGTTTTCTGGAATGAAGGACAGAGTACAAAATGCAATGAAGTCCCTCTTCCTTACTCCTCAAAACAATTTCCGGGTTTTCTTAAATGGTTTGCTTATTTTTGGAGGCTTGGGTGGTTGTGCAGACACTACAACTGGTATGGTTGACCAAGAATTTGATTATGCACTGAAGCATGTCATTCAGGCAGAAGATGGGATGCGCACGACATATTTCCTCGAGCTTGTTACTGAGTCAGTTTTCAAGTCAGGTTTATTAAATCGACTTCTTGAAGTCCAGAAGCTTGATACTATTGACATTGAAGGGGCGATTCATTCATATTATGATATTGTTTCTCAGCCTTGTATGGTCTGTGGACAAAAAGGTGTAAAGGAAAGATATGCATCTCTGCATTCAATTCCGAGGGATCAAAGCTTAAAAATTGTGAGGGACTACTTGATATCTTCTACTGCCAAGGACTTAAGCATGATGATTAGTTTTAAATCCAGAGAAAATGGGGACCTGGAGTCTTCATGCAGCACCGTCTATCTAGAATCAACCAATCAAATTTTTGATGTCAAGGTAACAACCTCTCCAAGATGATTATTACTTATTAGCTTCTAGAAATAAAATGAGTGCTATTGAGCATCAAATGAGATTCAGATATTTATGAATTTGACCGTTTAATTAAAAGTATACTTTTCCTTTTTCTACAAAAATCTTCAATAACTTTAAGAGGTGATTTCTGTCCATAAAATTATTGGCATTAATTATTGAAATGAAATTCATGTTAATTTTAACTACATTATTATATTTAGTTCTTCCATTTTATGTTTTGTCTCTTTTTCTTTAGTTCTTCCGTATGTTTTCCCTCTTTTTCTTAAAAACAGAATTTTATCTCAAAAGAACTGGATAATGGTGCAGAAAAGCTTCTAATGCATATTGATTTTCATGTTATTGCATATTGTCATATGTGATTACCTAAGGATCATTGGGTCATATAAATTTCGCATGGAAACTACTCTTATCTCCTGTTGCCTTCTATATAAACGTCAATGATATTGGTAAATGCGTAAGAAAATAAGTTTTAATATGCCAAAGTTGAATAAACCAGTAGTTTTAGTTTTCTTTATGCATTATATCTATTCTCGTTTCATTCGTGGCTCATTGCGAAGGAAATTTGCTAGGCATCTTTTATTGACCTGGACATGAAACCATTGAAGAAAATGGAATATTACTACAAGTTAGATCAGCAGATAGTCAGTTGCTATGTCCAGATGAAGAGAGCTGCCAGAGAAGTTGAAAATAGGGAGAGCATCAAAAGAAACTCAAATTAATTGAATGCTGACAAAGATGCTTCCTGTATCAAAATATGATGCTGGTAATTTATAGTCCTTTAAACTGCCTTACATGCTTCTACTTGAATAATAGATAAGCTTGGCATGCCATAGCATCTAAATTTACATTTTGGGACTTCATCAGCATTTTAACGTCCCAAAGTATTGTTCTATCGCCTATGTTGAGCTCTTCTCTTTTAGAACTTGGAACTGTCCTTTTCTTCAGTGAAAATTAAGCTCCTCGCTGGATTTTATTTATTTTGTTGTTAACATTCTTAATGGAAACCGATACATGGAAATTAATGTACATCTGCTTTAAAGTACAGCGGAAATAGATCAAAATCATCTTCAATTTAATTTTGCTTCTTACTCTGAACCCTTACAAACTTGACCACCTGTTCTCTTTATTATAATTTCTCCTCATTGTCCCAAAACTTCAATCCGAATAAACCTTCTGTCACTTATCTCCCATGTTTTGGTCCTATATCTAGGTCTAGAAATATATAGCTAGGAGGGCACTTCATGCATGTTTTGGCATACCAATTTCTTTTGCAATCCTACACCCATCAAGCGTTGCCAGAGCTAGGGATAAGCTCAATCAACCTCTGTGCTTGTCACTGAGGCTAAGCTGGAGGTCTGGCAATTTCTGAGTTTTCATTTTTACTGTAGATACCTATAATCTTTCCATGATCACTTCTATAATAATATGAGGTTGATGTGTTCGATGCAATTTCAACAAGTATTTAAGGTCGTAGAATTTGATTGAAGTAACTAAATTAATTTGCATATTCGTGCTTTTTCTTAATGTGTCATTTTTTCATGTTTGAGAATTTAGATGATTACTTTGAGAATGGTGTTGATGTGTGTGATTAATTTCGCCCATATTTTAGGTCAGAGAATGAGATTGAGGGCACAAAATGGCACATTCATGCTCTTTAACATATGTTTTGTTATTTATGTTTGAGAACATAAATCAGTAATTTTTCACTTGTAGTAAGGATATGAAAAATAGTTTCATGTTGTCCCTGATCTTGTTTTTCTTTTTCCATAATTACTATTATAATTTCAATTACAGTTTGATCGTGTAATTAGTATAGAATCTTTCATTTTATAGTTGTACTATTCGTGCAAATATCCTTTCAGGTTTCTGTCTGAACTGTATTCACTTTTTAGTTCTTAAACGTTGCGATTTTGCAGAAATGAGAGAGATTTTGAAGACTTTCAGAATAAAAAGACGTATCAGACTTTTTGTTCCTACAAAGACAGGGATGAATCAAATACTACACTGCCTTTCCATTTCATCCCACATGGGAATTTACTCATGCAGATGGATTTTGGATTAACTTGGAGAAAGATGCTTCCATTTCTCGTGTTCCTAAACCTGAGAAAAAATCTACCTGACCTTCACAGCATTTATGGCGGAAATGGCAAGTTGGATGATGTGCTTTACTGAAGGACACTAGGCCTTGGTTCTTGGACCGTACTGTACTTGAACATACTGTAAACTCGGACGAATATTGTATTTATTTATGCTCGAGAGGATTATGCATAGGAAACCATTCTCATATATTCAAGCTTAGTTAACATCATTGTGTTGGCCATCTTGAATTGGACTATTTTAGGTGGTGTAAGTGTGGAGCTACATTTCCAGTACTCAAACTGGTGAAGACTTTGGACAGCAAAATTCAGACATGAATCACTTCCAGTGGAGAATCTGCAGATCCCAGAACATAAATTCTATACAGGTTTGGTAAATAAAATAATTTTACACGTGAATCAATAATATTTTCCTACTTTTAATCTCATTATCAGTACAAGATTTTTATTTTATTGCTTGTCGACGTGACGAGTTGTTGTTTGAATTAGACATTGTTCTTGATAACCTTATTCCCTGCCTGCATTCTTTTTACTTTTCCTGTGTCAAAGATGTCAAGTATATATTTCACATCAATTAAATATCGAAATATAGGTTAATATATAAACGTTCGAGCTACTACTCCTAACAAGTAGCAAGAGTATCTTTATTATAAAATAAAACTTCAAATCTTAACATAGCATAAAGTCCAATAAAGATTTTGATTCAATTAAGATTAAAAAAATGAGCCCATGAAATTCCAAGATTGATCTGCTCGGTATTTGACTATTTGTGATCCTTTTAAAATGTAAAAAATGATGACTCCACTAAATGGATTTAATTTCCTTTATTTATTTGTCAATTTTAATCCGATCAAATTGCTGGTTAAAGCTTAAACAATATGCATGTACACAGACACACCCAGGAACTAGACCACATATAAGCAAAGGAAAAAAAAAAAATTGTGCCACTTCCCATTAAGCTGAAGAGACACACTCGCTACAAACTGTCATCATGACAAGACGAACAAGATGAATGTACCCAAAACTGGCCTTGAATTTTTAGATTGGAATAATTGTCACCTAAAAAAATGTTCATCCTATATTTTATAACAAGAACTGTAGAACCCATTAGATTCAGAGGGTTCAAAAAGACCCTTGCTTGGCACTAAATTGTACACCAATATAAGGATCCAGATGCATAATGCAGTTCACTACACTAGAGAATTATCCAATGAATGTTTCTGAAGCTGCATTTCTTGTTAAACCAAGCAGCCTATTTCCTTTCTTCCAATTATTCACCCCCTCTCTGCGAATGAGCAGAAACTAACTCTATATCCTTTCCAGCTCTCTCTCTATCCAAGCCTCATCACTATCTACTATCTCTTCATCCATGGTTTCTTTGGACTTCTTACGTATTACATTTTCGATTTTCCTCCTCTTCATTCTCTCTCTAATTCGAGTTACATCCATATTCCAACCTGATTTCTGACCAGAGTCTCCTGTTATTGGCTCATGGTCACCACCATCTTTAATGACATTATTTACACACACAGTAACATCAGGACATGCCCGTTTCCGGTTTGCAGAATTGGACGAGTTAACTCCAGCATTTTCCAATGGAATCTTGCGTGAAACCTTCCCAACAGCTGAGCCGCTTGATATGAATGATTCTGCACTTCCTGGAGCCATAGTTCTATCAATCTTCTGATAAATTTCTTCAGCTAACGAAATTGCACAAGCAGATTTCTGGCCAGGGTACTCCGTTATCAGCTCATTGTCGCAATCCTCAACAATACTATTTGCACTACCAGGCTCACTATTCTGACGGTGCTCAATATTTCTGATGGTATCACGAGCATCACCACACAGCTGTTTCTGATTGCATTCAGCAGTTGCAGATTTCGGAAGTGCTCCAGCATTTGCCAATGAAATATTGCTTGAATCTTGCCTGATTATGGAGTCGCTTGTAATGCATGATTCTGATCTGTTGGATTCTCCTTTTCCAGCCAGAGGCTTTTGTTTTGATTTCCCGCTAGATGAGGAAGGTAGCGCTTGTTTGTTATTCTTCCCTAGCAATCGAAGCATATGTTGAATGACCTCTGCAAAATTTACAGCTAGAACTATAAAATACTGGAGTTATAACACACTAATACAACAAGAAGGGATCCCTAATCAACATAGACTTTCTGGACCCAATGCAAATGAAATCTAATCTTTTGAAACTGATTCAACTTGTGTTAATATGGGTATAACTCTTAGTCTGACGGGTTCTAACGGGATCACTGCATCACAAATGGGAATCAGAGAATTATAGAGAATGAGAATCATGTGAACAAATATCGTTTGCAAAAAAAACATTGAGCATGTAGCCAGCCTTCTATATTGACAATCCGCTCTAAACTAAGCGAGAGTGATGAGAAGTTTATTGCAGTCAGACCACGTAATTAATGTTGCAACCAATACAATAAATCTTAAAAATTATATTCATTTCAGGATTCAAGATGAAAAAGAGGGGGAAAAGATTTCTTGGCAAATAAATAACTAACCTTCCAGTTTTTTGGGTGAAATATCAAATAGCGTCCACCACACAATCCCATTTTCCGAAGGCATTTTCATCTTTTGAAATTTTACAGCCAGGTACAGCGAACCCGCTGCTATATAATGTGGTTTGTATTCCAAGCAAAGTGTCGTGCGAACCCTAAATTCCCATTCAGAAAACAATTTACAGTCAAATCAGAAGAGATAAAACATAGAAAGTTTCAGAATTCCAGTGATCTTTTCTCTTAAAATTATAATGATATTATAATGCCACGTGAATCGTGATATCTAACAATAAACTCAAGAGTGAAAGAAAAACAACTACCAATCATTCACAAAATTCCACGCTACTTTCACCGCCTCCTTATCTGAAATTTTCAACTTCTTCAGAGCTGCAACTAGTGGCTTATAAGGGTGTTCGATATTGAGATCAAAAGCAACAGTAACTAATAGAAGCCTCTCCCCAGTTAAGATCAATTCCTTCTGCCTATCATAAACATCCTGTTTCAAGAAACAAATTAAAGTAAAAATCATGTTCTAAGATACAAAATGAAAATAATAGGATAAAAGCAGCAACCATATTGTCATACCCTCTCCCTGATTCTTTGTGGAGCTGAAGGATCCCATTTGTACATTAACTTATAAGCCATAACCACAATATCTTTCAGACGACATGGTGTGTCTTCTGCTTTGCTAGCAAGGAACATGCTAGAATTCGCAATAGCCTGCAAAAAAAGCCTCATGCCTAGTAAGAATTTAAGAAAGAGTGTATTTTGTATCTTCTACCCTGACTTAGCTTCTAGATAACGAAAGGGAACTAGAAGACTCCATTTTATCATTATCCTTTATGTTTAAATTCCTAACTTATCTCATATAAAGGAGTTCTATACATTAATAGTGAGTGAACACCACTTACTATCAGCATACATTGATTCAAAATGCTTGTACTAAATATACACAAGAACTACTATGCAAATATGTCTTTACTCCTTACAATGGTCTATATACTATTTACATAGTCGACATGCATTCATCCAAGACAGCATAGCCTGCAGCACAACATGCACAGCCTAAAAAGTGATCACGTTATAAATGATCTATAGTAGACAGTAAACAACAGGGTAAAAGGCAGGTGCTTCTACCTGCCAATGATTATTTGAATGAGACTGGTGCATATAAAACCGGTGGCACAACATCATTGCAGTAGCTATGGTCACCTGTGGCCTGAAACTTATGCAGTGTCATTTACCATCTGAAGCAATTGGAATAATTCAGAGGGGGCAATATCATAGAAACAAGGGGGAGAAAGAAGAGAAAATAACAAAATGATCTTATTCAAGTCACATGCTGGGGCAGCATAATGCTGGAACCATAGAAAATCATGCTTGTGGCAATCACAAAGCCTCCGTTCTTTAATGCAATAATTACAATTTATAAATCAATTCATAAACAATACAATTTCTCAAACCACTTTTTAACCACACACTCTCTCTCTCCTCTTTTTAACCACACATTTTACCTTAAAAACATAAATAAATCAATTTATAATTGCTACAATGTTACCGAACAGAGCCTATATAATTGAAGAAGCAGTTAACACATATAACCTAAATCAAATTGCACTTACGCTTTAAGCTCCATGCCCAGCTCTTGTAAATATGAACAATATAATTGCCGCAAATATGACTCTTGTTCACTACTGATGCCATCCTTCCTTGATGGAGAACAATCTAATTCTTCCCTGGTGAAGTACCATTTAGGCTTAGAAGAATGAGGCTCGTCCTGCAAGTACATGCCTGCTGCATCTCTTGAAATTTGTTGGCAAGAACCAATAGATGGCTTTTCTGCCATGGTTTCCTGCTCATATCACGAGCAGTAAAAACACAAAAATATAATTGTGCTGATAATTCAAATGTTCTCCAACAGCAAAGGACAAACTAAGTGGATCTGTGAAACAAAAGTAAAAGAGGGAAATTATTTTTTAAAAGAATAAAGTCTGGTGCCACATATCCAAGAAAACTAAAATGAATAAATGCGGGTGTATTACAGTGGGCGGTGTGCACATATGTTTCTTTCTTTTTTCTTAGCATTGAATCTATGAAACTTGAAACTCTTTCACCCAGTGGAATTTGGCTAATGCAAAATATATCCTTCTTCCAGGTAACAATCGGGACCACGGAAATAATTACTTGGATTGCCCGGAATCAAATCCGTTAAATAATGAAGATAGATAAGTCATAAGACTTTTAAACATTAATCGCGAGAATCTGCTAAATGTCCAAATGTGCCAAAGAAAGCAAAGTATTTCTCAACAAAGAATCAATCATCTATGGAAAGAAAGAATCAAGCTTTAATTTGAAATTAAACATGTTAATGAAAGTAGCATAAGTTTCTCTAAACAGAAAATTAAGAGAGGCTGCACAACTTCCAACTTTCAAGTTTATTGGAATTTTTATCAAGAAACACAACCCCCTCCGCTCATGACATACAATGGTTGAATATATTCATACTAATCTTTTCAAGAAAAGTTAAGAATAACTAGTGTGGCATTAGAGCTATGACAAATTAAAATTCAAAAAAGTAAATTTAAATTGCAATTTCTTGAATCTCTCTATATTTAGTGAAAAACAAATTAAAAATGAAAATCTTTGATTACTTAATCCTCTCGCCACCAACAAGTTACATTTTTAATTAATTTTATGAAAAAACAAAAGGAACAGAATACTAATTAAACTAAGAAAATTAATCATAAGAACAAACCATCGTTCAAATTACAGAAAAACGTAAACAAGAGAAAGAATGAGAACGACGATTTCAAGAAACAATTTACTCCAAAACAAGAAAAATTATAAACTTCGAGTATATATCAAACTTATGAAGCAAAATATGATAGATCAGTAACACAGTACTTCTGAAACTATATATTAACGGGGAAAAGAACTTACCTGGAAAATTTTAATTGAATTGACAAATCGAAGTTCAAAAATGGCTGAAAATAGGGATAGAAAAGAACCCTAGTTAAGACATATTTATTAGTTGACTCTCTCTCTCTCTCTCTCAAAGTCAGAATTTCTTGAATTTCCAATCTCAATCCTATTGTCTGTCTATGCGTAGCCGGCAAGGATAGCTCAATGTCCACCGAACTACACTTTGTAGTTTATTCACTTGCTAATTAAAGTTCTTGAAAATAATTGTGTTTAATTTAATTTAAAGGAACATGAAAATAGGATGTTATCTATGTAACGCCTCCCAATTGAATGATGAAGATGTGCCTATGAGATGAAACACAGTACTGTGCTGACCCCGTGTGTTTTGGGTGCCCTATACGAATATTAAAAGAGTGTCTTGTTCTTTAGTTAAAAAACATGCATAAAAAAAATAAAAAAAACTATTTATATAAACTTATTGTACATAAAATTGTCTTATAACAAAAATATCATTTTCAATATTTTTCTCATATAATTTTCATGTCATAAAGAAAATGTATAACTGAAAAACTAAATTTATGCCTTGTAAAACCTTCGAAACATCCAAAATCTCGTATTTTCTTAAGAAAATATCATTCAAATCACTAATATCTTTGATATATATATGACTTGACCTAAAAATGATAGAAAACAACTCAAACATTATCATATGTAAGTCTTGAAATGCAATAAATCATTTAAAATTAGTTCTTCTTGCATTTTTTGAAGCAAAACCACTAATGAATTTTTTATAATTAATACTTTCTAGCAAATCATATTCGGTAGATATCAAAGCAAGTCCTTTCAATCTTTCTTGTGATTAGTTGATCACAAATAAGATTTCAATGGCTTCAATTTTGAAAAACTTATTTCAGCAGATGCAATTGTAACATGTATCGTCAATAAAATTCTATAAGCACTAAATGTATTTGGAAAGCAGTTCAACCTTTTCAAATAAGTCATTATGTCAAGAGCTGTATTTTTTCTTTTGGTAAAAGATTTCATAAAATTATTAGTTCTTGAAACAACTATTGACCATCAACATCACAAAACATTTCATGCCTTAGAACAATATTAAGATGATCACAACATACTTTCAAATTAGTATCTTCCAATGAATTTAGTGAGACGGAGCGAGCGGCTGCGGTTGAGGATTGATGGGGGAAGAGATAGGATTTCTCACTTTTCCTTATTTCTGGAATCTGGCTTCTCTTCTCGTGGGAGGGTTTTGATTTACAAAGGAAAGGGGGGGTTTTGGAAGATAGGCAGTCTAAAGTCTGGGAGTTTTGATTTTCAAATAGTTGTTGGATTGTTGAAAATTGGAACGGTAGTAATAAAAGAAAGAAAAATCAATTTTTTTTAATTAAAAATAATAAACTTTTGGGCGAATTAAGAGTTGATCTCTCCACCCCTGTGCTGTCCAGTTCTAGTGTAAAGATAAAATACTTTTGTTTAAAAAAAATAAATAAATAAATTATAGAAATAATATGTCTTAATATATTTTTCATTTTTGGTGCCCAAAAAATTTTGGTGTCTTGTTCGTCGCACCTCTCGCAAGGCCTCAAGATCGCCTCTAATGCACGTAGCTCACATCTTCATCACCCAACGTCGAGGTGCCACGTGGATAACCTATAAAGTTTATTGAATGTCTAGATAATAAATGTGTAATAAGTTATATATCATTTGATAATCATAATATAATGTATAAAAGATATAGTTTGTTAAAAGTTTTGTGCTTAAAAATATGTTTTTTTATAATTATTTTTTAGGTAAAATATGTGGTTGAAAAGTAAAGAGAGAAAATGTGTATAGTTAAAAAGTGATTTGAAAATTTGTGTTATTTAAAAACTTGTTTTTTGAATTATTCTATTTGAACAATGTCATTGACAATGAGCTTGACAACATTGTCAAGAATATTGTGAGAGTAGACTTATTGTCTTTTTTATAGTTTACCAAACATAAGCATAATAAGTGTTAAAAAGTAATTAAATATACTCCATTTTTAGAATAAATAAAAAAAAATGTAGAAAGTAAGAAAACTTATCGAATAAAATAAAATGCAACGATCTTATTCAGCAATAACAATTGGTTTACAGAACTCACTGCCATACTGGTATTGCTCAATAATAATAAAATAAAAGTGAAATAATTCTACAATTGATTTTGTATGGAAGCACATAAGATGAAATGATTTCGGTGTATTTCCTCAAGGAAAAAGAAGATGTTGTTACGTTTTTATTCCTCAGAATCACCAAAAAGAATACACAATACGATTCAAACATAAAAAAACCTCAAAAAATTTTATTACTCAAATGAAATCGTAAAGTATATAAAGAAAATTTACAGATCTAAAGAAATCAGAATAAACTCAAACTCGCACAAACCACAAAGAAATATTACAGATTCAACACTGTAATAAACCACTAAGAGTACCCCTCTGATTACACACGAAGAATCAGAGTTAAAAATACACAAAAAATACGAGAGATGAGAGTTCTCTCTTCAGAACCACGAAGAGGACGAAAAAGGAAGAGAGAAGGTAGAGAGTTATCAGATGAAGCGTTCGGAAGAATTGAGAAGATCAGAACCAAGTTTACACATCTTTATCCTTCAGTGAATGGTGAGGATTTAATCAAAGAGATCCAACGGTTGTAGTGTAAAGGGCGATGATGTGTTTGGGCCAAAACCGGGCCATGAACTTAATATATGTACTGGGCTTCAGTGTTGAGCTCCAGTAGATTTAGGCTTTAACTTTCCTTTTGGACTGAGATGCGGGCCTTGCAACTTGGACTCTTTCCATCAGCTGGGCCGGTCCGATTGTCTTCACATTCTCCACCTCAATTGGATCAGAGACTCTGCAAACATAAAACAGAGCAGTATCAAAATTCTAACAAATTTAAAAACCTTAAAGCATCCCTGAATTTATTAATTGGACTGAGATGCGGGCCTTGCTGTTTTGCATTCCGTAGCAATTTTTTCAAGTTTCATAATTCCTCTATCAAGAACATCGTTAATAAAATGAAATTTTACATCAACGTGTTTAGATCTATTATGGAATACCAGATTTCTACTAAGATATAAGGCACTTTGACTATATGTACAGATGCTTACAGAATCTTCATAAAAATGTCATAACTCTCTTAAAAGACCTTTTAACCAAATAGATTCTTTTACAGCATATGTAGCAGCAATATATTCAGCTTCTGTGGAAGATAAAGCAACTAATTTTTGCAATTGACACTTCCAATTAATGCATGTACCATTTAAAACAAAGAAATATGCATATGTAGATTTTCTGTTATCTATATTGCCAGCAAAATCAGAATCAACAAATCCTTTAAGACAAAAATTAGATTTTTGTTTCTCAAAGATAAGACTCAAATCAGAAGTACCTTTCAAGTATCTAAATAAGCATTTCATAGCTTCCCAATGAGTTTCTCCTGGTTTACTCATAAATTTGCTAAGTACACTAACAGCAAATGAAATATCAGGTCTGGTACCGACCATAAGATACATTATAGAACTAACAGCATTTTGATAAGGCACATTGGTCATTCTGTTTTCTTCTTCTGCAGTTTTGGGAGACTGTTCAACAGAGAGTTTGAAATTACTATGCAGAGGTAAAGAAACAGGTTTTGAATCAAATAGATTAAATCTTTTTAAAATCTTTTCAATATAGGCCTTTTGATTTAAAACAAGTTTTCCACTTTTTTTATTCCTAAAAATATCCATTCCTAAAATTCTCCTAACATTTCCTAAATCTTTCATTTCAAATTCTGCACTAAGTTTTTGTTTCAGATGCATAATTTCATTCAAATCAGATCCAACAAGCAATATATCATCAACATAAAACAGCAGATACGGATAACTAGAATTCAGGCATTTAAAATAAAAGCATGGATCTTATTGGCTTTTAACAAATTCCAAACTTTGTATAAAAGTATCAAATCTTTTATACCACTGTCTAGGTGCCTGTTTTAGGCCATACAAGGATTTTTTAAGTAAGCATGCATAATTTTCAGGTTTTTCAAAGCCTTTTGGTTGACACATATATATAGTTTCATCAAGAGAGCCAATAAAAAGGTAGTTTTCACATCCATTTATTCTAATTCAAGATTGAATTGAGCAACTAAAGCAAATAAGATTCTAATAGAAGTATATTTGACTACAGGTGAAAATATTTCATTATAATCAATTCCTTCTTTTTGACAAAAACCTTTAGCTACAAGTCTAGCTTTGTATCTAGGTTTTGTATCAATTGAGTCACCTTCTTTTATTTTAAAAATCCATTTACAGTCTATTAATTTCTGCCTTTCAGTTTTAGAAACAAGAACACAGGTTTTATTTTTCAATAATGAATTCATTTCATCTTGCATTGCTGCAAGCCAAAGTTTAGAATCTTTTGAAGAAATAGCTTCTTCATAAGATTCAGGTTCTAATTGTAAAGGTTCAGTGTAAGTGAATGCAGAAACAAAGTCAGGGTAAGGAGGTCTAATTTCCCTTCTAGTTCTATCTCTAGCAAGTTGATAATTGTCAAGATTTAAGTCTATTTCAATATCAGCTTTTGTTTCAGGAATAAAATATGGATTTGGTGACTCAGGTTCAGGAATGTCATTTTGAAAAATGTGGGGGGTTGCTCCACCTGAAAACTGAGTATTAGGCAGACCATTTTCATCACTCAGATGGTTTGCACTCAGCTCAGAAGTGAGAAAATCCTTTTCACTAAGAGGATCTTTCAAATTTTCATCTTTACAAGGGAAATTTTTTTCATTAAATATGACAGACCTACTTATAATGACTCTATAGCCTCCCTGTTCTTTAAGCCAAAGTCTATAACCCTTAACCCATTCTCCCTAAGAAAACATATTTTAAAGACCTAGAGTCAAGTTTGGTTTTAGTTTGATGTGAGTATGCAGCACATCCAAAAATTTTAAGTTTAGAAAAATCAAGGAGAGAGTTATTCCACATTTGATCGGGTATTTTGAAATCAATGACACTGCTAGGTGAAGATTGATTGGTGAGTTTAAATCAAGTAAAAGACACCTTGTTCTTTCTAAAAGTGTCCTATTTATCCTCTCAGCAACCCCGTGTTGGTGTGGACTGTAAGTGACAGTCCTAACTCCTATGTCTAATGTAACGACTTAGTCCCACTTAAAGGACTGTCCCGGCCATTAGATGACGGCGTACTGTCCCCACTGTACCAACATGAGTCTTTTCAGCATACTTTGTCCTCACTCGCAGGCTCCTCGAGAAAACTTCCCAGGAGGTTATCCATCCCATAATTTCTCCAAGCCAAGTACGCTTAACTGTGGAATTTCTAAAGATGGACTTCCGGAAAATAAGGTGCACCTTGTTGGTATGAGTAGTACATATCATTTCTTTTAAACTTTCTTAATCAGGGTATTACAATCACCCCTTGTTAGACTCGCGACGTCCTCGTCGCGCTTAACCCATCTGAGGATCTGTTGCCAGGCTTTGGGATTCTAGAGGTGGCTCCCGCTCTATGGCGTAGCACTTAGTTCCTTATTTCCGACTGGCTGCCGTCTCTGATACCATTTGTAACGACCCGATTCCCACTTAACGGGCTATCCTGGCCATTAAATGACAGCGTACTGTCCCCACTGTACCAATACGCTTCTTTTCAGCATACTTTGTCCTTACTCGGACGCTTCTCGAGAAAACTTCCCAGGAGGTCACCCATTCCGGAATTGCTCCAAGCCAAGCACGCTTAACTGTGGAGTTTCTAACGATGGACTTCCGAAAAATAAGGTGCACCTTGTTGGTATGAGTAGTACCTATCATTTCTTTTAAGATTTCTTAGTCGGAGTATTACATCTAAGGATACCTAAGTCACTACAGAAAGAATCAAAATCCTGATTACAAAATTTTAAGCCATTATCAGTCCTAATTACTTTGATCTTTCTATCTTTCAAGTTTTGGACTAAAGTGATCCAATTTCTAAATACTTGCACAGTAGCATCTTTAGATTTAAGCAAATGAACCCAAGTTTTTCTAGAAAAATCATCAACTATAAAGAGAAAATATTTAAAACAAAAAACAGAATTGGCTGGGGCTGGACCCCATAAGTCTGTATGCAAATATTCAAGAACATTACTAGACTTATGAATGCCTTTGTTAAAAGAATTCCTTTTCTACTTTCCCAAATTTCATTTTTCACAAAAATCAAGTTTATGTAAAACATCTTTACCAAAAACTCATTTCTTTTCTAGTAGTTTAAGACCCTTTTCACCAAGGTATCCTAATTTTTTATGTCATTGAATGATTTTATCATTTTCAGAAATAGCATTAAAAGAGTTGGCAGAGTAAGGATATGTTTTTAACACATAAATTCCATTTGTTTTGGGAGTACTACAGAGTAAATGATTACCTTAAAGATACTAAAGTAACCTTTATGCAATCAAATATTATGATATTCAGAATCAAGTACACCAAGAGAAATTAAATTTCTTTTCAAGTCAAGCACATATCTTGTATGATTTAAAGCAAGTGTCTTGTTATTTCCATGTTTCAACAAGACTTTACCAGTACCTTTGATATCACAAATCACATTATTACCAAGTTTGACAGAACCAGAACATTCACCACTAAAGTTAGCAAATAAATCTTTTTCAGGTTACATATGAAATGTACATCCAGAATCAAGTATCCACTCGTGCATGTTATCAAATTCAGTAGTAACATACACAACACCATTATTATCTTGATTTTTAGCTTCAGTTTGATTATTAGCCCCTACTTCATTTTGTCTTTTGAAGCAATTTTTAACGTTATGTCCAGGTTGACCACAATAGTAACAAAGTTTGGGTTTAATGGTGTTATCTTGACCTCCAGTATTATCTTGACCCCTAAAATTATTATGATTTCTAAAATTATCCTGACTTCTGAAGTTGTCCTGACTCCTACAATTGTTCTGCCCTTTATAATTGTTATCCTTAAGCTTATAAAGGTTGTCTCTCTTTTGGTGATTTCCCTTCACATGCTTTTTATTTGTATTTTTCGAGTTCCTGATATTGGTGGGACACTCCAATTTTTATTGAAATTGTTCATAGGTTTATTATCCCTAAAAGAATTCTTTTTCCTTGAAGTTCCTATAACATTATAGGCTTTTTTATGGCTATTTCTGAATTCTAGTTCCTTATACTTAAGGGATGTATGAACTATTTCAGTAGTCAATTTTTGCCCACCATATTCTAAAGCATTTCTAAGACCTTTAAATTTATCACCTATTGCATTTAGAAGGCAGACAACTTTTTGTTCATCAGTCAGTTTTTCATCACAATTTAATAAGCTCTGTGTGATCTTATTAAACCTACTCATATTATTATCAACATCTTTGGATGGGTCAAATGTAAAAGAAAAATATTTTTTCCAAAGAAAATATTTATCAGGCAAAGAGATAGTGTCATATACGTCTTCCAATTTATTCCAAAGAGCCATTGCAGTCTTGGTTTTTGCCTATTTGTCTAATCACATTATCAGACAAGTGTAGAAATATAGTACTCCAGGCAGTTTCATCCATTTCAATTTGTCTATCTTGAGCTAAGTTAACAGGCCAAGATTGATCAATTGCTTTAGCACATTTCATTTGGAGTAATAGAGCTTTCATTTTCTGACTCCAGAGATTAAAATCTCCTTTGTCATTACAAACTTCAACATCTACTTTTATAGTAGCCATTGAAGTAATGACCAAAATATTTTGAGAAAATATTTCAAGAGAATTCAAGTCTTATTACTCCAAGATGTTATAAAGTAGATAGACAGGAAGAAAGTAACTCAAGTTTTCAAGAAAAAACAAGCAATCAGAAGCTTTAATCCACAAAGTCACAAAATTACAATATATCACACAACCACAAGATTGAACCACTAAGCAGTATAACAATCAAGATTATCATAGTCCACCAAGTAGAATCACACTATACAAGTGACCACAAATAATTTAGTACTGAAAATGTTCTTCCAGTATATCCCTTAACCTATTTTGGGTCAGCCCAAAAATCTCTCAGATTCTCGAATTTTCAAGAAATCCTGGACAAAGGAAATTAAAGGAATCCAACAATAGTCTTCAATAAACGGAGAGATTTTGGAAAGAACAAGGAAATTTAAAAACTAATAATAATTCTAAAGGTGTATTATGAAAACATATCACCTGTAAAACAGAGTTACTGCAGTTACACACAGATTAATGCCTCCAACTTGCAGTACCAAAAAGTATATCCAAGAACCACAAAGTTTTCCCACCAAGTGAATGTAAGATCCCCACAAAGATTTTAGTATATTATGTAAAATATACTAATTTTCTTGGGATCAAAAATATTTTGACTCAGAGGTCAAAGATCCAAACACCAAAAATTTAACAAAAACCCTTAATCAAAACTAGGGTTTCAAAAGTTTCACAAAGTGTAAAATACCACAAAGATTACTGTAAAGAATTTTTTAAAAAAATTCTTCAAATCTGAAAATTTTCACAAAGCTTTCAAAACGTTAAATATGGGTTTTCAAAAATATTTAAAGAAATCTTAAATTTCTTATAAAAAATCACAAAGAAATTGAAGAACCCTAAATAGTTTTTGAAATAAACCAGACAAGTCTTTTTAGAAAACAAAGATTCATCCAAAAACTCTGGATTTTACTAGATCTGAGTCGTAAGTAGTGTATTTACACGAAACCCTAAGGCTCTAATACAACTGTTACGTTTTTATTCCTCAGAATCACAACAAAGAATACACAATATGATTCAAACATAAAAAAAAACCTAAAAAACTTTTATTACTCAAATGAAATCGTAAAGTATATAAAGAAAATTTACGAATCTATAAACAGATCTAAAGAAATCAGAATAAACTCAAACTCGCACAAACCACAAAGAGATATTACAGATTTAACAATGTAATCAACCACTAAGAGTACCCTCTGATTATACACGAAGAATCAGAGTTAAAAATACACAGAAAACACAAGAGATGAGAGTTTTCTCTTCAGAACCACGAAGAAGACGAAAAAGGAAGAGAGAAGGTAGAGAGTTATCAGATGAAGCGTCTGGAAGAATTGAGAAGATCAGAACCAAGTTTACACGTCTTTATCCTTCAGTGAACGGTGAGGATTTAATCAAAGAGATCCAACGATTGTAGTGTAAAGGGCGGTGATGTGTTTGGGCCAAAACCGGGTCATGAACTTAATATGTGTACTGGGCTCCAGTGTTGGGCTCCAGTAGATTTAGGCTTTAACTTTCCTTTTGGATTGCGATGCGGGCCTTACAACTTGGACTCTTTCTATCAGCTGGGCTGATCCAATTGTCATCACAGATGTATATGCATAGCCACAAATTAAAAATTCAGCTAATGTTTTAGAATTTAATAAAAAGTAAAAACTATGGTTTTTTATTTCACTAAATTATCACATTCAACAGTTTTACTTTACTAGCTAAAAAAAAAAATTCTCTAAATCTACCATCGAACTGAACTTTGTTCTAGAATAATGTTTTACATTCATCCCTAATTTCATATATGTTGGTAAAAAATAACGGAATCACTAATGGAACATATCGATAGTCGACTATCCCCATTTTCACTATCTTGCCCATCATATCTAAGTTTTACATTCAATTAAATCAAATATTGCAAAGCTTACTAATTATATACAATTTTTTTGATTTATGTATTTCAATAAATTATTTTGAGGTGAAGTATGATCTGAATTTTGAAGAGGGTATATTCCAACTGTACGTGGAAAGTGTTTTCCAATTGTCACGTTTTGAGGATAAAAAGAGGATACTTAGTCGATAATCGAAAGTTTTCTTTGTTCTATTATATCCAGTGAGCATTTTGTATCATGATGTTCCTAATTGAAATTTCATTGAAGAGATCTTATAGATGTTTCTTCTTCGTGTAATTGCCTTTTCCAGACGAGTCAATTAATATTTACTTATGTCTTTTATTTAGTCCAAACAATCAATTCACTATTAATAATGCAAGCAGAAGCAAATTGTAGTGGTGAGTATCAAGGGTGGCCCGAGTGATTAATGGTGCGCACCCTTACATGGATGGTCCAGGGTTCAAATCCACCCCATCCCTCCAATCCCTTGTTAAAAAAAAAAAAAAGGCAATTTGTAGTAATTATATCTTTCTGAAGGAACTTATTAAGAGTATGTTTGGCAAATGTGCTAAAAACCAAACCACTTCTTATCTCATTTCTATATTCTATATGTTTATAGACACTTGCCAAACATATGTTATAAACTTCATAATAATTATTGTCATGGTTTCAATAAGATGTCAATTCCAGTGGATCCCCCAGATGGGGTTGGATCTCAAGGGAACGATATTTTTAAGTTTTCTAACTTGCCATTATTTAATGTCCATTGTTATCAACAAATGTAAACTAATCATATTTATTTCATTTTTTAATGTAGAGATATATTAGGTAAAATGCAAGATAATTTATATTTTTAACTATATTAATTATAGGGTAAATAGCACAAATAATCTTTAATATTTATAGTCATTGTGAAAATAGTTCACAATGTTTCAATATTGACATTCACAAACTTAGAATCATCAAACGTTTGGTGATTCTGAGAGTGTTGATGTCAGAATTGAAGCGATGAGAACTATTTTTGGACTGCAGTGTCTGAAGTATTTACACTCGGCAAACAATCTTCATCGAGATTTAAAGTCTGGAAACCTACTTATCAATGCAAACTGTGAACTAAAAATATGTGATTTTGAATATGTGGTCACTCACCGGTATTGGGCACCAGAGCTCCTTCTCGGTTGGACCCCCGTTGATGTGTGGTAATTGTTGGCTGTATGTATCTTTACAGAGCTTCTAGGTAGAAAAGCCATTTTTCCTGGTAAAGAGTGTTTTAGCCAGCTTAAATTAATGATCAACATCCTCGGTAGCCAGAGGGAAGATGATCTGGAGTTCACCCAAAGGCTAGAAAGTACATTAAATCACCTAATGCCCACCCTCTATCTATCTATTGATCTGTTAAAGAAGATGCTCGTATTTGACCCTTCAAAGAGGATTAGCGTGATTGAAGTACTTCAACAGTACCCGTACGTACATCTCTCCCAGTCCCCTTTATGATCAGAAATGTGACCCTTCTGCAACTGCATGCCCAGGTTCTTATCAATCTTAACGTAGATGAGGATTTGATTAGGGATTTGATGTGGATGGAAATGCTTCAGTACCATCCAGAAGCTGCCACAGCCACAGCTTGATGAGAATCCAGGGAGTCAATCGAGTCAAAGTCAAACAGGTCAACCCTCTTTCCGAATACCGGTGGGACTCATGACAAGATCCAATGCTAAAGAGGTCCAAGAGTCGATGACGGGACTCATTTTCAAGCTCCGAAATCAAGTTCCCATGGAAGAGAGCAAGATCGAGGTCAATTGCCTCATTTTGGAAGAACAGGAACTTTCGGTCGACCGAAAGTTTCCTTCGGTCGACCGAAACTCTGCAGGATTTTGAGGCTCAGCTGCAGGCAGTTTCGGCTGACCTGGTCGACCGAAAGGTAATTTCGGTCGACCGAAAGTCCTCCGACTGTTAAAAAAAACGGGGTTTTTTGTGCAATTTACCAAACTTTTGTCTTTCATTTCTTTTATATACCTTGTAAAGCTCAAACTCTGGATAGTTTTTGGATGAATATTGAAGCCTCCATAGAGAGCATTTGAGAGAGGTAAATCCTTTCTTTTCTTGTAACTTTTCTTGGAATTTATTTCAACTTATATATTGAGAGTTGTTCTTGTGTATTTGTTGATATTTATTCCACAAGTCTTGGTATTTGTCTTAATCTCTCCATTGGGCTAGGGTTTGTAAATCCTTGAATTTTGGTTGGGTTAAACTTGGGTCAAGATTTATCATTTATTACATATTTTAGCTTTCTTGGGTTGATACAATATTGTTGTGGGAATTTTTGGTTTAATCACCAAAGGGGTTCGATCATTTGGTATCAGAGCTTGGCTCTAAAATTGGTATTCATATCTTTACATTTATTGTGTTGTTCTTGATAGTCAAAAAAAAAATGAAAATTACAAAAAATTGGGGGAAAATTAGTGCCCATGAAAATTTCATGATTCCTACATATTGGGCATTGTTGTTATCATCAATTTGAAGTTATTGGGGATACATTTGAACAAACACTTGAAAATTCCAAACTATTCAAAGCTTGCATCCTAAGTGTTTGATAAAATGTTTCAAAGAGTGTCTTCATATTGAAACCTACCATTCAACTACCAAGCACATTCCTAATTGAATTCCTTGTGTCTTACATCAAGTTATTGTGACTATACCCTTGAAAATCTTATTGGTCTAGTTCAATTCCTTACTTCCTTGTATAATAGCAAGCAACTAAATTCTACTTGCTATTGTGTCAATCCTTCATTTGCTTCCTTTGTTGTTTGTGGAATTTGTGCTACACAAGAATTAAATTCTCAATTTAGTTGAATTACGTTCCTTGAAAAGTTTGAGTAAGAAAGTGAAGAGTGGTAAAAGGCAAGAGTGGTGAGCTCATTAGAGGGAAAAAGCCTAATTGAGTGAAACACGAGCGAACATAATTTGTGAGGACATTTGCACACCTACACTCCATGGCTCATGCACATACTTCGAGTGGACAAGATTCTAATGCACAAACTCAAGAGTTGAGGGATATGATACAAGCTCTCACAGTTACTATGGCGGATATGGGGGGAAGGTTGGAAGGTAGATTAGCAAGGTTGGAGACTAGGAGGGAAGTTCCACCTCCAAGGGATGATAATGTTAGGAGGGGTGATAGGAGAAGGCCTAGAGATGAGTATGAATATGATGATGTTGATGATGATGAATTGGAGAGTGAAGGGGGTAGTGACCAAAATTGGAACATGGGTAGGAATAGAGGAGGTAGGAATGTGAGGGGAGTAGGACGAGGTCATGGGAGGAACCCTAGGGGTAGGTATGGAGTGGATGGTAATCTTGGTAGTATTAAGATGAAAATTCCTTTTTTCCATGGGAAGAGTGATCCGGATGCCTATTTAGAATGGGAGAGGAAGATAGAATTGATTTTTGAATGTCATAGATACTCCGAGGATAAAAAGGTTAAGTTAGCGGTAGTGGAGTTTACCGACTATGCCTTAGCTTGGTGGGATAATTTATTACTCACTAGGAGAAGGAATTTCGAGGGTAGTGTGGATACTTGGGATGAGTTGAAAAGCTTTATGAGAAAAAGATTTGTACCAAGTCACTACTATAGGGGACTCTATCAAAGACTACAAACCCTTACTCAAGGAACAAATGGTGTTGAAGATTATTATAAGGAGTTGGAAAAAGCTTTGATGAGGGCCGACATAGAGGAGGATAGAGAAGCCACTATGGCTCGATTTATGAGTGGGTTGAATAGGGAGATCGCCAATGTGGTTGAATTACACCATTATGTTGAGATGGAGGAGTTGGTACACATGGCTATTAAAGTGGAGGCTCAATTGAAGAAGAAGGAGCACTTTAAAAGAAAGGGGCAAGAAAAATTCTTGGGAGGTCCTAGTTCCAATTGGAAGTCTAAGTGGGGGAGTGAAAAGGTTGATAAGGTACCACTTAAGGACAATATTGAAACCTCCAAGGGGAAGGAAGTTAGCTTCGTCAAGTCTAAATCAAAGGTTGTTCCTACCACTTCTAGGAGTCGGGATATAGAATGCTTCAAGTGTAGAGGACGGGGGCATTATGTTCGAGAGTGCCCTAACAATAGGGTGATGATTATCAAAAATGGGGAGTGGTACTCGGAAGATGAAGAGGACGAAGAGGGGGTGCCATGTAGGGGAGATAGTGATGACGAGAAAGAAGAGGTGGAGGGAATTGTTAGTCCACCCAAGTCTTTAGTCACCATTAGGTCTCTCAACACCCAAGCCAAGGTGGATGATGCGGCTAAGCAAAGGGAGAATATCTTCCATACTAGGTGTCTTGTGAAGGACAAAGCGTGTAGTCTCATCATTGATGGGGGAGTTGCACCAATGTAGTTAGCACTAGTATGGTTGAAAGGTTGGGATTACCTTTAATGCCACATCCTAATCCTTATAAGTTACAATGGTTGAGTGATTATGGTGAGTTGAAAGTAAGCAAGCAAGTATTACTTATTTTCAACATAGGGACCTATGAGGATCAAGTACTTTGTGATGTGGTGCCCATGCAAGCTACACATATTTTATTAGGGAGACCATGGCAATATGATAGGAGGGTATTGCATGATGGTAGGAAAAATCGGTATAGTTTCCAAATGAATGGAAAACCCGTGACACTCCTACCTTTGAGTCCGGAAGAAGTTTACAAGGACCAATTGAAACTCAAGAAGGAGGAGGAGGAGGAAAAAGAAAGGAGAAAAAAAAAAGATGGAGTTGAGTGAGGGGCAAAACGAAAGTGAAAAAAAAAGGGGAAAAAAGTAGTGAAAAAAAAAGAGGGGATGCAAGAAAAAAGAAAAAGAGCAAAAGAGATTGAGAAAAGAATGAATTTTTATGCGAGTAAAGGTGATGTGGAAAGAGCTTTAAAAGAAAATCATTCTATTCTTTTGATGGTGTATAAGGAGTCCCTCCTTACACTTGACGACCCTCACACTTCCCTCCCCACTTTAGCTACTTCTTTGTTGCAGGAGTTCGAGGATGTCTTTCCGGAGGAGATGCCTAGTGGGCTTCCACCCATTAGAGGCATCGAGCATCAAATTGATTTCATCCCCGGAGCCGTCATTCCAAATAGACCGGCATACCGAAGCAATTCGGAGGAGACCAAGGAACTCCAAAAACAAGTTGAGGAGTTGATGAGTAAAGGATATGTTCGTGAGAGCATGAGTCCTTGTGCCGTTCCCGTGCTACTAGTGCCCAAGAAGGATGGAACCTTTAGAATGTGCGTCGATTTCCGAGCCATTAACAACATAACGGTAAAGTATCGACACCCCATTCCTAGGTTAGATGATATGCTAGATGAGTTGCATGGTTCGTGCATTTTTAGTAAAATCGACTTGAGAAGTGGATACCATCAAATTAGGATGAGGGAAGGAGATGAATGGAAAACCGCTTTTAAAACTAAATATGGTTTATATGAGTGGTTGGTTATGCCCTTCGGTCTCACTAATGCACCGAGCACTTTTATGAGACTAATGAACCATATTTTGCGTGCATTCATTGGGAAATTTGTGGTAGTTTACTTTGATGATATTTTGATTTATAGCAAAAATTTGAATGAGCATATTGAACACGTGAGGAGTGTACTTGTGGTTTTAAAAGGAGAACAATTGTATGCTAACCTCAACAAGTGTAATTTTTGTATGGAGAGTGTGATCTTCCTTGGATTTGTAGTTAGTACTAAGGGAATAGAGGTCGATGAGGAGAAGATCAAAGCCATTAAGAATGGCCCACTCCCACAAGTGTCACCGAGGTAAGAAGCTTCCATGGGTTAGCTAGTTTTTACCGTCGTTTTGTCAAAGATTTTAGCACACTAGCTTCACCACTTACCGAGGTTGTTAAAAAACATGTTGGGTTTAAATGGGGGGAGGCGCAAGAAAAGGCCTTTAATGAAATAAAGAACAAATTGTGCACCGCCCCGGTTTTATCCTTGCCTAATTTTGATAAAACTTTTGAGATTGAATGTGATGCTTCAGGCACAGGTATTGGAGCAGTTTTGATGCAGGAGAAAAGGCCGATTGCCTACTTTAGCGAGAAGCTCAGTGGAGCCGCCCTGAACTACCCCACCTATGACAAGGAGCTCTATGCGTTGGTGAGATCGTTAGAGACATGGCACCACTATTTGTGGCCTAGAGAGTTCGTCATCCACACCGACCATGAGTCATTGAAGCACTTGAAGGGGCAGGGGAAGTTGAGCAAGAGGCATGCCAAGTGGGTGGAGTACGTGGAAACTTTTCCCTATGTCATCAAATACAAACAAGGTAAGGAGAATGTGGTAGCCGACGCCCTTTCTCGAAGGTATGCTCTTATTACTACCTTGGGTGCTAAATTGTTGGGTTTTGAGAGCATTAAGGACTTGTATGCGCATGATGCGGATTTTGCTAGTATATTTATATCATGTGAGAGGGTTGAATTTGGTAAGTATTATAGGCATGAGGGGTTTTTGTTTCGGGAAGGTAAACTTTGTGTGCCAAATTGCTCATTGAGGGAGTTGATGGTAAGGGAGGCCCATAGCGGGGGATTAATGGGTCACTTTGGGGTAAGGAGAACCTTGGAAATTTTACAAGAACATTTCTTTTGGCCTAAAATGAGTCGAGATGTTGGGAGAATTTGTTCTAGGTGCATAACTTGTAGGAAGGCCAAGTCCAAGGTAGAACCACATGGATTATATACACCCCTACCTGTCCCTAGTGAACCTTGGACGGAAATTTCTATGGACTTCATTTTGGGATTGCCTAGGTCGAAAAGAGGGAGTGACTCCATTTTTGTGGTTGTAGATAGGTTTAGTAAAATGGCCCATTTCCTTGCTTGTCATAAAACCGATGATGCCATTCATATCTCCGACCTATTCTTTAGGGAAATAGTACGACTCCATGGGGTTCCTAGGAGCATTGTGTCGGATAGGGACGTTAAATTCCTTAGCCACTTTTGGAAGGTCTTGTGGGGGAAATTGGGAACTAAACTCTTGTTTTCAACAACTTGTCATCCCCAAACCGATGGCCAAACTGAGGTGGTTAATAGAACTTTAACACAACTTCTTCGCACCGTCCTTAAGGGCAACCTAAAGAATTGGGAAGAGTGTTTACCTTTTGTTGAATTTGCATACAATCGAAGTGTTCATTCTACTACTTCTTTTTCTCCATTCGAGATTGTTTATGGTTTTAACCCTCTAACACCTTTGGATTTGATTCCGTTACCTATTGATGAAAGAGGTAGTTTAGATGGGAAGAGAAAGGCGGAGTTGGTAAAATCTCTCCACGAGAAAGTCAAACTACAAATCGAGAAGAAGAATGAACAATATGCCTCCAGTGCCAACAAAGGTAGAAAACGAATGACATTTGAGGCCGGTGATTGGGTGTGGTTGCATTTGAGGAAGGAGCGGTTCCCGACTCAAAGAAAATCAAAATTACAATCACGTGGTGATGGCCCCTTCCAAATCCTAGAGAAAATCAACGACAATGCCTATAAGCTCGATCTTCCTGGTGAGTACAATGTATCGGCTTCTTTTAACGTCTCTGACTTATCCCCTTTTGATGCAGGTGAAGATTCGAGGTCGAATCCTTTTCAAGAGGGAGGGGATGATGAGAATCCAGGGAGTCAATCGAGTCAAAGTCAAACAGGTCAACCCTCTTTCCGAATACCGGTGGGGCCCATGACAAGATCCAAGGCTAAAGAGGTCCAAGAGTCGATGGCGGGACTCATTTTCAAGCTCCGAAATCAAGTTCCCATGGAAGAGAGCAAGATCGAGGTCAATTGCCTCATTTTGGAAGAACAGGAACTTTCGGTCGACCGAAATTTTCCTTCGGTCGACCGAAACTCTGCAGGATTTTGAGGCTCAGCTGCAGGCATTTTCGGCTGACCAACGGACGACCGAAACTACCATTTCGGTCGACCAGGTGGTCGACCGAAATAAGTTCGGTCGACCGAAAGGTAATTTCAGTCGACCGAAAGTCCTCCGACTGTTAAAAAAAACGGGATTTTTTGTGCAATTTACCAAACTTTTGTCTTTCATTTCTTGTATATACCTTGTAAAGCCCAAACCCTGGATAGTTTTTGGATGAACATTGAAGCCTCCATAGAGAGCATTTGAGAGAGGTAAATCCTTTCTTTTCTTGTAACTTTTCTTGGAATTTATTTCAACTTATATATTGAGAGTTGTTCTTGTGTATTTGTTGATATTTATTCCACAAGTCTTGGTATTTGTCTTAATCTCTCCATTGGGCTAGGGTTTGTAAATCCTTGAATTTTGGTTGGGTTAAACTTGGGTCAAGATTTATCATTTATTACATATTTTAGCTTTCTTGGGTTGATACAATATTGTTGTGGGAATTTTTGGTTTAATCACCAAAGGGGTTCGCATCACAGGTAGTATAGATGTAACTTGAGTTTTCTCCATTACTCATGGAGTGGCATTAGAGCTTGTTTGGTTTCTGGCATCAGAACTTTTATGGTAATCTTGCTTTCTTTACTGCTATTTCTACAGGCCCGTGCAAGAGGAATTTCCCTAATTTTAATAATAATAATGGGAAATGTTTCTATTTGGGTGCTTTTTAAGCTCGAACATTTTTTTTGGACATGCCTTGTAGCTTGTAAACATATATTTTTTCTCTCCCCTTTTCCCCTATGAGAACTCCTCTGTGTACATTATCCCTATCTCCCTATCCCTATCCCTATACAATAAAAGAGTGACTTTGATGGCTCTATTCATAAGCCAATTAAGTCATAGAAGCCGTCGAGAAGTCGTCAAGTCGTGATAGTAGTCTTGTGAATTTTATTTCTACATTGTTTCGGGGTTAGCTAATTAATTTGAAGGCTCATTCATAGGATCCAATTCTTCCATGTTTTGGACCCAATAATAAAAGATTGACTTTGATGGCACTGTTCATCAGCCAAATAAGTCAATTAAGCCATAAAAAGCAGCATAGAAGTCGCTGGGAAGTCGTCAAGCTATGATAGTCTTGTGAATTTTATTTCTCCATTGTTTCCTGGTTGGCTTATTAATTTGAAGGCCCATTCATAGGATTCGGTTCTTCCACGTTTTGGGCCCATTTAGAGGAATTTTCTTCTCTAGAAGAGAAACGTTACTACATTTCCTTATCGTTTCTCTTCATTTATTTATGGCTGCTTTGTTTAAAAGACATAGTCAAACAAAACTTTTATTTAAGAAAACTTAATATAATGATTTTTAGTTCGATAACCCTGTCTTTAAAAAAATGATAAAATAATATATACAATCAAAAAAATGTCCTTGAGTTGTAAAAGAATATATTTCCAAACAAAACCTAATTGGAATCGTCTCTGTCATTCTCCTTCTTCTTCTACATTAATTGGGCTCTTCTACTCCAAAAAGCAACTGACATCCCTACTCTTTCTTCTTCTCCCTGCTCTTCCCACTTTTACAAAATTGATCCCTGTTATTCCATCTCCAAGAACGGTCACTGCACTTCATTTTATCGAAATGGAGATTGTCATACCCTTGAGTAATTGATGGTTGAAAATCCATTTTGCAACATTAATGTTGGGTATTTGGAGAAGAAGAGAAGGTAATGTTGGATTTAAATAATTCTTAACAATTTTCTTCAAGCAATATCTGAATCAATTCTTGTTAATGTAATTTTATTGTTTCGCTCTTAATCTGCACGTAACGAGTTTGAAATCATTTTGGGTATATTGATGTCGTTATTATGAATATGATATTGTTTTTAACTATTTTTGATAGTTGAAGTAATTTATGTGTTGGTAAATACAAAATTGATCCTTGTTATTCCTTCTCCAAGAACGGTCATTGCACTTCATTTTATCCAAATGGAGATTGTCATACCCTTGAGTAATTGATGGTTGAAAATCCATTTTGCAACATTGATATTGGGTATTTGGAGAAGAAGAGAAGGTAATGTTGAATTCAAATAATTCTTAACCATTTTCTTCAAGCAATAGCTGAATCAATTCATGTTGATATAATTTTATTGTTTTGCTCTTAATCTACGCGTAACGAGTTTGAAATCGTTTTGGGTATATTGATGTCGTTATTATGAATACGATCTTGTTTTAAACTATTTTTTATAGTTGAAGTAATTTATATGTTGGTAAATACAAGCTTCTTATTATATCTAAAGTTGGAACAATATCTAGAGAGTGTTCTTTACATTTGTGTTTCGTAACAGTTATATATTCTCCGTTTTACTTAAAAGGTTGTGTTGAATTGTAGTTATGTGCAATGTGGATATGGTATGGTCTGGAGCGTGTTCTTTACATTTGAGAGTTCAATATCATTCCACTTGATAAAACCTTGAAGTACGTTGAATTTCTCCAAAGAAATATGGACGTGAATGCAATCACTCGAAATGTGGACCAATGTGGAGGAAGGGATTGACTACGGAGTTATTGGCATTGAACTTTGAGTCTTAGTTTGTAGTGATGAATCTGGATTTTGTTTGTCTAGTCATGAATCTTTTTGTGTAGTTGTTTATCTGTTTGGTTTGTATTAGAAACTTGTTTATCAATTTTTGTTGGAATGAGAATGATTGATTTTTAGCAGGTTGTTGTTCATTTGATTTTAAACTATAACGAGGTTGAAATCTTTACTTTGCACACATAACAAGTTTTAACATTGTTCCTGTCTAAAAAAAACATAGTAACGGGGTATAAATCGTTACTTTGTAAACGTAACGCGTTCAACATCATTCCTTTTGATAAGACCTACTGCTTCATATCTGTCCATAACGAGGTTTAACCCGTTACTGTGTACACTAACGAGTTCAATGTCATTATAGTTACTGCTTCGAAGTCATTCGTAATGATATTAATGTTGTTACAGTTGAAAATACCTTACTGCTTCACTATTGTTCATAACGACTTTGAAATCGTTACTTTATAATAATAACGACATAAATGTCGTTACATATATTTACGGATATACCCGCATCGTCCGAAATTTCCAAAGGTTGACAAAGTCGCACTAACTTTTTAAAAACGATGCTTAAGTCGTTATAACGACTTCAAATCCGTTATCGTTTGGAAGATCGTTCAATTGTAATCGTAACAACATCGAGCTCGTTTACGTGGAAAATAGCCTAAAACGATGTAAAGATCGTTACTGTTTCAGTAGAACAACTTCGAGATTGTTATGTTTTAGGCTTAGTAAGTCACGTAACGATAATTATGTTGTTTGTTTATAAATTCGACGACATTAAGCTCATTTCAGTGTACTACATCACGAAAACGATTTCAATGTCGTTTCTTCGATAATAAAACGATATTTGAATCATTCTGTTCATAGCCGAAAAAATATCATAACGAGTTAAATGTCTTTCTTTCGTGAGTTTGACAAACTCTATCTCGTTTCAGTATAAATTATTACTACAAGGTCATCTATATCGTTTCTTCAGTCGCAACACGACATGTATATCTTTATGGCTTAAATCGTCGATTCGATCGTTCTTTGCTATTCGAAGTGCCTCCAATAGACGTAATCTAACAAAAATGAGTCACAAAAAGTGATTTAAATACTTTGGAACTCAACATGATTAGAAAGACATGATCAATATGAGATGAAGTTCCTTCAGTTATCTATTACCATGAAACTTCTACACTAGGGAGAAATGATCATATCTTTCTAATCATGTTGATTTACAAAGTGTTTGAATAACTTTCTATGACCCATTTTTGTTAAATTATATATTTTGGAGGCATTTCGAATAGTAAAGAATGATCGAATCATCGATTTCATCCATAACGATATACAAGTCGTGTTCCATATGAAGAAACGATATCTAAGTCGTTATAGGTATAATTTATATTGGAACGAAGTGTAGTTCGTTAATTTTACACCAGAACGATCTGGAAGACGTTATGATGGTTAGTCAACTTTTGACAGAACGATTTTAAAGTGTTACATTTGCAAAGAAACGATGTAAATATTGTTTTAGTTAACATTTCAACTAAAACGATCTCGATGTCGTTAATTTTTTACAGAAACTACATGGATGTCGTTATGTTATATTTAGAGACTGAATTTGAACGATATTTAACTCGTTATATGTCAAATGAAACGACATCTATATCGTTTTAATTTTATTTTCAACTCCAACGATCTCAAAATCGTTATTGTTATATTAGAACGATTTACCAAATGATCATGACTTTGAAGTTGTTACACCGACTTAAACATCGTTTATGACAAAATTTGTGCGAGTTTGCTGACAGTTCGGATTTATAGACGACGAGGGCATTATAGTAAATATATCGTAACGACATAAACCTCGTTATGTGTACAAAGTAAATACTTCTACCTCTTTATGAATAGGTTTGAAGCAGTAACTATAACGACATTGAACTCGTTATGTGTGCACAGTAACGACTTAAAGCTCGTTACTACCTTTTTTCGTCTAGAACGACATTAAACTTGTTATATGTACAAAGTAACAACTTAAACATCGTTACGAACATATTTGAAGTAGTATGGTCTTTTCAACTGGAAGACATTGGACTCATTATGTATACATAATAATGACTGCAATCTCGTTACGACATTTTTTCAACTATAGGGACATTGAACTCGTTACATGTGCAAAGTAACGACTTAGACCTTGAAATAGTTTTCATTTCGTTATGAGTTTCATTACAAGGTACCAAAGCGACAAAAACTCATATATAGCAACAAATAACACATTTTCTCAAATCACTTTTTAATTACACAAATTTTCCAAACCAATTTTTCAACCACATATTCTACCTTGAAATTATCACATTCCTTGTTTATAAACAAAAATTATTTACCAAACAGAGGTTTGATTTTCAAGATAAAAAAACATATACATACGGATGAGTTTGCATATTATTTAGTACATTTGTGTTGTGTGAATTTGATTTTTTTTCCTTATATTCGGTCTCTTTAAAAAAAAAAATCGGAGGCGTTGTCCCCGAACCCCCGAAATGTTCATCGCAAAAATTACTTGTTCATCTTCGTGCTCCACTATTATCAATTGTCTGCGTCCATCATTGATTATATGTTTACTAGATGTTAAATGTTCAATTTCTTACAATATTAAATTTAAAATATTTTTAGAATACAATATATATTTGTTAGATATAATTCATTACATAAAATGTTATTGGTTCAAGTGGTTGAGTTTTTAAAATGTTCAAGGTTCAATTCCTTGCAACCTTATATTTATGGAAAATGAAATACAATTTTTTAGAATACAATATATATTTGTTAGAGATAATTTAAAACATATAATGTTGTTTGTTGAAGTGGTTGGTTCTCATACTTTTATGTTAAAGTTCGAATACTTGCACATTTTTTAAAGAAGGAAAGATATATATTTTAGTTTTTTCATCAGGGGTAAAAATGTCATTTAATATTTTAACATGTTTTTCTTTTTCTCTTATATTCTTATTTTGTTCGAGGACAAATATTTTGTGAGGTGGGTTTATTTCAACTAATTCCCCTTAAATTTACTGCGGAGTCGTCTGAACTGTGATCAGAAAGATAGCTCGAGCGCTGTTAGTTTTTTGTTTCTTCACTTTTACCTTTGATTTCTAGATTTGCGTCCTGAACTGTAGTAGGAAAGATATCTCGATGCTATTGGCTTTTGATTTTCTTTAGTTATTCCTTCGATTTCTAGATATGCGTCGTGTGTTCGATTTTTTTCCCTATGGTAGAAGAATCTACGCTTTTGTGTTTTTGTTGTTCGTTTAGTTCTTGCGTCAATTTCCAAATCAACGTTAATTTCTTCAATTTTGTTTTTTTTTTCCCTTCAATTTCTCATTCGATTTCTAGATCTGCATTCGTATGTTTGATTTTTTTTTTTTTAATATAGTAGAAGAATCTACGCTTCTGATTCTTTGTTGTTTCTTTAATTCTTGTGTCAATTTCTAGATCGACATTAGTTTGTTTGGTTTTTTTTTAATTTTTTTTTCATGTAGCAAAAGAATCTGCTAACTGTATAATATTTTTTTTTTTAGATTTATAAGGTGTCTTCTCTTTTTGTTTTGCTTTACTGAAGAAGAAAGGCTCAATTGGTAAACTGTTTGCGAATCCTGCTTAATGTAGCTTTCTTAGCACAGACAAATTTATGTGCAAAACTAACGTTTTCCTTTTTTTATAGTGTGTTTGGGTGTACATTTTTGCTCACGATGTAATTTTTTTTAGGCCTAAAACGGTTCTTGTGATTCTATTTCATTTTACCGAAGGAGGAATGATCTATATTTATACTATTTGCGAATCCTTTGAAGATAGGTTTCTTAACACAATCACTTTTACGTGAATGATAGCATTTCTTATCCCATGAATCATTCTGTCAATCGTGCGGTTAGCTGTACGTAGGGGTGGGCGTGAGTTGGATTGGGTCGATTTTTTGCCCAATCCAAACCCAAACCACTATGGTCGGGTTGATAAAAAATCAACCCAATCCAACCCAAACATGAGTTCAAACCCAACCCAATCCAACCCAATCAAGTTTCGGTCGGGTTGGGTGGTTTGAGCTTTGGTCCAATTAAATAAAATTCTTAGAAAATTAAAAAATTATACTCATAAATCAATTATTAACTCAAATAAATTATGTACAATACAATAAGCTCAAATATAATAAATTGAATATTTGCTAATAAAACTAAAATATGTTCAAATTATATTTAAGTTTCATCCAAATTAAAAATGAATTTAAGATTCTTGAAATTTAAATGGTCTTATATTTTTTAAATTTTGATTGGGTTGGGTTGGGGGTTGGGTTGGATTTGTCATCCAACCCACAACCCAACCCAAACAATTTTTTTTTTTTTTTTTTTTATAACCCAATCCAACCCAATTTTCATCAAAATCCAACCCAACTCGATCGGGTTGGGTTGGGTTGAACGATTTTGACGGGTTGATGCCCACCCCTAACTGTACGTTAATTAAATGCTTGTTCCAAATAAATGTTTGATCATTGTGTCATAAATTCGTTTTCCTCTCTATTCAAGTGATTTATTATTTAACTTTTTTATTTACACTAGGATTTTGTAATTAAATACGTATTCATTTTTTTTTTCCAAATGCTAAAACATTTCATCCTCACACACTTTATGCATATTTTTCATATTTTATTATTTTTAAAAACGTTTGCGAATTTATTGTGACTTTCGTATTAACAAATCTTTTAGAAATATCAAAAGTCAAATAAATCGCTCAATGGAATGAAATTTTCTGTACTCTTGTATTTTGTATAGTTTTGACGTGTTTACGTATGAACACAGGTGCATAGTGATTCGATTGTTGTCTTGTGTTTTCTAACCATTAATGTACGTGGAGTGTGAAAATGGATAACTTAGTAGTATGATTTTTTTTTCGTATGTAATTGATATAACATCTTATTCGTAATCTAGATTTTGAATAATAATTTTTAAGATTGTTTCGATATCTAACGTGTTTATGCTAACCGATGAAGGTTTTACATACGATGCAGATGTATGTGTGCGTCATCAAGTAAACGCTCGACTTAACAACGCAACTGCAAAAATGAAAACTTTTTATTTGAATCTGCAAGCTTTGATCGTACAATATTTTGGTTTTGGAGAAAAATGACGTTTTCGAGAAGGATGTAATTGTGTGCGAGAAAGAAGGGGTTCTGCATCTTCAACTTCTTGCACCAGACGCATGAGGTAATATCAAGAGAAAAAGGGTTTGGTGATTTTTACTTTTGATGAGAAATATTGCTTCTTCATTTCCTTTCATTCATTAAGCCATTGTATGATTCTCTTTAAAATTTTCTCTTTTTTTTCTACGATACTCAATATCAACCATCCATTAAAAGTTAAGTCCACAATATTATTAATTGTTAATAATGATTTTGTGTAAGGATTTTAAGTATCTTATGTATTGATTTACTATGGAAGTCAATAAAGCACTGCGTATAAAATGCCATATGCAAATTAATTCAAAAATTAATGTAGTGCAATATAATTGTATTAGTAATTATATTGTATGTAAATGTGAATTAAAATTTATAAAATATTTTTCAAGTAATATATGAAAATTAAAGTCATAAATTAATGAAGTTGTAACTTTTTTGGATTGAAGGTAATGTTACATTTATATATATTGTAAATTATTAGACAATCCAATTTTTGAGATTTTGGATGTAATATTTTGATTATTATATTAATATTTTATAATCATAATAATATTTATTAAATGACGAAGTAAAAATTATACCATAAATTTTCTTAAAAATTTAAAGAAAAAACTAATAAATCAATACAAAACTTGAAAATATTGAATAGAACACCCAAATAATAAAAGGATAAAAGAAAGGTAAATTTGAATTAAAGTTTTTAAAATACTTTTTTTATGTAATATATGAAATAAAAGTCATAGATTAATGAAATTGTAGCATTTTGAATTGAAGTTCACATACATAATTATTATATTCATAATATAGTACATATATAATACAAATTATGAAATTTGAGTAGACGGTTCAATTTCTTAAATTTTGGCTGTAATATTTTAGATATTATATTAATATATTGTATTCTAAAATATTTATTAAAGGACAAAGTAATTTTTCTTCTTTTTTTAATACTAAATAAATAAAAAATATAATAATGTGAGAATAATAATATGAAATTTTATTACAACATTTCAAAACTCTAATAGTAAATTAATTTAAAATCAAATAGGTGAATAGTACAATGATATGAAATTACATTATAACAATGTAACTCTTAACAATAAATTAATTAATGTTATTAAATATGAGTAAGGGTATATTGGGTATGTAGTTAAATATATAGGGGTAAAATAGATATTCAAAAAATTGTTATCCATCCATCAGTTTTAAATATTGTAGATTGTAGATGTAGATGTAGATGTAGATTAGAATAAGAATAGCAAAAAATAGCTAAGGAGGTTGTCTATAGAAATGCATGTTAACAAACTAGAACTAGAACTAGTGATACAGGAAAAAATGGAATCACATAATATACCTTATTTACAAATTAAATAATCTGACTATATCTTGAATTTTACAAACTAAGAAAAACAGTAAGAATACTTTTAACACCTGTGATTTCACACCTTCAAGTTTGGATTCTTTCTTCGAGCATGGGTGAAGTAAATGTATTTCTTTAAATAATTAGATCAGAAGTATGCAGTTAAGGGTTGATGAGTTGACATTTGGAAGAATTGTTCTTATCAGTTGTGTTTCTGAGTCTACTTTTCCACAATTTCGTAGGGTTGCTGGGGCTCCCTATTTAACGAAATTGATCCGTTGCCGGTTACGTGTAACAGATTAAAAATTCGTGTATACAAGATATTAATTTTTGTGAGTAGAGCAATCTGAGTTCTCAATAGAGATCCATCTCGACATATTTCATTTTCATGTTTCAATTCAATCTTCACGTAGAATAGTTGTTTATACATTGTGCATATCACAAATCTTCAATAATTTCTCCCATCTTTTCCATCTTAATGGGCCTAATCTTCAAAATCTCGCCTATAGTCTTTAATTTTACCTTCTTTTTTTTTTGTTATTAACGTGTTGCAATAAAAAATTTAACCACAATTCGAAAATTCCAACTTCAATTTATTTATTTAATTTTTTTTTAAGTTTTTCCGTCTTTAACAGCATAATAACACCTTGAAAAGGATATGTCGATAGAGATGGCAACAAGTCGGATTTTAGAAACACATACCCTACCGACTGGATATTTATAAAATTTATACCATACTTATATACCCATTTAAGAGGGATGGATCGGACAATCTAAGGAAGACCGGTATTGGCCTGGTGATTCGAGAAGACTTGGTGGCCTCTGTTGCTACCAGAGTTGTACTTAGACGAGTAATCGTTGACCTACTTATTGCTGAAACTTTGGGGGTTTGTGAGGCTCTCTCTTGGCTTAAATCAAACTTCCCTACAATTCAAACTATCGAAATGGACTCCCTCTTTGTCTACAATGCTCTACATAACAATGGAGTTGATATTTCATACTTCGGGGAACTCTTTAAAGAGTGACAATTTCTTGCTACAGATTTACCAAACCTCAAGTTTAACTGGGTTAGGAGATCAGCAAACAAAGTAGCCCATACTTTAGATAGGGCTGCTAGTTCATTTCATGAGGTGGTCGAGTGGTCATACTTTCCGCCTTCATTTATTTCAAATGTAATTCTTGATGATTTGATGAATGAATAATTTTATTTCCCTCAAAACTAGAGATTTACCAAACCTCAAGTTTAACTGGGTTAGGATACCAGCAAACAAAGTAGCCCATACTTTAGCTAGGGCTGTTAGTTCATTTCATGAGGTGGTCGAGTGGTCTTACTTTCCACCTTCATTTATTTCAAATGAAATTCTTGATGATTTAATGAATGAATAATTTTATTCCCTCAAAAAAAAAAAAGAGGGACGGGTCGGGGACGGGTATGTTTTTATACCCATTACGTATTTTAATTTTAATATTTTTTTTCATTGGTGTGGACTATCCAAAAAATGGAAATATATATATATATATATATATATATATATATATATATATATATATATATATATATATATATATATATGAAAAATGATAGAATGTTTGATCAACAATAATATTAGTATTTAATTGTAAGTTTTCAATGAACTTCACACGTAATAATATACTAATTGAAAATCACTGTTCAACTCAACATAAAAATATCAAAATAAAGTTAAAGTATAGCAATATTTTTTTTGGATTGTGGCAAGCAGTATGTGATTAACTTATTATAAACTACTAGTATCACATCCGTGCATTGCACGGAAAAATATTATGAAATGATTTTACTATCAACATCATTACAAAATAGGCAAAAAATTTGAACACATAATTTTATTTGATTAATGATACAAACTGTCAACGAATGCCCGAAATAGAAATAAATTATAATTCTCATCAATTTTGGAAAACATTTTTAAATAATACATTGTTTGTACAGTTTGTACTTGCTCACATCCGTATGATAGACGAAAGTTGCTATAGACAAAACATATTTAAATAATTTCTCAAACTTAAATTAAATAATGCAATTTTTCAAATATATGTTGTATAGAACGTGAAATTCAATTCAAGGTATCATTTGCATGATTAATAATTTTTAATTTTTAAATGCGATGCATTTAATTGAACATAATTAAATGCATATTTAATTATATGTCAATAAAATTATTAAAGAAAATATAAATAAAATATATATAGTAAATCTTTTTGTCTATATATGTAAATAAAATTAAGAAATAAAGTTTCACCATTTTTTACGGCATATAATTATTTTTTTAATATTTTAATAAAATTGTAAACCGTTGAATTATTTTATTATCTTTACGGGAAAATAGACCATGAATTAAGTGTTTTAGAGATTGTACCGTGAACATATCAACTCCATTTCTGGAATTAACGTTCAATAAATGAAATTTTCATTTAAAAAAAAAAAAACTTTTGAACTAAAAAATTAGACTCATACAATACATGTGCAAAATTCAATTTACATATTCTCCTGAAGATAGACGCTATTCTTTTCATATATTGTTTTTCATCATATTTTCCCCAAAAAGAGGTGTAGGATATACTTTTTTGTTATAATTTGATTTTTTAAGTATTAATTATTAATTTTAAGTATTTTTCTAAAAAAATAATCATTAATTTTAATAAATATTGGTACATTAATTGATTATTTTTTCTTTATACTGACAATTTATTTATTCATATTGTTACATTATTATTTTAATAAAAATGACTGATCGATAAATTGTTTAATAGAAATTATATGAACTAATTGTTAAAATTTGTAATATATTTTTGCATATTTTAGTTATTTAAATTTATAATGAAAAATAGAAAAATGAACAAAATCAGTAAATAAATAAAAATAATGTGAAAATAATGAATGAATTGAAGAATCTTAAGTTTGTAAAATTAACCCAATTTAATTGAATTTGCCTTAAAAAATCGTATAGTTATTATTTATTTTAATATATTAAAAAAATCAGAACAGAAATGAATCATTTATGACTAAAATGAATTTAGTTAATAAATTACAGATAATATTATATGACTTAAATGATATAATTTAAAATGAATTAGATATTGAGGGAAAATAAAAAATAAAAAATAAAACTTGACCTTTAATTTTTTTATATGATTTTACGGACTATATATTTATAATTTACTATTACTTGTTAGCCTGCATTAAACTTCTCACTGCGATCTTTAATTTGACACTCGTATCACATATTTTTCGATTTCAAAATAATAGAATAATTATTAAAAGAATAATAATAAAATAGAAAAATAACATTTTGATGTTATTAATAGCATAGCACGGATGTCATTACAATAAATGACACATGTAAAATAATAATTGATAAAATATTTAATACACTATTTTTAAACAAAAAAATTTCACATTTAGAAAGTTTTTTTGGAGGGAAATTATGTATGTATTTTGGTGACAGTTATTCTACTTTTATATATAACTAGACTAGACTAGATTTATCAAACGTACGATGTACGGTATTAGATATTAACAATATATTTGAAGTAAAATACAAAAAAATAAAATTGTAGAAAAAAGAAAAATAAATTCTAAAATACAAGATATTCATCATAAATCTGTAAATATTTATGAAGTATAAATTAAAAAGGATAAATTATTTCAAATTCACAAAATCCATAAATCAAAACTATCGTCCATTCACACACGTTGACACATATATATACATCCCCGGTATATACCTCCTTCATCTTAATGAGAACCATGGAGGATTAAAAAAAAACTAAAAGTCATTGAAAAAAAAATTCATGCAGAAGATGAACATAACAAATAAATACTAAAAATCGATGAACCTATTTTTGAGGTTTCTTTGGGGAACAAAAAATGGAAGCTGGAGAATTAACAGACATTTGTCCAAATCTGTTGCAGAGTGTTCCGGTGAAGAAAAACGTTGTAGTAATAACTCACCAAAGATTCCCTGCCTTTATAAGGGAAAAACTGGAAAAGCTCATCCCAGAATTTTTTTCCGAAAGATGAAATTTTCAACTTTATTAGATCGCTAAATTTGTTTTCTTCACCTTTTGTCCAAGAGAGTACAGTGTCCTCACCCATGCTATCAGACTTCCATCCATAAAAAGTAGAGCCAACCTCAAGTTTAATCCTCATCCTTTTCTTACCAACAGGGAACCTCACACATTGAAGAGAGCCTCGAAACTCGTAGCCACAAGATTATGCACAATTAATTTTCCATAACATGAAAACTAACACAAAATAGTAAACTAATATAGAATGTATACATAATTGCAGTATGATGTGTTAATATTTCTTTTAAACTTCTACTATTTATACTTCATTTATTTATTCACTTGTTTTTCTTCTACTCAAATATCCAGTACGAAGACATAGACCTTATATGAAATAAATAATAAGGTCATGAATGAAAAAAATAAAATCAATATCCTGGACATATTATTTTAGCAAATAAATGACACTAAAACTCAACAGAAAGAACAACTAAAGGCAAGTTAATCGGAAATTACAAATTCAATCGGAAATCCTTTTTGTAAAGGCAACAACAATTACATATTGCATCTTTTAATCGGAAATTCTTTTTGTAAATATTTTTGTCAGGATAAAATTCGTACCTATTGTAAGGTCATTGTCCTGAAGACCTTGCTATTCTATTGTCCAGCCTTCAAATTGGTTACCAAAATCTTTCATTAAGCTAAGCTGTAGAACTATATATTTCAAAACCTTTTTACTGGTCCATTACAATGATTTCCATTAAATTGCATGACCAATCAGTTTTCTGTAGTACATGCCTGTGAGTCAAAATCACAAAATTAACTACAAAAATCTACTCCAGATATATATGCATCAAGAATTACATGTATAATAATACCTTAACAGAGGAACAGAGATCCAGCACTGATTTCTTGTGCCGGTTGGATTATCAGCAGCAGTAGTAAACACCACTACAATGCTTCTAGGGTTGGTCTTTTTTAATTTGCTCACAGTATGCAGGGAGGAGCCAGTATCCTTCTTCGGAAGATCCATATATGGCTTGAAGACCCCATTCCTTGGCTCGTTCCATTTCTGTTCAATTTTCATTGTTTCGATATTGTGGAAATGCAGAAAGATGCAAAAATTGACACATAGGCATCATTTGTTGTTTTCCAAAATTACACTTACCTATGCCGGGAGAACTTATAAAGAGAAAAAAAAAACATCTTATTTACCTTAACACACAAAAGGTAAAACAGGCTTCCCGAAATTTAACAGGAAAATACAATCCGCCTTTCTATTCCCATGACTCCCAAATCTCAATCATCTATCTCCTCTTGTTTTTCTGCCCGACTTAAGGGTGATGAAAGAATCGTGAGCAAGAGAATTATTCTCACATGTTATCAGAACACAACTGAATTCCATTTGTCCATGTTACTAAATCAAAATCATCAAACAGAAAGAAACAATTATTATGTTTGATTTTACTTCTACACAACATTTCCCAAGAAAACTGAGGGAAGTCCAGCCAATCACAACCATCAAGAATCACTGAAAGGTTCCTCCAGTGTCCAGTGTATGTAATTCTTAACAGACTCCTGAAGAGAGAATTTTCATAATATTAATACCTTCTTTGGTGTTAGATCAAATCATTTTAATGCTGAAAAATCCACGCTCTATTTGATACCAAGAGCAAACTAAAAAAGGCAAATTCTTCCCCAGCATAATCTTATTGTCCAGCTCCAAATACTGAAAAATCCACACTCTATTTGATACCAAGAATGTCTTACAAAATAATGAAAGAGTGATTTTTACCCAAAGATGTTGAATAGAACATATGATAAACCAAGAAACTCCTAAACATCATGACAAACTGGCCAATAGACTTACTGAACATTCAATGTGGTATCGATAGATTTGTATGTACTTGAATGGCTTGATCTGTACTTTGAATGGAAGAGACATGCAACCTACATCCATTAGCATGGTTATCAGCAATAGAAGGGAGAAATTTGAAGCCGCGAGAGTGAATTTTACCCACACACATTTTGAGAAAAATGTCTTAAAGACGTATTTTATTGATTCACATTATAATACCATTAAGCAATTGCCATTATATTAAAAAATTCAAGAATTTAAGTAAAAAAAAAAAGGGGCCCATCAATAATATGTACATTTCAACTAATCAAGAGAAACACCTACCCATCATACCCCCATCCCCACCCACCCTCTTTGACAGTGTATCTATCCACAGATTCAATGGATGGGATTTTGTGATTCCTGGACGGATTTTTCCCATCATATCATCCAAGGCAGCTATGGAGATAGTTAAAAAAATAAATAAGCAACCAAAAGTATACATGTTAACTAGAATGAGGCAAAATACATAGTAAGATCAAGATACCATTGACCAATAAATTACATACGTAAAGTTGAGAACCGATTCGATAACTTGCAGTGGAAGTGGGTGACAAAAGTAGGGCCTATTCCAATTCTTTATGGACTCTTGGAATTGTTATGCAAAAAGAACAATAATAAATAAACAGAATGCAACAAATAGCATGTAAAGAATAGTACTACCAAGTCCCTTCAACCGTATATCCTTAGTTTGAAAATATGAAAAATAGCCAACACTAATCTTCTGCAAATTAACTAATCTATTGATGTCCAAAATTCACCTATAATTACCTTCGATTCTAAGATCCAATTCCAAAATTCACCTATAATTACCTTTGATTCCAAGATCCAATTGATGTCAATGTAGTACTGGTTTAGATGATTAATCCCAGCATCACATGATGCCCCATGAACAGTTTCAAAAGTTAAGGTGCATGCTAATTGCATAAAATTTATTTGAAATATGTAACTTGTTGCTTGAACAATAAATTAAAGATAACAATATTTAATAACCTGAAAATGTCTGTTTCGTGTCTTATCAATGATTTCCTCTACAGCACGATAACCCACTCCCATCTTAGCAAGAGCTTCTCTCAAATTCTCCTCACTGCTCAAGCGATTTCTCAGGAATTGAACCAGTCAAAAAATTGAAAATAAAGGTAAAAAATGCCTGAGCATAATAGATAGATAAGCACAAAGAAGTGATTCTTTTGATGTTACTGTTTGTTAATTAATAGCCATTCAACTTATCAGGAAGACTCAACTTATCTTTGAGTTTTCCATTGCTTAAGGCAGCAGCATGGGTAAGTCCGGTTTCTTGCAGCCATATACAAAAGTTACAATCATAATTGCACTCCAATGCATTTACTACTACATTTTGAACTAAATCCATGGACTTCTTGAAGTACTCATGATTATGTTCAAATTGGAATCACAGTTTCTCCAAAGCATCTTATTTCTAAAACATGGAAACTATCAAACCAGATTTCGGATTTCAGTTCCCACTTTTACCTGTCTTTGCAGATTGTTAAGTTCCACCACATCATGATCAACAATACCTATACGCCCTGCAAATGTTTTCCAAATCCAAAACAGTGATAATCCACAATTTAAGCTAGATTGGGTAGTACTTGAAAGAATCAAGTAAGGGGGAAAAACAACAATTTTGTTCCAATAACCAACACCGAAGACTTCAAAAACTTCCAGAAAAATTATCTTCACATTTAAGCTTTTGCGGTCGATTCTCGCAGTCCAGTCGCGGGAACCCGGCCAAGTTCAAGTCGAGTCTTCACCTTGATGTCACGGTTCCATTGATGGCCTTCGTCTAGAAGTTGACCGGCCAAAGGTTGTTGATTTTGAAAATGATCAGAAGCTTGGTTTTCCTTTGAACTTCCGATCGTCCAACCTCTGTCTCGGTCACTTCCCTCCTACTTCCATCGGTTTTTTTCTTTTGTTAATGCCTTCTTCTTGATCGGCTTCACTTTACTCCCTTTTTTTGGTTGACCACTTCAGCCTTCACAAATTTCAGTGTCTGGTCGGTGCTCTGGTTTGCTTCCTCTGGAAATTTTGAAAAAAATGAGTGTTTTTATGTAGAGTTGTGGAATGGCGTGCACAATTTTTGAGGCGCTGACTGGCGTATCTGAAAGATTTGTACCAACATTTATTTTGAATTTCTCTCTCTTGAGAGGGAACAAAATGTTTCAGGTCGCTTTCTATTTGTTTGTATTTGTGGGTGACTTTTGGGGGGAAAATCTTGAGGAAAAATCTGTTTCGCTTCTTATCGATGATTTCCTCTACGGCACGATAACCTACTCCCATCTTAGCAAGAGCTTTTCTCAAATTCTCCTCACTGCTCAAACGATTTCTCAGGAATTGAACCAGTCAGAAAATTGAAAATAAAGGTAAAAAATGCCTGAGCATAATAGATAGATAAGCACAAAGAAGTGATGCTTCTGACGTTACTGGTTGTTAATTAATAGCCATTCAACTTATCAGGAAGACTCAACTTATCTTTGAATTTTTCCGATTGCTTAAGGCAGCAGCATGGTAAGTCTGGTTTCTTGCAGCCATATACAAAAGATACAATCATATTGGCACTCCAATGAATTTACTACTACCATTTTGAACTAAATCCATGGACTTCTTAAATTACTCATGATTATGTTCAAACTGGAATCACAGTTTCTCCAAAGCATCTTATTTCTAAAACATGGAAACTATAAAACCAGATTTCGGATTTCAATTCCCACTTTTACCATTCTTTGCAGATTGTTAAGTTCCACCACATCATGATTAACGATACCTATACATCATGCAAATGTTTTCCAAATCCAAAACAATGATAATCCACAATTTAAGCTAGATTGGGTAGCACTTGAAAGAATCAAGTAAGGGGGGAAAAACTACAATTTTGTTCCAATAACGAACACCGAGGACTTTAAACTTCCAGAAAAACTATCTTCACCTTTAAGCTTCTGCAGTCGATTCTCACCGTCCAGTCCTCGAAACCCGGCCAAGTTCAGGTTGAGTCTTCACCTTGATGTCACGGTTCTATTGATGGCCTTCGTCTAGCAGTTGACAGGACAAAGGTTGGCGATTTTGAAAATGATTAGAAGTTTGGTTTTCCTTTGAACTTCCAATCGTCCAACCCCTGTCTCGGTCACTTCCCTCCTGCTTCCACCAATTTTTTTCTTTTGTTACTGCCTTCTTCTTGATCGGCTTCACTTTACTCCTTTTTTTTGTTCAACCACTTTTGCCTTCAGAGATTTTAGCGTCTGGTCGGTGCTATGCTTTGCTTCCTCTGGAAATTTTGAAAAAAAATGAGTGTTTTTCATGTGGGGTCGGGGAATGGCGTGCAAAGTTTTTGAGGCGTTGATTGGCGTATCTGAGAGATTTGTAATTTTGTACCAACATTTATTTTGAATTTCTCTCTCTTGAGAGGAAACAAAATGTTTCAGGTCACTTTCTATTTGTTTGTATTTGTGGACGACTTTTGGAGGGAAAATATTGAGGAATATCCTCCTTTAATATAGTATATTAGAAGATTAGATTAGACTATTAATCAAACTCGTGCGATGCACGGAAGATATAATTAACAATTATTTATTGAATATAAGTTGTAAAAATACAATGTTCGAAATAAATTGTGCATTCATATATAATGAAAAATACCCCCGAAAAGTAAAATATTAAATTCCAACTTGTATATTTTTTTTAACGGCTAATTGTTCATTCCTTAGTTTTCTTAGTCTATTTAGGCGAAATCAGATAAAGACATGTGACTTATTTTGTACTTTACAATTTTGATTTGATTACTGAAGTCGAGCTTACAATTACTTAATTTCTAAAATTTTGAATGTTTAAAAATTTTAAATTGTAAAATGAAATAAAAAGGCTAATAGATATTTACAGATTTAATTTATTGACTCGTCGTATAACACTATAAGAATTTGTACTATCTTAATGCAATAATTGATATTTAATATATTAAACAAATATTTCATTTCATTACATATAAAAAAGCAAATAAATTACGACCAAAATTTAGCTAACATTTTAAAAAATAAAAAATTGCTCAAACTGAAATTAATAATAAAAAAATAGAAAAATAACATTTTGATGGTATTAATAGCATGTCACGGATGCCAATACAATTAATGATACGTGTAAAATAATAATTGCTAAAATATTTAACATACTATTTTTTAGCAAAAAAATTCTAAATTTAGAAAGTTTTTTTGGAATGAATCTATGTGTGTATTTTAGTGATGACTATTCTACTTTTATATATAAATAAATACTAGTTGTCTACCTGTGCAATTCACAGAATATATAATTTTAAATCATAATTTTGAAAATATCTTGATTCAATCATATCAAATAAAAAACATAATAATAATAAAATTTCAATACAAAATGTTATTGAACTTGAAACTTTTAAAAAGACAAAATTATTTAAAATATAAAATGCTACATGTACACTAAGTATACCGCGCGATACAAAATTTGGCACTCATTTAAATTATATATATATATATATATATATATATATATATATATATATATATATATATATATACTTATATTTTCGTTTTTATCTGAAAATTTTCCCACCTCATCACCTATTTCTTTTTTAATATGTTATATTTTTTTATTAACTATATTTTTCAATGTGTTGCTTACATATATTTTATTTGAAATCCAATATATTAATTAATATATTTTATTTTTCCTTGTTTTTTAAACATATCAATTTTTGTCAAAATGATGAAATGATTAAGCCTCCGTTTGGTAATAATATTTGGTTTATAAACTTATTTATTTATGATTTTTAGGTAAAAAATAGTAGTTAAAAACTGGAGATAGAAAATATGTGTGGTTAAAAAGTTTATAGGAAATAATTAATTATTTTTGCCACATGCGTATTGAAGAGCCTACTCATTTATTGACATATTAGGAAGTAAAATTTCAATAATTTTATTTATTTACAAAATATATTAATTCAATTTTTTTTTTTTATTTCTAACCTAAAAAATCTATATAGCATATATTTATTTATTTATTTTAAAATATATTAATCTAAAATTTTCATTTTCAATGTAACACATTTATAAAGATATGATGTGACATTTATTTATATTCAAATATATTAATCCAATTTTTTCATTTCATACATAACACATGTTATTGAATTTGAAACTTTAAAAAAAAAATCAAAAAAAAAAAAAAAAAATTTGCATGTTCACTCAGTGCACCGAGCCACTCAAAGTTTGTCATTTAATTAATTTTTTTATATAAAATTTATTTTGACTTTTATTTATGTTTTTCTCAAAAAAATTGCTCACCTTATCACCTATTTTCCTTTTAATATGTTATAATTTCTAATTAACTTTATTTTTTAATATGTTGCTTACATGTATTTTATTCGAAATCCAATATATTAATTAATATATTATATTTTTCCTTATTATTTAAACATACCATTTTTTGTCAAAATGATGAAATAATTAAATTTTTGACCAATTTATCATTGGCGGTAAAAAGTTGATAGCAAATAATTAATTACTTTTGTAATATGCTTATTGAAAAATCTACTCATTTATTGACTTATTAGGAAATAAAACTTCCATGATTTTATTTATTTATTTTCAAAATATATTGATTCAAAATTTTCATTTCTAACTTAGCAAATTTATATAGCATATATTTATTTATTTTTAAATATATTAATCCAAAATTTTCATTTTCAATGTAACACATTCACATAGATATGACATTTATTTATATTCAAATATATTAATATAATTTTATTATTTCCTACGTAACACATTTACATAGATATCATATTTATTTATATTCAAATATATTAATCCAATTTTTTTTTATTTCCCACGTAACACATTTACATAGATATCACATTATTTATGTTCAAATATATTAATATAATTTTTTTTCATTTTCAATGTAACACATTTACACATAGTACATTTATTACAACTCTTACTAAATATGTAATAATTAATAATTTTTCCTAAAAAAATCTTTATCTTTTCTTTCTTTCTTTATTTTTATATATTTTATATAAAAAAGTAGAAGTGAGGAGAGAGAAAGAGTCAATAAATGCAATTTTCCCTCCAAAATGACCATCTCTCTCCTCACTTCTACTTTTATATAAAGACTAGTTGCACACCCGTGCGTTGCACGGAAAGAGATGCTGGAGATATTATATTATTTTGGAACAACATATAATCACAAAAAAAAGAAAAAAGAATATTATCAACACTAAGACCATTAAAATTAGTTTTTCGGAATTCAACTTAATACAAAATTTGGAAAACTTCTTTAAATACGACATTTGTATCTTAATGTCAAAACGACTTGTAACTCTAGATATTGCAAGATATAGTTGTCCATGATTGAACACTGACCTTTTTAAAAAAAGACTGACATACGACAAAGATTGTTCTTGACTCTTATTTATGGTCTTGGCGTAAGATACTATCAATTGAAATAGTCTTCTTTAGAACTTAAAAGGTAACATTGGATCTAATGGAGTTAATAACATCCTTGGAATGAAAACCATATGCCCTACATTAGTCCATGAAAGAATTGAAACTTCCAAAGCATGACGTCCAAGTCTGAAAATAAGTAACATTATTCCGTTGCACAATCCCAAAGCACGATCAATTCCTCAACAACATTACCTGAACACCGACTCTCAATTTTGACTCGTGGTTGGACATGCCAGAACATTTTATCCCTTTTAAGAACTCTTTAGAATGGATGTCTCCGAACAAACCTCCCATGCCGTCAAACCTACATATTGTTTATGAACTCAGATATATCTTTTCTTCAACATCATTATTAGAAATCATGTACTCATTTATTCTTTCGACATCATTTAATGTTGAAGCAAGAATAGCTCTTCCTTGTAAGTACAAAGCATCACTGATCTTGGTCGAGAATGATGGGTACGTAATTTCAACGATTGATTGGACCAAGTACGAAGCATCACCGATATTTATGTTTTCAATAAAATGCTTTCTCTTTTCATCCTTGCCATATAGCCTCTGTTCGGATATGTGGTAAGTGATTATATATATATATATATATATATATATATATAAGCCTCTGTTCGGATATGTGGTAAGTGATTATATATATATATATATATATATATATATATATATATATATATATATATATATATATATATATATATATTACGGATCTTGAGGTGAATGTGGGGTTAAAAACTGGAGAGAGGAAAAATGTGTGGTTAAAAAGTGGTATGAGAAATTGGATCGATTATAAAAATAAAAAAAAAATCACTTATCCGAACAGAGGCATAGTAAAATTTTAAATATTTCCGAAGGATCCTTCATTAGTGGAATCTTAACTTTTCCTTGCATGCAACATAATAATAACTTCAAGACTTGACAGGTTTTATAACGCTTGTCTACACTTTCATCAAATCAAAATATAGTCTTGCAAAATTCACACTTATAGGAAGGATCTCCAAGATCTATATATTATGCTCGTTTAAAAAATCAATTAACAAAGTATTATAAAAAAATAGTAAAAAATAAAGAAATATGACATATATTACAAAAGTTGCATATGATTACAACATATCAATATGCTTAATAAATTAGGAGTACGAAGAAACTCTATCGTTATATGTAACGTCCCATTTAAGCTCCATCGGGAAAAACAAATAAATATGGGTGTGTTTGATTGGTCTTGATATTCCAAGGAAAATGAAAATGTTTTCATTCTTATCTATTTTCATATATTTGATTGCAAAAATTTTACATGGAAAACATTTTCCTCCTAGATTCCTCACCGCCCATTTTCCTTAGTTTGTTGGAAAAGATTTTTCCATGTTACATGGAAAATCAATTTCGTCACGATTGATCAATTTCGTTGTTATTAATTGACTTTTTTAAAAAAAAATAATATTATCATTATCAAGTACAAACGTGTTTAAAAAAGTTCAAAAGTTTTTAAAATAACTAACGGACCGTTCTTTTACACAATCATTACAATTTATAAATCAATTTATAAACAACACAATTTTTCAAACCACTTTTTAATCACATATATTTTCTCTCTTCAATTTTTAACCATAAATCTTACCTCGAAAATTGAAATAAACGCAGGGTAAAAATTTAAAATAGTTTCCGAACACATTGTAAAATTTACTTTATTTGCTATGCAAAATAATGTAAATCAAATAACAAAACTTGGAAAATTCCCACTTTTTCTACCTAGAAAATTAAACAAATTAAATACTTCTAATTCATATTTTCCTCGAAAATATTTTTCAAGCAAATCAATTCATTAGAAAATATTTTATTTTACCCGTTTTCCATCCTTGTCATCAAACACATTCTAAATATCATTCACTTCTAATATCATGTTATCACTTTAGAACTCAACCTTTTCTCATTATATTTTAACACATTTATTGCATTAATTAGAAATATATTTAATATCTTGTTAAATACACCACATGTTTACTATAAAAAAGTTCATCAACGTATATGCATTTTTCCATTTATATTTTAGAATTTTCTTGTCCTATTGGAATGGTTGCTTTTATACTGAATAGAATGCATTGCATGTGATGATAGTTTCCATCAAAAAGCAAGAAGATGTAAAATTACATTGTTAACAATCTATTTTAAGTTTTTAAAAAAAGCAATAATATATTGAGAACCGAAGTTATTTTAAGTTAACAATCTATTTTAAGTTTATTCTTCTATACCAAAATAGGTTAAAACCAATTCTTTGGATCTTGCCACCTTGGAGATTGTTTGGTTTTGAAGTTTTTTTCGATGAATTTTGAGTTTTTGGAAGATTGTGCGATTAAAAAGTTGTTGAAAAGTGTTAAAAGTGATGAGTCCCTTAAAATGTTTAGTTGGAAATGAATTTGAGGAAAGTTTTGAAAATCTTTACTGTAGCAAACATGTTCTTAATTGTTATTATTTGAAGGTTAAATACCTAAACACGATTGATAAAAGTTTTTGACATAATAGTAGAAATTAATAGAAATAATAGACTTTGATTGCAATTTAATATGTGATATGATTATTAAAAATTGTAGTATTGATTAAATTACCCCATTATTTTTTTCTTTTAATAAATCATCTTAGTTTACAAATAAAAATTCAAATAAGATTAAAAAAATAATAATATAAGCAAAATAAAATTTGGAATGTTATATTACAACCACATTTTATAATTACAACCACATTTTATAATAATCACAACACATTTTAATTTCATCGGATCGTCAATTAATATCTTAATTTTTCTTTCTAAATTGTTTAACACCAATCTTAAACATCTTGTCTTGTTCCTTATGATATTTGTTGTCATAATTTTTAATTAAAAACTCCATTAAATATTTAAAAATAATAATAAAAGAATACACAAAACTTTAAATATGTATTTGACCCTCATAAAAGTCCAGTCATGTTTCCAAGGCAGTGCATTCAATGAAAATGAAGCTTCATTATTTCTGAAGGATCATTCAGGCGGGAAAAAAAGATGCATCTCAACAACTTTAATATAGATAATAGATAATAGATATAAAGATAAAGATAAAGATATTAAGACTTAAAAAAAAAAAAAAATAGCCAATTATATTTTTTTTAAAAGAAAATCAATGGGTATATGGGTAGGGTAGGGTATGAGTTTTTTTACAATACCATACCCTAATACCCATACCCTACTCATACCCATGTTGAGTTTCTAAATTTATACTCATACCCTATCCACAAACTCATTTTTTCGGGTAATCTCTACCCATTTGTGTTGGATACCAACGAATTTCGAGTTCATGAATATTACTGCCATCCTATGTGTCAAAATCATCTATATGAAAACTTCGCAATGTCGTCTTATTTGTTTGGCCAATAACAAGTCTTATTAATGTGGTGAAGAGAAGCAAGCATGAACAAACTATATATGATCGTATGAACTAGGCTTTTAACACATTGTGCTACATTTGATTTTTGTTCATGATATGCAACATATTTTTTGATCGGTATATTTTTTGTCATTCCATTATCAGAATATTACTTTTCACCTTAAGGCCCAAGGTCATGCTTTGGGCCGGCCTTCTATCTTGCACGACATCACACTTTGGATTAACCTCTATATGGCCCGAGGTCACCCCTTTGGATCGATTTGTTCATAGAAGTATTGTAGTCTTATTATGGGTCAATCCTAGCCCCAAAACACGTTAACGAGCTATATCTTTAGCCTTACATCCTAGAAAATCAAGTGATCAGTACAAATTCACGACGCCCTAAAATAAGCTAGGGATTTGGAGTATAACAGGTCGGGCAACAATGCTCGGCCATGTATAGATCAGGATTGTTGCCCTGCCTCGCTAGGTTATTCTCCGTTTATTCAACATATTTGCCCGGGCTTATCCTGTCACTACATAGTAGGGGTGGACAAAAAAATCGGAATCGAGTAAACCGAACCGAAACCGAACCAAAAAAATCGAAATATTTCAGTTCTTGAAAAAAAAATTCAAAATCAAAACCGATCGGTTCTTAAAATCAAAACCAAAAACCGAAATCAAAACCGATAAAAATATTATTTTTTTTTTGGATTTTTCATTGAATTATACAACAAAATATATTTATGTTCACGCTTTAATGTGTAGATAATGTGTCAGAGGAGTATAAATTTACTCACAAATTTTCCCTTTGAGAAATGTTGCTTATATTGGTAGTATTTTAATTAAAAATCTATTACTCACAATATTATCCAAGTAGAATCACACTTTAATGTATAGACACTTAGACAGTGTATGAAATGTTGTATATTTGATACACTATTATTATGAAATTTAATAATTTACTTTTAAGTTATTTCATACACTATTATAGTATTATTATTTTGTGAAATTTACTTTTAATGAGATTCAAATGTTCTTACTTCCTCGACGTGATATCCTTTTCAAATAAAAATGGTTTTAGAGTAAAAAAAGATTTTAACTATCAAGATTCTGAGATTCACATTCGTGGTAATACAAGAATTTGGACTTTAATTTTAATTGAAAACTTTATTTGGTTGTATTTATCTTTAATTTTTGCAAACAATTAGATTTTTTTTTGTATTTGCATCAAATTTAATTTTTTTTAGTTGAAACCGAACAAAAATCGAAAAATAACCGAAAACGGAACCGAAACCGAACCAAAACCGAACAGAACCGGTAAACACCCAGCCCTACTACATAGGTCGGTCACTCCCGACCTTATTAAAAATCTCATTGATGATAAGATATATGGTCGGCCTGTCCCGGTCACATCACGCTTAGAAGCCCAACACAGATAGGAGTTCGAACCTTCTTCATTAATGGGCTACATTCATGGACCTCCTTCTTGGGCCTCATAAAAGATAGAATTCTATTCTTGTAAAGATAGAATTCCCCTTAAAATGTAAGTTTATATAAAAAAAACTCATTCTTCAATTAAAGAAGGTTATGGGTTTTTTTTCAGTCCTATAAATACAACTCTTTTGATCACAATATTCATTCAATATTCTTTACGTTTTCCAGTTATATATTCTCTCTATTTTCCAGAATACTAATTCTCACAACGGAGGGGCGACGGGGAGAATCCTCCTCGCCTTTTTTGCAAGTTATACAAGGCGAATTCGTTCACCTTTTCCAGTGATCATGAAGTCCCAGATCTTGCCACGTCAAGGTTAGGATTTTTTACAACATCAATGGCGCTGTCTGTGGGAATTCGATCAAAAAATCATATATGACAAGCCCATCAGTAGCCATTTTGTTAAGAGCTTCTCAGCACCAGATAATAATTGTTAACCAATATGACCATCTAGAAGAAACTTGGAAGTATTAACCTTTTTAGTCATTTACAGTCTTGAAGATGTTCCGACAAAAATATATTGGAAAAGCTCTTCAATTTTAATGGGTTTCGACGAGCACCCCCGCAATAAAAGTAGACAGTCTTCTCCAGTTGTAATTGCAAAGCCTTTGATTGTAGTCGTTGAAACAACTACTGCTTAATGTTGCATGTATTGAAAACCGTTCGTAGTAATTGGCAAAGCTATTTTAAACCTTGGTGATCACAATCTATGTAGCAGCCGGGATAACTATTGTATAGATGAAAATTTTCAGCTGTTGTATGGATTTCCACAAGTCCTTAGTCATTTCTAGATTTGCTCGAGGAATTGCAAAACAAGATCTGGATGTGCTAGTTCTTAGAAGGCACTTTTGAATAGGTCATATTTCAGCTGGGTTCTATTTTGAGGTCATTATTCACTCCGTCTCCAACCCGTTCTCAAGCTGGGAGAGAGACTTCATCGGGCTTGAGTTCACTGCCCTACTGACCCAAATAAAAATTCGGTTTTTGGCTTAGTGTTTGTCATGATCTCAACAATAGCATGGAACAGAGAAAACACCATCAGGGATTGATCTCGAAGATTGAATCCACGACCAGCAGTAATGTGGTCGAATTGCTAGGGGTGATGACCGCACAAAACAGGTCTTCAATCGTTGCAATTGATACCAGTTAATTCAAGGCACTCCTTAGCATCAGGGAAAAGCTGTCGAGTCAGCTGCTGTCCTCATCTATAAACCTGTGACTATCGAAGCATACACTTGTGCTCGTATGAGGTCTTCATCATCTTTGGGAAACTACAATCGTGACAACCTCCAGCTATGATACTCTATTTCTCCATCTTCCTCTCAGAAATTTCCAGAAGCAAGGTGTACTCTTACCCTTCTTATCAATTCTCGCGCAATTTGGTAAAGATTATGTTACAACTTGAAATTTATGTGATCTCATAAGATATGTGATTACTTTTGAATTAAGTGCTAATCGACTCTAAATACGATTACTCGCTTTTGTCAAAACTGATGATTTATGTGATAAATGGAGACTATGGATTAAATTAAATCTGCAAAAATGTATCAGCAAAATATTATGGACCCGACATGAGACACATTTTAATTGCTAGCTCTCCTACTTTTTGAAATATAAGATCTTTGCGGAAGTTGGGAAAGTCTCATAATCTGTTGATATGTTGATTTAATTGATGATATCCGTTCATAATTTTGATCTCATTATTTACATGACCCCAAGTATGATCTGATCAATAATAATGCATAAGTTGAGCTCAATGTGAATTGCTTGCTGAATCTAAAGTTACGAGATCTGTTCCCATAATGATTCATGCTCTAAATATTGTATAACCTGGAAATTAGCTGAGTTCAGTAATATATTATAAAGTAACTCACACAGTGACCAATTATGTAAAACATCATATTTCTATGTGATCATCAATAGAAACACTTAAAATATTTTAGCATGACCTTCCTGGGTACAATCTATATTGATTAAAACGCTCCAACCTTTTTCAATTGCTAATTATATTAATTGAAAAAAAGATTTGCTTCGAATCAATTAAATTACCGCTAAAACAAGTTTGGGCTTATTACTCAACATAAGCTCGGCTTACCATTCCTTAACGTTGACTTGAGTTCATTACTTAAACATGAGCTCGACCTATTATTTTCTAACACCAGCTCGGGCTTGTGTGCTAACATGAGCTTGACCTATAACTCCCGCAATAACAAGCTCATTATTTCTTAACAAGAGCTCGGCTTATTTCTTCTCAACATAAGTTAGAGGTTATTACTTGACATAATCTCGGCTTATTGCTTCTCAATAAGTTAAAGATTATTACTTAACATAATCTCGACTTATTCCTTGCTTAAACATATCAATAAGCTCTATTATCAATGCAAGTCATAATCCCTCGTCAATCTGAGGTTAGCTTCTATGCCCTCCAGTCATCGAACGAAAACAACTGTGATAATTAAAGATAACCTACCATACCACATTGGGAATGATTTACAACGTCGACCACAAAGCATGACTTTACAAATTATCTCCAAAAAACACAAGGTCAAATAATTTACAATATCTCATATGGCAAGGCGTTAAAAATTATTTCCTCGCAAATAATTTTCAATGTCTCATATGGCAATGCGTTACAAATTATTTCCTCGCAAATAATTTACAATGTCTCATATGGCAAGACGTTACAAATTATTTCCTCACAAATAATTTACAATGTCTCATATGACAAGGCGTTACAAATTATTTCCTTACAAATAATTTACAATGTCTCATATGGCAAGGCGTTACAAATTCTTTCCTTATAAATAAATTATAAGGTCGACCAAAATGTCCGACCTGACGAATTATTTCAGTACGAATAATGTACGGGATCAACCATCATGCATGGCCTCACAGATTGCTTCCCTATGAAGAGTTTATAAGGTCAGCCTATATGCCCGACCTATTAAACTATCTCTTTTTTACACAAAGTCGAGGGTTTGATCCCTTCTTTGTACAAAAAGTCTATAAGGTCGACCTACTTGCCCGATCTATTTCCTTAAATTACGCAAAGTCAAGGGTTTGACCCTTCTTTGTGCAAAAGGTTTACAAGGTCGGCTTAAATGCCCGACCTGACTAACCATTCCCTTAAATCTATACAAAGTCAAATAATTTACAAGGTGGGTCACATGACATGAATTTATAAACTATTTCCTCAAAAACACGAAGTTGATAACCTCGCCATTTCTTTGTGTAAATCCTATACAAGATCGGTCTTGATCGACCTTACAAATTGTTTTCCATGAATTCACAAATTCAAAAGCTTGATCACTTCTTTGTGTTAATTATTTACAATGTCGGTCTTGATCGACGTTACAAATTATTTTTCATAAACTCAAGAAAGGGCAGGGCTTGACCCCTCCTTTGCGCTAAACTCCCTAAGGTCGGCCATGACCGACCTGTATAACTATACTTCAAATTGTAAAGGCTAACCCCCTGCTTTGAACTAGAAACTCACAAAGTCAAACAAGCATGACCTTCACAGGTTATTGATGACACTACCTTAGCGAAATTGTTTCTTGCTCACGTGCAAGCACTCAAAACCTTAAGCACGAGCAAACAATTAAATACTTTCCTGAGCAAGTACACATGGCCATCCCCGAGCAATAAAGTAATCAAATTTGTAGCGCCCCGAGTTCTAAATACCCGGTTCACTACGTCATCTTATAGTCTAAACTTTAAAATAACATTTTAGTGGAAGAAATATCTGAAATTCATTTTTGGCAACGTTAAATAAACTGTAATGGTCGATAAAATTGAAAACATTTATGAAACAATTCAAAATAATAAATCGAGCCATTAACATTGTAAAACAATCTGCAATGTCAAATTTCTCAAATAACTGAAATTCTCAAAATTATCCAATGTTTGGAAATACGAAAATCATTAAAATAAGGTTTTCAACCATTTAACGTCTATTGCCACAATCATCCATCACTTGCCACCATCTCCGAAATCTGCAAATGTTGTTAAAAATAGACACGAGCATTTCATAGAAATACTCAGTAGACTCATCGCCCATTAATTAATCTACAATATAATTGAACACATAAATGCAGGCTCTTTAGAAACATAGGGTGTGGGTTGCTCTTCTCGTGCATTAAAGCACATGGCTTCTCTTTGAAAATCATAGGCTCTTTAAAATCATAGGGTGTGGGTTGCTCTTCTCGTGCATTAAAGCACATGGTTTCTCTTTGAAAATCATAGGCCCTTTAAAATTATAGGGTGTGAGTTGCTCTTTCTTCTCGTGCACATAAGGCACACAAGTTATGTATAACATCATCATTTATCTTGCAAGACATTCTCTTCTTTCTTTCTTTCTCAAGCATAACAACATAAATATTTCATAAGAAATATATTCTCATCTCAACATAAATATTTTCGAAGAAATCCATTCTTTTCTCTTTTCATAAAAATGACTTTCACATAAGTCATTTTTAACATACACATTCACATGCAGTCATAATTTAAATCAATTAATAGGGGCGAGTCTACCTTAAACTTAACGAGTGTGGTTGAGCGGGAATGACTTCAATCTTTCAAATCTCCGTACGCCTCGTCTAGCCAATTAGAAAATAAGTTAAATTAGTCTCTTGAAATTTGTAGGTTTAAAAATGATAATTTACAATTTGGGGATTGAAATTCATGATTTGAAAGTTAGGGGACTAAAATGGATACTTTGAAAGTTGAGGGATTAAAATGAGAAATTTGAAAGTTGAGGGACTAAAATGAATAATTTGAAAGTTGAGGGACTAACATGAGTACTTTTCAAAAGTTGGGTCAAAGCTCAAAATGAATATTAAATTAAAGGGCTTGAAATAGTTGATTTTAAAAATGAGGGGCAGGTTAAAATCTTTTAAAGAGTTTAAGGGCTGAAAAGATAATTTTAAAATTATAAGGACTGATTTAAATCATTTTGCAAACTTAGGGACCAAGGTGCAAATTCTAAAAATCACAAATATTAAAAAAATCAGGTTCTTCTCTCTCCTGCTCATTTCCGTTCAGACGAGGGAGAGGAGACGGAGGCGGCGAGCTGCGGGAAGGAAGGGGGATCAATCTTGAGAGATTTGGTGCGAGAACCGACGCGAAGTCACGGCTTGATTCGCGATTTGGGAGTGCAGATTTTTGGTGAATCTCTGGTCGAAGCGGCGGCGATCGAAGGTGAGTAGCTTGGGTAAGTTGTGTTTGGGGTTTTGGGTTTGATTTTTGGGTTGGTTTAGGACTGTGCAGTGGAGGCGATTGGACGTGGCCGGGCAGCTGATTTGGAGTGATGGTGCGTTGGTTGTGTGTGCGTAAATCCTGGGTTGCAGGTTGGTTGCGGTTTGTTGGTGGGTTTGTTTGTGTATTGTGGTTGTGCAGTGGCAGTGGGTGGTGAGGATGGAGGTGGTGGCTGTTGATGCTCTGGTTCAGTTGGTGAGCTTGGGGCTAGGTGTTTGCTGATCAGTATGAAGGTGGTGGGATGGTGATTGCTGAAAATGGTAGTGTTGGGGGCAATGGTGATTGAGGTGAGACAGTGGAGGAGGTGGTCGTGATGCTGGTTGCGGTCAGCCGGTGTACAAGCTGGCCGTGGTGGAGATTGTCGATTGATTTGGTGATGGTTCTTGGTCGAGCGCTGGCTGCTTGTTGGACGGTGTTGTGGTTTTTGGGTGGCTGGAGATGGAGGTGGTGAGTTGGGGTTGCTGGAAGTGGCTGCAATGGAGTTGGGAGAGGTTGGTGAGGAAGAATGGGTTTGATGTTAGTGGGAGTTTGATAGGTATGGGGTGGAGTTAATTGGAGTTGGTGGAGGTATGGGTTGATGGAATATGTTGGGAATTTTATGGGGTTTTGATACACAAGAATGGAAATCGAGAAAATAATACGCGTGAATTCAACTGAGTTGAAAAATGGATCTGATAAAATGATCTTAACACAATTTGGACTTTAAAACGTTGAAAGAAATAAAATAAATAAATAAAATGATATAATTTTATAAATTCAAAATTTATTTAAAATTGAATTAACTCGATATTTCTCGACTTGATTAGACGAACGCGTCGTGACGTTAACTTAAAATGGGTGAGATCACAGCGACACGTTTTTCGAAACTTTGAAATAATTATTAAATTGCGTAAAAATTCTTTGTCGCTACAAAAATGATATAATTAAGCCATCGGGTCGACATAAGTTCGGGCTTATTATTTAAATAAGCTTGACTTATTCTTTACTTAACATAAGCTCGACATAAGCTTAAGCTCATTACATAACATAAGCTCGACTGGTTATTTCTCACCATCAAGCTTATTACCTATGTTAAGCTCAAGTTCATCACTTAACATGAACTAGGCCTACTATTACATAGCATATGCTCGCGCTTAATTCTCGCTAACAAAAGCTCAAGCTTATTAACTAATAGGCTCAGCTCATTCTTAGCTATTATTTAAACATGAGCTCAACTTATTTCTTCCTCAACATAAGTTTTGGCTTACTAAACATAAACTTGAGTTTATTACTTAATATAAGTTCGAGCTCATTACTTAACATGAGATTCGCTTATTATTGCTTAGCATAAGCTTGAACTCATTACTTAGAATGGACTTTGCTTATTATTTATTAACATAAGCTGCAACATAACCGTTGAATCACATCCTACCAAAACCACGCTGTCTCATTATTTCATGTCCATCTCTCCCCGAGCTCGAGGTGGGATGCACGAGGGCTTATAATTAGTCTAAATTCTGTCTTGCATGGGCAGCTAAAAAAAATCCTACTTCAATATGGCAATTGGATATTATACAACCGTATCCTAATACTGCCATCAAGACTCCAACGTCTCCAAACCATCCGAATAATCTAATTCTACCTGGAATGAGCTACTTCATAAATACAGGGTCTTCAACCATTGTCCGGTACATCGACAAGACCTCTACTTTTGAATTAGCGAAACTCATGAGATGGGAATAATGAAAGAACTCTCTCAGTTGTTTTCAAGATTTGGTAAGTGAAAGTCTTTTGCTAGAAGTGAGACCATGTTTCATAGCGCGAGCTTGACTTTACTTTAGCAATAATTAAACTCTATATGACATACATCAGAGGCCGGAGCTCAACCTCTGACGCACGGGGGCTAATGATCGGTATTTTTTGGTCATTCCATTATCAAAATATTATTTTTCACCTTAAGGCCCAAGGTCATACTTTGGGCCGGCCTTCTATCTTGCACAATATCACACTTTGGATCGACCTCTCTATGGCCCGAGGTCACCCCTTTGGGTCGATTTGTTCATAGAAGCATTGTAATCTTATTATGGGCCAACCCTAGCCCCAAAACATGTTAATGGACTATGTCTTTAGCCTTACATCCTAGAAAATCAAGTGATCAGTACAAATTCACAACGCCCTAAAATAAGCTAGGGATTTGAAGTATAACAGGTCTGGCAATAATGCCCGGCCATGTATAGATCGGGATTGTGGCCCTGCCTCGCTAGGTTACTCTCCATTTACTCAACATATTTGCCCGGGCTTATTCTGTCACTACATAGGTCGGTCACTCCCGGCCTTATCAAAAATCTCATTGATGATAAGATTATGGTCGTCCTGTCCCGGTCACATCACGCTTAGCCCAACACAGATAGGACTTCGAACCTTCTTCATTAATGGGCTTCATTCATGGACCTACTTCTTGGACCTCCATAATAAGACGTATCTTATAAGGAAACCTCCTAAAAAAGGGGAACTCTATTCTTATAAAGATATAATTCCCTTAAAAAGTAAGTTTATATCAAAAAGACTCCTTCTTCAATTAAAGAAGGTTATGAGCTTTTTTCAGCCCTATAAATACAGCTCTTTTGATCACAATATTCATTCAATATTCTTTACGTTTTTCAATTATATATTCTCTCTATTTTCCAGAATACTAATTTTCACACCGGAGGGGCGACGGGGAGAATCCTCTCGCCTTTTTGCAGGTTATACCAGGCGAATTCGTTCATCTTTTCTAGTGATCAAGAAGTCCCAGATCTTATCACGTCAAGGTTAGGATTTTTTTACAGCATCATTTGTCAAGATAAAAACATATATTATATTAAACATTTTTTGATCCTTGTGTTTTATACTATGTCATAAAATAAACTTGATTGTATAAAATATAAAGTGTAACCTAGCAACATGCATACTTTACCAATTGTACTATTACATTTTATTGACGAGAATGTTATTTTTCAAGTTTTGGTATTGGGATTACGTTTTAGGTCCGAATAATGGTAGAATTCCTTGAGGCAACTATGTTCTTGTCAAGATCCCGGTGAGTATGGAACTTCCTAGTTTTGAAGAGGTGATTCCCATTGTGTGTTTTAGTTCTCGAAATAATTTGGATGTAGCTTAAGGATAGATGATGAAGGAAGCATTTAGAACATCTCTAATTGTTTATGAATTGTGAAAAAAATATTGTCACATAAGAAAAATAAATAATTATTTAAAAATTTCATCTCCAATGGTTAATTTTAATACCTATATGATGTGGAAGGGATATTATCTGGTGGTATATTCAGGTATTGAAAATGTGCTAGACAAAGTGATTAGACAAATATTAATTTTTCATTTATGTAATCCAAGAAAATGGGGCTAATTTGAAGACACTTGTATAAATAAAAAATTGTAGACAAAGTTCATGGGGGATAAACTTTAAATTTCATTATCTATTTTATCAATATGAGTGAGATATTTATATATTTAACTGCTCCATAGATCAAAATAGAGCATCTCTAAAGGGAGATTGTTCAAGTTAACAAAAAAAGGTTTCATTTGACAGCAATTAATTGGACTCCTAATGAATGTCTAATAAACATACATTGAGGCAAAAAAATGATTTCCAATGAATTATGTCTACAGCCCAATAATAATGCGTATGTGACATTTATTTATTTATTTAAAATAAAATTATTAAATTATCATTTCTTTAAGAAATGCACTGTCAGCATGTTAGACTAGTCGTCTAGAGTTGGACATTAGTCTAGACAGTGTCTAACTTTATTTTTGTCATCTCAGCATGAAATGGGTGCATCGGAGAAGAAAATAGTTAGACATTATCTATTTTGACGATGTGACACACTCTATGACGCTTGAAAATGTTCCATCGGAGATACTTTTAGACTTCATAATTTCAAATGCTTCATTGTATATGCAGGTTGGCCTTTGGACCAATTGGGAGAGGAGTTTGAAGGGTAAATAGCACAAAAAGTCCCTGACGTTTGCACTTCTTGTGAAAATCGTCTCCAACGTTTCAATTTTGACATTTACACACTCAAAATTACCTTTCTTTGCTAAAATAGTTCTTCCGTTAAACGCCGTTAAATTCAACCATTAGAAAAGATGGTTAATTTGCATATTTCGTCCCTAACATTTAGAAGATTTGTAGAATACATCCTCATCCTTCCGTTTCTCGTGCAAAACATCCATAAAATCGCTTAATTATTACTAAATACATTTTTTTATATAAAATAACAAATTTACACCCGCTCTTTAAATAAAAAAGAAATGTAAAAATTAATTGCACTCACAACATTAAATTTTTCAAAAAGTGCAAATGGATCATTATTGAATAATTACAAAAATAATAAATTATCTAAAATAAATATAGCAATAAGGTTAAAGGTATTTAAGTATTTTTATTTAAGATCATATAAATATATTAGAAAGATCGTTAATTTAAAATTGTTTACTTCATTATTTAATATATTTTGAAATTAAAAAAAAATAAATCCTGAAGTGCCTTTATTCTTATTGAACTTATTGTGATGGTTTCCAAGTATAATTTAAATTTATCATAGAATCCTATCAATTTTGAATTCAATGGTCATTGTTCCAAATTTAATTATTTGATCAATAACAATTTACATATTAATCAGGATTTTATATATTCGATCAATAACAGATAAATTCAAATTATATGTGAAAATTATCATAATGTCAAGTTCAATAAGAAGAAAGACCCATTAGAAAATCTTTTGAGTTTCAAAGTCACATTAAATAATAAAGTAAATGATCTTGTCAATACATTTATACGATCTTAAATTAAAATACGGAAATACCTAATTGCTATATTTATTTTTTATTATTTTTGTAATTGTTCAATTATGACTCATTTGCATTTTTTGAAAAATTTGATGTTGTGAATGTAATTAATTTTTACGTTTCTTTTTTTATTTAAAGAATAAGGGTAAATTTGTCATTTTATATGAAAAAGTAATAAAAATAAGAGTAATTATATTGACATCACTAATTTTGTTAACTACATCACACTTTCATATTCACTAAATTGACCATAGTTAAATTTACTAAAATAACCACTCTTTGTATTAGTTTTCTTATTCTTTATTCTTATGTACACTCCAAATATTAAAAACCCTAAATTTAACTTGAAGTTTTTTTCCATCAAAAGTTATAATAAATACTATAAAGTCGGTTCATGAATCAAATTGAGTTTTACAATAATTTTTCTCATTTTTTCTAAATAAATAACATCCAACTGTTGGAATCTGTCCTCCACTTGCAGAAATTATAAGTGTCAGGGATGAGAGAGGTATTACCCTTTCAAAATAAAGAGAGATGAAATTGGTTTTTTTTTTTTTTTTTTTTGAGGGGGGGGGGAGGGGGAGGGGGTGTAAATCAAAAGACCTACAAGTTTATCAAAACGAACGAGGTTGAAGAGTTTGTCACATTAAAAAAAAAAAAAAAAACCGTGTAAGAAATAATGAAACCCCCAACAATTAAAAAGGACAAAAGACAACAAAATTAGGTTATGCAACCATAGGTAGAGAGTAAGAGGGGAGGGGAAAATATACATTTTTTAAACCAATTATAATGTAGAAATTGTATTAAAAGTTAATAGTATCTTCAATGTCTTTGTGTGGGAGATGATTCGCCAATATCGACAAGAAAAATTATTCATGAGAGGAACGCATAAGAGGAAGAAGGGATTTCAAAATCACATACTTGTATTGAATAGGAGTTGGAGATAGAATTGAAAATGGAAGAAGATTGTGGTGTACCATGTTTTATTTTTGTTTTCTTTAGTGAAGGTTATAGTTGTAAAATGAATGTGGTGTAATTATAAAATTCATATTTTAATAAATGTGTATATATAATGTGGTGTGATTAATAAAATTAGTGATGTTAATATAATTATCCAAAAAATAACGTATTTATCAATATTAAGTGATTTAGGAATGCCTGTGCACAAAAAAAGAAAGGATAATGATGTATTCAACAAAACTTCTAAACGTTAGGGACGAAATGTGCAAATTAATTTTCTTATTATTTTTAATTATTATATTATTTAAATTGTTAGTAAAAAGTTGTCTGCTTGGTCCAGGGTCTTTTGCTCATGGTGTCTTGAAGGTATTTTATCAAATGTGCTCCACAGAATTCAAGGGATGTCCTTTACATTGAATTTAGTGGAAATTTTTAGATTCATGATTTCTCATAAATTTTATGGATTTTAATAGAATTATATAGAACCTCTTAGATTTTAATGAAATTCTATTCCACGAATTTTAGTAGATTTCAATAAATTTTAGTAGAATTTGTTGAACATGCCATCAATATGAACTTTAGAATTTCATCCACTTTTACCTCTTATCGGATAATTTATTTATTTATTGTTTTTTGTTGTGCAAGTTGAACTTGAACTTGAGGCACAAGTAAAAAATAAAAATAAATTAACATAAAAAGAATTAAAAATATTCGAACAGTTAAAAAATAAAATACGTAACTTGTCTAGTTTTAATTTTAAAAAAAAAATCCAGTCTTTTATTTAACACATGAAGTATTTTCTTATACAATTAATCAGTTAAAACAATCGATTGCATTTAAATAATTAAAGTCAAATTTTCAATTATACAAAAATGTTTATAGATTATCACAGACAAATTAGCAAAATTTTAATAATAAAAAATTGATGAATAAGGCATTATTTTTTCCTTCATTACGTACAATTATCACCTTTTAGAGTTGTGGGGATTATAACTATCAAATTAATAAGGATCGCAGACCAACACCTTCATTTATAAAAAAAGGAAAAAGCAAAAATAATAAGGATCATGCGATGTTTTGTTTTCTTTTATATTTTTTATTTTTATTGGGAAAAAAAGGAATGAATTGGAAATTCGAGGAGTCAAGAAATTGGAAATTCGAGTGGTCATGATTAGATTTGATGATGCCTTCATATTTATGGTTTAAAATTCATCAAAATCCTTACAATTCTATTCATATTAGAAATCCACTGAAATCCACAATTTTTTGAGGATACCAAAATCTTTTGGAATTAATAGAAATCCATATTGAGAATCTTGGATTTTGACAGATTCTATAAAATTCCAAATTATGGATATATAAAATGTTATGGAATTCTAAAATCCTTCAAATTCCATGTTTAGGACACCTCCAAGAATTTTAGGGTGCGTTTGATACGTTGTTTTTCCATGAAAAATCTTATTTTCCACCGAATTTTCCATATATATCATGTTTGACTAACAATAAGTTCTATGGAATTGGTTTCCATGTTTCACCAGCCACTCGCCTAAATTCCTCCTTTTTGGAGAATTGATTTTCTTGGTGGAAGAGTAGAATTTATTTTCTAGCGAAAAGATTGTACTATTTTCATCATGTTTGATCTTTTTTATTGTTGTTAATTGATTTATTTTTAATTCAAAAATTCACATTATTATTACCATGTACAAATGTGTGAAAATATAATTTTTTTTTTAATTAAAATAGCTAAACTTTGCTTTATTTTCCCTGAAAAATAATGCTAATTAAATAACAAAAGTTGAAAAATTCTCAACTTTTTTTACCTAAAAAATTAAATCAATCAAATACATTAAACTTCAAAAATTCTCAACTTTTTTTACCTAAAAAATTAAATCAATCAAATACATTAAACTTCAAATTCTTAGAAATTCAATTCACTAAAATTCAATTATCTGAAATTTATTTTCTTTTCACTCAAATTTCACCATCGTCATCAAACGCAACATTACTAAAAAATAATAAAATAACAAATTATGTAATACCTTGAAGAATATGGATTTGCTGGATATATTTGGTATTCTAGTTGTAGTTCGAAGTTGGAACGTAGAAATTGTGATTTCTGGCATTTGATCCGCATTGATTATTCCGTGATTGAAGTAAAACCAATTTCATTGTTTGACGTGTGCGAATTTTGTGGAATGTGGATTGTTCTATTCAAATATTTAAATTCTTTCCTTTTTTTCCTACAATAATCGACTTTAAATATCGGTTCAATTGTTTCGGAAAATTTACCACGAATTTACAGTAATTTGGGAATAAAAATTAAGCATAAATATTTCAGAATTTCTAATTTTTAGGGATAAAAAATTATCAAAGTTTTTCATGAAATTTGTTTGAATTTTTCAACATTTGCGCTATTTGGTTATCAAAGTTTTTCATGGAATTCGTTTTTCATCTTGTCTCGAAATTTGGTATTTTTCTTGTTTTGGAGGAATTTGTTTTCCTTGGGGGATAGGAGGTTTTATTTTTCATGAAAAATCTTATACCATTTTCGTCACATTTGATCTTTTTTATTGTTGTTAATTGATTTTTTTTTCGAAAATTAATATTATTATTATCAAGTATAAATGTGTGAAAAAATAAAAAAATAAAAATTTAAAATAGCTAAATTTTGCTTTATTTTCCATGAAAAATAATATTAATCAAACAATAAAAGTTAGAAAATTCTCCACTTTTTTTCACCTAGAAAATCAAACTAATCAAACACCTAAACTTCAAATTCCTAGGAATTCAATTTCCTAGAATTCATTTTCTTTTCTCTCAAATTCCACCATCGTCATCAAACACAGTCTTATCTCCATGTGTTTTTAATTGAAGGTAAAAATGTGTAGTTGAAAATTGTTTGAAAAAATATACATAGTTAAAAAATAATTTAGAGAAATGTGAAGAAAAATAAAAATTTTATAAGCAGGTTGACCAAACAGGGCTTTCTCAGATCTTGTTTGGTAGTTGGAAGAAAAAATTGATTTTTGAAGATTATGTTATTGAAAAGTTATTGAAAAATGTGAAAATAATAGATTCAATAAAAATGTTTGGTAGAAAATGAGTTTAATGGGGAAAAAAATGAAAAAAAAGGGGCCTAATTCCCTTCCCCAATTTTACCTTTAACGATCTGTTTGACATGATTTTTATTTCGGCTTCTACTTCTATAGCCTTCACCAATTTTCACTATTAAGAGCTCGTTTGATAGATCTTATGTTTTGACTTTTATTATTAGTAAAAGAGCTACTCAAAAAACAAGTGTTCTAAAAAACTCGCTTACACTTACTCATTTAAACTTAAAGCTTGACATCGCCGTTTCGTTACGCTTCGCGCTTTAACCGCCTTCGCTCGAGCATTGTCACGCTTTTTCGGGCCTAAATGTTCTTAAACTTGATGTTCGACCTCGTTGTTTCGTCACGATTTACACTTTTTAGAACACTTGAAGAAAGTTACATTAACCATTTTTTATTTTTTTTAATTCTCTCATAATCAAACAAAACATTTCAAAAAAATATCAAATTCAAAATCAATTTTCTAATCTCAAAATAAGTTTCTTACTTTTCAAAAGTCTGGCAATCCGCCTTAAAACTTTTATCTTGAAATATTTATGTGCATACAAGCTATCCATATTGGGAACATGAGTTTAAAGATTGTCAACTTGTAAACCGTGAAAGAAAAATGTGTCACCACTAAACTCAGGGGGCGGCCCTGGCCCTATGCAGTCAATGCAATCGCATAGGGCCCCCAAGGTGTGAAGGTCCCCAAAAGTATATAAGGTCTAGCAGTTTAGTCTAATAGATATTTCATTTCTAAAAAAAATACCTATGTCATCAAAAAATACTAGAAGAGTAAATTTAATTTCATATCTTGACGATTTACGTCATTATTAAACAATTTTATTTAATAATTTTTTTCGTTCAAGGGCCCCATTTAAAATTTCGCATATAGACCCCTAATTTTTTGGACGCTCCAGGACCGGTCCTGACTAAACTAATGTTCATGTGTTCCAAAGTTGAATCAATCAAAATTATGTCGGTCCAATAAATGAATACAACAATTAAATTTTATTATGTAAGCAATTAATCTTGCATGCTAGCTTATCTTTTAATATCTCGTAGGACCTCAAATTTGACCCTACGAATCGACCATGTTCAAACTAGCATTTTTTTGAAAATGTATGTTCAAACTAGCTTTGTTGTACGTATACTAGAATAAAACAAATGTATAGTTATTGTAGTTTATAATAATAATAAAAAGGAAACTAGTCAAATTGAAGTAAATAACTCAAGATAAGACGGTGGATTTGTTTTCAACATCTTAAAGGGCCCCTACATATACGGAGAAACAAGTCTCAATATGCACGAAACAACGTTATTTTAGGATCTTGATTTAGATTGGTCTAGTCTTTTTTCTTTCTCAACGAACTAGTCAAATTGAACCAAGGCCCCATTTGGTATAGAGAAAAATAAATTTTCTAATAGAATTTCATAAAAGTTGATGAAATTTGTGGTCAAAAAATTATAAGTCTCATAAAATATGTAATTAAAATTAAATATTGGCATTGATTTAAATTAAAATCTAAATTTTTAATTGTATCATATAAGGGCTAAATAATTCACAATAAGACTATTGGTTGGTTTATTTTTATTTTTTCAACATCTTAAAAACCCCCTACATATTTGAGTAAGGGGAAACGAGTATCACAATATACAATACTAGGATTTTATTTGTTAAAAGTTTTGTATTTGAAAACATGTTTTTTTTATATTTTCAAGCTAAAATATGTGATTGAAAAGATAATAGAAATAATGTGTGTGATTAAAAAATGGTTTAAGGAATTGTGTTGTAAAAAACAAATTTTTAAAAATGTTTGTCAAAGTTATTTTAGGATCTTGATTTTGACAAGTCTTTTTCTTTCTCAATAACGGTCCCCAAAGCCCCCTATATATGTAAGTCGGATTTAAAATTCTAATTTTTAGAGAATTTTATTAAACGAAGGGTGATTATATGGACACTACATATTTTGTTAATCACGCCAGATTATATATATATATATATATATATTGAAATATAAATTTTATAAAGGCACCACATTCAATTTCATGAAAATAACCTTTACTAAAAATCAAATGAAAAAAATAGCATACACCACAAAACATCCAAACACCGTTGAGCCTGAACTAATTTTCTCTCTTCTGAAATTATATGTAGACAGATTGACTTTTATCCACCGACTTCTTCCAAGCTCTCAGTTGGTCCACTGGCTTCTTCCAAATTATGTTTCTTTTTTCTCCTTTTTTTGGTACTAAAGATGAAATCGAGACTTATAAGAGTTCTTAAGGTTTTTTTATCCAAAATTCAGATTGATTAATATTGGTAAATACTATTATAAGTGGGTAAAATCTTTTGTCAAATTTATTACTAATTCAAAAATTCTGTGTGATAGAAAAACAATACATGTCACAAAATTAAGAACTGAGAATTTGAGACAAAATACATCCTGTAGAATTATTATTTGTTGGTAAAGAGCATATCTTGTTTTGCTGAATAAGTGGATGAAATTGTTCTAGTTTTATGGTTTTTTGACACGTATTGATGGAAAAATTTTCACACCGCAGCATTCATATTTGATGTATTGCTTATGGGATTTCAATACCTTGCATTATGGCTTACGAAGGCGGAGGTGCTTCGGCTGTTTTTAGTTCGCCAATGCATTATGGCTTACGCAGAATTCTCTGTATCACGTGTATGTGGTAAAGAAATCTGCTAAAGAGCTTTGGGAGTCCTTAGAAAAGAAGTACAAGACCGAGGATGCTGGGTCCAAGAAATTCTTAGCCAGTCGGTGCATGGACTTCAAAATGGTGGATTCACGTTCAGTGGTGAGCCAAGTGCAGAAGTATCAAGTGCTTTTGTAGGAAATGCATGCTGAGGGTTTGAATATGTCAGAATCCCTACAAGTGGCTACTGCTATTCACAAGCTACCTCCTCAGTGGAAGGCTTTCAAAAGCTATTTGCAGCATAAGAGGAAAGAGATGTCTTTCGAGGATTTAATTATCAAGCTGCGGATTGAGGATGATAACAAATTGGCTGAACGTAAATCGGAGAATTCTTACTCTGAGAAGGCTAATGTATTAGAGCACGGACAGAGTTCTGGTACCAAGAATGGTCAATCTTTTAAAGCCAAGCAGGGTAATGGGAATCGAAATGATAAAAAAGGCCATGAAAGGCTTAAATTACTTTGATACTTATTCTCCTGTGTCTAGAATAACTTCTATCCGGATGATAATTGCTATTGCAGCCTTGCGAAATCTGGAAATACATCAGATGGATGTAAAAACAGCTTTCTTAAATGGAGATTTGAATGAAGAAATCTACATGGAGCAACCTGAGGGGTTTTCGGCTCCAGGTCAAGAAAGGAAAGTCTGTAGACTGGTTAAATCGCTTTATGGTTTAAAGCAAGCACCGAAGCAATGTGATAAGACTCGAAGCGCGGAAGAAATGCCGGAAAGTTCCGAACTCAGGTTATGGTTGGACAGATGAATCATGACCCAATATTCACGAGCGATGGCTCGATGATGCGAAATAAAGAATCACGACTTTCGAAACGCCACAAGGATTTGCCCAATCTCCTTGATAAGTCTCTGATTTGAACGCCACAAATATTCTAGCAAATATTTGATAAGTTCGATATTTGAACGCCAAAAGAAATATTTTTGATAAGTTCGAAAAACATAGGAATCTACCTATAACTTTTATTGAATCCTCAATAAAAACTGTTTATATCAAAATCAAAGTCTCAAGTCTGAATTACAATGAATGGAAAGGAATATAAATAAGTAAAATAACCTAACCGCTAATTGACTCAAAATAGAATTCTAATTAGACTAAAATTCTAAAATAGGCAAACAAATAATTAAAAACAAAATTTAACCTAAAAATACGCAAAAACCCTAATTTTCGTCTGCATAATTGACTTGCTGTTTTGAAGCCCCAAATGATGGAATTTAGCCATAAAATCAGTCGGCTCAAGGGCTTTGGCCCATTAGTTTTGCTTAGTGGCCCATTTCTACTTGAAAAACACATATTATACATCTAATTCCGACATGGTTGACTGGATTGCACTTTTATTTGGCTTGAATATTTAACTTTTTCCGTCAAGCCTTCTATGACTCCGATTGTCAAGAGTCCGGAACACATCACAATGGCATGAGAAGTTTGATAATGCTATGCTTTCTAGTGGCTTTAGAATCAACGAGTGCGACAAGTGTGTATATGTTAAGGACACTAATGATGGATATGTCATATTGTGTCTGTATGTCGATGACATGCTCATTGTTGGCAGCTCTGATAAGATTATCAAAGCCACTAAGAACATGTTAAACTCAAAGTTTGACATGAAAGATATGGGTCTCGCGGATGTCATTTTGGGAGTAAAAATTACTCGAATTCCGAATGGACTTGTGTTATCTCAATCTCATTATATTGATAAGATACTAGACAAGTTCAACAAATCAGATACCATTGTGGCCAGGACTCCAGTGGATTTGAGTCTCCATTTATCCAAGAATACTGGTGATGGCGTGTCACAGTTAGAATATTCTCGGATAATAGGGAGTTTAATGTATTTAATGACTTGTACGAGACCGGACATAGCATACTCAGTTAGTACACCGAGTCGCTACACGAGTAACCCAGGTGCTATCCACTGGAAAACTATTTTCAGGGTGTTACATTATTTGAGGTACACTCGTGATTTTGGACTGCATTATTCTAGATACCCTGCAGTAATCGAATGGTATGCTGATGCAAATTGGATATCAGATATGTCTGACTCCAAGTCTACTAGTGGATATGTCTTCACTCTTGGTGGTGTAGCTGTCTCTTGGAAATCGTCCAAACAAACTTGCATCGCAAGATCTACAATGGAATCAGAATTTATCGCGTTGGATAAAGCAGCTGAGGAAGCAGAGTGGCTTCGGCAGTTTGTTGAGGATATTCCAAGATGGTCGAAGCCTGTGTCTGCAATTTGTGTTTATTGCGATAACCAATCAGCAATTGGCAGGACACAGAGCAATATGTATAATGGTAAGTCTCGACATATTCGAAGACGACATAATACCATTCGACAACTACTCTCACAAGGTATTATCACTCTGGAATATGTGAAGTCAAAGGATAATATTGCGGATCCGTTAACCAAATGGTTAACTCGAGAACTAGTTGTCAAAGCATCGAGGGGAATGGGCTTGCAGCCTATGACGTTGAAAAGTATCATGGTGGAAACCCAACCTAGCTGAATGGAGATCCCAGGATCTGGGTTCAAATGGACAACTAAACCATGTATATCTGTGTAAATCACTGAGAAGGTTCTCCTTCTGCTCATTCCTATGGTGCTTATAGTGATTGAAAAGATGCAGGTTAAGCTATGCTTTTAATGACTCTTAAGCGTGGTGGTGAAATGCTGAATTAAGAGGTCACCTATGTGAGTATGAAGTGGGGCCGCTTCTATAAGGATTGGAAATGCTACATCCTTGAACAAACACTTGCAGAACCAAGTGACGTGTTCATGGCCAAAACGAACACAACTTTGAGAACTAAGCTGTGTCTAGAATGATCCTGTGTGAGGTCTATTGTCTTGGTTTACACAAATGGTGAAACAGATCAATGCATTTGATCCAAGGGAAGGTTCAAAGCTAATCGCTACCTATCCTACGCAGGATTGATTCGCTACTCTCTCTCCTTCTCTCTTGAGTCTTTGATTTCCACAAATTTTCATTCATATGGGGGATTGTTGAAATTTTATCAGCTTCAGTTTCATATTTCAGCAGTTAAAATTCTGATTGAATGAAAATTCATCATCCATCAGTTTCATCCGTTCATTTCATCTGCTCATCAGTTTCAAAAGTGCAGCTTAATGGTGATTAAATGCAAGACAAATGCTGTTGCATTATAAATAGCCAACCACACCTCTCGGTTGAAGAAAAAAAAAGAACTACACAGGCAGTGAAGTTATAAAACAAAAAAATTCAGCTTTCTCTCCTCTCTTCCATTTCCAGTTGCTTCCTCTCCGTTCCTTTCTTCATTTGTTAAATTTCTTTGAGAGAAATACACAGCTAGTTCGATAGGCGGTTAACGTAGTGCAACGCTAGCCGACAACCGATTGTATCCTGGGAATCGAACACCGATCTAAACCTCGTGCACCCCGGTGAGGCGGCGAATTCGATTTAAGGAAACCGTGTAAACACGGGCCTTCGGTTTGATCATTTATTTTGTTTCTCTGAATTTTCTTCTAACAGTTTCTAGTTCGCCAATGCATTCAGTGGATTTTTGCTATTGAATCTTCTCAAAATTCCACTAGCAATTGTCAGAAGAGATGCAGAACAATCGTATCTTGAAATTGGAATTAGCAAACCATCCTATGAAATTTAAGGTTTTTTTTTTTAATATTTGTTGTGTACATAAGAATTGCAAATAAGATAAATTAATATAATGATATTTTTATTTTAGTCAATTTAATTGTGACTTTTTTAGTAAATATGAAAATTGTGATGTGGTTAACAAAATAGGTGGGTCAATATTAGGGGTGGACAAAAAAATCGGAACCGAGTAAACCGAATCGAAAAAATCGAAATATTTCGGTTCTTGAAAAAAATTCAAAACCGAAACCGAAACCAAAACCAATTTTTTTTTTTTTTAAAAAAAAAAAAAAAAAACCGAAACCGAAAACCGAAATCAAAACCAATAAAAACATTTATTTTTTTTGAATTTTTTATTGAATTATACAGTAAAATATATTTATACCCAAACTTTAATGTGTAGACAGTGAGTCATAGTATAAATTTACTCACAATTTTTCCATTTGAGAAATATTGTCCAGATTGGTAAAGTATTTTAATTAGAAATTCATGTGTCATAAACTTTTTTTTTTTTTTTTTTTTTTTTGGATTTTTCATTGAATTATACAGAAAAATATATTTATACTCACGCTTTAATGTGTAGACAGTGGATCAAAGGAATATAAATTTAATCACAATCTTTCCATTTGAGAAATATTATTTAGATTAGTAAGGTTTTTTAATTAGAAATTCACGACTCACAATCTTCTCCAAGTAGAACCACAATTTAATGTATATACACTTAGATAGTGTATGAAATGTTATTTGTTTGATACACTATTATTATGGAATATAGTAATTACTTTTAAGTCATTTCATATACTATTACAGTATTATTGTTTTGTGGAATTTACTTTTACTAAGATTCAAATGTTCTTGCTTCCACGACGTGATTTCTTTTCTAATAAGAATGATTTTAGAATAGAAAAAAGATTTAACCATTAAGATTCTGAACATTCTTGGTATATTTTACATGAATTTGGAGTTTAATTTTAATTGGAAGCTTATTTAGTTGTATTTACTTTCAATTTTTGCAAATAATTAGATTTTTTTTATTTGCATCATATATATTTTTTTAATTGGAACTGAACAAAAATCGAAAGATAACCGAAAATCGAACCAAAATCGAAACCGTTCATTTCTTGTCCTTAAAGGAATCGAAACTGAATCGAAGGTTTCGATTCGATTTCGGTTCCTTTAATAACCGAATCGAATCGGTAAACGCTCAGGCCTAGTCAATATAATTATTCTTTATTTTTTATTACTTTGACAAAATCTTCTTGGGGATAAATTAGATTTTCTAAACTATCTATATATTCAATATAATACTACTTACTGAAAAGACATTCGATAGTATTTAGATTGTGTTTGATTGAAAATATGAAAAATAGATGGTAAGAAAATATTTTTTAGGAATTGATTTACTTGAAAATTATTTTCTTGCTAATGTCAATTAGAAATGTTTGATTGAACTAATTTTCCAAGTGAGAAAGTAGAAAATTTTCCTAATTTTGTTGTTTAATTGATTGACATTATTTTTCATGATAAATAACGCAAAATCAAATTTTTTTTTTTTTTTTGTTTAACTCATTTGTACTTGATAATAGTTTTCTGAAAAAAATAAATAAATTAATTAACAACAATAACAAAAATAATCAAACGTGACGCAAAAGACTTTTCCATCCAAGGTGGAAAATGTTTTCTCACCGAATAGGTAAGAAAATATTTCAAAGGCAAATGACCCAATTGTGCTTTAATTGGTTATACCTAAGAAAATATTTTTCAAGACAAATTTTCCAAATCAAATATCAAATAAACACAAAAGGTAAAAATGTGAATTTTAGAAGGGGGTTTTTTTTTTAAATGAATATATGGTTTAAAAATGTCTGAAAAGTCAAAGATCGTGGACTTGACTAAGAATAAATCGTTGAGATTGGGTTTGAAAAGTTGAAGTAAAAAAATCATTTTGCTGAACAAGTTCTTATTAAAATATTTTGTTTAAGAGTAATTATATTGACATCACAATTTTCATATTTACTAAAATAGTCACAATTAAATTAACTAAAATAACTATCTCATTATATTAATTTATCTTATTTGCAATTTTATGTACATCACAAATATTAAAAAAATCCTAAATTTTATAGGATGGTTTGCTACTTCCAATTCCAAGATCCGATTGTTCTGCATCTCTTCTGACAATTGGTAGTGGAAATTTGAGAAGATTCAACAGCAAAAACCCACTGAATGCACTGGCGAACTAAAAATAGCTGAAACACCTCCTTCGTAAGCCATAATGCAAGGTATTGAAATCCTATAAGCAACACATCAAACATGAATGTGAAGGAAAATTTTCCATCAGTATGTGTGATAAAACCATAAAACTAGAGCAATTTCATCCACTTAAAAAGCAACACAAGATATGTTTTTTGCCAACAAACAATAACTACAGGATGTATTTTTTCATTTGATTTAGTAAAAGTTATTTTCGTGAAATTGAATGTGGTGTCTTTATAAAATTTATATTTCAATAAATGTGTATATATAATGTGGTGTGATTAACAAAATATGTGGTGTTCATATAATTACTCAAAACAAATAAATATTAACAAAATAATATGTCAGTATCAATGTTGTCAAACCTGGCCCGACCCGACCGGGTTGACCCGGAAACCCGTGATCCGGTCCAAAAATCGGGTCGGGTCACATTAAAAACCCGATTTGGTCAAACCCGGTCAATGACCCGGGTTGACCCCGGGAACCCGGTCGACCCGGGTTGACCTGGATTTTATATATTTTTTATTTTTTTGATTTTTTAAATATTTTTTTTAATATTAATTAATGTTCGGGTCGACCCCGAGTCTACTCCGAGTTGACACTCCAACCCTTGATCCAGTCTCTCGACCGGGTCGATGTCCGGTCCGGTTCTGAAAACATTGAGTACTAATAAAATAACAGTGTTAAAAAGTAATCATGGAAATATCAAATATATCGACAAAATATGTCGGCCAGTCCAGTAAATTGTTTGAAGCACCGCATGCATCAATTTGATATATATATATATATATATATATATATTTTTTTTTTTTCCCTGACTTTTTATAGCTCGTAAGCTAGAGTTCTAGTTTATTAGCATAGCTCGTGGAATATTGTTTAAAATGCTAAAATTAGTGCTCAAAAAATCAGATCGGTCATTGACCCGAAACATGAAAAGATTAAGAAGTTGAAAGTTGGTCGAATCGATTATTATATAAATAAAAATGAATGATATAACAAAATATGGACAAAGTTAATTTTGTCCATATTAAATATCTTCCAAACGTTAAAAAAAATAAAAAATAAAAAGTGTTTTTGGGTAAAAAGGCCTTTTCCTTTCCCAATCCGATTTTATAAATTAAACTGACCAATTTTTTTGGGAGTTCTCAATTTTTTCGATAAAACCGGTCACTTTAATATGATTTTCTAAACATTGGCTAAAATAGATAAATATGAAAATTAAATAAAAAAAGAAAGAAAATCTTGACCATCTACAATGTGCATTAGGGCGAAGATAAGGTTGTTGGGTATTTGACCCAAATTAATCAAGTGCCTAGTGAAACATAATGAGTGCCTAGCTAAAACAAAGGATGGTGGAGCTAATTATTATGTCTATGAAATGATAATTAGTATTGGCTAATTATGGCATTGTGTGGTCCAATAAAGCATGCCATAATTATCCTTGACTAATTATGATGTTTGGTGTTAAGAGTTTTCACGGTGAATTCTCCTCTATAAATTGAGGGGAAATCAAGGAAGAAACCACCACCACAAATAGGTTGGTCTAATTAGTGACACACTGTGACCAAAGAGAGAAAATTGTGAGCCTAGCATATTGTTAAGTTTCTTGTAACTCTTTGTGGTGTAAATCAAAGGGTAGAAATTATATGTGGTAAAGCTCTTTTGTTGTATTTTCTCTGTGGTCTGTGGGATTGGGTTGGTGAGTGAAAGTCTATATATTTGTAACAATTTAATATATAGTGAAAAGCTTTGGCGAGGATCCGTGGACGTAGGCAAGTTGCCGAACCACGTAAATTTATGTGTTCGTATTTATTTTCTTGTTTGCTTATTTTACTTTGAACATCAAAAGATCCTGTGGGAAGAAGAAAGGGAAAACCAACAAGTGGTATCAGAGATACAAATTTAATATATAGTGAAAAGCTTTGGCGAGGGTCCGTGGACGTAGGCAAGTTGCCGAACCACGTAAATTTCTGTGTTCGTATTTATTTTCTTGTTTGCTTATTTTACTTTGAATATCGAAAGATCCTGTGGGAAAATTAAAGTGGGAATCGACGTGTTAAAATTCCCAACAAGTGGTATCAGAGATACAGGTGGTTCAAATAATTTGAAGCAAAAGAAAATATGTCAAGTACGATGTGGAGAAATTTGACGGGTCTGCACAAAGTTTTGAAGGAAATTTCCAGCCCTGGAATCCGGTCAAGTAGAATAAGAAGCAATTGTCCAAAAGGTGGAGCGGACTCGGCAAACTGCTCGAAGGACAATGCGACTCTCCTGGTGGAGGATGGTGGTATGTACTTTTGTAAGATGGGACTTCCTTATGACATGAAACCAGTTGCCATGATAGAGGATGTGTTCTTACTGGTGGGTACATGTGTTTGCACACGGGCATTGGTTTGGTGTTAATGCAAGGTGTGTGGTGAATTGATGTCGATGGCTGATGAGCTCCCAAGGAAAGTCAAACATGGGAGTTGCACCATAATTTTTCAGCAAGGTTTGTTTCGACATGTGCCGATGAAATTCTCGGAGTTCGTTGATAATTCTGAGTGGTTATACTCATATGGTGGAGTATGAGATCTGTCAAAGTGGAAAAATGCTTGCCTGTTACCCAATATTTGAATTTGGTTTTGGCTTGGACGAATTTGTGTCAAGGTGGAGATTGTTGGGTATTTGACCCAAATTAATCAAGTGCCTAGTGAAACATAATGAGTGCCTAGCTAAAACAAAGGATGGTGGAGCTAATTATGATGTCTATGAAATGATAATTAGTATAGGCTAATTATGACATTGTGTGGTCCAATAAAGCGTGTCTTAATTATCCTTGACTAATTATGATGATTTTAGTGTTAAGAGTTTTCACGGTGAATTCTCCTCTATAAATTGAGGAGAAATCAAGGAAGAAACTACCACCACCACAAATAGGTTGGTCTAATTAGTGACACACTGTGACCAAAGAGAGAAAATTGTGAGCCTAGCATATTGTGAAGTTTCTTGTAACTCTTTGTGGTGTAAATCAAAGGGTAGAAATTATATGTGGTAAAGCTCGTTTGTTGTATTTTCTCTGTGGTCTGTGGGATTGGGTTGGTGAGTGAAAGTCTATATATTTGTAACAATTTAATATATAGTGAAAAGCTTTGGCGAGGGTCCGTGGACGTAGGCATTTTGCTGAACCACGTAAATTTCTGTGTTCGTATTTATTTTCTTGTTTGCTTATTTTACTTTGAACATCGAAAGATCCTGTGGGAAGAAGTAAAGTGGGAATCGACGTGTCGAAATTCCCAACAAGTGGTATCAGAGCTACAGGTGGTTCAAATAATTTGAAGAAAAAGAAAATATGTCAAGTACGATGTGGAGAAATTTGACGGGTCTGCACAAAGTTTTGAAGGAAATTTCCAGCCCTGGAATCCGGTCAAGGGAAAAAGAAGGAATTGTCCAAAAGGTGGAGCGGACTCGGCAAACTGCTCGAAGGACAATGCGACTCTCCTGGTGGAGGGTGGTGGTGATGTACTTTTGTAAGATGAGACTTCCTTATGGCATGAAACCAGTTGTCATGATAGAGGATGTGTTCTTACTGGTGGGTACATGTGTTTGCACACGGGCATTAGTTTGGCGTTAATGCAAGGTGTGTGGTGATTTGATGTCGATGGCTGATGAGCTCCCAAGAAAAGCCAAACATGGGAGTTGCACCATAAAATTTCAGCAAATTTTGTTTCGACATGTGCCGATGAAATTCTCGGAGTTCGTTGATAATTCTGAGTGATTATACTCATATGGTGGAGTATGAGACTGTCAAAGTGGAAAAATGCTTGCCTGTTACCCAATATTTGAATTTGGTTTTGGCTTGGACGAATTTGTGTCAAGGTGGAGATTGTTGGGTATTTGACACAAATTAATCAAGTGCCTAGTGAAACATAATGAGTGCCTAGCTAAAACAAAGGATGGTGGAGCTAATTATTATGTCTATGAAATGATAATTAGTATAGGCTAATTATGGCATTGTGTGGTCCAATAAAGCATGCCATAATTATCCTTGACTAATTATGATGTTTGGTGTTAAGAGTTTTCACGGTGAATTCTCCTCTATAAATTGAGGGGAAATCAAGGAAGAAACTACCACCACAAATAGGTTGGTCTAATTAGTGACATACTGTGACCAAAGAGAGAAAATTGTGAGCCTAGCATATTGTGAAGTTTCTTGTAACTCTTTGTAGTGTAAATCAAAGGGTAGAAATTATATGTGGTAAAGCTCGTTTGTTGTATTTTCTCTGTGGTTTGTGGGATTGGGTTGGTGAGTGAAAGTCTATATATTTGTAACAATTTAATATATAGTGAAAAGCTTTGGCGAGGGTCCGTGGACGTAGGCAAGTTGCCGAACCACGTAAATTTCTGTGTTCGTATTTATTTTCTTGTTTGCTTATTTTACTTTGAATATCGAAAGATCCTGTGGGAAAATTAAAGTGGGAATCGACGTGTTAAAATTCCCAACAAAGGTTCACCATTGAAAAAAAGTCGATGATCCATCCCTATATGTATATATATTATATTATATTTATATTACCTATTAAAATAGGCAATGGGTGAATTAAATGCGGTCATTGTTGGATTTTTTTAGAGCTTGTTTGGTAAAGTAAAATGTTTTACCACAATTTTTGACTTTTTAAATCACATATTCATACAAAAATAAAAAATTTACAAAAATCAAAAATTTTCATATTATCAAACAGACTCTTATGATAACAAATAAAAATATCAATATAATATTTAAAAAAATTGTAAATAGTTTTTATATCTAGTCGCGGAGTCAACTAGGACTAGTGGGGTCTATGGCCCCACTCAACTTTGAGATTTTTTTTTTTATAGAAATTTTTTAACACAATATTACGTATACACATACACCAAAGGATTTTACCATCTGCACAAATTGATGTGTACAAATTAAGTTACTCATCATCTAACATGGAGGGCCACAATTATTATATTGTTTACGGACCTCCTCTATGTGAGGAGGGAGTAATTTTTTTTTTTTTTTTTTTTTCAAATCATTACAAAGGGAGTGGAGGGGAGGGAGATGAGACTTGAACCTTGAACCTAAGCCAAGGGATGAGGCAAACTTGAAAATTACAACCACTTGAACACACCCCTCAAGTTCTGGGAGTAACTCAATTCGTTAACAAATTTGTATATGTAACACAATCCGTATCTTACTTCACTTACATGCAGCCATGGAGGGATCATGTTAGATGTACAAATTAGATGACAAACACCTTACATGAAGAGGGTTCATATACAATAAAATATTTGTCGGCATCTCTCCCTGTGAAGGGTTTACAATTTACACACATCTTTATCCAATTTTTCAAAGAAAAATCGAATATTAAAAGTTTTGTAGTTCCAATTAAAATATGTATTATGAGAATGAAAAGTACTGTATAGTCTAATTATTCTTTTATGCTATGGTCTATTTTAACATATTTATGTTAAATTCTTACTTTTTTTTGGTAATTAGATTTACTTTAATTTGAGTGGATTATTAATAAATTTAATTTGGACATATTTTATTTTATTTTAATATTATTATGTTTTCTTCAAATTCTTTGTGTTCCCACTAAAATTATTTTTTGGCTCCACCACTTTATATTGACGAAGAAATATCTTGTTAATGTACAACCCAATTTGGAATAGATTACTGAACCATGACTGAATAAAAACAAATATTCTAAAGGACTTCAATCTCAGATGTGTGTATAGAAATGTAAAGCTGCGTTCTCTTTGACGTTTTTCAGCCGTTTTCCGTTTTTCATTTTCGAAAACGCGTTCTCTTGTGCAGTTTTCGAAAATAATTTTCGAAAACGTTTTCAAAATTTGTAAAGGAAATGGAAAATGTGAAAATCAAGTTTTTCGCGTTTTCCGAAATTTATACCTTGGAAGCGGAAAACGCGCGTTTTCTACTTTTAAAAAAAAAAAAAATTTAAAATAATCAAAAAAATTTGAAATTTATCATTTTTAATTACATTATTGGTCCCTAATTTTCAAAACTTGTCATTTTAATCCTCAAAATTTGAAATTTCTTTCGAAAATACCCTAATTTATTTGCAACTTAGGTACCTCAACTTCAGATTTTGTTGCACATTAGTTCACAAATTTTACTTTTCTTTCAATTTAGTCCTTCTCGTATTTGCTTTATAGGTCATTGTCTTCAAACATGTATAACTTTTGATGTACAACTCTGAATTGCACTCTATTTTTTGCGTCAAACTCCAAATTCAACCATCTTTCTGATGATGTATCATGTGCTTAATTATTAAACATTTATTTTTTACTTTTGTATTGTAGACACTTATTTTGTAAGAGCATCATTAATTAACGTAAATTGATTTTTGCAAATTTTATTGAAACTTAAATTTTAAACGTTATGAGTGCTTACTAGAAGGATGTATATATATAAAGTATTAAATGGAACGATTACTTTAGAATGGAAAATTATTACCCAAATGTGGAACGATTACTTTAGAAGGGTAACATGAATTTTTGAACTTTTTTGGTATAACCAAATTGTGTGATGTGGGTTATTTCATTTATTTTTGTTGTGCAACTCAAATATGACATATTTATTTCATTTATATTCACAAATAATATAATTACAAGTATACAGAAATAATTTTCTTCAAAATTTTAAACAGAACGTGTTTTTCAGCTTTTCATTTTTGAAAATAGTTTTCAGAAATAACAAACCAAACGCGTTATCAGCAATTTCGAAAAAAGTCACAAAAAATGGAAAACAGAAAATATTTTCGAAAATGAAAACAGAAAACTGAAATACAAAAAGAACGCAACCTAATTTTTCAACACTTTTCTAGAAGGTTTGGTTAGATGTGAGGGCTGACATAAATAAATCACTATTATGCAAGAGAATATTCGGTTGAAGCCAGAGAATCTCACCAAGTGATTGGAAGTTGTAATTTATTATTTTTTCATTTTTAACCACATATTTTAAATTAAAAATATAAAAAACATATTTATAAATACAAAATTTTCAATAAACAGAGCTATAATAAATCAAATTTTCTGATGCAACATACAATGTTAGTTACATGGGTAGGAACCAAGTAGGTGCATTTCAAATAAATAATTCTAAAATGGTTGATAATTTTTACTAATATTATTTCTATATTATTATTCGAGGATAAGGCAAACTGCACGACTTGAAGTTTCCAGCCCACCCAACATGGTCTCAGTTTGGTAAATCAATTTTAAATAATTGTTTATAAATAGAGACATGTCAATATTTCGTTTGTTCTTTTTTTTTTAAAAAGTAAAAAATTGTGGACAACAAATTTTTACCAATCAAAATTGTTGATTTTTTTTAAAAAATGTCTAATAAAATATTGTCATGTGACAGTTTGTAAATAAGTTTTAACAAATAGAGGCTAAATTGTCATTTCTTTTTTCTGTAAAAGAAAAAGAAATTTTTTTTTGTTGGTAAAAATTTAACGTGCATAATTATATTCTAATAATGTACCCTTTAAATGCATAAAGTTGGACAGGATTTCGATTTACCGAATAAGAATATATGAAGTAGAAAATAAAAAAATGCAAGAAAATGAATTTGGTCTAGGCAAGAGTTGGACTATTTGTCCTTAAGACGATAATCATGTCTCGCACGGGTGCTAACGATTTTCCGTCATTTGTCTTCCAAGATACAACGACCACGTCCCGTAATAAGAGCACTCCAAATTATCCAAATTATGAAGACCAACGAACCTTACTTATGCTTTGAACTCTCTTTATTTGAAACTCGACTCCAAATAAATGCAAAATATTTTGAAGTGAATATGCATTAGTATGATAATGCAATCATGAAAAATGAATGATGAATTGATGAATGAATGAATAATCCAAGCATATGGAGTCTATATATAGATGTTGGAAAGTTGTGTCTCAAAAGACACAACCCTTACAAGAGACACATCCTTTCAAATTTGTCTCTAATTGAAGAGACACAACTATTGAAAATTACTAATTTCAAAAGTCACAATCTTTCATATGAAAAAACACATCTTTTCATTTAAATTAATTCTAGAATATTCAATAATATTCTTCTAATTTTTCAATATTGTCACAATTTAAGTGGCTTAATTTTTCATTCACTATTAATGGTTCCACTTAAATAATCACATAAATTGGTTAAAATCAATTTTCCCAACATTTTTAAGTTACAAGATAAAAGCAATTTTCATCTTTCTTTAATCACACACACATACACACACACACACACACATATATATATATATATATATATATATATATATATATATATATATATATATATCAAGATGAAGTGCTCAAGTGCGACCCTTCATCTAAACTTCCCTTCATGCTCTCCACATCAGTTTGTTGGGGTTGCGAAGTGGAGGGCAAGAAGTGTATGTTCGGTACAAAAATTTTTTTGTTTATAATCGTTCTAATTTTCAATACAATTTTTTAGTCTTACATCTTTTTTTCTCTATAATTTCTAATCCAAGATCTACCTCGAACTCCGTGAAAAAAAAAAAAAAAAAAATCCAAAAATCCGAATTATAATCGATATGAACTCACGCTAAAATCATCTACAAAGGACCCTACACTCAAAACAATGTTTAAAGACCATAGTTTTCAGTATCTAGTGCCCGTCAAGGACACAACTATTGTGTCAGTGGTGGGCCCCACATGCAGGTGGGACCACTACATGTTTTTATGATGGCATTAGAGCAGAATTTCTCAGTGTCTATAAGTTGAGGACCTCTTCTATAATTTTTGTCAATTAATAACTTGTTTATAAATAATAAAAAAAATTTAACAAATTTTTAACCACACACATTTTTTAAATCACTTTATTTGTTTATAAACATTTTGTTTTTACCCATAGAGTCGTAGAATATAGATTTTATATATTTTTTGGACTTACACTTTACAGATCATTCTTTAACAAGTAGTTGCATGTAATTAATACAAATAGTACTTTAAGTACATCATGTGGCACGTTGGTCTAAGATTTGAAATTTCATGGGTTACACATGGCATGAAACCTTGCCCTAATTTAGCGTCAATTTGACTCAAGATCTCCTGATTAGGGGTTTCCGATCTAAAATATTAGATGATATTATTCCACGCTACAAGTCACTCATCTAGAAGCACCAAGCATGTTGGAATTCTCATACTCAAAATTTTCTTATCCTTATCCGACACTTTTGAACTCAAAAATAAATCGATATAAAATCATATACTCGACTCTCTAGTTACGAGAATGGGTATATTTTGAAGTTTTTGTTTCTTCAAATTAAAAAAAAAAAAATAATAAAATATATTCGCTTAGTAGCTAATCCCTTGAAAATATATTATATTAGACCTCTAGAAAAACGGATTATAGTGACGTATTTTAGAAATTGACGCATTTACCCTCTCCAAATTTTGCCATATATTCTTTATTTTATTAATTGTCCAAAATAAGAAAAATGTCTTCCAACGTGATTTCATGCTACGTGCATGTTTGGATCAATTGGATGCAGCGTCATTTTGCCGGACATGTAACATTATTTATGATTTGTGAGTTTTTAAAAAGTCATTAATTGACCAGGTTCCTGTTTTAATCTACAAGAAATTTGAAAGTCAATTAATTTAAACGTACAAGATAAGCGTAAGAAGAAAAGTAAAGCAAAAGGATAATATTATTACCCTCTCCTCCCACAAATATATACTCATTTTTTTCTTCAATATATATATATATATATATATATAATAACTCATTTTTTTTAATCTCAAATTATAACTTACTTTCCTGAAAATACATTAATGTCTAAATTTTTTAATAAATCCCTATTTAATATGTATTATTATCAACAAATATGAACTACTCATTATTCAATGTATTGATATATTAGTTAAAATGTAAATAATTTATAATTCTAACATATATTAATTATGTTAATTTGTGTAAAAATAAAAGCGAGTTTATTTTTATTAGACGGAGTGAGTATATTATTATCTTTTATGGGATGGATGCAAAATGTAATTATCGTTTAACCAAAATATCCATTAGTATTCAATTAGAATTAGCCACGTAGCCAGACAGGAAATCAACCGAGGGTCTAAATAATTGTGGAAAAAAGAAACTCTCAAACACAAAATTCAACAATATTGAAATAAGAAAATCTCATATCACCGTCCTCCTCAACTTTTGAAAATAGGCAAATTAGTGTTCTACCTTTCATTAGAATTGCGTAACCAGTCTTAGTCCATCTCTAATCAAAACTTTAAAAATACAGTTACCTTTATACTAAAATGCAACTTCTCAAACTCTTTTTTTATAACTCATCATCGATTCAAAACTTCAAATTTCACATCAAATAAACATTATTTCTTAGTCGTTGTTTTTCAACGCAATCTGATGCGTGTCGCAATGCACCAAAATAATAAATAATTCCTTACTCGCTAAATATTAATTAATAATGTAGTAGTGAGAGTAAGGGTCGATCCCACGAGGAACGGAAACTAATTTCAGTTGTTCGATCAATTAGAATGGAATGGGGGATTTGTTGTTTGAAATTGCTTGAATAAAAAATATGCATAAAAATAAACAATTAAATATGACTAGAGAAATAATATGAGAAGAAATATTGTTCTCGAATTCGGTTGTGCCCCCAATTAATGTTATACCTTTCCTTGTAACGTGTTTTATATCCCTATTTCAATTATCAATCATAAATAATCAACAAGCTCTGATTATCTAAATTCTTCCTTATGTGTATTGATTCAAAACAAGCTATTCGAACCAATTCTAGTCACGGACAATCCTAAACAAGCTCTTAGGATTTAATGCACGATTAGTATGAAAATTTAGAAGAATAGATTGAATTGGACCGTTAATTACACAAGCTCGAATTGATCAATCCAAGTTGAATTATTACAAAACCTGCACGAGATTTATTTGCTACTAAAGTAAAGATTCAATGACAATTACGGATCAAGAATCTAAACATAGCATATTCATGAATCCAAAGATCAATAATCCAATTGGGCAAATTAAACTATTAATCAAATAAACTCAATTGAACATTTAAAACATAATAATCCAACAATTGAAATAAAGGAATAAATTCACGCTACTAATTTGTAGGAAAAGAAAATAACATAATTAAATTGACACAACTTCCCCTTTGAACAAGATATGGAATTTAACCTAGCATGATTGTGGTAGATTCTTCAAGTTGCTTCATGAATTCCATTGTTGTTGATATTCTTGCGCTTGAAAATCTCCAAAGAATGCTCTATATTTTTCTCTCAATTTTCCTCAATGTGTAGCCTCCTTTTGTTGATTATTTTGCTCCTTTAATACTCTCAAAATCGTGCCCTAACTTTACCCCAAAGATATACCAAAAATAGACCTTGAATCAGATAAGGAAATTCCTTGGAGAGCAAGTTACGGCCGTAACTGTATTTCTGCCTAGAAGCGCCTGTGCTCGATGTTTTGGTCATAACTTTCTCTCCCGAAGTCAAATTGTGGTGATTCAAGTTGCGTTGAAAAGAAAACTAAAATATCTACAACTCTTTGTGAAATAGTTATTCCCAAATTCGAAAGTCTTATATGACAAGATTGAGCTTCAATCTATGACTAAAATTCATGATCACAATCCTTGCGGGTTTTTGATTTCCAACTTCATTCCAAACCTTCGTTGACCATAATTTTTGCATATAATCTTCTTCCCACATGCCATTATTGATTTGGAGCTCTTTGAATATGCCCTTTAACCTCACTTCTTGATTTTTTGTATTTTTTTGGTCTTGTTTCCTTTCTTTTCTTCTTTGCGATCCTGTATAACACAATAAATGAAAATGCATTAAACTATACTTCAATAGGATAAAACCAATAACAAAATGAGATAATAAGTGAATTAAATACATGCTAATAAAGCACTTATCACAATCATTACAATTTATAAACAACGTAACCACACAGTGTTGCCGATTATTTTTCCCCTTTAATTTAATATTGATTGTTATTTTATTTGAATATTCATTTTACCATTTGTTTAATTACACGTGTCATTCTTTACGTTAACGATAAAATGGGAAATATATCAAATATATTTAGTTCTGTAATTTAATTCTCAAAGTTAGTACATTCTCCCCTCAAAATCAAATATTCAATCAAAACATTTCGTAGAGTAGTGTGAGCCTCTGCATCCCTAATGTTAAATTATTGTCTTTTATTTAGTTCGTGCTATATATTTTTTCAATATTTATGTTGTCGTAGTAAATCATTATCTTTTATTTAGTTCACCTTGCATTTCAATTTTCAATGCCTATATCGTCGTAATGCTGATGTTGGTCTCAAGTTTCTAATTTTATTGAATAATCAATTTTATCGTATCATTTAATTATAATCTATTGATTGATTTTAATTTAATACTCCTTCCGTCCCAATTATATATGCTGTCTTTCTTTTTTCATTTGTCCCAATTATATAGATTCGTTTCTTTATTGAGAAGTTTTTGGAGTATTTTGTTTGTTTACTAATGTACTTTTATTTATTACTTTCAATATAATAGTTTTGATATTAAATAAAGGTAAGTTGAAAATTTTCTTTACAAAAATATTTTTTCAATGATATTAAATATATTTTCTTAATCTGTATGAAAAGTGAAACAAATCTATATAATTTAGACGGAGAGAGTATTATGTAATAAAAATAATAATTAACTTAAAAACACAAATAAAATTCAATTCAATTCAATGATAATGAAATAATTGTGTTTCCTCGAAGAAATAGAGAGACATAACGAAATTTACATTTTAAATTTAAGAGAAAAACTGGTAAAACTTAAGGTGGCGTTCTGTTTGTATTTTATTTTCAAAAATATTTTATATTTCCCGTTTTTATTTTTATTTTCAAATTTGCTGAAAACGCTTTTGATTTGTCATTTCTGAAAACTGTTTTTGAAAATAAAAAACTTAAAAACACGTTCTTTTTGAAAATTTTCAGAATACTACTTAGACCCAGTGATGGCAATGAGCCGAGCCGAGCCGAGTCGGCTCGGCCCATTAAGCTCGCTGGCTCGTGTTAGACGAGGGTCAAGCTCGGCTTGGCCCTTGAGCTCGTGGCTCGCGAGCCGAGCCGAGCTGGCTCACGGCTCGTGCATATTTTTATTTTTTTCATTAAAATCAATATTTTATTTTAAAAAAAAAAAACGAGCCCACGAGCCGAGCTCGTGGCTCGTGTTTCACGAGCCATCCATGCAAAACGAGCTGAGCCGTGCTCGGTTCGTTTTAGGATTTGCTTGTTTGGCTCGTGGACGAGCCCATAAGTTAGACGAGACGAGCCGAGCCGAGCCGCTCGTGGCTCGTGATTTGACGAGCCGATCCAACGAGCCGACGAGAGGCTCGACCCGTTTGCCATCTCTACTTAGACCATTTTTAATTAATTTGCTTATAGAATACTACTGACTCAAGCTCAAATTTCCTTTCACAATACACTGAAAATATGGTTTACCTGCGATACACTAATGTGAGCATTAAAAAATTATATTAACACAGCTTGGTTAGGTCTGAGATTTAAGGAAACTTTGGTTCTATTAAAATTCAGAAAATGCAAGTTCTTTCAAAACCACCAGAGTTCATTTATCATTGTATTTTTTGAAAAATAACAATAAGAATTCTCACTTAATTTTTTTTTTGTAATGTTGATATTAAATTCAATAAAACTTTATTTAGGTCTAGTTTCAAGTTAGGATGATTCTAAAATATATATAGACTTAGTTCTAAGTTAGGATAATTCTCACAAAATATATATATATATATTTTTTTAAGCTTAATTTAAAATTAGAGTAATTCTTTAAAAAAAAAAAAAATCTCAAAACGCATTTTTCGCCTTTTGAACATTTTTAGTTGAAATACACACAAAACGTCCAAAACGAGATTTTGGACGTTTTTTGTACAATTTTTTTTTTTTTTTAAAATTTTCCAAATGCGTTTTCAAACATGGTAAAGAAAACGCATTTTTAGTGTTTTCGAAAATAAAAAACAGAAAACGATCTCAAAACAGTAAAGAGAACAGAACCTAATCCTGTCCCAAAAATTGCGTTGCCACTGTAGCGAACTGCATTATGCCGTCCCCGATCGCCATTGGAGGTAAAGCGGACGGCAACATTGGAGATGGCCTTGGTGCTTCCAAATTTATGTTTAAAAGTATTAGAAGATCTGTTTGGCCCCATTATTTGGAAATAATGTGATTTTGAATAATTTTAGAGTAAAATTTGTGATTAAAAAGTATTTGAAAAGTTAAAAATTGCACACTTAAATAAAATGAATTATTTGATTTCCAAAAAAAGAGGCCAAACAAGGGCATATTATACAAACAGAATGTAAAAGTACAAAGAAAGGTTGACTATTTTTCTCTTTTTTTAATACTGTATTAAAAAATTACTTACAAATAGTCAATAGATAAACAACAACGGACAAGATTTTCATCTCCCTTTTTAATATATATTTTTTAAAAAAAAACTAACAAATAGATAAACAACAATGGTGCAAGATTTTCAAAACATTTAAGTCAATTCTTTCCTCTTATGTAAAGTTATTTAGAACATCTTTAATGGTTAGGTCATTCATAAAAAAAAAAGGTGTAGCCCACACCCTGATGGTCCGAACCGATCACGCCCAATGCCCTTAGTTTGGGAAGGTAAATCCAGGTTATGCCTCCAAGGAGTCAGGGTGGATGGACTTATGGTAAACATGAGCAAATCTCAATAACTCCCGCTTGCAACAAGGCTAATTCCACCTTGCGGGGAATCGAACCAAGCACACAGCTGCGCTGAGCACTTACCACCCATCCCCTTTGCCACTTGGAGATGTGCCCTGAGGGCCATGGTTAGGTCATTCATGATATTTAGTGCGTGAGAGAGAGACACAAAAAATTAGTGAGTGTCATTGTAATATATCTTTTTTCTTCTCTTTCTTTCATTTTTTCCACTTTAGTTCTTCACAAGATCCAAAATTGGACCTTGTGATCACCTCTTCCTCTTTTTTTTTTTTTTATTAATATATTTGTATTTGTGTCAATCTCTCTTCCTTTTTTATTTTTCCTTTTCTTTTTTCTATCATCTTCACAATTTAATCTTAAAATAATATAAATTTCTCTTTCTTTCTCATTCAATGGACCTTGACTTTTTACATATCTATTAAAGATGCTCTTAAGAGTACAAGAGTTGAGCACGGGGTCTAACGATATTCAAATGTTTTTAAGCCTCTATTTGATATACATTATTATTTGGTAAAGATATTAATTTAAATAGTGATTGATGTGATATTATATTTTTGGAAATGAAAGAAAAATCTTGAATTTATGGATAAAATATTTTATTATTATTAAAATGTATGTTTAAAATTGATAACAGTAGCAAAATGTGTTATTTATAATGAGAATCAAACAAACAAGTGGTAAATATTGTACGTGCATAAATCTAATTTAAAATGGCCTAATTATAATCACCTAAATTAGAACTATGTTTGTTTGATCGAATTATATTAATTTTTTTAAACTAATTTTCAATAACACATTCTATTAATAAAGTAAGTAATATTATGAAAATCTTAATTTTTCTATTTTTTAAACACACATTTTACTACAAAATCACAATTACAAAATTCTTCTTCTTCTTCTAATTTTTTTTTGTGTATTTGAAATGAATAATGATTTTTAAGAGAATAAATAGTTGAAATTTAATTAAAAAGTTAAATATTGTGAACTTAACTTTTAATAGATAATTGATATTGTGTTGTGTAGAAAAAGAAAAAAATTTAAAACGATTCAAACAAGGACCTAGTAAAAATGGGCTCTTACTCTCCTAACCTAGATCTTGACGGTCGTAGTTTGGCCACACATTTCAACTACTCCCACGTGCTTCATCCACCCCTCCACCAAACAGTAGATTCTGGATCCCTCCGCTTTTTCCACCGGCTTTCTGTTTTTTCGTTTAAAATATCTTTTTCTTTAATTTTCCCGATTTACCCTTTTTCCCCTATAAATCAGACCCTTCCCCAACCACAAAAGCCTCTTCTCCTCCTCTTTAGATTTTAAGTTTACTGTATACCGTTACTATTATTCTCCTTCAGATTTCTGGGTTTTGATTTGATTAACCCGTTCGATATAATATAGTCTTGATGCTGCAAATTTGGTTATTGATGTTTGAGATTCATGTCTCCTCTTCTTGTTGAAATCCTCCGTTCTGGGTTTATGATCAGTTCTTCCCTAAGACGCAGAAGCAATCTTGTTCAATCTTTCTCAGTTGTATTCCTTTACTGGTTTTACGTGTTTAAGCTTTCAATCCTATAATAATCTTTTATATACGTATATCTTTTATTATTCCCTGTAAATTTTCGTTTTTAATAATATTTTCTTCAATCCTAGAATAGAATAATATCATCCCTTTTGGTGTGACTTGTGAGTATACGAAAAACGGGTTCTTCGAGGGGAAATTCTTTAGGGTCTATACAGATTCATAACTCCGGGCCGGGAGAAGATTTGCCGCAGTTGATGGATCAAAGGAAGAGGAAGATAATGGAATCGAATCGCGAATCGGCGAGGCGATCCCGATTGAGAAAGCAGAAGCATTTGGATGATACGATGGCTAAAGCGACTGAGTTGAAGAATGAGAACGACCAGATTCTTGCAAGTATAAATGCCACCACACAGCACTACATGAATGTGGAGGCTGAAAACTCAGTTTTGAGAACTCAAATGACGGAACTCAACCAAAGACTGCAATCCCTCAATGAAATCGTGAAGTACATCAAATCCAACGCCGCCGTCGTCGCTGCCCCTACTGCGGCGGTGCCGTTCACCAACTCCATGTTCCAGACTGAGGAGCTTCAAGGGCTTACTGATGGTTTCTTGAATACTCCATGGAATTTAATGTACCTTAATCAACAGCCAATCATGGCATCAGCTGATATGTTTGATTATTGATCTTATAGTGGTAAGTTTAAGGGATGAAAAAAATAGTGTTTTTTACTGTTTTTTCTTATGATTAGTTTTATTAGTGTCTAAATAAAATTTCTAATTTATATATGTATTATTATAAATTCCAATTGGGATATGAAGTAGGTTGATTTTATACATTCTATGTGTACATATATGTGTATTGGTGTATTATTTGTGTTTTTTAGGTATAATTTATCGTTAAAAATTGGAGAGATAAAATATGTGATTAAAAAATATTGTTGAAAATTATATTTATTATAACACCTCATTGTTGATCACGTACTTAATCATACATTTTATTGATTTTTATCATGATTTTAATTTATAACTATAAAGGGATAAATGTATTTTATTTTAGTACACACAAATTTGTTCAAATGAGGTCTGTGGTCCAATAATCAAGAAATCAAGTGGCATCACATTGTATAGCCATTTTAATGCGTAATAAAATTGTGGAGATACCTACATCATGAAAAATTCATGGACTCCACTTCTATGTAAAATATACGATTCAAGTTTCATGTGTTAACGTTACAATTTTCTACGATCGAGTTATGATCCCCCTAACGATCATGATAAAATTTAGAGTTACTTATCTCTTTAATGTAAATTGAGGATTTATTAATACAAATAAAACTATTTTCAACAATAATAACAATGTCCATGAATAAACTTTTACACATTTTTATCAACTTTTATTTAATTTTCTTTATGTAAAAAAATTGGTACAATTTGTAACTTTTAAACATAAAATACTTTTCACAGATATTTTTGGTTAACAACTTTTGATTAAAACAAACTTTTCTTGGTACGATATTTGTTCTCAGGAGCATTAAAGTCAAGATAAGAACAAAACCACTACATTAAATTGGACTTTGAATAGGTTGGCACAATAACGCGTTTGATTTTTCATTTTGACTAAAAATTACTTAAATTATGAAATACCTTTTACGGTAAGGGTGAATAAGTAAGTTAATTTTTTATTTTGTAATTGTCAACTTTAAGCAATTAATATTTTATAAGTAAACCTTTTATGAATTCAGGAACCAAAGAACCCAACTTAAATATTCTCAATGTCATTATATTTTGTCAAACGTTCCTTAAAAGTCACTGTACCTTAAAACGTTCCTGTAATGTCATCGGACTTTCGAAAGTGAATCACACATGGCTCTCTGTTACACTACATTAAAGAAGTTAACAGATGTGTTATTGAGAATAACTTTTTAAAGCACGATGACATTTTAGGAACGTTTGACAAAGTATAGTAAATTAGTGGTATTAGTAGTTTTTAATTCGGGTAAACCAAACATCATAGTTAAATCACGTTTTGAAGTTTAGTTAATTTTTGCATATAATAAAAGATTACGAAAACTTGTGCTAATAAAATATTTTTGAAATTAATTATTTTATATTCTTAATTAGAATAAAAATAAAAAATTAATTTTCTTATATGAATTAACTAATAAATATGAATTCAAGTGAGTTATTGACAAAAGGAAAATTATTTAAATATATTGTATATTAATATTAATAACTAATTGAAACCGATATGATCGAATCGGGATCGAATTGAAAAATTGGGAAACGTATGGTTTTTAAAAAAAAAAAAAAAAAAAAATCGGTTTTGGAACAGAGAACCAATTAGTTCTCGATTCCGCTTTTAGAACCGAAAAACATAAGTTAGAACAACGTCTTTGATCCTTTTTTTTATGATTTTAAGTGGTTGTCCTAAATCTAAAAATCAAAAGAATTTGTAATTTTTTTGAATAAAGTAAAAATGATTAAATTATTTTTATGAAATTTGTTATGTCTATACCTCACCATAACTTTTAAGTTTTAACTTAACACTTGGACTAAAATTCTTAGTAAATGAAAATAGAATGAGACTAACTTATTAACAAGCGAAGTTGTAAATGACCACGATCGAATTAATTAAATATTTAAATAAAAATATAAAACAATTAATAATAATACATTTGAAACTGATGATTCATCCCACAAGTTTATACAAATCAATTTGTATGGCTTCTTGCCATGCTCGAAAAACCATTTATGCCATTTGTTTCTTATTTTGATTTATGAATATCTTCTATTTTATAGAGAATTATATGTTCTCTTTTGGGTGAAAGGATTTTCGAAACCCTTGATCTTGGTATATTCGGTATAAGTTTATTTCAGGTTATTGGCTCACTTCTCAAGGTCTGATACTCCTTGATAAAGGCTCTCGAAAAATAATTATTATTGAAGAACCGAATTAGAACAGAACTCGAACCAAAATCGAATGGTTTGATTTTGGTTTTGGTTTGGTTCTTATGATTCAATGGAACCGAATGGTTCTATTTTACAAGAACCAAAAAGTATGGTTCGGTTCCAATTCTTGAGATACCCGAACCGAACCATCCGACACTCACCCCAAATATTGACCGAAAATATAATAATTTAAGGGTAAAATAAGAAATCAAAAGTTCAGACTCATTCTCATTTTTAATATATTTTAGATTTAGATTTTAGATGTAGATAATTTCTTATTAATGAACATAATTATAAACTAAAAATATTAAGCCCATGTTTTATTTTATTTAAATTTTTTTTTTCAAACAATATATAATACTATTATGAATTTTAAAATATGAATTTTAAGGAATGAGACTTAAAAAGGGACTAAATTTCTTTACTCGAATATAAATTTACTTTTCTTAAATGTGTAATCCCAATTGAAATATGTATTATAACTTTCCAACTTTCTTATATTAATTCATTAATTTTAGTTTACATTCAATATTTAGCATTTGTTTGGTAACATTGTTTGATTTATAAATTGATTTATTTATGATTTTGAGGTAAAAAGTAATGGTTAAAAATTGGAGAAATAAATTTTGTGTGGTTAAAAAGTGATTTGAGAAATTGTATAATTTATAACCTGTTTTATAATATGCTAAATTGTGTAGTCTTAAATTTTGAACATATTTTAATATTTATGTTTAATGCTTGTGTTGAAACTCCACCTTAGTACGGTCTGTTTTAGCATATTCATATTAAATATTTATTTCTTATTCTTTATTGTAATTGAGTTTGCTTATTTTGAGTGAATTATTGTTAAACTTAATTCGGACATATTTTATTTGATTTTAATACTATTATGCATTTTGTTTTGTTTCAAAAAAATTTCTATAGTTAACTTGTGCCATACTAAAATTTCTTCTTGGCTCTATAAATGGTCACTGTAACAAATCAAAATCTAGACGTATATTTTTATCAAATTACTAATTGTTTGATGTTGTTTAAAAAAGTTTTTTTTTGAAATAAATAGTGATTTTTAGAAGAATACGTGGTTAAAAAGTAATGAATCTGAAAATTTAAAGTTGTCTAAATTTTATGAACAGTCTGTCACAGATAAGTCTGGACAATAACCAATTAACAGTAAATCGTTAGGATTTGTTTTAGCGCAATACCATATGAATCTTGCTGATGCAGATTCATCTGGATAGTAAAACGTAAATAGACAGATTAAATTATGCAGAATTGTAAATAGACAAGAACACAATAATTTGAGCTTAACGTGTGAAAAACCCTAACAGGGAACACCCATAGTACGCAACCTGCGGACAAAAATGAATCACTATTTAAGAAAAGAGTTTATACAGATCAATCTAAATTACAGGATAAGTCTACGCATAGATTTATCAAACATCCAAGAAATAGATCACTCCCTAATCCTTCTATGGCATGTAATATGAGCTGGCGTTGCACCACTCTTCAGTAGCATTATTTGGATCTGTAACACTTTTTCAGCAACCACGAACTCTCGTTCGAATATGATTCAAACCTCCCGTTTGATCATGAATCCTCCTCCCGGACTACCGAAGTCACAACCAATTGAAGCCTTTAATATTTGTGCACCACATGAAAATTGGCTTCTTGACTCTTAAGAAAAACGTCTCGTCTTTCTTCTATTTAAATGCGATTAAGATACTTGTCCTCCAAGTTTCCTTATTGCAAAAGATCTCTATTACCTGTTAAATAAAGCAGAGATAATTAGAGAAATGTAAGATAATTATTCTTGAATAAATCTGATCATAAATCAGGATAGAGAAAAATCAATAAGGATCTTACCATAAGTTAATCGTTTACAAATAAAGTGATTAACATAAACTTGGACACCAAGAATAGGAACTATATTTTCGGCCAAATCAAGAATCTTTACAATTAAGATTTTCGGCCATTCAAGAAACAATCTTACCATATGTAGATAAGCTTGAATAAGCTTGGCTCTATCAAGATGATGATCTTACCCTATGCAAAGATATGTTTGAATACCAAGATTAATCACAAAATAGATCATCATGAAATTTACCATAAGTGATCAATGTTTCTTGATTCACAACACAATATTTCGAGATCATGATTTCGAGATCATGATCCTACAAGTTCAATATTTCTTGATTGATTATTATCTCTAAAAGTAAAATGACACTAAAATAGGAGATCTTATTTATATCAAGAAATATTTGCGTAATTTATTTAAATTTAATAAATTACTAAATACACGTATTTAGTAATTAAATTAAGTTTTCTTAAATTACACACTTGTGGAAAAATAGGAAATGTCAACAATTTTAAGTTAACAGAATCTTTTATTAGTTTATGTGTAATATTATTTTATTGATAAATATGAGGTTGAAAAAAGAAAGAAAAAATGTGTTAAAAATCTAAAAGGGACCAAATAGGAGCTTAATTGATCACGACATATTCTTTTATTACATGTTATAGAATTGCTTGGTCACAACTTATTCTTCAGTTACAAATTACAAATATATAGGTCATAGCTTATTTTTCGACCACAACCGACTATTACAAATCACAAATATTATAAGTCACACCTTCTTTTTCGGTAAAAGATTATAGAAATAATCAGTTACCGCTTATTTTTTAAATCACAATTTACTAATTAATTTATCACAACTTAAAAAATTGTGAGTTATAATAACAAATTTAGTCGAACTTTAAAATTTTTAGGTCACATTATTCAATGGTCATAAATTACTTATTTATTGGTCACAATTACTCATAATTGATCACAAATACTATTCAAGTCACCTAATCGCACCCTCCACCCCTACCCACTCCACACCCTTCCCAACCTAAATCCTTTCTTCCTCCTACACCACCACCACCCACCATAGTCGTTGGACACCACCACGCCACCTCCACAGTCAATACCACCATCTGCACAACCACCACCGCCAAAAGCATCATCAATACCGTCTAGAACACCACCAAAACCATTACCTATAACATCGTCGGCTAGCGCCACCAACCCAATTAAACCCAATAAAACAACCACCACCTCAACTGTACCATCGTCACCACCTGCACCTTACCACCATCGTCGAATAATTCCCTGCACATCTCCAACCATCATGGACTGCCTCGCTCAACCTGCACCAACCGGTTGCTAAGTCCTTACGAGATATGTCCACTAGGATGAGAATAATTATTGTCATTCACGACATCAAAAAATGAATTTAGTAGGCATAAATGCTCGATTATATTGATACTTTCAGTAAGATCAACATCAGAAAATGAACTTAGTAGGCATGAATGCTTGAAATGGCTATGTAAACAAGCTCTACAATCTCGGATATATTTTTCTTTTGGAACGACAACTACAATATTAGATTAAGAAACGGGGCTAGGAAAAGCAAGAAAAACTTTGAGGACATAAATCTACAATTATATTAGGTTCCACACAGTCCAATAAGAAGAATGAGAATGGGGACAAGAGATTCATGGACTGTCGAATGGAAATTCTTAACCCACAACAAATCAACATATGTGAGTGCCACTAGCAACCTGGCCAATGCATTCAGACAAACCATTTAATGTTGTTCTATTGACAGAAATTCTATAATAGCTCTGATTTTGAGGGAATGGAATCAGCCAATCGGGGGAGAACACTGGATTCGTCAATTATCGCGAATATCTTGAAAATGTTGATCGTATCAAGAATGGAAAGAGATGATATACAATCATAACATAATTACGGTGGTTAATATAGGTAGGAGATGGTGGTGCTAGTATTTGTGACTGCAACCTATTATATTTTTTATTTGTGAGCGGAAAATAAAAGTGTGGGCTTTGATTGTGATTTAAAAAATTGTGATTTTTGAGCTAAATAATAATATATGACTCAACACATTTGTGATTTGTGGCTTTATGTAATTGTGATCGGAAATTATAAATTATTGTATTATTGTGACATCAACATATTTTACTTAAAGATCTTATTTTTCACCTGATTTTTGAAAGAAAATCCTAGGTTTGTTAAATTTGAATTTACATCTTTAAATGTCGGAGATTTGTATTGTTCCCCATTATATTATCTAAGTGGGCTACTACCTAGTGGATTACAATTCAGTTTTATAATAATGGGCCAGCCCAAATATATTGCTTAAAATCTAGACCCGACCCAAAAGTCTAGCTGGTATGTACTGTGCAAGTTCAATCCCAATTATTCTAGTCCCACATCGATTGAATCAGTTGCTTCTTCCAGTTTATAGTGCTTTGCGTGGAGGCTACAGTTCGTCCCTTCGGGGACATCCGATAAAATTGGAACGATACAGAGAAGATTAGCATGGCCCCTGCGCAAGGATGACACGCACAAATCGAGAAATGGTCCAAATTTTTTTTTGCAATCTTGCGTGAAAGAGTTTCTTCTTTGGTTATTTATTTGTGATGGAATGAGGTTATTTTTCGCAATCTTTCCGGAAAGATTTTCTTCTTGGTTATTTGCGATGGAATGAGGTTATTTTATGTGGGTTTCTCTCTTAATTTAATATTTTCTTTTTTGTTGCTTTACAAATTCTGATTAGGGTTTTTGGTGTTGGGTATTTGACCCAAATTAATCAAGTGCCTAGTGAAATATAATGAGTGCCTAGTTGAAACAAAAGATGGTGGAGCTAATTATGGTATTTGAATGATAATTAGTCTTGACTAATTATGATGTCTTTGAATGATAATTAGTCTTGACTAATTATGATGTCTTTGAATGATGATTAGTTTGACTAATCATGATGTTTTGGTGTTAAGAAAATTTTTCATTTAGAATTCTCTCTATAAATAGAGAAGGAATTCAAGGAAGAGATACACCACCACAAACATATTGAAGAGTGCTAATTAGTGTCACATTGTGATCAAAGAGAGAAAATTGTGAGCCTAGCATATTGTGAAGTTTCTTGTAACTCTTTGTGGTGTAAATCAAAGGGTAGAAATTATATGTGGTAAAGCTCGTTTGTAGTATTTTCTCTGTGGTCTGTGGGATTGGGTTGGTGGGTGAAAGTCTATATATTTGTAACAATTTAATATATAGTGAAAAGCTTTGGCGAGGGTCCGTGGACGTAGGCATTTTGCTGAACCACGTAAATTTCTGTGTTCGTATTTATTTTCTTGTTTGCTTATTTTACTTTGAACATCAAAAGATCCTGTGAGAAAATTAAAGTGGGAATCGACGTGTCGGAAATTCCCAACAAGTGGTATCAGAGATACAGGTGGTTCAAATATTTTGAAGCAAAAGAAAATATGTCTGTCAAGTACGATGTGGAGAAATTTGACGGGAGAATCAATTTTGGCTTGTGGCAAGTACAAGTCAAGGATGTCTTGATTCAGGCGGGTCTGCACAAAGCTTTGAAGGGAAAACCAACTGAGAGTTCTGACAAAGAAAAAGAAATTGAATCCAACAAGACTGATGAAGATTGGGAAGATTTGGATTTGAAAGCTGCTAGTACAATACGACTTTGTTTGGCCAAGAATGTTCTTGCAAATATTCATGGGATATCTGCTGCTAAGGAACTTTGGGAGAAACTGGAAGAGTTGTATCAAACGAAGAACTTGTCAAATCGCTTGTATCTGAAGGAAGAGTTTCATTCGTTGAGAATGAGCGCAGGTACAAAAATCTCTGACCATCTTAGTGTTCTTAACGGGATTGTTTCTGAACTGGAATCTATTGGAGTCAAAGTTGAAGATGAGGATAAAGCGTTGAGGCTCATCTGGTCTCTTCCATCCACGTTTGAGCACATCAAACCGATTTTGATGTACGGGAAGGAAACGGTGGACTTTGCAGAAGTTACAAGTAAGTTGATCTCTGAAGAGCGACGATTAGGTGGAGACGATAATTCATCTAATAATAATTTGCTTGTTACTGAAAAGTGGAAGAGAGGGAACTCCATGAAGAAGAAGGTGACATGTTGGAACTGTGGTCAATCCGGGCACGTGAGAAGAAATTGTCCAAAAGTTGGAGCGGACTCGGCGAACTGCTCGAAGGACAATGCGACTCTCCTGGTGGAGGGTGGTGATGATGTACTCTGAGTAAGATGGGACATCCTCATGGCATGATGCCAGTTGCCATGATAGAGGATGTGTTCTTACTGGCACGGGTACTGTGTTCGCATACAGCATTGGTTTGGTTTAGATGCAAGGTATGTGGTTTAATTTATGTCGATGGCTGATGAACTTCCAAGGAGAACCAAACATGGGAGTTGCACCATAAATTTCAGCAATTTTGTTTCGACATGGGCCGATGAAATTCTCGGAGTTCGTTGATAATTCTGAGTGATTATACTCATATGGTGGAGTATGAGACTGTCAAAGTGGAAAAATGCTTGCCTGTTACCCAATATTTGAATTTGATTTTGGCTTGGACGAATTTGTGTCAAGGTGGAGATTGTTGGGTATTTGACCCAAATTAATCAAGTGCCTAGTGAAATATAATGAGTGCCTAGTTGAAACAAAAGATGGTGGAGCTAATTATGGTATTTGAATGATAATTAGTCTTGACTAATTATGATGTCTTTGAATGATAATTAGTCTTGACTAATTATGATGTCTTTGAATGATGATTAGTTTGACTAATCATGATGTTTTGGTGTTAAGAAAATTTTTCATGTAGAATTCTCTCTATAAATAGAGAAGGAATTCAAGGAAGAGATACACCACCACAAACATATTGAAGAGTGCTAATTAGTGTCACATTGTGATCAAAGAGAGAAAATTGTGAGCCTAGCATATTGTGAAGTTTCTTGTAACTCTTTGTGGTGTAAATCAAAGGGTAGAAATTATATGTGGTAAAGCTCGTTTGTAGTATTTTCTCTGTGGTCTGTGGGATTGGGTTGGTGGGTGAAAGTCTATATATTTGTAACAATTTAATATATAGTGAAAAGCTTTGGCGAGGGTCCGTGGACGTAGGCATTTTGCTGAACCACGTAAATTTCTGTGTTCGTATTTATTTTCTTGTTTGCTTATTTTACTTTGAACATCAAAAGATCCTGTGAGAAAATTAAAGCGGGAATCGACGTGTCGGAAATTCCCAACATTTGGGTGTTCAAATGCATTGTCGTGAATGAAATTCCAAATTTCTCGGCCCTGCTTTCTTTATAATGCATTTGAAGATAGTGTCGAACAAAAAGCTATTAATTTTTCTAATCATTGCGTAAGTTCAGGTTAGCAATGTGAGGTATTGCAGAACATAGAAACTAATATCATGCTTTCTTAGGATCGAAGGCTAATATACGTAGAAAAAACATCAGTAGAAATGAAATTGGATGTTTTTGTGGCTGAATATGTTGATTGATGGATAAAATGAAGTCTTGGTTCCATTTATCAATTATGCGGGATTGGGGTTTGATTTGATAGAGGAGGGTTTTGCATTTGGCCGTTTGCTGGTGGTGAAATTAGGAAATTGAAATGGAGTACTAGTGGTGACTGTGAAGGAATGGAAGGAGTTGACGTTTGAAGTGATGGTGATAGTGTATTGGAGGTTGTGATGTGGTTTAAAGTTGATTTTTGGGAGCTAGAGGTGATACGGAGTACGGACAGCATCTGGTTATGGTGGAAGTTGGGAATTTTTTTGGTTGTTTTTTACTTAAAGGAAATTGCAGATTTGGGGAGAGGTTTGCATGGTGAAAGTAATATAATTGGGTTTTTTGGAAGTCAGAATGGTGATGATGGCTTGGTGTAGAGAATCTGGTTGATGCCACAGCCATCATGGGGCAACATAATGGAGAAAGGTGAATATAACAGAAAGAGGAGGATTCAGAAGAACCAGCACAAGCAGCGGCAGCAGCAACCCCGGGGAATAGAGAAAGTAGGATGTTGTGCGCAGGTATGAATTCCCTTACCTACCTGGGGCATTGTGCTAAATCTTTTGCTGGAATTGAAGAACATCTAAAGGCAAGATTTGTTGAGTTTAATTGACAATTTGAAAGCCAACACCAAATTTCTTGGCATCAAGTCTTAGTTTGTTTTTATATTCTAACCAATCAAACTCCAAACACAAACGGGGGCCTTAGCCAAGTTTAATAGGCTTTTCAACTGACTTTGAAATGGGCTATTTATAGATCAATTCCATTAGTAACTAAGATTACAGCACATGGTGGAAAGCATCCATTTGATCAGTTCACAACAACTTAAATACGAGCATTCGACTTGTGGAAAGATAAATTGGAACCACACATTAAGTCATATAACATACTTTATCTAGGAACACCGGATAGTTTTCAGTTCACCAAGTGACAATTTTTCCTTATTTCACCTTTTGAACCAGTAAGAGGACTGATGTTCCCCATTTTGACCATAGATTTTACAAATTGGTGGAAGAAAAGAGCTTCATCTTCTTCATAGCTTTTCACCAACTGCATGGTTTGGCGCATGTTTCCAGTCAGCAGAACTTCATCAGAATTGAGAAGCCCTTTGCCCCGTAAAATGAGCTTGAAATATTTATTATCAAATTTAACTGGGGATGCAAAATCAAGTGGTGAAATGTTATTATCTCCACCAACTTTAGGGCATATTTTTTGTAAGCCATTGTAGTAGGTTTTCTCTAAAGTTGTATCTGGTTTGTTGTTCCCATTTTGATTGTATAGCCTTTGTCTGAATGTCACGCATCTTGCCATCCCAATTGTATGGCCTCCTGCAATTTAACAAGAGATAGGATTGTTAAATAAACAGATTATTAGCATATCACATATGTACACATTTTTGCATCTTTTCACACTGCCCAATAATGGATTTTTTCCTGATTATTTAGTAAATCTGATGACTGAGGCAATAATATATGAACAAATTCTTTCTTGTAGAATAATCTTTACCCGAAAGAGCGACAAGATCTTCAACACGCAGACCTTGGCGCTTGAATTGTGTTATGAGGGTTTGGATGGTGGAATTTGGAGCAGGAATATCCGTATTTGATCTACTGAGACTTGCTGTTTTCGAGTCCCTTCTTCCTAATGGCACTTCCCAATGTGGTCCACCACTCTGTAGCATGGTCATGATCACAGTAAGTTTCATGTAAAAATCAATTGAATCTTGATCTTGGCCTAGTTAACATGTGGAGTATGTGATTGAAAAATGTTTCAAGAGTAATTTTCTTCATGCAGTTTTAGTAAATAGAGAATACTGATTTTTTCTCAGTAAGTAGCAGTGAATATTGCTATGATTTTGAATGAACTTGAAGATTGAAATGCCTTACTAATAAGACGGAATCCCTAGCAGCAAGGGCGATAATGTCTGCACATGAAACTGTGTGAGGGCATACTGTTTCCAGTTTAGCCTTGATCTCATCAATCACTTCAAACCCCCTTATGGAGTTCTTGTTTGGCCCAGAATTCTTTTCACTAACTATTGTAGCACTATCATCTAGCAGGATTGAAGCATCACAACCCTATAAATAGAATTCAATTGTAGCGGATAAAATAATCTAAATTAGTAGTATTACAAAGGAAATACTTAAATTCATCTAAAATAATTACTCTTTGCACATGAAATCTTGATCAAGCTACCTGCACAAAGCAATCATGAAAGTGGAGTCTCAGTAAAGAGGCAGCCACTCTGGGATCTTCTGTTATGGCCTTCTCTAATACAGACATTATAATCTCATTAGCTTGTGGGCACGAATAATCGTAGAATTCTGGCGTGAGCCCCGAGTAGCCTCCTCTACCCCAACTATAACCCGAACCTAGAAAAGCTTCTGACAGAGAGCAAGACAGAAAAGCAACTACTATGAGACAGCAAAACACCTTGAGAGAAGCCATTAACAACTTGAAAATGTACTAAAACTCTCTTCCTTCTTCGGAGATTGCTTTGTGAAATTCCTGTTAAGCATTGTGTATATATATTAGGGAGAAAAAGAGAGCTCATGTGATCAAATCAACTGCCATTCTACCAAATCCTCCTACTTCCACTACATGCCTCTTATGGCTAACCATGACCGCTTCAACTTGTTGAATATACTCCTTTATGGAAATGGATTTTAAAGAGGAGTTTGAAATTTGTGACAGTGTTTCTGGTTTTAGTTTCACCTGCTCCATGAACATATACAGAAATTCCCATTTGTCACATACTTTGATCAGTCTATGGAGTTTGCCTCATTTGACAATTTGCTTTGTTTTTTCTTACATTTATTGCTGGAGTTAGCGTACTACAAACACACAAACAACGCTATTCTTAGGGGTGCTAAAAAAGTTCAAGATCAACATGCTGACGACCAGTAGTTGAATACAAAAATTCCTTTAGTTATAAAGGGGAATTAATTAATCTTTTTTCCAGAGATTATCTCAAGAATGATGTCCCCGAAATTTTGCCTTGGAAAAAAGATTAGTGTCCAGAGAGAAAATATGTAATCGTGAATTAATTAAATGTGTGTCATATAAGCAAAATTAAATGATACATGATAAGAAGGAAAAATAAAAAATAAAAAAATTAGAGATTCATCAAAATTCAAACGCTATGTTAGACGGAGTGACTTGACAAAATAAAAATTTTCTTTCTCGAATTTATATTTCCTATCAAAATGTAGACATGATTATGTTTTTATTATAAACATAAAAATAAAGAACATGTAGGTAGCTATATATACAAAATGAATTGGAGACTAATTTTAAATTGAATGTTTATATTTTAATAATAATTCTATGTAGAGGTGTCAATTCGGGTGGTCCGGGCCGGGTCGGCCTGCCAACGTATGAGCCCGGTAACAGCCCGCGTAGAAAAAAGCCCGCCCGCTGCGGGTTACGGGCCGGTTACGGGTTGGCCCACAATTTTGAACTACAACCCAGGCCCGCCCGCTGCCCATCCGGGTTGAGCCCATACGGGTCGTGGGTCGCGGTTCGTTCCGGTTTGACCCGTATCCTGTATCCGTATGATTGTTCATTGTATGAATAAAATTATAAAATTATAGAATTTTTCATATTTATAGCAAAATATATATATTATATTGTAAAATCAAAAATGTAAAATAAGAAATGAACAAAATGATAAATTCATATTTATACCAAGAAATGTTTCCATATAATTCAAATTTAATGTTACATGAATTATTTATACCAAGAAATGAACAAAATGATAAATTCATATTTATACCAAGAAATGTTTACATAGAATTCAAATTTATAGTTTAAGTACATCCCAACTAGGTTGGCACCTACTTTTACTTTTACTATAATTTATAGTTTAAGTACATCTCAACTAGGTTGACACCTACTTAACTATAATTTAGCTATTCAAAAATTATATATTTGTTTCCTAATCAATCTTCACTCTTCAGGAACTGCAAGATTTTTGAAGTCTTCAGCAATATCATCAATGATTTTATCTTGCATCCTTCGATCCGCGAAAATCCAATCTTTCACGCAAATGAGAGCTTCCAAAATATCTTCTTTAAGTCTAGATCTTCTTTCATCCAATACCCTGTTACCTGCACTAAAAGCAGACTCGGATACCACTGTTGAGACTGGAACTGTTAGTAGATCTCGTGCCATTTTAGATAATACAGGGTATGAGCGCTCATTTAAATTCCACCATCGTAAGATATCTAAATTATACACTTCATTTTCAGGTATTAAACTATAATGATCAAATTGATAATATCTATCCAATTCAGCAGGTGTGGTATTTGGATTTATAGTTGAAGTTGTAGATGAAGAACCAAGAACATTACGTTTCTTAGCTATTAGGGAGAAAAAAGAAGATTTACCTTTAGAAGTTGTACTAGAGTTTGTAGATGAAGGAATATTTTCATTGTTACCATATTTAATAAAATAGTTATTATACATTTCATTAATAAAAATTTCCAATTCTCGATTTGTAATATTTATGTTAAAAGCTAATGTTTCAGAAAGTGATTCTAAAGCACATTGAACTCCAAACAACTTAATGCGAGGATCCATTACAGCTGTCACTGGAAAAATTAGTGGCATGTTTTCATAATATTTCTTGAACTTTTCCTCCATTGGGTAAATAATTTGAAAGAAAAATGGATCACCTCTAAATGATGAAAATTGTCCAGCAATTTTTACTAATTGTAAAAGTACAAGATTACTAGTTGGATAATAAACTCCAGAACTAGCTTTTGTTGCCTTATAGAAATGTTTCAAAAATTTCATAACATTAAATGCTTTTTCCCAGTCTGAATCAGTTACCTGAAATTGATTTTTTTTTGAATTAACAAATGCATTAATGGCATCAGTATAGCCAACACACGATTTTAACATTAAAAAAGTTGAATTCCATCTATTGGGAACATCATCAACAAATTTTCTTCTTTTCAATTCAAGAGTTTTACAAATTTTTGCAAATTCTTGTTGTCTAGAATCTAAACAAGAAATATAATTAATAGATTGTCTAATTATACTTATTTGTGGTGTTATTAATTTTAAACCGTCTTGCACAACTAAATTATATATATGACAAACACAACGCATGTGAAATAATTTAGAATCATATATGGGTGTAATCGTTCTAATTAAAAGCCCAATGCATGAATTATTAGCACTTGCATTATCAAAGGTAACACTAAATAGTTTATTTAACACACCAAACTCATTAAAAACTTGTAATAAACTTTCACACAAATTTACACCATTATGTGGATATTCAAGTAAACGAAAAGCAATAATTCTTTTATGCAATAACCAATTATTATCAATATAATGTGCTGTAACACAAGCATAACCATTATGATTTCGTCCAGACCAACAATCAGATGTGAAACAAATAATTCCATCAATTTTTTTAAGTTCATTTTTTAAATTCTCAGCCATTGTATGAAATAATTTCATAGAATCAGAACGAGCAGTATTTCTACTTACGATCCTGTAAGAAGGTTGAATGTATTTTTGTAGAAACTCTTCAAAATACTGATCTTCTGCAAATGTGAACGGCATCTCACGAGCTGCTAAAAATTCCGACATTCCAACTCGCATTCGTTCCTGCGAATAAACAAAGTTAGTAAAAGTAACTGATCCACTAGCATTAGTAAAACCAGTAATTTGAGCTTGTTTAGGATCCAAATGTCCTGTTTCATTTAGATGTTTTTCTTTGTGTCTTCGTAGCGTGCCGGTGCCTTGACCATATCTCCAAACATAAGCCTTTTTGCAGATATAATCAACTTAACTATATTCGATGTTTTTATTAATTCATTAAAAATGAAATATTCCGAAAAAATAAGAAAAAAATAAAAAAATTGAAATAAGGTTGTGTTTGAAACACAACATTTTACATGGAATTGAAAATATTTTCCTACTTTTTCCATATAAGAGTGTTTGATTGCTACTTTTTTGTCATCAATTCATTTTCCATGTATTGACTCAGTTCCGCTCCGTTGTCAGAAGTGGGCAACGTTATGTTGCCCACCCACCAATGAGATTGGCCAAGTGTTTGAAATCAGACACATTTCAGACACTGGGTGCAATCTCATTAGTGGGTGGGCAACATAACGTTGCCCACTTCTGGCAACATAGCAATTTCGTGTATTGACTTCACGCGTTGCAATTCCTTCAAATTAGGGAATTCACTTTCCAGTCAAAAAGGAATTTTTATTTTCATGGCAATTCTTTTAACCATTTTCGTCACGTTTGATTCTTTTTGCTGTTGTTAACCATAGCAAGTCGTTCTACGGCAACCATCTTTGCTCCTTTCACCCACGGTCACACATCATCCCCTTCGGCTCCACCACTATTTCGACAGGCGGTTACCACCTCTGCACCGACCCCACCACTGCTTCGGAAGTCTTAGCAAAGACCGAACCACATCTGCCCCTTTCACCCACAGCCACACATCATCCCCTCTGGCTCCACCACTGCTTTGACGGGCGGTTACCACCTCTATCCCATATTCCATCTATCAATACAATCACTGACAACCATCTCTCAAGGTAACCGGGCACGTTGCTCACCTGGAGAAAGGGGCGGCGCTGCTAGATCTAAGCATCGAAACAGCGGGCCCTCTGCACAGATCTAACAGCGTCGCAGCTAGGTCAGCGCATTGCAACAGCGTCCCCGGTTCTTTGATATGTGGTGTTGCTGCTCGATCTAGTGGTGACGATGGTGGTGCTTTTGATCTAGTGGTGGGGCGGAGGTTTACTGACGGTGGAGGCAGCGATGGCGGCGGCGGTAGCGCACTGTGGTAGCTACAACAGCGTTGGGAAGTTGTTTGGAGGTTTACTGACGGTGGAGGCAGCGATGACGGCGGCGGCGGTAGTGCACTGTGGCAGCAACAGCAGCGTTGGGAAGTTGTTTGAAAACATTAAACAGGCAAATGTAACCTCATACTGATTTGAATCAGGGCTAAAACGGTGGTGTGAGCCTGTGACTTAAGTTCTATAATTCGAAAATGTCTGAAGAAAATATGTGACTTGATAAATTGTGACATAAAAATTCGTGATCTAATAATTTGATAATTATGATCTGAAGACTAAAAATATGTTGAATTTTATTAGTTGACATTTTGTGATCTTGAAATCAGTTTGTAATTTAAAAAATATATTATTGTGACCTAAAAATAAATTCAATTTGTGACATAATATTTCGATAATTTGTGACCATGAAATCATTTGTGACCTAAAAAATTTGTGTTTTGTGACTTGAAATATATAGTATTGTGACCTTAATACATATAATTAATAAAATATTTTAATTATTTAATTTAATTAATTGATTCTAATTACAACCTAATTTTTGAAATTTTATAGGTGAAATTTTGAAATTGACATTTATAATCACTCTATTTATGTACTTTTTCCTTGCAATCTGGTTTCGTATGAACGGGCCAGCCCACATAGCTTTAAACTTTAACCCGACACAAAAGTCTAACCTGCACTGTGCTAATTCAATGCGAACTATTCTAGTCCCACATCGATTGATTCGATTAGTTCTTCCAGTTTATAGAGAGATGCGAGGATGGAGTGCTCGTCCCTTCGGGGACATCCGATAAAATTGGAACGATACAGAGAAGATTAGCATGGCCCCTGCGCAAGGATGACACGCACAAATCGAGAAATGGTCCAAATTTTTTTTGCAATCTTGCCGGAAAGACTTTCTTCTTGGTTATTTGCAATGGAATGAGTTTTATTATTATTATTTTTTGGCAATCTTAACGGAAATTTTTTTCTTCTTGTTTATTTACGATCGAATGAGGTTTTTTTTTGGGTCGGTTCCTCTAATTAGGTTTCTTTACATTGCCATTTGTTTTATTCTAATGAACTTCTAATTTCCCTAAGAAATATTGTTGCTCAATTCAATATTTTTTTTTGGATGTTTGATAGGGTTCTATTGTTCAACCAATTTCCTTTTCCTGGTGAGTTGAACAATGGATAATTTGACATCATTGTCACAGCGAAAACACAAGGTGTGGGCTGATGGCTCATGGTAACAGCAGCCTAATTGCAGGAATCCCTCTTCGGGTGAGTCAACACCAGATATCAGAAATCTTTGTCATGATTTCAGTTCCTTTAAATTGCTTTTGAAGATTGCCCCCAAAAGCCATTGCGTGTTTTAGCCATTCTGTGCGTACAGATTAGTAATATTAACTATAATGAGGAATGTAGAACATAGAAACTAAATTCAGAGTGATGTTACAAAGTCAATCCTTCGAGATTACCTCAATCCATGTAACTTCTCTAAGTTTACCATTATGCTTCTAACCACCTCTTTGCATGTGTGCCGAAACATTCGCAAATTATTATCCCACAATTTATCCTTATTGTTGCTAACCGCAAGTGTACGGATCACACAAGTAATAAAGTGAACTTTTTGATTCCGGATATCGATACTAGAATAAATTCCTTAATCGGAACAAGAAAATCAATTGAGAATGTTGCGACTTAAACTAAACTAAAAATTAAACTAAGAAAATGGTAAAAATTTCAATTTTATAATATAAATATAAATAAGTGTTTTAAAATCGAGAATTCACATTAATTCCATCATCTATATTTTTACTAAATCGTTTAACTACAATTCATGAGGTTTTGAAATTCATGTTCGTAATGTTATTTAAGTCTTCTCTTGAGAATGCAGAAAAGCTTTTTTTTTTTTTTTTTTTTTCTCTATATGCAACCCGACTATATCTCTATGACGAATACAAACATTAGAGAAACATTTAGTTTTGTGAACACTTTTAAGGAAAACATAAAGAATATGCAATATATCTTTATCCCCTATCGAACTTTAAGTTTGTCATCATCTTTTATTTGCACTTCCAGTCCTTTATCTTTCAATTGTGACCATTTAGTCCCTATACTTTTGATTTCTTCTCTTTTCTTCCATTTTCTCCTGAATTGGCTCATTGCATTTTTCATGCCCATAATTTAACTCCAATAATCATCCAATTCTCCTGTATTTGCTTCATTTTCTCGACTTTGTGTTGTTTTCTAAAATAAAAACAATTAAGAATCAAAATGAGTAGCGAATATTCTCAAATGAACATATAAAATCCTACTTTTGACACATAAGCAAGTGTATAAAATACACTTATCACTTACCTCAAATAACTCATTAATATATTCACTTCTAAATCTCTCTTCTCGCTTTTACAACCTTAATTTTCTCATTTTGACTAGACTGACTTGTAGGTTTTGAACAACTGTGATTGGAAAATGTAGCCATACATTTAAGTCGAGAATTTTCAGAGCCACTGTTGCCAGTGCAGTGAGACTTAGGTGATGGTTTATGGTTTCAATGGTAGTGCTAGTAGTGGAAATAGAGGATTGGAAAGGTTGGAGCCTGGAGGTGGTGGATTGGAGATTGACGTGATAGAGGAAGATATTTGTGTTTGCTATTTGTGACATTAGGAGATTGGAAGGGAATGCTGGAAGGCGATCATGGAAGATTGGAACTCTGGAAGGGGTTGATATTGGCCTTGATGGTGGATCTGAGGTTGTGAAGATGGTTTAGAGTTTGATTTGGGGGTGTGGTGGTGATACCGAAAGCATCTAGTGATGGTTGAAGTGAGAGATTCATTTTATATTTTATTCTTCATCCAGGAATGAAATTGCAGATTGTGGGGGAGAGGTTTGCATGATGAAAGGAGTTGGATTGGTGTTTTTAGAAGTGGCAAAGGTGGAGAAGACTCTTCATTGAAAAGATTCCAGTTGATGCCAGCCGTCATAGGACGAAGTAAATAAGAGGTAAACTAACAGGGGGGAATAAAATAATAAGAGCAGGACACACCAGCACAAGCAGCATCAGCAAACTGTGGGGCTGAAGGAAGAAGGATTATGTGCAAATGCAATTCAATGCACATGATTCCTTCTCTGACCTGGGACATTGTGCTAAACTTTGAGCTGGAAGAACAAGTAAATACCAGGTTTTGAGTTTGCTTCAAAATTTGAAAGCCAACACCAAATTTATTGGGGGCTAAGCATAGTTTGTTCTTGTATTGTGAGAATTCTTATTTTACCTTTTGCGCCAAATTTTATTGGATTTATCATGTCATACTACAGACTATCTAGAGATGATGAATAGTTTTTGGATTAAACCATATGTACAGATATTTTTACAGAAATGAGGTGTCAAAATCTGGTTGAGGCAGTGTTTGAAATTGCAGGCATTTAAAATGTTTGATTCGCATCTGTACATATTTTCTGTAAAAAGCTTCTGTACGAGAAGCATGACCGTAGATTTTACAATTTGGTAGAAGGACGGATCCTCATCTTTTGCATAGCTTTTAGTCAACTCCATGGTTTGCCACATGTTTCCAGTCAGCAGAACTCCATCGGAATTGAGAAAGCCATTTGCCCCATAATATCAGCTTGAAGTATGTGTAATCAAATTTAACTGCAAAATTAAGTGATGAAATGTCATTATTTCCACCAACTTGAGGGAAGATTTTTTGTAAGCCATTGCAGTAGATTTTCTCTAAATTTGCAAGCATCTAAACCTTTGCGCTTGAACTGTTTAACAAGGGTTTGGATGGTGGAATTTGGATAGCGACTTAGATTTGCTGTTTTTTAATCTCTTCTTCCTAATGGCACTTCTTAATGCTGTCCACCATTCTGTATCACGATCATCATTACTGTAAGTATTATGTAAAAATCAATTGAATTTTTATCTTGGACTTAGAATGTTGATTAATTTTCTTCATGCAGTTCTAAATGATAAAATGGAACACAGTTTTCATTTCCCCCTGGAAATAGCTGTTCCGATTTCTATGATTTCGATAAGAATTAACCAATGTGTACATATATTTTTTTGTATACCTTTTTACACTCACTCAAATAGAGGTGAGATCCAGATACATTATTTTAATCCCCTTGAAGGTGGGTCCCACTCCTATGTGGATGGTGTGGGTGTAAAAAAGCGTACAACAAATAAATGTACACATAGCATAGTTCGATAAATATATACACAGTCACACAAGGGAGAGGGAGGGAGGGAGGGATCATTCGATCAAATAAATTGTGTGTGTGTGTGTGTGTGTGAGAGAGAGAGAGAGAGAGAGAGAATAAACTGAGAGAGAGAGAGAGAGAGAGAGAGAGAGAGAGAGAGAGAGAGAGAGAGAGAGAGAGAGAGAGAGAGAGAGAGAGAGAGAGAGAGAGAGAGAGAGAGAGAATAAACTGCTCTTCTACCAAAAATTCCTTCAGTTATAAAGGGGAATTAATTACCAGAGATTATCTCAAGAATAATGTGCCCGAACTTTTACCTTGGTAAAAAAGATTAGTGTTTAGAAAGAAATATGTTATTTTTGGAACATCGAGTGGTAGTAATGGATCAAGATTTTTTTTTTTTTTTTTGTAGAATGGAGTGGTAGTTTCGATGGATCAAGATGTGATCACATTCATGTGTTTGTAGACTTATGGAAACTGACTTTCCTTCCGTTAGTATCTCAGTGAGTCGATTATAGCATCTCTATTGTAATCGTGAATTAATTAAATTTATGTCATATAAGCAAAAATAGACGATATTGAAAAGTTTACCTTCAATATAAGTTGTATCATGCTAACATGATAAGAAGAAAAAAAAAATTTAGAGAATCATCAAGATACAAACGCTATGTTAGACGAAGTGACTCGACAAAATAAATATTTTCTTTCTCATATTTATATTTCCTATCAAAATGTAGACATGATTATGTTTGTATTTTTTAAAAAATATATAAAGAACATGTAGATAGCTATATATATGCAATGAATGAGAATTATATAGTGTCCACTGATACAATGAATTGGAGACTAATTTTAAAATTGAATGTTTATTTTATGCTTCGTTTGGTAAACGGTTTATATTTTATAAATTATACTTTTTTCAAATCATTTTTTTTAATAACACATATTTTCTCTCTCCACTTTTCAACTACACATCTTACTTCAAAATCATAAATAAATCAATTTATAAATCATTACAGTATTACCAATTAATAATGCTAGGTAGCCTTGAAGTCTTTCAACTTTCCTATCATCTAAGCATCAGTTCGGCAATAGTGATTTTTTTGGTTTATAAACCAATTTATAATCTACACAATTTTTCAAACAACTTTTTAATCACACATCTTTTCTTTCTCCACTTTTCAACTAAACATCTTACCTCGAAAAACGAAAAAATCAATTTATAATCCAATGAGAAGATACGAACAGAGGCTAAATAATAATCCATAGAATAGCCTTTCGGAGCATAACTCCGAAAGTTGGTTGAAATGTGAGAGTAAGAAATTTTTACTGAGTTGGCAACTGTAAGGTGGAAGTTCGAATCCTACCAAAGTTATGGATGAGGTTCATTGCAAGCGCAATTAAACAACAAGCTCTCAACCTACTTCATTGAGAAACATCTAGCGATTTTTATCATCTACAAATTCCCATCACAGGAGTTGTAGAGGCTCATTAGGTTGAAGTTCAACCTTTTTTAATAATCCATAGAATATATTGAAGGTGATATTAACGAAGATGTCAAAAAGTGTCCGTCGAGCAAATTTTATGTGCAACTTAAGAAATATGTAAACGTTGTGAAATATCATGATTCAATAGAATTACATAGGGAACAGTCGATGATCTCAACCTTGCACTAAACACCAAGGAAGTTTGATAAGTTAACTCAATATTCATGCCATTCTCAATATTTGTAAATACAATAACTTCGATATTCATTTTATCCATAAATTTGTTGAGCGCGAAACTTCATTTATTTTTGTTCTTCTACGAATATTAATTATAATTTCACACATTTTAGAAGTAATTCCAAGAGGCATAAATATTCTTTAAGCTGGCTAACTTATCCATTGTAAATTTAAATTTAAAAAAATATAATCAATTAACTATATTCGATGTTTTTATTAATTCATAAAAAATGAAATATTCCGTCAAAAAAAAATTGAAATAAGAATAAAGGGTATTTGCAAAAATACCCCACTTTTGGCATCATATTTAAAATTACATCATTTAAAAGTATTATTTGTTAATACTTCAAATTTTCTTTTACTAAAATTTACCTCTTTAAAATAAGTATCATATTATGATACTTTTTAAAATTTTGGTATCACAACCTGATACATTTCAAATTTTTATGATATTTATGACGAAATTTTAGTATCGAGTCTTGATACTTTCAACTTTTTATGATATTTCTTATATATTCGATCAAACACTTCGTCAAACATGTTGTAAAATTGATGAAAACTTGATGGTGGACCGGGCGGCTTTCCGGTTTATGGTAAAGTGGTGCTCATAATGGAAGGAAGCCTCTTTAGATGAGAAGGAGGATGCTCTTCTAACAAAACACTTACCCTGAGTAGATCGTTGGAGCCTCATTGAGGAAAAGAGGTGGTTTGGAAGTGATGAAGCGATGGTGAGAATATTGTAAGGTTTAAAGAGAAAATAAGAAAAATAATTAAAAATCAATTAAAATATTAATGTAAGTAAAAATTCAATAAGGGATGAAAAAAAGTATACAGTGCAATTATCCCAAGAATAAATATAAATGGGACGTTTGCACAAATACTCAACTTTTGGTATTGTTACGACCATAACTAAATTGGACATGATACGTCATCTATATGGGCCCACCAGGGGAGCCACAAAACATCCAGTCGCCTAATCATGACCTATAGGCCAAAACTACGGATACCAAATTTGCTGGACTCTTATATGCCGAGGTGATACTATGCCGAGGTGATGCTGTGCCGAGGTAACCTAAGCCGGGGTGATGCTGTGCCGAGGTACTCCTAAGCCGAGGGGAGTACCCTATGACATGTAGTAATGATTATAACCAAAGAAAGGGTTTACCTCATGAAGAGTCAGGATCTTACCACATGTAAAGTATAACACATGTCACAATCTAAGATAATTACACCTTCTATAAATAGAGCACACTTGCCTCCAATGAAAAGGTTAGCAATTTCTCATTCTTAACTCTATATTTCTCTCACTCCCTTTTCTCTATTCTACACATTTATATTTTCCGCACCCAATATATACTTGTCCAAAATGAGTACTGACTCAGGCATCGGAGTGCAAACGGGAGCCACCTCGGCCCCTTTTGCAAACTGATTGTTTGTCACAGTGCGCATGAGATCCACGTGTTCAAGAGGGAGGAGTTGAGACGTGTTGGTCCAAGGTCCTTCTGGATTTTGTGGTCAACATTTTGGCGCCGTCTGTGGGAAACCATACTGCTAACCACGAAAACACATGGTAAAAAGTCACACATAGAAAAGTAGTTCTGAAAAAGGACGAATAACCTCTTATGAAAGAGCGGATAACTGCAAAGAGCTTTGAAAGATAAGCTGGTTGGCCTTGAAAAAGGCAAGAGCTTTGAAAGATAAGCTGGTTGACCTTGAAAAAGGCAAGAGCTTTGAAAGATAAGCTGGTTAGCCTTGAAAAAGGCTATATAAAAAAAAAAAATAAAATTGAAAGATAAGTTTGTTAACCTTGAAAAAGGTAAAGAACTTTGAAACATAAGTTGGGTAACCTTGAAAAAAGGTGAAGAACCTCTTGAAAAAGAGTGAAGAACCACACAAAACCTTGAAAAAAGGTGAAGAACCTCTTGAAAAAGAGAGGAGAAATACTACAAAAAAATAATAAAAAAATAAAAAATAAAAAATAAAAACCTTGAAAAAGGAAGGAAACCTTTTGAGAAAGATTGGTAACAAATGCCTTGAAGAAAGGCCTCCTCGAAAGAAGGACCCCTCTTATTGTCCTAAGCGGCATGGCCAAAGTTCTTCTCCCTCATATTGCCTAAGTGGCATGGCCAAAGTGCTTCCCTCATATTGCCTAAGTGGCATGGCCGAAGTGCTTCCCCTATTATTGCCTAAGTGGCACAGCCGAAGTGCTTCCTTCATATTGCTTAAGTGGCATGGCCGAAGTGCTTCCCTCTTATTGCCTAAGTGGCATGGCCGAAGTGCTTCCCTCATATTGCCAAGTGGCATGGCCTAAGTAGCTTCCCTCTTATTGCCTAAGTGGCATGGCCGAAGTGCTTCCCTCTTATTGCCAAGTGGCATGGCCGAAGTGCTTCCCTCATATTGCCTAAGTGGCATGGCCAAAGTGCTTCCCCTCATATTGCCTAAGTGACACGGCCGAAGTGCTTCCTTCATATTGCCTAAGTGGCATGGACGAAGTGGCTCTCCCTCATATTGCCTAAATGGCATTGCCGAAGTGCTTCCCTCTTATTGCCTAAGTGGCATGGCCGAAGTGCTTCCCTCATATTGCCTAAGTGGCATGGCCTAAGTAGCTTCCCTCTTATTGCCTAAGTGGCATGGCCGAAGTGCTTCCCTCTTATTGCCAAGTGGCATGGCCGAAGTGCTTCCCTCATATTGCCTAAGTGCTTCCCCTTATATTGCCTAAGTGGCACGGCCGAAGTGCTTCCTTCATATTGCCTAAGTGGCATGGCCGAAGTGGCTCCCCCTCATATTGCCTAAGTGGCATGGCCGAAGTGCTTCCCTCATATTGTCTAAATGGCATGGCCGAAGTGCTTCCCTCTTATTGCCTAAGTGGCATGGCATAAGTGCTTCCCTCATATTGCCTAAGTGGCATGACCGAAGTGCTTCCTTCATATTGCCTAAGTGGCATGGCCGAAGTGCTTCCTTCATATTGCCTAAGTGGCATGGCCGAAGTGGCTTCCCTCATATTGCCTAAATGGCATGGCCGAAGTGGCTTCCCTCTTATTACCTAAGTGGATTCCTTCCGAAGGACCTCTTTCATGGACTTCTTCCGAAGCACCTCTTCCATGGACTCCTTTCCGAAGGACCTCTTCCATGGACTCCTTCCGAAGCACCTCTTTCGAAGGACCTCTTTCATGGACTCCTTCCGAAGTACCTCTTCCGAAGGACCTCTTCCATGGACTTCTTTCCGAAGCACCTCTTCCATGGACTCCTTTCTGAAGGACCTCTTCCATGGACTCCTTCCGAAGCACCTCTTCCGAAGGACCTCTTCCATGGACTCCTTCCGAAGCACCTCTTCCGAAGGACCTCTTTCATGGACTCCTTCCGAAGCACCTCTTCCGAAGGACCTCTTCCATGGACTCCTTTCCGAAGCACCTCTTCCATGGTCTCCTTCCGAAGCACCTCTTCCGAAGGACCTCTTTCATGGACTCCTTCCGAAGCACCTCTTCCGAAGGACCTCTTCCATGGACTCCTTTCCGAAGGACCTCTTCCATGGACTCCTTCCGAAGCACCTCTTCCGAAGGACCTCTTCCATGGACTCCTTCCGAAGCACCTCTTCCGAAGGACCTCTTTCATGGACTCCTTCCGAAGTACCTCTTCCGAAGGACCTCTTCCATGGACTCCTTTCCGAAGCACCTCTTCCATGGACTCCTTCCGAAGCACCTCTTCCGAAGGACCTCTTTCATGGACTCCTTCCGAAGCACCTCTTCCGAAGGACCTCTTCCATGGACTCCTTCCGAAGCACTTCTTCCATGGACTTCTTTCCGAAGCACCTCTTCCATGGACTCCTTTCCGAAGGACGTCTTCCATGGACTTCTTCCGAAGTACCTGTCTTGAAGGACGTCTTCCATGAACTCCTTACGAAATACCTCTTCCATTAACTCCCTCCAAGTGAGGGACCCTTTCAAAGAGAAGGACTCCTACAAGGGACTTCTTCCAAGAGAAGAATTACGTTAATTGACTCCCTCCAAATGATGAACCCCTCTTCCTAAGGAATCCTTACAAGAGAATGACGTCTTCAATGAACTCCTTTTACAAAGTACTCTTTCATTGGTCGATTTCACTCTAAGAAAAACATCCGAAAGCTATAAATTTGAACCCCATCCATGAATGCCTGGGACATCCAAATTTAAGGGACTAGAGAGCATATACATGCATGTCAACACGAGACACAATGTATATATATACTTTGTTTCATATTCTCCAGAGATATACATATCAAAACGAGACAGGTTTGTAAGCCCTCCAGTCGCTTGAATTAAGCGTATACTCTCTGCAATCCAGACGGGCTATTAGCCCTCACACATCTAGGAGTAAGATCTTCAATGTTATTGAAGACAACCTTATAATTTCCCTCCTATTTGAGGCATGCTTGGGATATTACTATGAGCTTATATGTCTTCATAAGTTCGAAGCACACTCGAGTATTCTTTTTGTTGGGATAAAAGATGCACTTTCAAAATTTGAATAATACAGCCCAATACTCTCTTAATATAACCAAGAAAAGCCTACTTGAAAGGGTTGTCAAGTGTTCAAATAAGGACCCAAGTGTCCAAACTATATTAAAGCGTGGGCCCCAGGTGCCTATATTATTCCTCATCGGCGATGTTTTACCATGTAAAATATATTCTATTTTTTCCATTCTGGTTACGTCTTGCAAAAAGGATTTTTTAGATATATTGTGTTTTGGTCATTTCTTAGAGTATACACACACTCCATCATCTTCGATCCCTTATATTTTCAAGTCCGGTTTGCACATAAATGAACCAACCAGACTTGAGGGACTAGTGTTACGACCATAACTAAATTGGACATGGCACGTCATCTATATGGGCCCACCAGGGGAGCCACAAAACATCCAGTCGCCTAATCATGACCTATAGGCCAAAACTGCAGATACCAAATTTGCTGGACTCTTATATGCCGAGGTGACCCTATGCCGAGGTGATACTATGCCGAGGTAACCTAAGCCGGGGTGATGCTGTGCCGAGGTAACCTAAGCCGGGGTGATGCTGTGCCGAGGTACCCTTATGCCGAGGTACTCCTAAGCCGATGGGAGTACCCTGAAAAGGTGACAAGACAGCTTGATGTGACAACATCTTTAAAGTGATTTGATGGTTGCTTTAACCCTATGACATGTAGTAATGATTATAACCAAATAAAGGGTTTACCTCATGAAGAGTCAGGATCTTACCACATGTAAAGTATAACACATGTCACAATCTAAGATAATTACACCTTCTATAAATAGAGCACACTTGCCTCCAATGAAAAGGTTAGCAATTTCTCATTCTTAACTCTATATTTCTCTCACTCCCTTTTCTCTCTTCTACACATTTATATTTCCCGTACCCAATATATACTTGTCCAAAATGAGTACTGACTCAGGCATCGGAGTGCAAACGGGAGCCACCTCGGCCCCTTTTGCAAACTGATTGTTGTCACAGTGCGCAGGAGATCCACGTGTTCAAGAGGGAGGAGCTGAGACGTGTTGGTCCAAGGTCCTTCTGGATTTTGTGGTCAACAGGTATCATAATTGAAACTTATGTCATTTTAAAGAATCACTGAAAAATACATTTATTTATTTTTTTACGGAAAAATACTTTCTTCATCACAAGTTTCATATTATGATACTGATAATATTTTCAATTTTTGGTATCATAACCTGAAACTTTTTCAAATCTTTATAACTTAGGTCTTAGGGCGGAAATCTAATATCACACCTTGATACTTTCATTGTACTAGGTCAAGTATTTCATTAAATAAGTTGTAGAATTGGTGAAAATTCAATGGTGACGTCTTTTAAAGACACACAGCCTCGTCGAGGAAAAGGGAGATGACATGGTGGTGGTGACTCGGTGTTTATGAGAATATTGCAAGTTTTTTAAGAGGAAAAAGAAAAGTAAGTAAAAATCAATTAAAATATTAGGTTATGTTTGATTGAAAAGACAGAAATGAATGATAATAAAATATTTTTCAGGAATTGATTTGTCCGAAAATTATTTTCGTGGAAAATGTCAATCGGAGGTGTTTGATTGAATCAGTTTTAAGGTGAAAAAAGTGAATTTTTTTTTTCTAATTTTGTTGTTCGATTGACATTACTTTCATGGCAAATAAAACAACATTTAACTAGAGTGCTCAATTTTTTTCACTCATTCATACTTGATAATAGCTATGTTAATTTTTGGAAGAAAAAAATTCAATTAACAATAACAAAAATAATCAAACGTGACTTTTATTTTTCTATCTATGGTGAAAAATATTTTCTCACCAAATAGGTAATAATATATTTTCAAAGCAAATGGCTAAGGTGTGTTTTAATAGGTTGTACAATAAAAATATTTTTCAAATCAAATACCAAACAAACACAAAAGGTGAAAAATGTTTTCCATGATGTGATATTTTCTAAGCAAAACTAAGGCAATCAAGCATAGCCTTAATGTAAGGATGCGTTTGATAGAGATGATGGATTTTGGTAAAAAAAAATGAATTTCAGGAAATTGAATTCCGAGAAACTTGATTCCTGGGAATTGGGAAGTGTAATGTGTTTGATTGATTTAATTTTCAAGGTGGAAAAAGTAGAAAAATTGTCAACTTTTGTTGTATGATTAACATTATTTTTCATGACAAATAAAGCAAAATTTAGCTATTGTAATTAAAAATATAAATTTTTTTATTTTTCACATATTTGTACTTGATAATAAAAATGTTATTTTTTGAAGAAAAAAAAAGTCAATTAACAACAAAAACGGATTAAACGCGACGAAATCCATTTTCCATGTAACATGGAAAATAAAAACCACCTATTTGACTAGAATTGATTTTTCTCATTTACAAAGAAAATGAGCGTGTGAAGTGAAAACCAAGAAAATGAATTCCATGCCAAATTATATCTATCGAAATTCAAACATACCAGAGGGGAAAAAAAAGGTGGAAAATTGACATTTTTCCTGAATTTTTTTTATTTCAAACACACCCTAAGTAAAATTTCAATCTCCATTCGACTATCTCTCTATCCAATTTTTGATCATACATTTTATGACGAAAATAACAAAAAATCTTCCATATCCTATCTAGTAAGTCGCCGAACACACCCCCGATATATATAAGGAATAAAAAGGTTGTAAGGAGTGTACATGGGCTGCTACCTAATGTATTGCAATCTGGTTTCATATGAACGGGCCAGCCCATCTCTCTCTAAACTTTACCCGACCCAAAAAGCTAATTGAATGCCAAGTGTTCTAGACTTCTAGTCCCACATCGATTTATTCAATTATTTCTTTCAGTTTATAGTGAGATGCAAGGAAGCAGTAGTTTGTCCCTTCGGGGACATCCGATAAAATTGGAACGATACAGAGAAGATTAGCATGGCCCCTGCGCAAGGATGACACGCACAAATCGAGAAATGGTCCAAATTTTTTTTGCAATCTTGCCGGAAAATCTTTTCTTCTTGTTTTTTGCGATCGAATGAGGTTTTTTTTGGTCGATTCCTCTAATTAGGTTTCTTTTATGAGCTTCTGGGTGTTTGGATTCATTGCCATTTGTTAAATTCTAATTTCTCTAAGAAATATTATTGCTCAATTCAGTTTTTCTTTTTTTCATGTTTGATACCAAGGGTTCTATTGTTCAACCAATTTCCTTTTCCTGGTGAGTTGAACAATGGATAATTTGGTATCATTATCACAGTGAAAAAACAAGGGGTGTGCTGATAGCAGCAGCCTAATTGCAGGAATCCCTCTTCGGGTGAGTCAACACCAGACATCAGAAATCTTTTTCATGATCTCAGTTCCTTTAAATTGCTTTTGAAGATTGTCCCCAAAAGCTATTGTGTGTTTTAGCCACTGTGTACGTACAGAATAGTATAAAACTATAATAGCTATTATTATTATAATGAGTAATGTAGAACATAGAAATGAAATCCACTGTTTTTTTCTTAGGATCTAGTAAGTATAATTTTATTGAGATCTTAGAATCATTGCAAAATCGAAAAACATTAGCAAAAATGAAACTTGATTTGGTTTTGGGGCTGAATATACTGACTGATGGGTAATGAATTCTTGGGTACTCGCATGTTGGACGTCAGAAATCTTTTTCATGATTTTAGTTCCTTGAAATTGCTTTTGAAGTTTGTCCCCAAAAGGTATTGCTTGTTGAAAAAATGCTACTTGTACATGTAGCCTGCTTGTTGCCCGTTTTAGACACCGTGTACGTACAAATTAGTAATATTATAATGAGTAATGTAGAATATAGAAACTAAATCAACGGTTTTTCTTAGGATTTAATTTTTGAAGTATAATTATATGGGATCTTGACGCAGGACGGAAGTAAGGAATTCAAGCGAAATCCTTAAAAGAAATATAAACTTGGAATTCACCAAGCAACTTGGAATTCACCAAGTGAATTGAGAAGAAATCTCAAGAATTTTATTAATAATCTGAATGAATGAATAAAACAATGAATTAACCCTCTATATATAGGGTCATAAAAGAAGAAACGTGTTCTAAAACTAGAAAATTGTAAAATATATTCTAGATTAATTAAAATAAACAAAGAAACATTTTCTAAATTATCTAGGAAATCATAAAACCTAAAATAAAAAGAATTCAAGATAAACTAAATGACAGAAATAACACTAAAATATTAAAACACTGTTTTCGCTGTCTGAACGATTTCGAATGCCTTAAATCCATCATATGTCACAGCAAAGCAGTGAGTCCAATTCGTCTCATCGAGCTACCCAAAATAGACATATTATGGACCTGAAACGAAGGTCGGACGTCAAATTTGCAAATTTCAGCTACGTCCCTTTTCGATCTAATTTTGCCTCGATTCTGTCCTACATCAGACCCTTCCACCTCCAAATAACTCGACCCCCGAGTTATAATTCGAACTCGAAAATTTCCAAGCTATTAGCCACTAGTGATGTCTTGCTCATTTGAATTTAAATTTCTTCTTTGGATTCATGCGATAATGAGGTAAATTCGGCAGACTTGCCCTAGGCACGAGGTCAATCTGATGCTGAATGTCACTCATAGGAGGCAGTTCAAATGGTAACTCATCAGAAATCAAAACGCAGAAATTACTCAACATACTTTGTACTTCAACTGGAATTTATTTCTCTTCAACCGGAATTTCTTTCTCTTCAACCACTACAGTCAACAGGCCTTTGATAACTATAGGATATGAACATCCAGATTCTTTCACTATCTGTTCAGCTTCCCTTTTACTACCTGTGAGTGTTAGAAAACTTTCGGTCGTGAATTTTCAGTTCTCTGACTTTGCTTCAGTGTGCCATGGCGATCTTATGCTTGTTCCACGTGAACAATACCACATTATCACACAATTTGAAAGTCGAATCTACATTATACTTCCAAGGACACCCCAAAAGTATATGACAGGTGTAATAGACCAGTCAAACTTTTAACATATTGGGTAAAAAGTTGATTTTTATTCAAAGTTTATGTAGTCAATTATGTCAAGCTATTATATGTTTATTTTAAAATAAGATAATTAGAGAAAGGAAATGAAGTAGTATGGCGGTTGTCAAGTGAATCCAAGTTGAGTAGGGACCACTTGATCTATATCTATACATTTTAGACCATTAAAGACAAGCTTATTATCTTTTTGTTTATTTCCATAGTTATCTTCCTGTCTATTTCATCTGTGGCACCGAGAGAAAAACGAAGATACGAAGGAAAGGAAAAAGTGAAAATATTATTAACCTTAAGTTAAAATTTTCTTTTGCTGGTGAATTAAACTTGTGTTTCAACTACAACTTAAGGAGGTAACGAAGAGGTTGGAACTGCCTATCAATCTAAATAGTTTCGTGGGGATCATCTGTGTATTGCCTTGTGAGTGGAAAAATTATATATAAATATTACGTGATTTTGCTTTAAGTGTCTATTGAACATCAACATCTTAAGATTATCAAAGATTGTGAACTGCTTATGGTGAAATTGTATATGATTGGAGATGATGTTTAAATCTACCAAAAAGTATCCATGAGTTTATTGATTATTTTAGTGCACTGAGGGTCTTGACCGTGTATTAGTGCACTGAGGGGTCTTGGCCGTGCGCTAGAGTACTGAGGGGTCTTAACCGTGTACTAAAATTGATGATTTGAGGTCTTGAGACCCATATATTGATAATTACTCATAGAGGCAGTGCATACAGATTATATTCATTGGGTACATTTTGGTGAGATTTGTTATAGGGTATGACCATACTTAGAGATTTTAGACTATGTTGACAGTGTATTATTAATAATGTTAGCTTACGGATTGTGGTAGCAGCATCTCATTGATGATGAGATGTGACTTGTATTCTATATATTACAGCTTATTGTATTTTAGTCGAGCGGTTATCCAATGCTATTTATGTTGTGTTGGTTTATGATTGAAATTGATATGTTGAAAATTGTTGGGATATTATAAACCAAGCTTTTGGAAAAGAATATATATATAAACTGGAAAATATGATGATTTTCGAAATTTCCACTCACTAAGCTTATCAACTCATATATTTTAAAATGATTTTCCTTATCAGGTAGCTATTGAGTGTTGGGCAGCTTTTGAAGACAGAGCCTGTTGAGTTTTGGAGTCCAGAGTCACACGACATTCTATTTTGTATGATTCACATCATTTTGCATGTAATCATTATTTTGGAGAGACACTTGTATAGTTTAGAATGTCGTTTTGCATCACATGTAATTAATAGACGGGCTCACTGCATCTTTCGTAATTATTTTGTATGGTGGTGCGATGTTGTAAATAAAGTTTGAGCTTTGGCTTATCTTCTTTATGAAAAATAGTGTGACTATGATCGAGTAATACTCTCAGGCACTATATATCATTGCGATGTGGAAGTTATGGAATTTTGATATAGGTTGATTAGTTCATATTATAAAGGAGATAATGTCAAAATTTTCTTAAAAATAAGTTAAAAGAAGTTACAGCTTCTAGTAGCCTTGATGGTGGGTCCTACTTTTAGTTGATATCCATCATCGGCGCACGTCACGTTTCGAGTCCACTAGTGTTACTCGGGGCGGGTCGTGTCAACAGGCATCTATGTGGATTACATCACATACCACGTTATCCTTGTAATGTTTCCCAATAGATAAAGGAACTCTGCATGTCTCTTCCACGCAAACAGAAGGTCCTTTGTTTACCCAGCCAAGTGTATACGGATATGGATGTTTTTCACCATGTAGTTTTAACAAATTAACTAATTTTTTGGAGATAAAGTTTTCACAATTGCCATTGTCCACAATAACTTCACATACTTTTTGTTTGATTGAACAAAGTGAACGAAAGATTTTGTTTCGCTGGCCCTCTTCTTTTGGTGCTGACAGAACCCGTTGTAGGACAAGTGTCAACCTATCCATACCTTCTTCCACTGCAAATTCGGCACCCTCATAGTCATCTTCTTCATCCTCATCCTCTGCCTCCACCAGACTAACCCGCTTACGTTCCGGACACACATTGGACCGATGCCCTAGTTTGTTACAACGATAGCAAATCACTGTAGTTGGTTTGGCATAAGGATTCTCCTTTTGAGGTTGAATTTGTCCCTGATTCTTGGTATTTATTTCAGAATTTTGAGCTGCTTGGTTATTTGCAACGGATGGTTGAGCAGTCTTTCCTTTTTCAAGAGCTATAGATGACGATGGATCAGTTTGAGGGACTCATTGAAAATTGGTTGTTTTCTTCTCGTTCTCCATTGCCTCAGCTCGTAAGGCTATATTAATTGCATCCTGTAGTGTTCACATAGTCTGTAATCCAATCTTCTCTTGTATGGTTGTCTTCAACCCACCGGTAAATCTAGCAATCTTCTGATTTTTAGTTTCTTGGAGATCATTACGTTCAGCCAATTGTTGGAATTCAAGGACATAATCATACACACAACGATTTCCTTGCACGCAGTTCAGGTACATACGATAGAGAATTTGTTCGTAATCCGAAGGTAAGAACCGTCCCTGTAATAACTGTTTCATTCTTTTCCAGCTGCGAATTTTATTCTTTCCTTGTTTATGACGGGTTGCCTGCAATTGATCCCACCATACTGCTGCAGAACCCTTCAAGCGGTATGCCACAATCTTCACTAATTTCTCATCGGAAACCTCCATCATATCAGCAAACCTCTCAACTTCCCCTCGCCAATCAAAGAAATCTTCAACTCTTAAGTTACCAGCAAAGTAGGGAATATCGACCTTAACACGATAGTCTTCCCGATTATTTTTGTTATTTAGTGGAGGAGCAATATCCTCCTTCGAATCTAATTCATTAGCGACAATGTCATGTCTTATACCAATAGTGCCTCTGTTAGCCCATGGATCTTCCCCTCCATTGATGCCTCTATTACCTACACCCCTGTCATTGTTCGCAACATTATTTTCAGCGTTATTCCCCATGGCCTGTTATATGACTCGTTGTAATTCTTCAAGACGGGTATCCACCATATTAGTTATCTCTGTTTTTAGTGAGTCCAACTCACCCTTGGTAACTGGAACATCGACCATTGATATAGGATATATTAAACACGATCAAAAGGTAACGAGACGAAAAGGTTGCGCTCTGATACCAATGACGCAGGACGGAAGCAAGGAATTGAAGCGAAATCCTTAAAAGAAATATAAACTTGGAATCCACCAAGTGAATTGAGAAAAAATCTCAAGAATTTTATTAATAATCTGAATGAATGAATAAAAATAATGAATTAACCTTCTATATATAAGGACATAAAAGAAGAAACGTGTTCTAAATCAACTAGAAAAGTATAAAACCTATTTTAGATTAACTAAAATAAACAAAAAAATATATTTTAAATTATCTAGGAAAGCATAAAATCTAAAATAAAAAAATTCATGATAAACTAAATGACAGAAATAACACTAAAATATTAAAACACTGTTTTCGCTATCTGAAAGATCTCGAATGCCCTAAATCCATCATATGTCAAAGCAAAGCAGTGAGTCCAATTCGTCTCGTCGAGCTACCCAAAATAGACATATTATGGACCCGAAACGGAGGTCGGCGTCAAATTTGCAAATTTCAGCTACGTCCCTTTTCGGTCTAATTTTGCCTTGATTTTGTCCTACATCAGATCTTAAGATCAAAGCCTAATATAAATAGAAAAACATTAGCATAAATGAAATTTGGTTTGGTTTGGTTTAGTTTAGTTTGGTTTAGGGCTGAATATACTGATTGATAAATAATGAATTCTTGGGGTACAAATATGAACTATAGATTGCCCTCTTCCTCTAAGTTCACTATTATGCATCTAACCACCTCCGCCCATGTGCTGAAATAGTCTCAAATGATTCTCCCACAATTTATCCTTACCCGAACTAACTCATTAATGTATTCACTTCTAAATCTCTCTTCTCGTTTTACAACCTTAACATTCTCATCTTGACTAGACTGAATTTATACTTGTAGGTTTTGAACAACTGTCTTTGGAAAATGCAGCCATACATTAAGTTGAGAATTTTCAGAGCCACTGTTGCCAGTGCAGTAAGACTTAGGTAATGGTTTGTGGTTTCAATGGTAGTGCTAGTAGTGGAAATAGAGGATTGTAAAGGTTGGAGCCTGAAGGTGGTGGATTGGAGATTGATGCGATAGAAGAGGAGATTTGAGTTTGCTATTTGTGACATTAGGAGATTGGAAGGGAATGCTGGAAGGAGATCATGGAAGACTGGAACTCTGGAAGGGGTTGATATTGGCCTTGATGGTGGATCTGAGGTTGTGAAGATGGTGGTGATACCGAAAGCATCTAGTGATGGTGGAAGTGAGAGATTCAAATTTATATTTGTTTCTTCATCCAGGAAGGAAATTGTAGGTTGTGGGGAGAGGATTGGTTTGCATGATGAAAGTCGTTGGAGTGGTAAAGGTGGCGAAGACTCTTCATAGAAAAGATTCCAGTTGATGCCACAGCCGTCATCGGACGAAGTAAATAAGAGGTAAAATAATGTTGGATATTGGTTAAATAAATCGAGAATTGAAAATCGATTAAAGTGATTTCGTGTCGACTTCGTCTAAATACTCAAAAGCTCGACTCAATCCGTTTAGGCAAAATTGTTTGCCACTTCGCCGCTTCGGGGCACACAAATGGGGAATTTTGATTTCTCTGTATGTATTGAAGGGTATATTTGGCACTTCGAAAACCAATATCGGATGAATGAGAAATTACAAAAAAGGACGAAATCGGGTCAAAATATTTGACCGTGCGATCGCTTGGTTGGGAACCGTGTGATCACACGTCAAATTCAACTCTGGTTTTTGAGTAAAACCGTGCGACCACACGGACTATAACCATGCGGCCGCACGGTTGTCCGGTGAATAGACACCTTTTCATAAAGATGCATGGTTTGGAAATGGTGCATGGTTTGGCTTCAACCATTCGTCCTCACCCTTTCATGGTCTATAAATAGGACACTTTGGGTGTCCTATTCCTCACAATTTGATATGCAAAACATATACTATCACCTCTTCTCTCCAAAAACAAAGTCGTTGCATTTGTTTTTATTTTCCTTCATTTCATCCCTGGAGTACATAATCCAAAATTTGGTTCATTGTACTTGTGTTTTGGAGTGCTACAAACACAAGTGTAGTCGTTGTACTTTGGGAGTCGATTGTCGAAATCCGTAGGCACCGTTGCGGGGAAAATTCGACTTAAGGACAAAGAGTCCAACTCTTGCCTCGGCTTTGTCCCTACTTTTCATCTTCTTCTTGTTTGTATTTTCCTTGCCGTTACTCTGTCCAATTTTCGGCATGGATTTACAAACTATCTTTCTACTTGTTTTGGCGTCACTATTCACAAATTCATCCAACAATCCTAAGTCGAATCTTTTACATATTTTTGTGAAAGTGACATTATTGTTTGGTTAAACTTGTTGAGTTTAACTTCTTCTTCACTTCTATTTTTTTTGTTGATCTTCTGTTTTACGTAAACAGAAATGAATACGGTTCTTAATACTGATACTACTTCGAATGAAACTTCGAACATGTGAACTTTTGAAGGAAGTGTTCCTACCGATGTGAATCCTCCGATTGTGACTACAACTACTACAAATGTGATTCCTCCGGTTGTGGGTGCCCCTACCATCGTACATTCAAACTCCGTTTCACATGGGGAAAAGCCGGAGAAATTTGTTGGGGTTGATTTCATAAGGTGGCAACAGAAAATGTTGTTTTATCTAACAACCCTCAACTTGGCAAAATTCTTGAATGAAGATCGTTCCGCCATACAAGAAGGGGAAAACAATAGGGCATCATTGATTGCTTTGAATGGATGGAAACATTCGGACTTCTTATGCAAGAATTACATTCTTAATGGCTTGGACAACGCCTTATACAATGTATATTGCTCCAAGAAATCTGCAAAGGAACTATGGGAATCCATGGAAAAGAAGTACAAGACCGAAGATGCCGGAACAAAGAAGTTCATTGTGGGAAAGTTCTTGGACTACAAGATGATAGACTCGAAGACTGTCATCAGTCAAGTGCAAGAATTGCAAGTCATACTCCATGAAATTCATGCGGAAAATATGTCCGTGAGCGAATCATTTCAAGTGGCTGCAATTATCGAGAAACTTCTACCCATGTCCAAGGACTTCAAAGACTATCTCAAGCACAAGCGCAAGGAGATGAACATTGAAGAACTTGTGGTCCGATTGAGGATTGAAGAAGACAACCGAAGTTCGGAAAAACGAGTTGGGAATAACATACCACAAGCAAAGGCAAATGTGGTGGAATCTAGCAACAACAAAGGAAAGAAAAGAAAGCATTCCATTAAACCAACAAAGAAGAATGCAAAGAAGTTCAAGGGAAATTGCTATAACTGTGGAAAGGCTGGACATCGCTCGGTTGATTGTCGCAAACCGAAGAAGCAATCCCAAGCCAACATTGTCGAATCTGATGCCATATCAAATGGCATGTCCGACATGAATTTATCGACGGTTATTTCTGAATGCAACCTTATTGGAAATCCCATGGAATGGTGAGTTGATACGGGTGCAACCCGTCACATTTGTGCCGATAAAGGAATGTTCACATCATACACTCCAACCGAGGGAGAAAAATGGGGAACTCCTCAACATCCAAAGTGGAAGGACAAGGCAAAGTGGTCTTGAAGATGACATCGGGAAAATAACTTAGGCTCAATAATGTCCTTCACGTACTGGATATTCGCAAGAACCTTGTGTCGGGTTCTTTGTTAAACAAGAATGACTTTAAACTAGTCTTTGTATCAGATAAGTTTGTACTTTCCAAAAATAATATGTATGTAGGAAAATGTTATGTAAAAGATGGACTATTCAAAATGAATGTCCTACCTATTGTACCAAAGAATATAATCAATAAAACGTCATCTTCAGTTTATATTCTTGAGTCATCTAATCTATGGCATCATAGATTAGGACATGCAAACTTTAATTCAATACGCAAGTTGATGAATTTAAGTTTACTTCTGAATATGCATTTTAATAATGAAAAATGCGAAACATGTGTAGAGGCAAAAGCGGCCAAAACACCATTTCATTCGGTTGAACGAAACACCACACCATTAGAACTAATTCACACGGATGTGTGTGATTTGAAGTTCGTACAAACAAGGGGAGTAAAAAGTACTTCATCACATTCATAGATGATTGTACAAGGTATTGTTATGTATACCTATTGAAAAGCAAAGATGAAGTTTTGGAAGTGTTTAAACACCACAAAAATGAAGTTGAAAATCAACTTAGAAAACGAATTAAAATGATTCGTAGTGATAGAGGTAGAGAATATGTTGCACCGTTTGAAGAATTTTGTGCAGAATATGGAATCATTCATCAAACAACGACACCATATTCACCACAATCTAATGGAATTGCTGAACGCAAAAATCGAACGTTAAAGGAAATGATGAATGCAATGTTGATAAGTTCGGGCTTACCTCAAAACTTGTGGGGGGAAGCCATACTTTCTGCAAATCATATCCTTAATAAAATACCACACAAAGATAAGGTTGAATCGCCTTACGAATTATGGAAATGTTGGAAACCTTCCTACAAATATCTCAAAGTGTGGGGGTACTTAGCGAAAGTACAAATACCCAAACCTAAACAAGTTAGGATTGGACCAAAGACAATTGATTGTGTTTTTATTGGATATGCTATCAATAGTAGTGCATATCGATTCTTGGTTCACAAATCCGAAGTACATGATGTATACGTAGGTACAATTATTGAATCAAGAAATGCGGTCTTCTTTGAAGACAGCTTTCAATGTAAAGAAAAGGAAGTAAGTTCAAATAAACGAACTTATGATAACATACATGGAAAGAATGATGATCTTCAAGTAAATGAAGAACCGAGACGTAGTAAAAGGCAACGAATTCCAAAGACATTTGGTCCAGAATTCATAACCAACTTACTTGAAAATGATCTTAGGACATTTGATGAAGCAATGTCCTCTCCCGAAGCTCCTTTTTGGAAAGAAGCTGTACGCAACAAAATTGAATCCATCATGAGTAACCATACTTGGGAATTGGTTGAACTCCCTCCGGGAAACAAAGCTTTAGGCTGTAAATGGATCTTCAAAAAGAAATTGAAGTCGGATGGATCAATTGATAAATACAAGGCTAGATTAGTAGCCAAAGGGTATAGACAAAAAGAAGGACTAGATTTCTTTGATACTTATTCACCCGTTACAAGAATTACGTCTATACATGTCTTGATTGGAATCGCAGCATTGCATAATCTTGAAATACATCAAATGGATGTCAAAACCGCGTTTCTAAATGGTGAATTAGAAGAAGAAATCTAAATGGAACAACCTGAAGGGTTTGTTGCACCAGGAAATGAAAAGAAGGTGTGTAGACTTGTAAAATCATTGTATGGATTGAAACAAGCACCGAAGCAATGGCATGAAAAGTTTGATAAAACTATGTTGTCAAATGGCTTCAAAATCAATGAATGTGACAAGTGTGTTTACATCAAGAACACACCTAACGAATATGTAATCATATGCCTATATGTTGACGATATGCTAATTATGGGAAATAACTCCAAAGTCATTTCCTTGACTAAGAAAATGTTAACAAAACATTTTGACATGAAGGATATGGGAGTGGCGGATATAATATTAGGGATTAAAATCTCTAAGACATCCGATGGCTTGTCATTGTCTCAATCACATTATGTTGAGACTATACTTAAGAAATTTAAGGCGTATGCCGATAAACCGGTAAAGTCACCAGTTGACTTAGGTATTCATTTAGCCAAGCATACTGGTGAGCCCGTATCTCAATTGGAATATTTGCGTGTCATTGGTAGTTTAATGTATATTACCAACTGCACAAGAACGGATATAGCATACATAGTCAGCAAGTTGAGTAGATTCACTAGTAATCCAAGTATTGTATATTGGAAGGCATTAAACCGATTTATTAGATATTTAAGACACACGGTTGAATATGAATTACACTACTCAAAATACCCCGCGGCGTTAGAAGGATATACTGATGCAAATTGGATATCTGACACTAAGGATTCAAAATCCACTAATGGTTATGTATTTACCATTGGAGGTGGAGCCGTGTCCTGGAAATCGTCTAAGCAAACATGTATTGCTCGACCCACGATGGAATCTGAGTTTATTGCGTTAGACAAAGTCGGTGAAGAAGCAGAATGACTTTGTAATTTTCTTGAAAAAATCCCATGTTGGGAAAAGCCGGTTTCTGCGATTAATATACATTGCGATAATCACTCGGAAATAGAAAGGGCACAAAACAGTATGTATAATGGCAAGTCTCGACATATCCGTCGGAGACATAATACCATTAAACAGTTAATATCGAATGGTATAATCTTTATTAACTATGTGAAGTCAAAATAAAATTTGGCTGATCCTTTGACGAAAGGACTTGCAAGAGATCAAGTATACCATCTTTCAAGGGGAATGGGCCTAAAGCCTATTGAATAGAATTACTATGACGGAAACCCAACCTTGTAGATTGGAGATCCCAAGATCTTGGTTCAATGGGACAACTAAGTCATAAATGATTCAGAATAAAGCACTTATTCCCATTTCTAAAATTTAAAGTGCTATGTAAAATGTGTATAAGGATAAGTATACATATATATATATATATATACTTTTAATGAGTCATAACCTTGAGATAGAAATGTATGAGATCACCTATATAAGTGTGAAGTGGGGCCACTTCTACAAGAACTCGAGGCTTAATTCTCTTACAGCACTTATGAAACCAAGAGTTGTCCAGGGCCAAAACGGACACAACCATGAGAACTTAATTGGTTAGATGAGTCATGGTGTTGGTACAGTTGTTTGGTTTTACACGAACGATTGGATGGTTCAAGACATCGCGTTCACCAACTAGCCTAGTAAATCCGATTGTATTCTACTAAAGAAGGTTCAAGGCCACAAGCAACCTATCTTGATGCTATGACTTGTCATGTGTACTCCATTTGTTAGAGTTTGCATTTCATTTGCATTGCATTCGCATTGTGTTGCGCATATCGAGGAATTTCCATTCACGTGGGGGATTTTTGGATATTGGTTAAATAAATTGAGAATTGAAAATCGATTAAAGTGACTTCGTGTCGACTTCGGCTAAATACTCAAAAGCTCGACTCGATCCGTTTAGGAAAAATTGTTTGCCATTTCGTCGCTTCGGGGCGCACAAACGGGAAATTTTGATTTCTCTGCATGTATTGAAGGGTATATTTGGCACTTCGAAAGCCAATATCAGATGAATGAGAAATTACGAAAAATGACGAAATCGGGTCAAAATATTTGACCGTGCGACCGCATGGTTGGGAAACCGTGCGATCACACGTCAAATTCAATTCCGATTTTTGAGTAAAACCGTGAGGCCGCACGGATTATAACCGTGCGGCCGCACGGATTATAACCGTGCGGCCGCACGATTGTTCTGTGAATAGACACCTTTTCATAAAGGTGCATAGTTTGAAAATGGTGCATGGTTTGACTTCAACCATTTCGTCCACACCCTTTCATGATCTATAAATAGGACCCTTTGGGTGTCCTATTCCCACAATTTGATATGCAAAACATATATTATCCTCTCTTCTCTCCAAAAACAAAGTCATTGCATTTGTTTTGATTTTCCTTCATTTCATCCTTGGAGTACATAATCCAAAATTTGGTTCGTTGTACTTGTGTTTTGGAGTGCTACAAACACAAGTTTAGCCATTGTATCTTGGGAGTCGATTGTCGGAATCCGTAGGCACCATTGCGGGGTAAATTCGACTTAAGGACAAATAGTCCAACTTTTGCCTCGACTTTGTCCCTACTTTTCTTCTTCTTCTTCTTGTTTGTATTTTCCTTGTCGTTACTCTGTCCAATTTTTGGCACGAATTTACAAACTATCTTTCTACTTGTTTTGGCGTCACTATTCACAAATTCATCCAACAAATAACATGAAAAAAATAAGAGCAGGACGCACCAGCACAAGCAGCATCAGCAAACAGTGGGGGTTGACGAAAGAAGGATTATGTGAAAATGCAATTCAACTCTCATGAATCATGGTTCCTCCTCCCACTTGGGACATCGTGCTAAACTTTGAGCTGGAAGAACAAGTAAAGGCCAGGTTTTGAGTTGCTTTAAATTTTGAAATCTGACACCAAATTTATTGGGGCTAAGCATAGTTTGTTCTTGTATTGTGACAATAAGAACTTAAAACCACTCGCTAACTGGGGGTTAGGTCAGGAATTCCTATTTCAAAATATATATGAGTTGAACCAACCATCCTATCAAAAAGTTTAATGGGCTTTTCAACTGTCTTTGAGATTGGCTGTATTTAGATCAGCAAAGATAATTGCTACCAGTAACTAAGATTACAAACCAGATGGAAAGCTTCCAACTGTTTGACAACCAACTTAGATAAAAAATAATTACCTGCGGAAAGACAAGCCGGAACCACACATCAAGAGATGATTAATTAAGTTTCACTTCACTAGGTGACAATTCTTATTTCACCTTTGCCCCAGCATAAGAGGACTAATGTTCCACATTTAGACCATAGATTTCACAAATTGGTGGAAGGATTCATCCTCATCTTTTGAATAGCTTTTAATCAACTCCATGGTTTGTCGCATGTTTCCAGTCAGCAGAAAATCATCGGAACTGAGAAGCCATTTGCCCCATAATGCTAGCTTCAAGTATGAGTAATCAAAATTGTGTGATGAAATGTCATTTTCTCCACCAACCTCAAGGAAGATTTTTTGTAAGCCATTGCAGTAGATTTTCTCTAAACTTGCAAACATCTAGATCTTTGCGCTTGAACTGTGCAAGGAGGGTTTGGAGCAGAAATATTACCGTTTGATGGACTTAGCCTTGCTGTTTTTTAGTCTCTTCTTCCTAATGGCACTTCTTAATGTGGTCCACCATTCTGTATCACGATCATCATTACTGTTAAGTATTATGTAAAAATCAATTGAATTTTGATCTTGGCCTTAATTAAGACGTGGAGATACGACTGCGCATGTTGAGCAATTTTTCTTCATGCAGTTTTAAATGATAAAATGGAATACATTTTTCTTTTATAGCTGTTCCGATTTCTATCAAAGTCATTTATACTGAATATTCAGCCCTTACATACTGCAATTCATACGGGAGCATTCTCTTGTACTGTATGGGGATGAATGTACTGTATGTAATTCAGAGGAATGATATTCAGTATGGGGAACATATCATTTCCAATGTAATTCATACCAATCGGAACAGTGATGAATTCTTAGGTACAAGACAAGTAAGTTGGTCTATTCTCTATTTCTCTTCATTCTAAATGGTGATTGATGCGATGAAGCATTCATACCAGTGTTGGTCTAGCACGATGGAGATGGAGTAGTGTATGATCTTTGTTAAAAAAAGATAGACGTAAGAAATGATCGCTTGAAGAGGCCTTGATGCATGCAGGGTCGGATCCACAACTCGGCGAGCCGACGCATTCGTCCGTGCTGGATCCGTCGAAAAAAATTGTTGGATTTTTTGGACATATTTTGGACTGGAACTCGAAAAATGTAGTTATTTGACCGATGTCGCCATAACTGAATAAAATCCTTAGATGCTGACTGTCCTAATTGAATAAAATTCCTGAATCTGTCCTTGGATGCATGGTGCTCTCTTTGAAGGGGGGTCGAAAATTGTGTTACTTCACCAAATATGTTATCCTTTTGAAATGGAATTCAAATCCTAAAAACAAATTCATTATCACATTTATTAGTTTTGTTTAGAGCATGTTCGGATAATCTTAAAAGGAAAAAAAAAAAAAAAAAAAATCTTGAAATTATCACTTGCAATAAAACCAACTTGTAATAATCCCTTAATAACCAGAGTACAGATAGCAAGAAAATCATGTAGTTCATTTGGTTAAGGATGAAGAAGAAAAATTTAGCTAAAGTCCTCTGCAGAATCCTCTACTCCTTCCCTTGTTGTGGAACTGCTTGTCAATACTTTATCTGATTCTGTTAAAGACTCTGCAAATTCTTCTTTATACATTTCTTCAATCATAGGCTTCCATAGTCGAACTCGAGCATTTATAAACCAGTTCGAAACCTGAAAAAATCATTTAAGACATACAGACGTAGAAATAAGAATAGTCGAAACCAATGGAAATCATTTGTAGAGGAAAATAAAAATACTTGGTTCTTTGTCAACCCTGTCTGTGTTGCCAGCATAAGCTTTTCCGAGTCACTGGGATAACTGAGAAACATGACAAGAAAAAAAAAACACCTTTAACCGGTGTTGTTTGTGAAGAAGAAAACTTGAATTTAGTCGAATAATAGAGCACTTGAACATACGGATTCAAGAAGTGTTCGAAGAGCCAAGCACGAAGAATCGTAACAGAAGTCTCGGGTAGTCCTCTGATCGGTCTACACACTTGTCTTGATGTTTGGATGATTCCGAGTTGTTGAAGCGACATTCGATTTTGTCTTGCTTCTTGATCAGACAAGCTTAGTTCAGACAAACCTGAGCTAATTCTCGGCATGTCTTTGGTGATCTTCTTTCGCGTCGCGCGAATTTGAAATGAAATTGCATTCCTTAAGCTGCAAAAGTGTTTGGACATGGCTTGGAGTGCAAGAGCAGTGTAAGCTTTTCCTGCTCCTGAACCTGCAATAACCTCAAATGATGAAACTGTTTTCTCCATATGATGATAATAATCCTCGTAGCGTCTTTCCACCTGAAAAGTAAACACCAACAGAAAACTATAAGCAGACGAGACAGGGACAAAAGCTGTCGAGTTACAGTAATCCGAGGTTTAAATGTAGGAATCAACCTCCTCAAGCAAGGCAATGAGCTTTACAAGGTTGACATAAGTTTCATGTTTTTCAATCGACAGTTCATTGTTGGAAATCTCTGCTTTGAGTTCACAGGAGAGTCCGAAAGAGCCTTTCTTGAAGCCGCGAGACAATTTCTCGATGTATTTCTGGTTGCTCAGATCAATGTCCTTTCCTCCAACACTAACCATTTCTTCCAGAAGGGATTGAGCTGGTTTCAAAAATTTCGAGCTCGCAATTGCAGCAGCAAATGATTCAGTTCCATACGATGTTGAACAAGATTGATTTATCGGAAAAAAGGGATTTCCAGTGAAAGAAAAATCATTCCCCATTCGATCAAGTCCCATGTTACAAGATTCTCTTGCTGTCTCTCCAGAAATCATGTCACCAGGACTGATAAAACTTGATGAATTTAAGGATCTTTGCCTGGAATGCACTGAACCTAGAGATAGAGATAGCCTCTGTGCTTGCTGGGAAACGTTGGTCGACGTTCCAAAAAGATCGATTAATCTTCTATCCCGGTCGATGCGAGTTTCTTCTGTTAGTTGAGAGGCATGAACAAGGTCTGTAGATCTAGACATTCTTTCATCAAGAGAATAAATGTTGGGCAACAGACCTAGAGACTGTGGGTAAGGACCATTTCCAATTGAATCTGCTGCATAAGGATCAAAATGTTGATTTCGAAACTCGTTTTGACTAGCTATGGAGTTTGAGATAATGAATTGGTGTAGAGTACTTGAATTGGGATTTGAGGGTGAATCTTGTGAAACCATAGTACAATTTAGAATTAAAATCACTGAAAAAAAATACTTTTATCAAGATTGGATCTTGATCAGTAAAAATGAACCAGAAGTACAGGGTGGGTGCAGAGTAAAAGCAAACTCAAAATGAGAAGGAAAATGGCTTTTATATATCACATATGGAGTGAGATTATCATTAATAAAGACTTCAGTTTCATGCTACAAACAGAAGATTTCTGAATTGCAAGTACGAATTAATGGTAAAAATCTTGAATTTGCTATCAGAAAGTAAATGCATTCTCAAGAAAATGATGTATGCAAGCAGAAATTTTCAAATTTGCAAAATCTGTGGAGTGAGGCCCGCCAGAGGTAAAGGAGATGAGATACATAAAGAAGAAAAGATGAGCGAAAAATTCCTAAATTCATGTTTGGTACGTAATATTCCTAGGGAATTTTCGGAGCGATGAAATGCTTAAAGATTCAGATGACTCCGTTGGGTCGACATTGACACTACTTTGTTGAGAAACGAATCTCTTTGGTAAGTTTCATTGTCAACAATGACAAATAGAGAGAAAAAACCTAGGAAGGATTAAAGAGTTTTAACTTTTTTTTTTATTGCTTTGAACATCAGAACATAATAATTAAATAAGTTAAAGAATTAGCATATGAAAGCAACAATATATAAGTGCAAATGCATAAGCAAACATGCCACTAACTTGATAATAGTTCATTCAAGAAGGAATAGCAAAGATTCTTTCTCTTCTCTGTATGCCTCCTCTTTTCTGATGAACAGTATAGGGTACCCTAATGTCAGCATACTGAGAGCTATAAAAGCTACTTGAACAGAGCTCTGCAAACATCTTTAAACGAGCAAAGCTTTTTAAGCAAGTGAAAATGCTGAAAAATGATATGGTAAAAATGGTCCCCCCCCATCTACCCCTACCCCCCACCCTCTCTTCCATGAATACAAAACAACAAGCTAAGGCATCAAGATTTCAGCTTTAATGCCTGCTGTTTCATTTCTTTGGGCCACTAAAAAAGCACTTTCAGCTCAAACTTCTCTCTCTTACTATTCACAAGGTGGAAAGAAACCAATATGATATGATAAATTGCTTTCCTGCTGATTAAGGGTTTTCTGCATTCTAGGAAAAAGACAATGAAAAGTTGTGTGTCTTTTGCACACTCCCAGTTTTAAGATTGTCTGATTGAGAATCCATAAACATATGGGAATATCTTGCCTTTTTTCATATTAGCTGCTGTTATCATCCTGCAAGACAAGAATGTGATGATTAAAAATTAGTTTATCTCGTCCTTGTTACTAATGGTGTTGTGGGCTGTGATACCACTGCTGAATTCCCAGAATTAGGTTTAGGCAGAACATAAAAACGAGTTAATGTAGTTCGACACTCGGTATCAGTGTATCACGGACTGCCTGTGCAGGCCTCGGGGCTCCACGTCTCAGGATAGTCTTACCCCCTTAGGCTGGTAAGCCGAAACAACCGGCCCACATGTACACTATTAGTAGGACAGGTCCGCTCTCTGTTGCCCAATCGGGCAACAGAGCAATTTCGTATAGCAGGATGCTTCACAATATTTGCATACGATGATATCATTAATTTACTAGTCGTAATATAGTCACACATCTGATTGTTGGCGACCTTGTGATACCATGTGGGGAGAGGAGTACAGGCACTCGACGTGTGTCCACGAGCACAAGCACGAGCTTCATCACTAAACGAAAGGGGAGAACACTAAAAGACCAAATGAGACTCTAGGAATGATTACCATTTTCCCCTTCCAGTACTCGTAACTCCAAGGCCTATTCACTGATTAAAGTGTCTGAACAATCTAAACATCCTAGAGAAAGCTTTTCTGGGTCATCCAGAATCATTTGATAAGATTCATTTTCAACCACAAGAATCAAACAAGAAGAAACCATGAAAGGAAAAAAATGGAACAGTTTAGCAAAAGAAATGAAACGAAGGAATCTTAGTTGATATCTTTTATCTGATAAAATCAAAATCACATTTCAATATAGATCATGCAGACGGCACCTTAACTAAGTCGAACACACTGATTGTCCCATTACGGTTATATTTTGACCATACCCTTAGGCGACCCGCAATATATAGCCCTTGTTTGAGCATTTTATGAAAAAAATGTTTGTGAATAATGTGGTTTTGAATAGTATTTTTTGGAGAATGTGTAGTTAAAAAATGTTTGAAATAAAAAAAAAATTGTAATCTTGACTAAGATGGATTATTGATATTGAATTTTGAATAAATTTGATTTTGAAAAAATGGGGGGGGGGCAAAACAGTGATATAAATTGTCCCCTGAGAAGGGATTTTGTCTCGGGCAAACTTGGGCGTGTCCTTAGGATTTCAACACTCATCTTTTAAGATTTGTTGGATGATCCCTGATACAACTAGAGCAACGCTCATTTTTATGTTGAAGGTTGGTCGTGCATGACATATCCCTTCAACACACTGATTGTCCCCTTATGGTATATGTTGATTATACCATTAGGCGACCTGCAATACATGAATTGTCCACTGAAAAGTGAGTTTTGTCTCTAGCAAGTTTGGACGCGTTCTTAGGATTCGAACCCTGAACCTTATGAGGTTTGTTGGGTGATCATTCGTACTAACAGAGCAACGTGTTGACGGATGGCAGGGCATGACTATCTTGTCAACAAATGGATACCCAACAAACATTTTATGTCGAGGGGTTCAAATCTTGAGGGTATGCCAAGTCAACTAGGACCTTCACAAGTAACAATTTATTTGTTGTTGGGATACGCCATTCAATGCTAACCGTAACATATGATCATGTCATTTGAGCCTGTGAACATGCTACGTCATTGTTTGTTTCTCATTTTAAAGAGTTTTTTGGAAAAAAAATAATTTTTGGAATAGTGATTTTTATGAGAATGTGGTTAAAAAGTAATGAATAATTTTTAGTTTACGTGTAAAATATTTTATTATGTGAATGTGTGATTGAAAATGTGCATGAAAAAAGGGAATTTTATGATAATGACTACCAAAGAGGGGCTATCTCACCAGTTAGCATAACACGATTTACATTAATCAAGTATTAATTAATTGTTGTTAATTAAAATAAAATAATTAATACTTTATTCCCTATAGGAAAGTGCCACATTTCCAGTTTTCACCTTACATAGTGCTATGAGATTTTTATGTTCTAAGATTAAAAGATCTCTATCAGATTGAATTTAAGTCTCTTAACTTGAGCTTTCAATTTTTAATTAATTTCAAATAATCACAAATTATTTTATGAAAAATCGAGATATAGAGGGATGTCCTCAATTAAAAATTTGATTGATTTTAAGAGATTATAAATTATAATGTATTACGTTGATTTGAATATATTTCTATAAAATTCATAAAAATCTCATTAAAAATGGTGAAATTTCTGTTGGAATATTTTGTGTATAGTAACGTCAAAGAAATAAAGCATAATTATGTGAAATCCGTGCCAGCAAATGGACAGAGTAACGATATGGAAACAGGAAAAGAAACGAGAAGAAAAGAGACAAAGTCGAGATAAATGTTGAACACTTTGTCCTTAAGTAGAATTTGCCCTCGTAACAGTGCCTACAGTTTATGACAATCAACTCCCAAAATATAAGGACTCCCACTTATGCTTGTAGCACTCCAAAACACAAGTACAACGAACTAGAATTTGATTTTGTACTCCCAAATGAAAATGAAAGAGAAAAACAAAAATTTATACAACAAGAATAGAATAATTTTGTTTAATGGAAGATGAGAGAATGATATTGTGATTGCATATCATTGATGTGAAGAATAAGACATCCCAATGGTTGTATTTATAAATGATGAAGAGTTGTGGACGATGGAGCTAAACCATGCATCACTTCGAAAAGACACAACTTTTCGTACTGTCATGCGATCTCACGGTTATAAACTATGCGATCGCATGACTTTACCGAAAATCGAACATTTAACAAAATTATTAACGTGTGATCGCATGTTTTATAACCATGCGATTGCATGGGCAAATATTTGACTCGATTTTCGTCATTTTTGGTAATTTCTCGTTCATCTGTGTTGATTTGGAAATCCCAAATATGCCCTTTAGTCGATTTTCAACCTGAACCAATTTCTTGAATTATTAAACCATATCCAACAATTTCTAAAGAGCATGTTATATGTAATTTTAAGCTTGAAATCAACCCAAATCTTTAAAATCCTACTACTAATGGAATTCTTATAAATTCATGAGTTATTTAGGATATCTAAATTTTAAAAGATTTCATAGAAATTTATTCAAATATTATTTGGGGGCACCTATATTTTCATGAATGTAATTAATTAAAAATCATTAAAATCTCAATTGGGGACACCAAAATTTAGAAGGATTTTTAAAATTCATCAAAACCTCACGTGAGAATACACCCGTTACAGTAGCTCAAAAGTTCTCTCTTGCTTGATTAATTTTTTTGAAGACAACACTCAAAAACGAAGCAAAGGAAGTTGGAACAATTTCAATCAGAGAATTTGATCAATTTCTCATTTTAAGATGACAAATAATAAAACTGTATAATACCGAACATCAAATTCACAAATTCCGCATTCACAATTTATTTGAACATAGATTCAATTCATGTTTAATAGTCTTAGGTCTGTTTTGTGCATACCATCAAATAATGAGTGTAACAGTGGAATTAAATAACAATTATCATACTCTTACGAAATCGGACACTTGGCTCACCCTCATTAGAAGGTAATGTTGCCCACATCAGGCAACAGAGCGGGCTGCATACTCTTATCATCTATATATATATTTGATAAGCAAATTACAACCATACTTCAATAAAATTGAAATACTATGTTTAAATGAATTGAAAATCAAAAGAAATCGAAATCACTCCATCTTTTTGTCAGATCGAAAAAGGATTTTGGAGAGTGATGATGCTAAAAATCGCACCTGAAATATTATGAGCTTGAGCAATAAACTAGCACGAACTGGATCTCCGAATACCTGAAATAAAGGCGAGGAGGTGTGTCATCGTCGCCCCTCCGATGCTTAAGTCAGTAAAGAGGAAGGAGAAAATTTAGGCAATATGCTATAAATTGTAGAGATAATTGTGTACCTGAATTATGATTGAGTGCCATGTATTTATAGTGATATATGGACGAATTATGATAGGATTGAAATACTTGCATTGCATGAGTCCTGTTAGGAATCATCCTCCTATTTTTTAGGGATGAGGTTGTAAAACCCAAATAGGATTCTGTTGGAAGATGAGTTCTATTGGAATTAGGAGGTTGTAGACTCCACGTATCAGATCAAGTCATGCCCGATCAATGAGAGATGTGACCCGAGCATCATGTGCCCCGAGCACATCATGCACCTTTTTGGTGAGATATATGTACTCGGGATATTCTAGCATCGGGGGTATTATGAGTGGTCGGGGCAACGTTTTCGCCACGGGCATTTTAAGTGTGATCGGGGGTTATATTCTCATCGGGGTTCTCAATATGGTCTATGGTGTAATGTTTAAGTGCTCGGCCTCGAGGTTTATATGTTGCTCGGGGGTACCAAGATATGACTGGCTAAATATTCAAGTGCTGGGGGATGAGGACAAATGATATGCTCGGGATATAAATTATTGTCGGGGTTGAAGTCCTCCTCGAGGGTATCAAGATGTAATATGTGATAATATTCATGTGTTCGGGCTCGAGGTCATCCTCGGATTTATGGTGGTCGAGGTTGAGGTCTTCCTCGGGGATAGAAAATATATTATAGGGTGATATTCATGTGGTCGGGGTTGAGGTCCTCCTCGGGTTCATGGTGGTCCTCGGGGTTACACATTTGATTAGGAGACTATATTTTGTCAAAGAGCTCGGGCTTGAGGTTTTTGTAAATGCTCGGGTGTGAATAAAATTTATACTCATCATAGGCCCCCGCACATCCATTATCGAGTTTAGGGGAGAGATGGATGCGTAATAGTGAGGTATCATGATGCGATGATTATGATAAGGAGAAATAGACAAGAGCTTATGTTAAGCAAGGAATAAGCCTGAGCTTATGTTAGGAAATAAATCTGAGCTTATGTAGACCCGAGGACTTAATTATATCAATTTGATTACTTGATTGCTCGGGGTGGCCGTGTGTACTTGTGCAGGCAAGTATTTTGTATGCTTGTGCGGGACAAGACTTTATTTACTTGCATGGGGCAAGACTTTGTTTGCTTGCACAGGGCAAGACTTTGTGTGCTTGCGCAGGGCAATGCTTTGTGTGCTTGCGCAGGGCAAGGCTTTGTGTGCTTGCGTGGGGCAAGACTTTGAGGGCTTGCTCAGGGCAAGGATTTGAGTGCTTGCACGGGGCAAGGCTTTATGTGCTTGCGCGGGGCAAGGCTTTGAGTGCTTGCTCGGGGCAAGGCTTTGTGTGCTTGCGCGGGGCAAGGCTTTGATTTCTTGTGCGGGGCAAAACTTTGTGTGCTTGCGCGGGGCAAGGCTTTGAGGGCTTGCGCGGGGCAAGGCTTTGTGTGCTTGCGTGGGGCAAGGCTTTGTGTGCTTGGTCGGGGCAAGGCTTTGAGGGCTTGCGCTGGGCAAGGCTTTGTGTGCTTGCGCGGGGCAAGGCTTTGTGTGCTTGCTCGGGGCAAGGCTTTGTGTGCTTGCGCGGGGCAAGACTTTGAGTGCTTGCGCGGGGCAAAGCTTTGAGTGCTTGCTCGGGGCAAGGCTTTGAGTGCTTGCGCGGAGCAAGGCTTTGTGTGCTTGCGAGGAGCAAGGCTTTGTGTGTTCAACAATGATGGAGATTTTTTTTTTGGATGACATCCCATATTGCTTGTATAGACTCGACCCATCTACTGTGAAATTAAAGGTAGGCACGTAGGCCCCCGATGCTATATGTAAGAAAAGAAAATTGAAATAACGAAAAGAAATGGTAAATACTAGGCTATGAAAACCCATACAACTTATAAAATAATGCATGATCAGTAGCTAGCAAGGCTTGGGCTGCCGTTGTGTGAGTTTCTTCCTGAGGCTGTTCTACCAACGACGAAGTTTACTGTTCAGGCCGTGGGTTTTTTTCATCCTCGGACTTTCATTGAACGTGGTCATTCCTTGGGCGTTTTTCAGTACTGATGTAAGCTTTTAAAAACCCCTTTTTTTATTAAAGATTCAATCTCTCGTTGTAATGCATGGCACTCCTCGGTGGTATGCCCATGGTCATGATGAAATTCGCAATACTTGCTCTTATCTCGTGTGTCCGGATGAGACTTGATTCTTGATGGCTACTTCAACTCCTCCAGATCCTTGATTTCCATGAGGATACTTGCCCTTGTGGCGTTCAGACGTGTGAAGGGTGTAGGAGGGTCATGCTCTTGCTTGCCCCGAGCCTGATCTTTCCATGTACCATGGTCATGTTGTCTCTAGTGTTCGGGCTTACTTTCTATATGATCTGAATTTTCAGTGCTCGGGCTATTTTTCCTGGGGTACATTGTTTCTTCCATATTGATGTACTTCACTCCTCGAGTAAGGAGCTCGGTCACTGATTTTGGTGGTGTTTTCGATAGAGACATTTTGAAAGACTCGCATCTTACAGCATGAGTAAGAGCAGATACAACGGCAGAGATATGAAGATCAGGGATCTGTAGTCTTTCAGCATTGAACCTAGTCATGAATTCACGCAGTGTTTCATTTTGTCCTTGACTGAGTCTCATAAACGAGGCAGCTGTTTTCCTTATGCGCTTACTACTCGCAAAGAAAGTCGAGAACTTATTGGCAAGATCTGCGAATGTCGAAATTGAGTTTGGTTCAAGAGTTGAGAACCAATCCCTAGCAGCACTGGTCAAGGTTTGGGGGAACGCCTTGCACATGACCTGATCGGGGGAAACTTGCAAATTCATGACGTCAGTGTACACATTGAGATGATTTACGTGGTCGGTTGTACCATCGTACTCCTTTATCCTCGGGAACTTGAACCTGTCTGGTAAGGGAAAGGCTAAAACCTCTGGTGTGAATGGAGTGTTCAGGGTGAAACCTACTCGAGCCTGAGTATTTTGTCGTATACCGGCTGCTATTCCCTCCTGGATAATTCTCGCAAGCTCGACAGGGGGCATGGCGACTGTTCTTGAACTAGTCATGTTCGGTGGTGACGGGGGTAGTCCTGAGGTACTTTCCCTAGCAGTATGGTTCGGTGGTTGGACCCGTGAAGCATTTCCTTCCTCGGGTGTTGGAGCACGCTGGTTCTGCTACGTGAGCAACTGAGTCAATGCAGCGACTTGCTGACGAAGTTCCTCCAATGCTGCCTGGGTATCAACAGAAGGTTGGGGGTGTGATATCTGATTTCCTGGTAATGTAGTAGGGTTTGCTGGGAACGTCGAGGGCACCTGCTCCCCCACAACAGGATGATCATGAGCAGGTAATGTGACTTTTGGAAGTCCACACGTGTATTAACCATGGCTTCTAGTAATGGTTCCCACAGACGGCGCCAACGATGATGCTAAAAATCGCACCTGAAATATTCTGAGCTTGAGCAATAAACTAGCACGAACTGGATCTCCGAATACCTGAAATAAAGGCGAGGAGGTGTGTCATCGTCGCCCCTCCGATGCTTAAGTCAGTAAAGAGGAAGGAGAAAATTTAGGCAATATGCTATAAATTGTAGAGATAATTGTGTACCTGAATTATGATTGAGTGCCATGTATTTATAGTGATATATGGACGAATTATGATATGATTGAAATACTTGCATTGCATGAGTCCTGTTAGGAATCATCCTCCTATTTTTTAGGGATGAGGTTGTAAAACCCAAATAGGATTCTGTTGGAAGATGAGTTCTATTGGAATTAGGAGGTTGTAGACTCCACGTATCAGATCAAGTCATGCCCGATCAATGAGAGACGTGACCCGAGCATCATGTGCCCCGAGCACATCATGCACCTTTTTGGTGAGATATATGTACTCGGGGTATTCTAGCATCGGGGGTATTATGAGTGGTCGGGGCAACGTTTTCGCCACGGGCATTTTAAGTGTGATCGGGGGTTATATTCTCCTCGGGGTTCTCAATATGGTGTATGGTGTAATGTTTAAGTGCTCAGCCTCGAGTTTCATATGTTGCTCGGGGGTACCAAGATATGACTGGCTAAATATTCAAGTGCTCGGGGATGATGACAAAGGATATGCTCGGGATATAAATGATTGTCGGGGTTGAAGTCCTCCTCGAGGGTATCAAGATGTAATATGTGATAATATTCATGTGTTCGGGCTCGAGGTCATCCTCGAATTTATGGTGGTTGAGGTGAGGTCTTCCTCGGGGATAGAAAATATATTATAGGGTGATATTCATGTGGTCGGGGTTGAGGTCCTTCTCGGGTTCATGGTGGTCCTCGGGGTTACACATTTGATTAGGAGACTATATTTTGTCAAAGAGCTCGGGCTTGAGACTTTTGTAAATGCTCGGGTGTGAATAAAATTTATACTCATCAGAGAGAAATGATAGTCATGAGAATAAAAATAGAAGAAATTGAAGACAAAGGCTCACCCCAAAGGAGCTTCTTTTTCGTGCATTCTCTTAACCCCTTAATCGACTAAAATGGACTTGTCTTGCCCCTAGGGCACACCCTAATTAACTTGCAAATGTTGGAGATTCATAAACATTGACCGAAAAGATCGCAAGTTCGATTCTTCACAAATTCGAATTTGTTAGGCATTGGGTGGTACCCAGACCCTGATCAGCTTAGGTATAAATTGCGATTTTCATTCTCCACCAATCCTCAGGGCAGAGGCGGTGGGAGTGCCTAAGGTTGATGTTCAACTTTTTTTTTTTTTAAATGCACTTGTCTTGTGGTCAATATGTTGGGAATTACACACAAATTCCCTCTCTAATTAATCTACAGGAATTTTTGATGTTCAAGAAATAATTGAGCAAACCAGAAAATAAAATACGAACACAGAAATTTACGTGGTTTGGCAACTTGCCTACGTCCACGGACATTCGCCAAAACTTTTTACTATATAATAAATTGTTACAATTATATAGAATTTTCACTCACCAAACCCCCCAAGTATTGTAGGAAAAATAACCAAGTTTTACCACATCTACCAATTTCTATTTCTTTGTACAACCCACAAAGAACCCAAGAAAAACTAAAATGCTAGACTACATTTTCCTAACAATACTCTCTAATCAATGTGTAATTAATTGACTACTCAACACACATATTTATAGGTAAACATGACCCAAAACGTGTATTACTTGTGCCTAAGATGTTTACTTATTGAATCAGAATAATCAGAATAAGAAAATAATTTCATGCTCAAAGATTATCTTCCTTTTCTTTTCATCTTTAACTTGGTCTCCAAGTTAATCACTTTAACAAGAGAATCATTGTTCAAGATATTCTCATTCTTAATTTAGGTCAAATATCCCAACATGATATGGAAAACTCGAAAACCAACACACTTTCATAGATTAGATAACAAGTTCCCATAATGTTCGAGGAAAAACAAAAATGGATGGAAGTTCAATGTGTATGGAATTTCCATTACAAACAAGTGCTCCATGAACTTTACATACTATACAATGGAATATCAGAACAAGTTTAATTCTGAACTCGTTGATTATTTCTGCACAAAAAATATATATATAGACTATGCAAAAAAAATTATACCAGGCCAAAGCATCTCTGCCTCGTGCTGTGGATGACCTTTTTATCATGTCACAAAATCGGATAAGAGGTGGGGATTGGCAAATCTGTGCTGTTGATTTACAGGATCTATGTAACGGTATTCCAATTTTTCGAGACCCATTGAAGAATCCGTAGCATCATCTTCGCTTGGTTGCGATTCACCAGATATTGGTCGAGGATTTTTCTCAGAATGCTGCAATCCCAGTGCAAGTGACACTTGATTTCCGATTTTATTACTTGGCATGGAAACATCATCGGAGAACATCCTATGATCAGCCATGTTAAGGATCTTCTCGTGATGTAATTCAGTTTGTCCGAAACTAAATTCATTTTCTTGATAAGGACCAGCCTGGTAGCTCAAGTTTGCATCATTTACATTCCAATCTGAACTTGAAATAACATCAGGCCTAACAGTCATGATGTTTCCATCAAAAGAAGACCTCTCCTGTCCTGCCGCTGAATGTTCTGGTGAAGTCTTAGGTTCTGCGTCCGTGTCCGCAAACTCCTCCTTGTACATATCCTCAATCATGGGTTTCCAAAGACGGACTCGTGCATTGATGAACCAGTTCGCAACCTGATCCAGCGTGATATTTATGGTTACGATAGATCAGGGCTCAGATTTTGAACATATGAATTGACAATATTGTGTTGAATTACAATTTGAACACGTGATACCTGGCTTCGAGTCAATCCTGTCTGCTTTGCAAGGATGATTTTTTCCGAGTCTTTAGGGTAACTGTGGATTAAGTAACCGAAACTTTAGTCAGAACATTGTTCTATATAGTAAAAGGTTAGGTGATGCCAATGAGAATCATACTAAACAAATAACATACGGGTGAAGAAAATGTTCAAAAAGCCAAGAACGTAGGACAGAAACAGCATTTTCAGGCAAGCCTCTTTGTGGCCTCCAAGGTTGTCCAGTTATACCAAACTGCTGAAATGCCTTTTGTTGCCTCAGTTGTTGATCCACAAAGCGGAGACGAGATAAAACACCTTGACCACTCGAAGTCACGTCTTGCTCCCCCAACGTATTTTGCGTAACCTGAACTTGCCTCTTGATCGCATCGCGCAAGGAGCGGAACTGGCTGGAAATTGTGCGACCGGCAAGCGTAGTGTACGGTCGGGCAGCCCCACGCCCTGCCACCATTTCGAAGGATGACACCATAATTTGCATCTGATGGTGATAATTTTTGTATCTTGTATCAACCTACAAGTACATTGAAATTTGATTAATGGGACTTGGACCAAAAATAAAATTGTACTATCGAAGGAAATATAAAATACAGAGACTCCTTTGAGTAAGAAATATTGAAGGAACATGGTCTCACCTCATCCAACATAGACAATAGTTTGTTCAACCTGTTCTGTAGATCTTGTCTTTCAGAAGGCGAAATTTCACAAGAGGCGTTGATCGATAACTCGCGAGGTTCAGAAGACATCCGGTCCCCTTTCAAGTCTGTACCTAATCCTATAGAGCCATCTCGACCAAGTGAATTGAAGTCCCGGCGTCTCTCTGGCTTTTCCAGAGCTCTATAAACACTAACTACTTCATCGAGTAAATCCCGAGCTGCGTTGAGATACTTCGAGCTCCAAAACATTCCCGTTGCTTCATGTACAGACGACGTAGTCCCTAAATCAAATGACAGGTATTCAACATTCTTTAGTCCATTGATTTGTGAAACCTGGACCTCGGAATGTACACCGTGAAAACTCGAGGACAGACTCGAGTTCGTGTACTGGTTGAAATCCGAAGGCCCTTGAACCAAGGACGGTACTCGAGATCCCAAGCTGAGGGATAACCCGTGATACTGAGGATTTTGTTCCGAACTATAGGCATGAATCGGTTGTTTAGAGACGAATTGAGGATCGGTCGAAAAATTATTAGCATCTGAAAAACCGGGCATCACATGATGAAACTGCCTGTTGATTTGCTGCATGCTTGGAGGAATAAACACCATTTCGTCTGTGTTTCTGATAGTTTCGGCTTCAACATGCTCATGAATCGATTCAGAATTTCCAGAGAATAAGCTTGTTGCATAGGCAAGAGAAACGGAAGGTTGGTTTAGAGACATTTTGTCATTAGGAAGCCCAGATCAGATGATTGGTAAGAACACAGGTTTCTGAAAGAGAAAACATTGAATTTATCTCAATTCAATAATATGAAATACTCAGAAGTGCATAAATACACAATCAACATTTTCTCTTTAACTCATAATCAATTGATCAATCAAAATTACGTACTACCAAGAAAATATTGAATTTAGCTCAATTCAATAATATGAAATACTCAGAAGTTGCATAATTTTCGAAATAAATTGGAAACCCACATCAGAAAAAACATCAGTTTTTATTTGTATAAAGTATAAACACATAATCAATCAAAATTACTACCCAGAAATGAATTATAAAAAAATAGCAAAGGTTAGAACAGACAAGAACTGAATGTTACCTGGAAAAAAAAAAGGAAAAATGTGATTCTTGCTCAAGATTATAATTGAGAAAAGGAAGCCCGGCCAACTGGCTTAAAAGCCAGCTCTTATATGGGGACAAAACTGGTGCCAAAGATCCCCAGAAAACCAACCCTCCTTATCATTGAACAATGACACCAACCTACAAAAAATATTAAATATATATATATTAAAAAACAGCATAAATAAACAAAAATAAAGAATTATGACCCTCCAACCTTCTGTTCTTGATAATAAAAAGACAACAATCCTTTTTAATTATATTATACCCTCTTTCCCACGTGGGGACAAATTACGAGCCCAAGAAACTTGTGTAGGAAACAATCAAGGAATGTCAACTATGAAACAAATGGGTTGGTTAATAGTTGTTATTTACAAGTTATTTTTAGGGTTAGCTTAGGGTTTTGAAAACATAACCACCAGTTGGTAGACCTAAAACTAAGTTCTTATACCTCCATTGAAAGCATGGATTTAAGTTGTTGTTGTAACAGTAGTTAGGCATAAGTTGGTTGAATTTAAATTATACTGTTCTTATTAGCTGTATCTATAGGTATGTAACTAATTTAAGCAATTGTATAATTTACTTGTAGTTCAGACTTCAGACCAACCATTTGAATCCATACATCTTATGCACAAATATTGTTATAATTATATGGGCAGTTTTACATAAAAACCCGACTTTTGTGGCACAGTTGAAATTTACGGTTTTCAGAAAGTACTTTAGAGAATTTTATGATATTTTTGATTTATTGGAATTTACGTCCTTTTAAAGTATCACATTATGATATATTTCAAAATTATGATACTTAGAACCTAAGTTTTAGTATCACAACTAATACTTAGGACGTAAATTTGGGTGGCAAAACGAAAATGACATAAATTGCACTGAAATTTTGCACGGGGCATAATTTCAGTTCATGGAGATAAAAAAAAGTGTATGGTGAAAAAAGTGTGTGGTGCAATTATCCCTAATTATACTCCCTACTCGTCTTCAGGTTGTACCGTTACCAATCGTGGGCCGATAATCCCACTCTGGTCGCCCCTAACCTAAGAAGCCCGTTTTAGGGAGGGGCATACTATATATTTGCTTATATCCATTAGTTAGTAAGGTATTCATTGCAAATTTCGATCAGGATCAGATGAGAATAGGAATATCTGTTGGTATATATCCTCCTCATTCTATATCTATCCTCGAATTTTTCTTTGCTTATGAGCGATTTGGTTTGATTGCAACTTTCGCTTCGTCTAATGCTTATTCTTAAATTGACTCGTAAAAGAAGAATACTTAAAACTTTTTTTTTTTTTTTTTTTGAAAATGTAAGAATACTTAAACTTTTAAATTCATGAGTTTAACACAACTATATAATTAATGATTAGAAATATAATCCAAAATCCAAAGTTGTAAAGCCCTATGCATCTCATTTGCTGGGTAAGAAAGAACAATATTTTGGCGGCTGTCGAGGCGCATATCTTGGTAGTTACGAAGAATAAATGTTGTTATCTACATTGTCTATTCATTTTTATGTTTCTAGTGGATAAAATAAGATTATTTTCAATAATTGTAGCAGACAGGTTTCACCTAACAATTTGGCAAAATATCCGTGTGACACACGGAATTTTCTGCTAATTAATTGGTAACGAAATTTGATCTTCATGTCCTTTCCCTTGTATGAGGCAAATTTCAGTTGCCACCAACTATTTTTCAACAGCACCCTCCCCCACATTAAAATAAAAAATAAAACATAAATTGGATATAAGCACAAATTATACTGGACGATATTAAATAAGAAGAGGCTAAATCAAGTGAAGCAGCAATTAGTATTGAAATTAATTATGTAGATAACTGCACTAGAAATTAATAAAATCGTGTAGTCCAACCTCGATAAATCAAATTAAGTATTAAAAAAAAAATAAAGTAAAGAAATCAAGCTCCAACATGCAGTAAATAAATGTTATCAAACCAAAAATGCATTTGAATTCCCTATCTATTACATAAGAGTAAATTATAAGGCAAGCACTTCAATTTGTTTGGAAACTTTAATGTCAAACAAGGTATGATACTAACATTTCCCATCAATTTGGTGGAAACTTGGAGGTTCAAATTAAGTGTCATTCTGTATCATGTTTTGCATTCTTTGAATTGGTGCATATTTCAGGACAAGAATCCTAACCTATTATAATATCCAAGTTTGTTTAATTCTTGTTCTCTTATTACATGTACCACAATTGAGAGGACGATCACATAATTCTATTTCATGACATGATATTCAAAATCAACAGAAACTTAGGTGGCGTTCTGTTTGTATTTTATTTTGTATTTTCATTTTCGAAAATGTTTTGTGTTTTGTGTTTTCATTTTTGTTTTCAAATTTGCTGAAAACGCGTTTGGTTTGTCATTTCTGAAAACTGTTTTTGAAAATGAAAAGCTGGAAAACACGTTCTGTTTGAAATTTTGCAGAACACTATTTAAACTATTTTTAATTAATTTGCTTGCAGAATACTATTAACTCCAACTCAAATTTCATTTCACAATACACTAAAAATATGGTTACATGCAACACACTAATGTGAGCATTAAGAGTCTATATTAACACAGTTTGGTCAGGTTTGGGACTTGAGAAAACTCTACTTCTATTAAAATTCAGAAAATGCAAGTTCTTTCAAAACCACCAGAGTCCATTTATCATTACATTTTTTGAAACATAACAACAAGAATTCTCATTTAATTTTTTTTTTTTTTTTGTAATGTTGATATTGAATTCAATAAAACTTTATTTAAACTAAGTTCCAAATTAGGATAATTCTAAAAAAATAAAAAAATCTTTATTTAGGCTTAGTTCCAAGTTAGGATAATTCTAAAAAATAAAAAAATAAAAAAAAATAAAAACTTTATATTAAGCTTAATTCTAAGTTAAGATAATTCTATATAAAAAAAAAAATTCCCAAAACACGTTTTCCGCGTTTTGGACATTTTTTGTCGAAATACACACAAAACGCCCAAAACGATATTTCGGGCGTTTTCCGTTTTTTGTACAATTTTTTTTTTTTTCCAAAATGCGTTTTCGAAAATGGTAAAGAGAACGCGTTTTTAGCGTTTTCGAAAATAAAAACACAAAACGACCTCAAAACAGCAAAGAGAATAGGGGCTTAGCCTCTGTTCGGATCATCCAAGGTGATTATAAACCAATTTTTTTTTTCAATGTAAGATGTGTGGTTAAAAATTGAAGAGAAAAAAATATATAGTTAAAAGGTGATTTGAGAAATTGTGTATATTATAAATTGATTTATAATCACTTTACCAAAACGGAGGTTTGTTTGGTATTGTTTAAAATGAGTATTTTTTTTAAATGAATAATAATTTCAGGAGAATGAATGGTTGAAAAGTCAAAATTGTAGGTTTGACGTTTATTAAATAATTGAGATTAAGTATTATAGAAAAATGATTTTTTTTAATGAAAACTATAAAAGGGACATTATGGTACATGTGCCATTAATGACATTAGTATTGATAATTTGGTATCCGCGCTAAGCTATTAATGACATCAATATGTTATTTTCCTAATTTATAAACTATTTTTTTATGATAATTATTATTTTTTAGATAATTATTATATTGTTTTGAAATCGAAAAATATGTAATATGGATGTAAAAATGAAAATCTCAATGAGAAATTTAATTAAAACTAATAAGTGAGAGCAAACGGTAAATAAATTATTCGTAAAATTGTCTCAAGGATGAAAGGTAAATGTTTTATTTTTTATTTTTTATTTTTCTTCAATAATTTGTTAACTATATTCAATTTAGTCATAGATGATTAATTTCAATTCGAGTTCTTTTTCTTATCAAATTAAAACAAATAATAAATATACAAATTTCAAAGTAAATTCAATTAAGTTTTGTTAATTTTCACAACTTAAGATTTCGATCAATTTATTCATCATTTTGACATTATTTTTATTTATTTGCTTATTATGTTCATTGTCTATTTTTTATTATAAACTTAACAAACCGTTTGGTAATACCGGTTTATAAACTAGTTTATTTATTGCTTTAAGGTAAGATGTGTGATTGAAAAGTAGAGAGAGAAAATATGTGCGGTTAAATAGTGGTTTGAAAAATTGTGTGGTTTATAAACTGTAATGATTCTGTTACAGAACACATTGTAAATAACTACAATATATGCATAATATATTTTATTTATTGCAATAACTACAATACCGCATATATTTAATTTATTGTAATTACTTCATTTTATGTAAATTATAATATTTTGAGGGTTATTATTTCTATTTATTGTAGTCAAAAATATTTGAAATTTATTTATTTATTTTTTGCAAAAATTGCATTATATAATTTAAGTTTGATCAATTGTTTAAAATATATTTTGTCTATAACAACTTTCGTTCATCACACAGGTGTGGACAATCACAAATGTACAAACAATTTAGTTCCGGTTTGATACTCATTATTTCAAATCTTATTTTTTCAAAACTCATTTTTAACCACAAATTGTATCAATAAAATAATTAACACTTAAATTCAAAAATATTCATTATTTTTTAACCACACATTTTCTAAAATCTATTATTAAATCACATTATTTTGAAGTAATGTGTCTCAAACAAGGGCATAGTATTTAAAGTTTTCCAAAATTTATGAAAATTCTAATGGGTTAACAGCACAAATGGTCCTCAACCTTTAGACTTCTTACGAAAATAGTCCTCAACATTTAGATTTTAGGATTTATAATCCCAGAATTACTAAACGTTGCGTAAATGGTTCTTACTGTCAGATTCCATAAGTTCACACCATTTAAAACGCGTAAATAGCACAAATGGTTTCTAACCTTTGAATTTCTTGCAATAATAATTTCTTAACATATTAAGCTCATGTTTGGTGTATTTAATTTGTATTCTACAAACGTTTAATTAGAGGTGGCAATGGGTCGAGCCGAGTCGGCTCGGCCCATGGCTCGTAATGCTCGGCTCGTCAAACGGACGAGCCGAGCTTGGCTTGGCCCACGAGCCGAGCTCGGCTCGTTTAGCTCGTGATTATATATATATATATATATATATATATATATATATATATATATATATATAACTTAAACCCCTCTTAAGTCTTACCATTTTTTTTACCGTCTTATCATCTTACATTGATTTAGATTTAGTCGACAATCTAATCGTTAGCTAAAATATTTGAAATCTTGAATATTAATATATTTAATATTATTGATATAAATTCTTAATTAGTTATAACTCATAAGTTATAAATATAAGTATAATATTAATAACTAATAAGTAATAAGTTATGTATTAAATAAATTATTAATAACTTAATAAGTAAAAAAACAATGTTTGTTAGTTATTAATATTATTAGAGAATTAAATTGAAAGTCGAAATGATTAATTATAATTTATAAGTTTATAAATTATAACGTAAATAAAAACTTCTTCAAATAATCAAATATCCAATTATAATTTGAAAAGACAAAAACGAAAATGAAGTAAATAAATTAAAATTTAAAAGGTTAAAAAATAAAATTAAACCCTCCTCCTTTTTTTCGGGCTTGGGAACGGCTACTAAATAGTCTTATTTGAATAATTGAATATTCAGTATTCTAGTAGGCGGAGTTAAAATTGTACACGAACAATTTGTTACGTGTACAATTTTTGTTTTGAAATCAAAATTATATTTTATTTTATATGTATAATAAATAAATTGAAAATGTAAAGTTAAATATCATTTACCTGACTGCATGCAATTTCGGCATACTTATGTTATATGCGTAAATCACCATCTTGCCAATCTTTAACACACATCAACGCTTCTAAAATATCTTCTTTGAGTCGGCTTTTGACTTCTGACAAAACCCTTTTATCTGCACTAAAAGCAGACTCCGAAGCTATCGTGCTAACTAGAGGTGTTAGTAGATCTTTTGCAATGGCGGAAACAATCGGATATTTTCGTTCGTTTGTTCACCAATAATGAAGTAAATCAAATTCTAAAGAATTAGTAGACTCCACATTTCGAAGTAGTTCTTGTCCAAAATAAATTTTCAATTCTTCATGTATTTGAAGTGAACCTGATTCGTTGATACTAGAACTAGAAGACATACTGTAAGAAGAAGTTCCTTGTGCTTGACTCATTTCTTCCATTAAATTGTATAATTCAACTTCATCGTCTTCAAGTGTAGTGTCACGTGATGGTGCAGATTGTATATGACTAATAGTAGTTCCTAATAGTGCAGCATATACAATATACATGTTTACTAACGTGCTCTCTAAATTATTATAAGTGATAGGTTTATCCAAAATTAATGAGCTATTGATTTTTGAAACAAGAATTTTCATACCCTTTAAATTAAAACGTGGGTCCATTATGAATTCTAAGGGAAATAACATAGGTAAATCTTCTCAATATTTTCTAAATTTTATTTCCATAGCAATTATCATTTCAGTAAAAAAATGACTCATATTTATATCTATAAAAAGTTCTTACAATAATATAAAGACGTTCAAGAACTCTTGAACTAGTTGGGTAATATACCCCGGATAATATATTGGTTGAATCGTAAAAACTTGTTAAAAACTTTTTCACTTTAAAAGCAGCTTCCCAATCCGATTCTATTAATGGAGGATCATCGTCTTTTTTAAGTATTCTACTGTTATAATATTCCATTATTATGTGTTCATAACCTTCGCATGATTTAAGTAACAAGTATGTGGAGTTCCACCTATGGCCTACGTCGGCGATAAATTTCATAGAATCTAAATTGTATTGTGAACACATTGTTTCAAAATATTGTTTTCTACTCGGTGATATGGTTATGTACACTATAACATCTCTAATTTTATCCATTTCATCTTTAATATGTTTCAAGCCATCTTGAACATTTAAATTTAAAATATGACATACACATCTAACATGGAATAAGAAATCACCAAAATTCGGATTAAGAATTCTACATAATTTATCTACTACAGGTTTATTTACACTAGGATTATCGAAAGTAAGTGATCGAATTTTATTTTCAAAGCCATATTCTCTAACAATATCAAGTATAGCATTAAATATGTTGGTTGCATTATGAGGAAATTCTAGAATTTTAAAAGCAATAATTTTTTTATGCATAACCCAAAGTGGATCAATGTAGTGTGCAGTTGCAGCAATATAACATTTTTTTGTTAATTCCTTCCCAAAGATCGGAAGTAAAAGAAATAATACCACCATAGTTATTTAAATCGACTATTAATTGTTTCTTAGTTTTAAGATAATATTGTATTGTATCAGAACGTAGAGTGTTTCGAGTAATACCTTGGTACTTGGGTTGAAGATAACGCTTGATGTATGTAACAAAGTACTCATTGTCCATTATGCTTAGTGGTGACTCCGCCCCCGCAACGAATTGAACCAACCCAGTTCGATTCTCTGCTTCGAAATACATCTAATTTTAAAGTGTTGTAGATCCCGCTCCAGAAGCACTAGCGGCCGATGAACCAAATTGTAGTTGACTTTGATTCGATTAAACGAAGCCGTGCTTGGGCTGACACTTGCGATAGTGATGGTTCAGGTGTGTAGTACCAATTCCCTTTGACTAGGCTAATTGTTGTGCACAATATTTGCACACAGCTTTGGATTCAGCTTCTCCTTCAATTTTTTTCCCTGTTGCGACTAATTTAAAGTGATCCCAACACTTTGAAGTTGACTTCTTACCTTTTCTGTCTTTTCTTTTTCCTCTTGCGTCGGGAATATCGGGATCATCTTGTAAGATTTGAACATCCGCATCTTCTTCAATATCGTCTAAATCGATTCGCTGATTTAATGGATCTTCTTCAATGTTGTCGGGAATTGGTACATTGTTGAGACCGAAAAATTGATCGTCGAAATGAACGTGAGATTGTGGTGTTGAATCATCATGATGCCCCCCCAAATCCAGGTGGACCATCGAATAATTCATTAACAAATCTTCGGTTGCTGGGATCCATTCTTTTGTATGTGATGTTGTGTGGAAAAATTGAAATATAAAATTGAATACGTGTAATTGAGAGATGTAATGATAAATTGAGATATTGAAACTGAAATATGAAATATATTATAACTAAGAGAATCAGAGATATTTAAATTGAAATATCAAACTTGTGGTATATTTGTAATGTAGAAATTATAATTGTAGAAAATAGAATAAAAATGTTGGTAGAGTAGAAGAAGAGAAGAGAGTGTAGTAGACTTGTAAATTTGTAATTTAGAATAAGAATTAGAGTAGAGAATTGTAGTAGATGTAGTGTAGTAGAATTGTAGAAAAAAATTTGAAACAAGTGTAGTATAGGAAAAAATTTAAGAAGAGTTTTTTTTTTTTTTTTTTTTAAGTGACCGTTCTGGTCACTAAACTTGTGACCGGTCACTTTGCCTTTTTTACGTTTATATATATATATATATTATTTTCACGAGCTTTTTTTTTTGTGTGTAAATTGTAATATATTATATATTAATATTGTATTGTATTGTTTTTTTTGTTTAAATTTTGAACGATAAAAAATCGATTTTTTTTTTACACGAGCCGGCGAGCCGCTCAGCTCGCCGGCTCGTTGAGCTCGTTGAACCACGAGCCGAGCTCGGCTCGTGATTCAACGGTGCTGATTGGCTCGTCCGCGAGCCCGGTCGTTTGACGAGCCGAGCCGTCCTCGGCTCGTGTTTTCGCGAGCCGAGCCACGAGCGGCTCGGCCCGTTTGCCACATCTACGTTTAATGTATTTAGTCTGGGTAAACAGCGCAAATAGTCTCCAACCTTTAGGTTTCTTGCGAAAATGGTTCTCAACGTTTGAATTTTTGCATTTATATCCCCAAAATCACCAAACGTTGCAAAAATGGTCCCTACCGTTAGATTCTGTTAGTATCACCGTTAAAAACATGTCAATAGTACAAATGGTCTCTAACCTTTGAGTTTATTACGAAAATAGTCCTAACATATTAAGGTCATGTTTAACATATTTAGTTTGTAACCTCCAGGCGTTTGACGTATTTAGTCCCTAGCATATTAAATTCATATAATTTTGCGTATTTAGCCCCTAACATATTAAGCCCCTATTTGAGACCAATTATTTCAAATAATGTGGCTTTTAATTGTAATTTTTTGAAGAATTTGTGATTAAAAATGAATTTATTTGTAGATTATTTTATTAATGGAATGTATGGTTGAAAACGAGTTTTAAAAAAACAAAGTTTATTCTCATGAATTTTTTTTTACCAGTAAGTTAGTTGAAATGTTAATGCAATGAATTTTTGTTAAATATTTTATCATGCACTTTAGAAATTTAAAATAAACTTATTTTTTTAAAATACGTTTTCAATTACACATTCAACCAATAAAACAATCTACAAATAAATTCAATTTTTTTTAATCACAAATTCTTCAAAAAATTAAAATTACGAACTACATTATTTGAAATAATTGACCTCAAATATGAGATTAATATGTTAGGGACTAAATATGCCAAACGTTTAGAGATTTAATATGTTAGGGACAAAATACGCCAAACGTTTGGATGTTACAAACTAAATATGCCAAACATGACCTTAATATGTTATGGACTATTATCGCAAGAAACCCAAAGGTTAGGGACCATTTGTGCTATTTGCACGTTTTTAACGGTGGAAACTAGCGAAATTTAACGGTAGGGACCATTTTTGCAACGTTTGATGATTCTGAGGGTACAAATGCCAAAATCTAAACATTAAGGACCATTTTCGCAAGAAAACCAAAGGTTGGGGGCCATTTGTGCTGTTTACCCTATTTAGTCTCTAACATATTAAGTCCATGTTTGAGACCAATTATTTCAAATAATGTGGTTTGTAATCATAATTTTTTGAAGACTTTGTGATTAGAAACTAAGATTTTTTTATGTGTAAATTATTTTATTGATAAAATGTGTTAAAAAAATAAAGTTTATTTCGGGTTTCTAAAGTGTACAATAAAATATTTAAAAAAAAATTCGCCGTATTATCAGTTCAACATATTGGTAAAAAGATTCATGAAACATAAACAAACAAATATATTGGACATTATTTTAGGAATTAAATAACAAATATGTTTTTATCAATTCTACTTTCGATTTTGATTTTCGATTTTGAGAACCAGTCGATAACGATTTTCAAAATTTCTTCAAAACTCATTTTCTTCCACACATTCTATTAATAAAAAAAAATCTACACATCAATTATTATTTTTTTCTTTTTAAACATAAATTCTCCAAGCTTACTTTTCAAACCGATCGATTCTCAAGATCGAAAATTGAAATCGAAAGTAGAACTGATTAAAACATATTTATTATTCAATTCCTAAAATGATGTCTAATATATTTGTTTGTTTATAGTCCGTGAATTTTTATGTTCTACCAATATGTTGAACTGTTAATGCGGTGGATTTTTGTTAAATATTTTATTGTGCACTTTAGAAATTTAGAATAAACTTTATTTTTTAAATTTCGTTTTCAATACACATTCTATCAATAAAATAATTTACACATAAATAAAAAAAATCTTAGTTTTTAATCACAAATTCTTCAAAAAATTATAATAACAAACCAAATTATTTGAAATAACTGGTCTCAAATAGGTGCTTAATATGTTGGGGACTAAATACGCCAAACGTTTGTAGGTTACAAACTAAATATATCAAATATGAGTTTAATATGTTAGAGACTATTATAACAAGAAACTCAAAGGTTAATGGGTCATTTGTGTTATTTACACGTTTTTAACGGTGGGAAGTAACGAAATCTGACGGTAGAGACCATTTGCGCAACCTTTGGTAATTTTGATGGTATAAATGCTAAAATCAAATTGTTGGAGACTATTTTTACAAGAAATTCAAAGATGGGTGATCATTTGTATTGTTTACCCAATTTTCATTCATTTCTACTTTGATCATTTATTGACAATTTCATATTTTTTATTCAAAGCAACTTTTGCGTTCAAACTTTTTTATTTTTATTTTGAAATGATATTTACAGGAAAGAGTAATTTTAGGGATATATTTTAAATTGATGTTTTTAAGTGACATTTTGACATGTCGCACATACATTGATACATTGAGTGGTGAAAAAATAAGTGAAATTTAATATATGAGCGTCATATCAAAATATTATTTAAAAATATTAATTTAAAATATCTCTTTAGAATTAATTTAGAATAAAAACATTCATATTGTTTTTCTTTGCACACGCATAGTGGTCTGATAGTAGTTTTCATATCCAAGGAATCTAGTTAATGTGGATTTGAAGGATACTGCCAAATACCTGTCTTTTTCAAATGGCAACGCGATTATTGAGGTGCTAAAATCAAGGGACTAGACTAGTGGCATGCACTCAACTGTACAAAGTGATGGGTGTGATTAGAATTTGTAATTTCCTTGGTTAAGGCCCAGTGTGGTATTGGAATTTTTTTTCGACTTTCTCTTCAAATTCATTTTTAATCATATATTTATATGAAATTTATTACTTTACATATTTTTCAACATTTCAACAACATATTCAATTTTTTTCCCCAATTTCTCCCACACCAAATATGCTCTAAGAATCCAAATTTCAGCCTGGACAGTAATTCTTGTAAATTTGGGTTATATGTTTGTTAAAAATTTAATATTTAAAAACATGTTTTTTTATATTTTTTAAGTAAAATATATTCTTAAAAAGTAGAAAGAGAAAATATGTGTGATTAAAAAGTGATTTAGGAAATTTTATTATTAAAAACATACTTAAAAACACTTTTGCCAAACAAGAGCATAGTTTTTGAAGTATGAAGAAATGGGTAAATCATCAACATCGAATTGGAAAAAGGAAATAAACTACAAGCTAAATAACCAAGAAAAGATAAGGTGTCCGTATACTAATTGTTAAGTTTATTAAAGAAACCCAATTTGTTCATGGGATTCATGAAGGGTAGGGAACAAAGTGATGGCAACGGAGTGGACAAGGTCGATCCAAATCTGTCCCGTAAAAATTTTATCAAATTTGGATCCGACTCAATCTTTCTATGTAATCACAAACAAATAATTGAAAAAATATCACTCGAAAATTATGTGGCAAACAAATAAATAATTATTCTAATATTTTGATACACTCGAAAATTATGTGGCAAGCAAATAAATAATTATTCAAATATTTTGATAATCGCGAATTAATGTTTTTTGAGTGTTTCACTTTGAGTTTTGTAACTTTTTTGAATTTTTATTTCTTTTAACTGATCGGATATCATGCTCTTAAGATGAAATTATTTACTATGTTTAGGTAATGGAAGAACAATATAATCACAAAGAGACTAAGAGTTTAAAAAGAAAAAATGGACCTCCAGGACACACAGTTCAACTGATAAAAGTTGAGGAGACATAATATTAATTTCGCTAGCAATCCACAAGGTGGGGAATTCGAGTTCTGGCAACAAGGCTTAAGACTTGACTTCCTTGTGAATTTGATCAGTGGTCAAACAGGCAAACTCTCAATTCCTGATCAGTTGAGGTATATCTCGTGATTTACATCTTCTATCAAGGTCCAAGATAGGACAGGTGGGGACCCCTCAAGGTGAGGACTTCAACTTTTTTAATTAAGAATAAAATTAATAAGGGCATGTTTGGTCACATTCATTTTTTCAATGATTCTCTCAAATTCATTTTCAATCGTATATTTTCATAGGATCCAACCCTTTTCACAATTTTCAACCACTTTTCAATCACACATTCTCTTAAAAATACAAAATTCCTCAGCATCTTGAAAAAAATGATTGAGACCGGGGTCTAAGTCTTGAATTTATTCTCAGGTTTTTATTTGTGTTCGATTGAGAAAGTAATGTAAATGTTACTTTTTTTAAAAAAAGAAAAAAAAAATAGTGACGACTTGTCATTTAAATTTACAAATTATTTTTACTTCTTAAAATTTCTAAAATGTATTTTTATAAAAGATAATTTTATTTTCACAATCTCACCCATAATGTGGATGACAATCCACTCACATTGAGGTGAGGACTAGTTGTTTTATAAATTGTCTAAAATTAAGAGTATTTGCATAAGTAGTACCTTTTGTTTAAAAACAAAGAGTACCGTATTTTTTTAGTAAAATATATAGTTAAAATATAATTTGAAAAATATATATGCTTAAAAAGTAATTTAGAAAATCTGATATTTACAAGGATATAACGATGCGAGGATAAGGATATCTTTCTGTAACGGCTTAACCCCGATGCCCCAACCAGAAAAGGAAAAAGAGTAATGATCTGAAATTTTTTCTTTCCCTTGTGTACATTTAAAAGGTTCGATTTTGCACCAAGAAAAAAAAAGGTTCGATTTTTGCTCCAATATTCCGTGGTTTAATAATAAATTTTACATAAGAAAATTCAATTCTATTCTTCTCTCGTGGGCCATCTGAATTTACATCAGTAATGGCAATTTTTTCCCTCTTTGTCGTTTGTAGCGTCAATTTTCTCTCGATTTTTTAATACACGCATTGTATTCGTATATCTGCGCATCTGTATGCTTGTATTTCACATGATATTCTTGAATGTCTTAAATTAGTTTGCATTAAAGGAATTTTTAAAGCATTCGGCGAATTTTCTTTGTATTTATAATTTTTTACAGCATTCGGCAAATTTTCTTTGTTCGTTTAACCTTTCCTGTAACTTTCCCTTGCTCTCTCCCTGGGAGTTAAAGTTTATGCTTGTTTCACAAATGGGTCAATTCTAATTTTTTTTTCTTTAAATTTTGCTTGCTCATTTAATTGCTTGTATGCTGTAGCTGGGCTTCAAAGACTCTTTATGTTGCTTTTTGATGTTATTTGGGAAAATTAGGTTGCTAAGTTTATAATAGAGGTTTCTTTGACAATGTTTTATGGCAACTTCCTGGTTAACTGATGAATAATCTTCTTGTGTTGTTGATACCTGTGAAGCACGGACACATACGTGTCGACGTGATTTTCGAAAAAAATTGGGATACAACACGTTCATTATTTATTTATTTATTTTTAAATAAAAAATTTTTGTAACACTTTTTGTATAGCAAATTAATAGGCATATATATCAAACTTAACGTGGCGTTCTATTTGTATTTTATTTTATATTTTCATTTTCGAAAATGTTTTGTATTTCCTGATTCCATTTTTGTTTTCAAATTTGCTGGAAACGCGTTTGGTTTGTCATTTATGAAAACTGTTTTTTAAAATGAAAAGCTGGAAAAAATGTTCTGTTTGAAATTTTGCAGAATACTACTTAAACTATTTTTAATTAATTTGCTTGCAGAATACTACTGACTCAAACTCAAATTTCCTTTCACAATACACTGAAAATATGGTTACATGTAACACACTAATGTGAGCATTAAGAGTCTATATTAATACAACTTAGTCAGGTTCGGGATTTGAGAAAACTCTAATTCTATTAAAATTCAGAAAATGCAAGTTCTTTCAAAACCACAAGAGTTCATTTATCAAGGCATTTTTTGAAATATAACAACAAGAATTCCCACTTATTTTTTTTTTTTTTTTGTAATGTTGATGTTGAATTCAATAAACTTTATTTAACCTTAGTTCCAAGTTAGGATAATTCTCCAAAAAAATAAAATAAAATAAAATAAATCTTTATTTAAGCTTATTTCCAAATTAGAATAACTCTAAAAAAAAAGAAATAAATAAATAATTTATATTAAACTTAATTCCAAGTTAACGTCATTCTTAAAATAAATAAAAAAATAAAATAAAATTCCAAAAGTCGTTTTTCGTGTTTTAGACGTTTTTTTGTCGAAATACACAAAAAACGCCCAAAACGAGGTTTTTGGCGTTTTGTATACAATTTTTTTTTTCCAAAAATATGTTTTCGAAAATGGTAAAGAGAACGCGTTTTTAGCATTTTCGAAAATAAAAACAGAAAACGACCTCAAAATAGCAAAGAGAACAGAGCCTAAGGTGGCGTTCTGTTTGTATTTTATTTTGTATTTTCATTTTCGAAAATATTTTGTATTTTGTGTTTTCATTTTTGTTTTCAAATTTGCTGAAAACGCGTTTGGTTTGTCATTTCTGAAAACTGTTTTTGAAAATAAAAAGCTGGAAAACACGTTCTGTTTGAAATTTTGCAGAACACTATTTAAACTATTTTTAATTAATTTGCTTGCAGAATACTACTAACTCCAACTCAAATTTCCTTTCACAATACACTAAAAATATGGTTACATGCAACACACTAATGTGAGCATTAAGAGTCTATATTAACACAGCTTGGTCAGGTTTGGGACCTGAGAAAGCTCTACTTCTATTAAAATCCAGAAAATGCAAGTTCTTTCAAAACCACCAGAGTCCATTTATCATTACATTTTTTGAAATATAACAACAAGAATTCTCATTTAATTTTTTTTTTTTTTTTTTTTTGTAATGTTGATATTTAATTGAATAAAACTTTATTTAAACTAAGTGCCAAGTTAGGATAATTCTAAAAAAAAAAAAAAATTCTTTATTTAGGTTTAGTTCCAAGATAGGATAATTCTAAAAAAAATAATAAAAAAATAAAAACTTTATATTAAGTTTAGTTCTAAGTTAAGATAATTCTATAATAAATAAAAAAAAAAAATTCTCAAAACGCGTTTCCGCGTTTTGGACATTTTTTTTATCGAAATACACACAAAACGCCCAAAATGATGTTTCGGGCGTTTTCCGTTTTGTGTACAATTTTTTTTTTTGTTTTCCAAAATGCGTTTTCGAAAATGGTAAAGAGAACGCGTTTTTAGCGTTTTCGAAAATAAAAATAGAAAACGACCTCAAAACAGCAAAGAGAATAGGGGCTAACATTTTATACATATTTTCTCATTATTTGAGTTCAACAAAAAACAAAATATGACATAAATATTATCATTCATCTCTAGTTAAATCTTCAACATCTTCATTTTCATCATCGACGATTATCATAGCCTCCAACTCCGGTTCATCTAGAGACAAAGTAGCAATTTCAAGTGTACCAACATCTTCAAAAGAGTCAAATGCATCACCACCGAGACCTCACATCTTTAGACTCTCGTAAATATTGTGGACTCCTTCGTGACAAGAGACGAAGATTGTTATGCACAAATACTAGATCTTTGGCATGTTTTGTAGTTAACTTATTCCTCTTAAGAGAGTGCACAGAGGAATAAATACTCCAATTCCGTTCACAACATGATGAAGAAGATGGTTGTGCCAATATTTTCAACGCAAAAGATTGAAGGTTAGGTGCACTAAAGCCGTGAATGACCCACCAAGTCTTTGGATCCAAGTGGCAACAGTCATAGATAGAATCAATATCACCAAAATCTTCTTCCATTGTTGAGAATTTTGAATAATTCAAATTCACTTTAGTTCGCTCCTCATTTGACAACATGTATCTTTTGAAACACTTTAACCTTTCTCGAGAAATCTCGACTTCTCTATATGGAGGTGTACGATTGGAATCTTCATTAAGCTATTCCTTACTATAGTACCTAAAGAAAGGAAAAACAAATTATAGTAAGTTAGTAACTAATCAATAATAATAGAGATTTGAACAATGAAAAATTTAAATAAATATATAAATTAGAATAATTACCTTGGATTCAATGAGTGAGTCAAGCAATGAAGTGGGGGTGTTATTCTTGTTTCAACGATCAACAAGTATTTTGTGAATGACATCGTAAAATGATGAAACATCATCTCGAAGCTTTCCTTCATGCCTATAAATGACCGCTTTGACTTTCTCTACCATTGTATCCCACATATCATAAACCAAGTGAATATATGGTTTATCCGTATCACAAAATTGAACCATGTCATATATAGGACTAGTGCAAGAAATAACATAGTCTATAGAGTCCCACCAAATATCATCAAGTAATTTCATCTTCACAAAACTTGCCTTTTGCACATCATCTTCTCAATAACTTGACCATTTCTCATCAATCACCATGTTTTGAAGCCCACTTTTGATAAGTTTAAACCATTTCATCATGACTATAATAGAAGCAAATCGTGTTTCGGCTACCGCTAACAACTTCAAGGTCTCAAATTCATTAAACATTGCTCTTCTCATAGAATGGTTCATGATAAAATATTTAATGGCCATTATGTCTTCACGAAAACAAGTTATCCAATTACATTCCTCATATGTAATCAAATTATCCTCAACGTTCTTTTCCGCACAAATATTTTTCAAAGCAAGATTAAGTTTGTGTACAACACACGGTGTCCAAAAAATATAAGGATATTGCACTTCAATTATTTGCCCCGCACCCTCACAATTAGCCGCATTGTCGATAATAACTTGAACAACCTTTTCAGGGCCAACTTCTTCTGTAACATCCTTTATCAAGTTAGCAATAAAATATTTATCTTTGATCTCACCCGAGCAATCAACTGCCCGTAAAAACATTGGTCCACTTTCGGTCACAGCCATAAAATTAATTAGTGGCCTTCTTTGTGGATCACTCTAACCATCACTCACAATAGTCACTCATCCCCCCCATCCCATGTGCTTTTAATTGGTTGTAGTAATCGTTTCACATTTCTTTTCTCTTTTTGAAGTAGGGTGGTTCTCAACTTATTATAATCGGGAGGCTTGTATCCGGACAATGGACTATTCACAGCTGGGGTATAAGAAGACATGTAATAAGGATTCCTTGCAAGGTGAAAGGGTAAACCACTTGAATAATACATTCTAGCAATTTTCGAATCCAATTGATCACGTGATGTGATGCTAAAGGTTTTTTCAATTGAACTACCCTTTCTTTTCTTTTCCTCTAATGTGTAACTACCAACCGAACTCATGTTTTCCATTGGCAATGGGACCCGTTTTGACTCTTTACTCCTCATTTTCACTACTTCTTCCAATCTTTGCATTTCATTTATGTCTCTTTGGGTTACTTTTGGACAAGCTCCAATACCACTACCCGAAAATTTCATCAAATGTGTTTTAACCCTAGTATATGAAATTTTTTTGGTTGTATTGCAAAAGTTGCATTGCCAAGAAATATTTCCACCTCCTTCATTTAGTTTATCAAATTTTGTAACATATTTCCAAAGAGGCTTGGTTAAATCTTCATTCATGTTACTAGTATTCATGGCTTCAAACTAATAAAATATACCAAATAATAAAGCAATAGACAAAGATATTACCCGATATTTTTTAGTAGAAGTATCTCCTTGATCTTGCAAATGATTCTTGATATTGAGATTCCAAAGAAAAAGAAATGGGTTGAAATTAGTGTTGGAGTTTTATATTTTTCTTCCCCAATCGGTAGTGAGCATACTGAGAAGACAAAGAATAACTTTTTGCTTTGGTTTTTGCCTTTTGTTTGGCCTACGTACTTTAAATTTTAAAATAAGGGTAGAAGTATAAAATGTGGTTACTTAACTTGTTGGAGAATTTTTCACAATTTTTTATTATTTTATAAAAAATGAACCGACCTTTTATGAAAAAAAAGGGAACCGACATTTGCTGTTGATTACACAAGAGTCAATACACTTTTACACAAAAATCTGAAAAATAAAAACAAAAAGCAACTGATTCGTCTTCTCTATTTTCTTCCCTTCGTCTGGTCATCTTCTCCGTCTTCTCTTCTTCCCTACAAAGAAGACCCTGCAACTCAGCGTCATCTTCTTCCTTGCAATTCGACGCCATCTTCTTCGTTCGTTCCCATTTCTGCAACATGTTAGACAACTTTCATTTTCTCTTCTTCCAGACTTCATTCCTTCAATCTTCTCACGTTCCACCTTTCATTCTGCCAGCAAACACAATGTTAGAGCTTTTCTAAAGTAGGGCAACATCTACTCAATACACAGGTATCATGATGTAGCATTAGTGAGAAGAAGAAATCAAGAGAGAAGAAGAGAAGGTGAGAAGAGGGGGGAGGAGGAGGAGGAGGAGGAGAACGAGAGAGGCATGGAGAGAGAAACATCATACTATTTCATTCATACATAATTTGAATTTTCACTACCACTTACAACCATATAAATAGTAAAATAACCCTAATTACTAAATGGGTTTGGGCCAAGCCCATACATAAGCCCACAAAAAGGATGTGAAGTAAAAATGGTCCAACAAAGGCCTAAACAAAAGATTGTGATGTCCGCATCAACTCTCCCGGGGTGGGACATAAACTCGACCTTGTCAAGTGGGTGATGTGCATGCTGTCAAACTCCCAATCACAAACTAAGCGGCTGAACAAACTTTTTGTGACGCCTATAGACACGCAAGGGTGGTGAGTTGAGCAATGGAAGATCCTGTTGACTCCTGTAATGCTCCAATAAATCGGGGTCAATGTGCTGAAGCATCTCCGGGGAATCCAAGTACAATCAGAATCGGGGCGACCAACCCAACGAAAAAGGAAGCGTTGAATCTCTCCATCTTTGGTCAACACAATCTGTTCATCTAAAATAGCATCAATTTCATCTTTGTGTGCTGTGGCAGGTTGGTGTTGGGGTTGGGATGACATGTTCAGGTTGAGGGTCCACAGATGGAGGTGTAAAAGGATCATCAGAAGGGTTAAAATGGTCTTTGTATGCAACTAAGTCCTCAACATTGAAGGTAGAGTGGTAGCCAAAATGTGAGGGTAAATCAATGACATATGCATTTGGACCAACACGCTTTAAAATTTTAAAAGGACCAGCATTACGAGCTTGCAACTTGGACGTGGATCCAGATAGATGTCGCTCCGGTCTAATTCGTATCATGACATAATCCTCAATATTAAATTCAACATGTCGTTTATGCAAATCAGCTCGAAGTTCATATGATGCATTACTTGCTTCAAGTTGTTTATTGATCTCAATGTGCAAATCATGAAGATGTTGTACAAATGCCTCAGCTGGCATAGACACACTAGCATGTGGGGACATGAGAACAAGGTCTAATGGCTTCCTAGGTTTATAACCATGAACAACTCCAAAAGGACTCATGCCTATGGGCTGATTCACTGAACTATTAAATGCAAGTTGGGCTGTAGGGAGTATTAAATCCCAATTCCTAAGATTTTCCTGGACCAAACACCTTAATAGATTATGAAAATTTAAAATTGTCTAAATTTTATCTTTAAACAAACAGACTGTCACAAATATGTCTGGACAGGAGCAAATTAACAGTGAATCGTTGAGATTTGTTTTAGTGCAATACCATATGAATATTTGCTGATGCAGATTCGTCTGAATTGTAAAACGTAAAGAGACAATATAAAGTATGTAGATTTGTAAGAAGACAAGAACACAATAATTGACCTTAACGTGGGAAAAACCCTAATAGGGAAAATCCATGTGTCCGCACCCTGCGGACAAAAATCAATCACTATATAAGAAAAGAGTTTATACAGATCAATCTAAACTATAGGATAAATCTACACATAGACTTATCAAACATCCAAGAAATAGATTACTCCATGATCCTTCTATGGCATGTAATATGAGCTGGCGTCCCACCACTCTTCAGTAGCTTTCTTTGAATCTGTAACACTGTTCAGCAACCTCAAACTCCCGTTCGAATATGATTCAAACTTCCCGTTTGATCTCCATGCTGAAAATCTTTTCTTCTCTAAGTGACTGACTCCTCCTTTCGGAGAATCGAAGTCAAAAACATAGTTGAAGCCGTGAATATAAGTGCACCACACGAAAATTGGCTTCAAGACTTCTTGGAGAAAATGTCCATATTTCTCCAATTTAAATGCAATTGGATTTCTTGTCCATCAAGAATCCTTTTTGCATAAAATCTTTATTTCCTGTAAATCAATCAAAGATAATTAGAGATAATGATGAGATAATCATAAATCTTACCATAAGTGAAGATAAGGTAAGATATTCTCAATTGGTTATGTAATAAAAAATCTTACCATATGAAGTAATAAACTTGACTACCAAGAACCAAGATACTCGGCCATATCAAGAAAAATATCTTACCATATGAAGTGATAAACTTGACTACCAAGAATCAAATCATCAAGATTTCGGCCTAATCACAAGCTTATACTCGGCCAATGATAAACTTGGATATCAAGGAATAAATTATCAAGAAACTCGGTCCAATCACAAGATTATACCATAAGATTTCGAGATCAACATATTTTGATCAAAGATCAATATTTCTTGGTTAGACAAAATAATCACTAAATATAGGAGATATTATATTCAAAAAATATTTATGTAATTTAATTAAACTTAATAAATTACTAAATACACGTATTTAATAATTATATTAATTTTACATAAATTACATATTTGTAGAAAAATAGAAAATGTCAACTTATACTAAGTCAACAATCTCCCCCCTTGGCTTTTTCTATTTTTCTGAAACCTAATCATCTTTTCACAATCACAAGAAGAAATAGAATGTAACCATCAAGCTCCCCCTATCAAGAATCTCCCCCTCAAATTATGCACCATAACAATCATCATATGCATGTAAAGATTATCAACACAAAGGGAGCATAAAAAAAAACTTCAACAGTCAATAATCCCAAAAGGATGATAACACAATACTTCTCCCCCTTTTCGGAACGAAGAGGGAAACCATCAGTCGCATAGAACCTGTAGCGACGAAGAATTTTCCGCGACTTACTTAAATATTATTTAAAATGTGTCGCTACGACTTTGCCCATTTTCGTCTAGCTATTTTAAGTGAAATTAAATTTATTTTGAATTAAATATTAGTCAAATTCCAAATTTTATTACATGATGTCCGAAGTCCATTATTTTATTTTGAAAGTCCAATTTTCAATAAATTGAATTCAAATTATTTCAAGTCCAAATTTTTAAATTTATTTTAAATCCAAACTATTTTACCCAAACTTTATTGTCAATCATTCAAGCACAATTTCTATTTATTTTGGATCTAATTTATCATTTTTTTAGTTCAAAATTTCCAACTTTATTATATTGCCCCATTTTAATTCCAATTCATAAATCCTCCCTTATTCCATTTTAAATAACCAATCACAGTTATCTTGACTCAATCTTGAAATCCATTAACTTGCAATTCCCCATTCTCCTCAATCTTTTCCCTCAACCCAGCCATTATGCTATAAACCCAAATTACCATAATATGCCATACATTAATCACAATAACTCCCCTCCAATTTTCACACATTTTTCCCAATTTTCTCCTCCCAAATCCTCACTCAATCAATCACCAATCAAGCTTTTGCCAAAATTTTGAATTCAACTCAATGTGTATCTTCCATTTTCAATCCTAAAATCATTCCCCTACTTGCCAAATTCGATCACTCTTTAATCCCTTTCTTCTTCCCACAATCCCATAATTATAGTCACCAATCAACCTCAATCTCATTGAAATATGCCAAAATTTACCAAGAATTGATACACAACCAAAATTATACAATTTCTCCATCACCTCACTTTCACGACACAGACATTTTCGGCAACCCAGAACCAGTTCACAATCTGCAATGTATAATTTCCAGCACCACGAGCCAAACACAAAATAACCACCACCGACAGCCAACCTCGAGCCACCACCACAGTCCCCTCTATACACCAAGTATATCATCATCACCACCACCGGACTCCATCACTGCCCAATCCGGTTGCACAACAATTCCACCACAACACCACCACACCAACTCCAAACTGCCACAACGCCACAGTCCAACCACCGTCTGCACCCACACCAAACTCGCACACCACAGCCCCTTCACCGAACCAAGGCCGGACCCAAAGCACCACCATAGCAGCCTCATAATCAACCCTCAAATCATAACCCAAACCAAGAACAAAACAAGAGAACTCATTTCTTACCTTGGTCTGCCATTACGACCGCTTAATCACCGGAAATCCCAAATTTCCAAGCCTCGATTTAGTCTCGTTTCTCGCCAAAAATCTGCCCAAATTCTTCTTTCACCACACCATCCCCGTCGCCTCGCGCCGGCAATGTCAGTGTCGGCACAACCGACGACGATCGGACCAGCAACGGCGAAGCCTTGCACCGTCGCCTCTTCCTTCTTCCAGTCGGATCTTGGAGGGTGAGAGAGAATGAGTTGAGAGAGAGTGAGTTGAGAGAGAAAGAGTAAAAATCTGATATTATATTTTTATTTTCAAAATTTACATTTTAGTCCCCAACTTTTAAAATGATTATTTTAGCACCTGAAGTTTTAAATTATTTTAAGTCAGCCACTGCAGTTTTGAATGTTTTAAACTTTCAATCATAAACTTCAAAAGTTATCTATTTCAGTCCCTCAAGTTTTAAAATAATTTAAAACAGTCCCTTCAGTTTTAAAATTTCTTATTTCAACCACTATATTTTTAAATTAAGTTATTCGAGTCCTCTTTAATTTAAAATATTTTAATTCAACCCCTTAGCTTTTATTTTCATCTTAAAACTTAAATCCCAAAATACTAAATTTAATTTATTTATTTATAGGGCTAGACGAGGCGCGAGAGAATTAGAAGTATTTTCCCGTTTGCTCAATACTCGAGGAATTAAGGTAGACTCTAATCTACAAATTTACGTTTTTCAAAAGTGCGCGTCAATAATTATTTTGATTATAAGTTTAGCATGTATGATTGTGTTCATGAGAATTACTTACTTTTCTAAGCATGAGACTATGTTACGAGAATTTACTTGCTTAAATGCATGAAACTTGAACTTGTATGTTCATGAGAATATTGATGATCGTTAGACACCTGAGATTTGAATATCATGACTATGTGTTTTAATTTATAATATTAAATGATTATTGTGCGCGAGTCTACTGAGTATTTCTATGAAATACTCACGTTTTCCATAACAAAATTTTGCAGATGACGAAGTTGACGACGAATGAAATGACAGCGGTGGAAAATAAAAAATAATGTTAATTTTTCTTTAAAGTCAAGTTTCATAAATGTCGTCAATTTAATTATTTATCGTTACTTTGCTTTAAAACTTAAGATTTAATTTTTATGAATTGTTTTAATTAAATTGATTAAAATTTAGTTTCCACTTTAGCTTTTAAACAATGGATGTGATGTTTTATAAATTCATTTCTTCCGAAAAAATGTTTCAAAAGTTTCAAATAATAAATATGATGTTTGAAATTTTTAATTATTTCCGCAATAAAATCAGATTTAAAGGACGTCGTGACGTCTCGGGCACCGCGGAATTCGGGGCGTTACAGAACCTGCACTCAGACATCCAAACATAGACTAAACAATTGTTTTAAAACAAAACGCAATAGTTTCAAAAGCAATGAGAATGGGAAGATGCATCTGGAATGGCGGAGATCAGTCCTAGTCCTTCCTCTGTTTCTTCGATTCAGGGAGCTTCTTGGCTGTGACCTTCCTCTTTTCCTTAGTAGCCACTCAAGCCACATCCTTTGAAGAACCTCCAAGCAACTGATCTAGCGTGTCTTCTAGTCTTTTGACACAAACCCTGAGGTCAGATGTCTCTGTCTTTAACCCAACAATCTCTGCTTCAAGTTGGCCAATTCTGACATCCTGGCCAGATGAATCCTGTTTCACAGCAGTGTCACTCAAATTCAGTTTTCGACTGGAGGTTTCTTCTAGTATTTTCTTGCATCTGACCCTGTTTAACACCTTGGAGTGATCACCATATCATCCTCCAAAGTTTGAATACCCTGATCACAAAGAAATTGTGAAATAATTCAAGGATAAACTAACAAATATGTATTAGCAATCTCACCATCGATACTTGTATATCATATTAGTAATATTATTCTCTGTTTTGTGAATTTCTAAAGGCATTGTTATAAATAAAAAAAAGGTTGAACCCCAACCTTAGGGGCTCTCACCTGCCCTGCCTTGAGCCTTGATGTAAGATGTAAATCATAGATTATGTCTCTCAGAATGTAGGATGAGGACTTACCTTTTAACTTGATAAGGATCGGATTCGAACCCCTGACCAAGTGAGGTTGGTCTTTAAACCATCCTCCATTTCACTGCTGGGAGATGTACTATGGGGGCTCTAAAGACATTGTTATTCAAGAGGATAATCCCAGCCATGGAGATGCCATTCAAGAAGGTGATGACAAGAATATAGGTGGCCTCAACGATAAGAAAACATGCTACTATAAAATGCCATTCCCACCGTATTGTATGCCACCACTGGGGATGCTTTTATCCTCGTCATTATCGCCTTTCAGAAATTCAACCAAAATTATTATTTTTAAAAATAATTAAACGTACAATCAATCGAAATATTTAAAAGTCACAATTTTCATTATCAAAATGAAAATCATTATGATCTTCGACAACATGATCAATCTAAGTTGTCGGATTCGCCGATGATGACTCTTCAATTTAAACAAAAAAGTAACACAATTAATGTCACGACCCGTTCCAGATCACCCTACTGGACCTGAAACGTGACGTGTGCCGATGACAGGTGCCAACTAGACGTCGGGCCCACCATCAAGGCAACCATAACTTTTCTTTGACTTTCAATGATTCCTTTAAAATAATATTTATCTCATAAAACTTTATAAAATCTTGACAGAATCTCCCCCATAATATTGGCTTAACCAACCTGTAAAATAACGAAAAATCCTCAAACAACCATTCGTAAATAATTATATCACTTTCCAAATCTTTCAGGCAAGACAATTTACATAATAATAATGTAAGTATAATTCTTAGTCCACTATATATACAACTCAAAATATATCATCACCCGATACATTCCTAACAAAATATATAACTTCTATAGAAATAAACTACATAAATCCAATGTATCTGCTTAGAATATAACTTCTAAGAGCTTACCAAAGTAACTCCTGCAAATGGCAATGTTACAAAGCTCCTCTAGAGCTGCAAATGCTCCTTTTATGCTGTCGAAAACCTTATTTTCTTCCTATACTGTAAAGGTGGGGAAAAACATGAGCCTGTGACTCAGTGAGTGGAACTTCTAAAATAAATGTATTTTGTAAATCATTTTTTAACCCATAATTTATTTATTTCATAATGCTTTTCCAACTTGAAATCAAAACATACTTGCTAACAATACTTGTTCACAAGGATCATAGAATAATCGTCTGTTTCATAACTTAAAAACAGGAATATATAAGAAACCACACCAAAAGGTACCCAACTAAATTAGCTGAAATATGTGTCTAGTCATACGCGCGTAGACTACTGAGCACCTCCATACCCGGCCCAAAGCCCCTCTGGGTACAAAAGTGGGTCCCAAAGACCTCATATATACACCCTTACACACGGGCCACAGGCCCCCTCCGTGCATAAGAGTAGATCTTAAGATCATCTGAACACGGGACATAGGCCCCCTCCGTGACAGAACCTTAAGATCACAAATAATATCCGCTAGTACACGGGCCCAAGGCCCCCTCCGTGCACTAACACAAGAACAAATAACCACATCGGGTACTTCTGGTGGTTTTGAAATCATACATGCTCAACTTGATTAATCATGCTCGTAAAAATGGTATTAGAACCATCATACTTAAACAAACGTAATTATAAAACATTTATTGTGATACCCATGCTAAAAGTCATTGCTTTCAAAATTATTTGTAACTTAAAGAAAATAAATGTAATAGAAATTTGAATAACGTAAATTCTTTTAAGTTTTCTCCACTCACAGATGCTTATTCATGATGGATAAGTTCAGCTGATAGATTGTCACAATCTTCATGTCGATTCCTGAAATAACCATTTAATTACCATGATTAAAATTGAATATCTTTAAACCCAATCCGGAAATAAACAAACCAAAAATAGAATCTCATTTCAGCGACAATCCCTCTTTTCTTTTCTCTTTGTATAATAATCACATGTTCCTATCTATTTCTCATTCTTTCACCATTTACATCTATTTATAATTAAGAATAAATTCTATTCTCATGATCCTAATTAAATTCAATAATAATGTATAAATCCCCTACCATACTTTCTTCAACATATCATCTCCAATAATTTACACTTCATTTGGCTTCCATATTTAAAATACATGAAAATCATACCATTGACAAAAATGGCACATTCTAAAAATAGTTTTAGAATTGCCCCAGCATATGGATCTCCTCAAATTTTATTTAGAATTACCAAAGTCAAACCCCAAATCATTATACCAACTTAATACATCATAAATCAAATATTTTATATCATATAAACCTAAAGGAATTAAATACACAAGCTTTCATTTACCAACTAATTTCAATGCTCTATTTTCAATATCATCAAAATTTCTAATATACATTCATTTATTATATTCTTGTTAATAACTCAAATAATATCAACCACACTTAAAATTTCGAATTTAAGCCGACCAACCATAAACCCTAAAAACTTAATTGAAATATTTTCACTTACCTTTAGAAATTTGGAGAAGATATCCAAGAGCCCAAGTTGAGAAATGTGTATATCTTCCTTCTTGCTACGAAAATCGACCGACCCCCCATTTTTTTTTTTCATTATTTGCTTGGTCTCGATTCCTCTCGAAAATTCTTACCTGTCTGTGCATTTGTTCATCCGAAAACCAGAGAATGAAAAATGGGCTTTGATCCATTTAATTGATATTAGTATTGATGAAGTATTTACAAACAAGTCCTCATACATTTACATCATATAAAATTTTGTCTTGAAAATGCCAATAATAGAAATTAAACCCTTAGACTCCTTTCTTATGTTATCTCTAGTCCTCAAGTATAAGTAATTATATATTAAGCCCTCCAAAAATCAATTCTCCAACTTAAGTCCTCGTTTGAATTGGCCATTTGAATATTTGACTTTGACTAAATAATTCCTTGACTTTTTGACTAGTATAAACCGGGTCGTTACAATTAATATACAAAAAAAATAATTAACTTACAATATAATAAAAATAAACAAATTGAAAAAATAATTATAATAACTACCACCATTTGGATCATTAAAAATACGATGTTTATTTCTTTTATTTTACTCCTCAACTTGGACCGCACACTTTACATGTCAGTCAAACTTATCTGGACATTGACGACCCCTTTTATTAAGTTGAACACCTGAACGATAATTATTTACATAATTTTCATTCAGCCCCCACTTTGCTGGACACAAAAAATGGGAAGTGGAATCTTATTTGGTCGAAGTATATCACTATAGTAGAGGACAATGCAATGAGCATTTGTTCCTCAAGGTGTAGGGGCAAAAAATCAGCTGGTAAATTAGCAAATGGTTGTCAATTGATTTTTTAACAAGACAGATGATTAGAAATTCAACTAAAAATAATTGAATAGCTAAAATACAAACAAATAAATAAATTCACATAGACATTTAAGAATAAATCTAAAAGAACATCTTGTTCCAATTTATTGTATGGGTTTTCGGACGATCGTATCAATGCTCTCGTCCAAGAAACAATAAGTGAAAATTCCACTTACAAGTCATATCTATTTACACTCTGTTACATTTCTTGAAGTAAGAATGACGAGTACTCGTAAAAAAAAATAAAAATCCAAAAACATAAAACAATATATAAAATATTATTAACTTAATGAATCTTAAAATTAATTAAAAAACTAAAGTGAAACATATCACAACAAAAGCGACAAAATAATAAGTCCATGTTCTCTTTGCTGTTTTGAGGTCGTTTTCTATTTTTATTTTCGAAAACACTAAAAACGCGTTCTCTTTACCATTTTCGAAAACGCATTTTGGAAAAAAAAAATAAAAATTGTACGCAAAACGCCCAAAACCTCGTTTTGTGTGTATTTCAACAAAAAATGTTGAAAACGCGGAAAAGACGTTTTGAGATTTTTTTTTTTTTTTAAATTTATTCTAACTTGGAACTAAGTTTAATATAAAGTTTTTATTTTTTATTTTTTAGAAGTACCCTAACTTGGAACTAAGCCTAAATAAAGATTTTTTTTGGAGAATTATCCTAACTTGAAATTAAGATTAAATAAAGTTTTATTGAATTCAATATCAACATTACAAAAAAAAAAAAAAAAAAAAATTAAGTGAGAATTCTTGTTTTATATTTCAAAAAATGCCTTGATAAATGGACTATGGTGGTTTTGAAAGAACTTGCATTTTTTAGATTTTAATAGAACTATAGCTTCCTCAAATTCCGAACCTGACCAAGCTTTGTTAATATAGATTCTTAATGCTAACATTAGAGTGTTGCATGTAACCATATTTTCAGTGTATTGTGAAAAGAAATTTGAATTTGAGCTAGTAGTATTCTGCAAGCAAATTAATTAAAAATAGTATAAGTAGTATTCTGCAAAAATTCAAATAAAACGTATTTTCCAACATATCATTTTCAAACAGTTTTCAGAAATGACAAACCAAACGCGTTTTCAGCAAATTTGAAAACAAAAATAAAAACAGGAAATAGAAAACATTTTCGAAAAAAAAAATACAAAATAAAATACAAACAGAATGCCACCTAACCCTTTCGTTTTCCACTTTTGTTGAGGTTGAGCATCATGAAAACTTAGCACTTGTTCTCTTTACTGTTTTGAGGTCGTTTTCTGTTTTTATTTTCGAAAACGCTAAAAACGCGTTCTCTTTACCATTTTCAAAAACTCATTTGGGAAAACGAGTTTTTTTTTTTTTTTTTTTTTAGAATTATCCTAACTTGGAACTAAGTTTAAATAAAGTTTTATTGAATTCAATATCAACATTACAAAAAAAATTAAGTTAGAATTCTTGTTATATTTCAAAAAAATGCACTGATAAATGGACTCTGATGGTTTTGAAAGGACTTGCATTTTCTGAATTTTAATAGCTAGCTTTCTCAAATCCCGAACCTGACCAAGTTGTGTTAATATAGACTCATAATGCTCACATTAGTGTATTGCATGCAACCATATTTTTAGTGTATTGTGAAAGGAAATTTGAGTTTGAGTTAGCAGTATTCTGCAAGCAAATTAATTAAAAATAGTTTAAGTAGTATTCTGCAAAATTTCAAACAGAACGTTTTTTTCAGCTTTTTATTTTCAAAAACAGTTTTCAGAAATGATAAATCAAACGTTTTTTCAACAAATTTGAAAACAAAAATGAAAACAGGAAATACAAAACATTTTCGAAAATGAAAATACAAAATAAAATACAAACAGAACGCCACCTTATTTTCTTCTTAGAAAAAGAAAGCTCATAATTAAGCCTAGTCAACATTGACGTCATCAATCATAGTTATTATGTCCTCCACATCCTCCAACAAACTGAGGTACATGGAGGACACCGCCAATATATCTCGTGATGGGGCTATCAAGCAACCAATCACATATAAAACATAGCCCCTCAAATGTCTATCCAACTCCTCACCAGAAACATCATCCCCTACCTCCTTGAATAAATCTCTCAATTTGCTACTAGAAATGTTAGTTGGAAACTTCTTATGCACATATTATCAGAAATATCTAAGAATGTTTCAATGAGTAAGATAATGCATGATGAGGCACTGCCCCTGTGATTTGGTTACCTGCAGATAAATCTAAAAAAGTTAATCTAAGAAGTGGACCCATTCAAAAGAACGTAACTGAAGGCAAAGGCGCTGCTCTGCAAAATTCCTCCCTGTTTTTGTCTGATTTGCGAGAGTTGTTTGGGAGACCATCAACCTAAACCTTCGCATCATTCCACGTATTATAAATGTCCGGTCGAAGACAAGCAAAAACAACATAAACAGTCATGGAGTTTAAGAGATGTGTTAAAGATGAAGAGAGCTCATTATTAGAGTGTGGGAATATGGGGAAATGGCCCGCCCAATTTGTCATTTTATGGAAATGACCTTTGACCAAATTTTTTTCATTTAAAATAATAGTAATAAAAATAAATTTATTGTTTCTTAATATAACCTTCAGTTTCAATTTCAAAAAACGTCTCACATTTCAAATACTCAATTAGAATTACCCGACTCTTAACCTACCCCTTCGACTTCTCCTCTCCTTTCCGGCTTTCCCTTGGTTTTCTTCTTCGGCAAAACGAATCAGGCAGACATCTTCTTCTTCTTCTTCTTCAAATTCAAGAATTGGTGCATTCTTCAAAAGGGTTCTTTGGATTTGGGTATAATCTTCCCAGAGGCTGTTCTGGTACGAGTTCTCTACTTGATGTCTTCTCACTTTCTTCACCTATTCACTTGGATCATACACTGAACCGCCACGCTTTTTAGCTAGTTGCTTGTGTTGTTTCTTTATTTTAAGCATTGTAATTGCGTGATGTTTTCTTGGGATTCTTTTTCTGTAATTTTGACAAATTTTGACAAGTTCTTAATATTTGGTAGATTAACCTACCATCAGGGGGTTAACCTACCTCAGTGTCGGTTAACCTACCCTCAGCAATCTGTAAATCGCCCTTTGATGGTAGGTTAACCTACCGAGAACCCTGAATTGTGACAATGATTTGTATGATTTGGTGAGGTTATGTGGCTCGATTTGTTTACCTTCGGTTACTAGTTTTGGATATTGTTTCCTTCTCTTTCAAGTAGCATTAAAATGATGTATTAATTTACACCGAATCTCTGTTGATGATTCCATGAAAAAGGATATAATGAAGAGTTAACAGATGGCTTTTAAATCTAATTTGATGTATTCTTAATTTTTGTTTGTGAAGAGGTAGGTTAACATACCCTAGAATCAAAAGGTCGGTTAACCGACCTTGGTCGGTTAACCTACCATTACCATTAATGAATTGATACCTGATGGTCAGGTAAGGGTAATGGTAGGTTAACCGACCACGGTTAACCTACCATTACCCTTACCTGATGGTAATGGTAGGTTAACCGACTAGGCATTTGGTAGGTTAACCTACCTGATGGTAATGGTAGGTTAACCGACCAGGGCTAACTAGGTTAACCTACCTGATGGTAATGGTAATGGTAGGTTAACCTACCAACTTTATTTGGTTAACTAACATTTTGGTGTTAGAACTTTCTTTTGAACACTGTATTGTTATTAAATATTTTTCTGTGTTTCTTCTTTATTTCTTTGTCCATTTTCATAGCGTAATTAGCACACCCATTTGACTAAAATTGTCTTATATTATGCAGGATGGAGTTTCAAGTGGACATCAATGATCGGTTTACAGGAAAATGTACGAACCTCTGTAACCTAGATGCTATAGATGAGGTTTATCGCGTACTGGATGCAAATCATCGACAAGCTTTCCGTCGGTCTTGTTTTCGAAAATTCTATCATATGAGAAAAATGCAGTTATCTGGCCAACTCATCCATGGTCTAGCATTAAGAATGCTGAAGTCCGAGAATAAGAATGAGCTATGGTTTGGAGTCGGGAATAACAAGGCTGCTAGATTTTCATTCGAAGAGTTCACTTTTGAAGCAGCGATAGCGTGCTCACATGGAAACTTATCCAACTGAAACTGCCCACATGTGCAAGTTCTATCGATTAAGTTAACAACAAAATGCTTGATTCCATTACCCACATCAAACATATATTCATCGATAGGATCCGCTACGAACTTCTTGGACAACTCAAGAGTTTATTCCGAATTTTTTTCTCCATTGCCGGGGTTAGATTACTTGTACAGTTTTCTGCATTGATGCGTCTCTTATAAAACCATTTTTGCAATTTGCACCTGATATACTCAACCAAAGCAAGTACTGGACACTTTCGAGCTTTTCTGAATACCGAGTTCAGCGACTCTGCATTATTTGACGTCATGATGTTGTAACGGATCCCTGTAAAGTGTGACCTAGTCCAATTTTTATAGTCAGCCTCTTTTAAATAACCCCAAAGGTCGGGGTTCCTGCTAAGAATCTCATCCATATGTTTATTAAATTCTTCAACTGTATATGCATATGCCGCTTTCTTAAACAATGACACCATCCCGGAGATGCGATACTTGGCCTTTATGTTGCCTTGTATATGGTATATGCAATGAGCGTGATGCGCATTAGGAAAAACATCTCTTACACCCTTGAGTAGACTCCCATTCCTGTCAGACATAAAGACCAGATCTTCAATATCACCAATTATTGTCTTCAATTTTTCAAAAAACCAGTTCCATGACTCATTATTCTCAGAATCTACTATGCCCCATGCGAGAGGATAGATTTGCATATTTCCATCTTGACATGTTGCCACTATCAGTGTACCTTCATATTTTTCTTTCAAGAATGTTCCGTCCACAGAAATTACTCGCCGCATCGATGAGTGAAATCCTCGAATGCATGGTCCAACCGCCATAAAAAAGTACTTGAAGTGATGACTACTTGGATCGGTGTCAACACATACCACTGTGCCAAGATTAGATCTAACCAAATTGTGGGAATACACTGCCAATCTAGCATAGATACCATCAGGTGAACCCATTAATATCTCTAAGGCACGTTCTTTAGCCGTCCATGCTTTCTGATAGCTTATACTTACCCCAAACTCCTGACGAATGTCACTGATGATGTTTGCAGGTCTGTATTCTTGATTTGGATTTTGAAAATTATGCATAACATGTGTACCGATAACCCATGACCTCGCTTGTCTATGATCATTTCTATGTATACCCAAAGAACAAGTATGTTCACGTACATAACGACGAACTTCAAAATAATCACACTCCTTGTACTTCGTAGCATGCAAACGCCATTTGCAACTATCATCTATGCAAATAATTCTGTATGTACTCTTATTTGATTTTTTAACTTTGAATTCAAAGTTGTGCTTCAATGCAAGCAAATGAATGTGTTGTTGTAGATCTTTCTTGTTCTCAAACACCTGATGATCTTTCAAATCCTCTTCCTCAGGAATCACATGTGACGTATGAGCGTACCTTAAACTTGATCTAGCCTCAAATGTGTGGCTTGATGTGCTACCACGTGCAGACAATGCAACAAGATCCTCATTAGTAAAACGAATTTCAGCTTCATTCCGTTGAACTAGTTCTTGTCCACATGTAGGTAAATTAACATTGTTCCCATTTTCCTCAATAGTGTCACCATTGTTGTTTCGAACAACCTCCAAATCATTCCAGTAATCATCTAAACCGCAGTTCCCATCATTGTCATCATCCAATCTCATCTCAGAATCTACATCATTACGGACCTCGTCTTCAAATTCATCATTAACTGCTACATGTTCATGTTCAACATGATCTACAACATGTCCGTGTTCAACTGTGTTTATTGTATGTTCAAGTTCAACATGATCTATAGCATGTTCATGTTCAACAATACTTGCTTCAAATTCACGTTCAATGAGATTCTTGCTCACAATTGTTACACAAAGGGGAGACTGACCTTTTCTGTTGAGTTCTAGGAGCCATTTCACTTGCCTATCTGAAGTAATCTTGACTGGTGGAACAGAAACTTGTGTATTATTATCAGGGAAAAGAAATCTCATCTCCAAAGTGTGTAAAGAAGAATCAATATGAAGAAGCTCTTGTACATCATGATATAATTCTGTATACGTTGCATTTTTTGACAAAAAAATTGCTTCTGTTGCTTCTTCATTGCTCCAATTCCATATCCATTTAGATTGATCATTCTTCACAAACTCACCATAGTAACAAATAGGAATTAATGTAGTATCATTCATATCTGCATTTAAAAAAATTGAAAAATGTTACGTGTTAACACCAAATGGATAACACGCCATTTTAACTTATCAAATTTTTTTTTGCCTTTTTGACTTAATGCCTTTTGACCGTGACCCTTTCAATAAATCCCCTTTATTAGAGTAGAAAAGAAGATAGCATCTGTTTGTTTTTAGTTTAGCTTTATTTGAGTAACTCATTTATGTTTACTTGTTATAACCCTTGAAAAGAAATATCCAATATAGTGTTAATAATATTCATTTATAGAATTTTTGGTATGTCAAATTAAATAATACGACAACAATAGTTGTATAAAAAATATATGGAGATAATAATTCAATGTATGTGGGGATTTAAGAAGAATTTGGCACAGGGGGACTTTCCATCATTTGCAACTGTCAGGATAAATTCTTTTGGCCTTTTCAATACTCTATTCACTATACTGAATTTGTAAATTTTCCAAATAGTTTGGTTATGAATTCTTATGTTAAATTTTCATTGTACAAGCAAGCAATTGATGCTGACATTTGAGCTTCTTTCGAAGAATATGGACCACATTGAACATCAATGGAAACCTTTCTTAACTACGATTGTTCAACTTCACTCCCTCAACAATGTTTTATAAGATGTCTAAACTAACATTTTCAGAAGTTTCAAATGATTTAACCCCAAATTTTGTTGATTCCCATTTTTAAAAATAGAAATCAGAATGTCAAGCTAAGTCGTAGCCAATCGAAGTCGAAATAGACGAACTCAATTGAAAGAAAAGATTTACAGAAACTAAACACCAAGATCAAACCCTGTTGTCGTGTATCGATCAGAGAAAGAAAAAACCAAGAGATAAAATTCATTAATAAGCAAAAAATAAAAACCACATAAAAACCGTAAGAACCCGATTTGGAACTAAGCAAAATTCATAAAAAAAAAATGTAGTATTTGAAGTCATATGTTCAATCATCAAAGTCTAAGTCTAGTTAGAGGCAAGGTATCCCTTCTTCATGTAATTAAGCAAACAGAATGAAGTTCACTACAAATTCAATTGCGTCACATGTATGAGTCAGAAGACACATGTTTAATGCACGGGTCACATGTTCAAGTTACGGGTTACATGTTACATATTACATATTTAAGTCACAGTCAAATGATCAGGTCACAATCACAATTGCATGTTCAAGTCACATGTTAAAGTCATAGATCATAAATCACATGTCCAGGTCACGGTCACATGTTATGATCACAGTCATATGTTTTTGGTCACATATCACACTTCAGTTGTTGCAAGTCACATGTCACAGTCACATGTTCAACTCATAAGTTAGATGTCACATATTAAAATCACATGTTACACTTCATTTGTTGCAAGTCACAGGTATCAAGTCATAATGCATAGGTCACAAATCAATCTCCTGCTACATTCAAGAGAAATGGTCAAAGGAGATAGTAAGTTACATATTTTATTTTTTTTGTTGATCTTCACAATTTTTAGGTAAATCGGTGGAGGTGACGACAGTACGTCAAAGATTGTGATGATGGTGGTGATGTCGCGAGGAGAGAGGTAAATGTTGCAGTCAGTGAAAGAGTGTCCGTGTGTGTTTTATGAATTAATTGTGATGGTGGTGGCGACGGCGGCCGCGACGATGAGGTAGTCTGGTGGTTGGTGGTGGTTACATATGGCGACATCGAGATAGTCCGATATAGAATATTTGAATGGAAACTGGACGGGTGAGGTGGGGACGGGTGGGTAGATTTTTATAATATATTAATTATATTATTTACCGTGTTTGAATATTTAAGCTGTTTTCTTTATTTTTGAATTGTGTTAATGTGACAACGTGGTTTATGTATTATTCCCTTTAATTACTACAAAAAAAAAAAAAAAAAGGTTGAACCCCAACCTTAGGGGCCTGAACCGACCCTGCCCTGGGCCCTTGGTTCAGGAGGTAAACCGCAGGTTATGCCTCGTCCATGGTCAGGGTAGTACTTATGGCAAGGCCCCTACGTCGAGGTAACTGAGTCACAAGCCACAAGGTCCTACCGCCACGCCTTACACATCACCAATCACAACACCAATAAATTGGCTGCTCCTGGCTGCTCTTGGCGGGCCCTTTAATTACTACAGATAGATAATAAGACGGATGGAAGACACATGCCCTTTTCCCATACGGTCTTGATTAATTGGGCTTTTAATTGAATGAGTCCTTAATTAAGTGGATTTTCTAATGAATGTTATTGTTTAATAATTAAATTTACTCAACTTATTATTTATAATACTAGTGTAAATTTTATATAAAGCTTAATTTTTTGTAGTGCGACGAAAAAGTGGCAGGTAAGTAGGTTGTGAAGGACAACCCAAACGTTTAAAACCGGCTGCTGAATCACTGAACCATGGAGGGGAGAATGTGAAATTTCATAGTAAGAGCCATAGGTAGAGTGAAATAGATTTGATGGAAATGGTTGTATGTGTGGCGGCGGCGGCGGCGGTGGTGTTGAGGTGATTGTGTTTAATGTGTAGGTTCTAATGAGTTTGGGATACCCACTTACTGAGTGCTTAAAATCATGTAGCAGAGTTTTGACTTCTCCAGTCACATAGTCCATTGTATCCCAACTTGTCTTACTTGAATGAGTGAGATTTTGATCCCAATTAACAAAATAGAGATGGGACGTCAAGGTCACTCCCAGATGTATCATTTGTTAATTTGTGCCCTATCTCTATTTAGGGAAAAGATGACAATCTTAAATTTATTTTTATTTATCATCCTGTAATATACTAACTTTAAAAATTCACCAAGGGCTAATCGTGGATCGAACTTAACAACCGTTTTCATAATTTCGAAGATCGTTCTGAGAACTTGTTTATACATATATCTCATGTAATCAAAGAAAGATAGAAGGGATCGCAAAAGTCTCAGAAAGAGATACACTTAAACACGTTTTTATTGTAACTTTTTATTTTATAAAAATTCCCTTTTTATTTTATTTTTTTCATTCCAAAATAATTGAATAAATTATAAAACACTTTTATTACGTCATAATGAACAATAAATGACGTCAAAATTTTCGGATCGTTACAAAGAGTGAAATAGATTTGTGATGAAAATGATTGTATAGGCGACGGCGACGATGTAGAGGTGATTGTGGTGGATGTGTAGGTTCTAATGAATTTGGGATGGGGGTATGAGAATTCATTTAATAAATTACTAATTAGTTATAAATTTTTAATTAATTACAAACTGTCAATTTTTTACTAATAGTTCTGTCGAATATGCATTTGTATAATAATGCATTACTCATCAATTTACCGTCTCTCCTCCATCATTCAACCATTTCTCTCTAATATATCATCCTAAATCGAAATCTGTCCAAAATCCAAAAAATTAGCCCATAATTCTCACAATATTCTCCACCTAAAATAATCTCTTTTTTAATTCATGAATCTTCTTTCCCAATTCATTTTCGTATAATTTGCATTCAACCCTAAAACCATAATCAACATTTCATCCATCAAATGTTTGATTTAATATTTTTCTTCTGATAATGGTGCTTATATGTTCGTCTCTGTTGATATGTAAGCTACCTATGAAATAAGAAAACAATTTGATACTCGATATAACACATATTCGTTCATGAATTTTTATATTCATTAATTTTCCATACAAGGTCCCGAAATGTTTGATTTTTAGATTGAAATAATTACTCAAACTACCCTCTTTTTAAATTAATTAAATTCAAAAATATACCCTTAAAATAATTAATCCATTTAACAGAGTAATTAATATGTCCTAACTCCTAAATTAAAGTGGACAAGAGTTGGTAATGATGTGAAGACTTTTAATCGGGAGATATTTATGTGAAGATTATTTTAAGCTGCGGGAAAATATTAGAGGCAAAGAGAAGCAGAAAATCAAATACGAGAAGTTAAAACTGCAAAATATTTGTGAAAAAAAATACAAAATCTCTGTTGATAAGGGTGGTTAAAATAAAGTAACTCGTCCATAACCCTCTTCTCCTTTCTTATATAGCTTTATATAAGAAAGGAGATGAGGGTTATGGACGAGTTTAGGATTCAAATATGGGACTTTATTCTATGGCAGCTTCATCTTCTTTTTATTGGCTGGTCTCCAACTTGTTTAGTTTCGCAAAGATATCAAATGCGAAGTTGTTGAGGTTTTTCTTCGTAGAAATATCAACTGGAACGGCCTCTAAGACATCCCCAACCACGTTCAACATCATGACGAAGACGCGAAATTAAAACTAAAATTCTTGGGAAAGATCTAAACTCAAAAATAATCAATAAAATAGAATAAAGGAAAAATAGACGATAGGATCTTGAACCAAACCTCACGACCAATGTTATCAAACCCGGATCGGACCTGCCGTTCAGACAAAAAAACTCCTTGACTCCGTCCAAAAATAAGGTCACAAATTATTTAAAAACGGGAAATAAGAAACCTGAAAGAAACTCGGGCGACCCGGCCAGTGTTGAAGCTTTTGAAGTAACCCATCGAACCGGTACAAGGTTTCACTAGTTTAACGGGTCAAGTTTTGAAATTTTTTTAAGAAACTTCTTTAAACTCACAAAAGTGGGTTGCATGGCCCATAGGCTACCCCCAAATTTTTAAGATTCTACATCCAGCTGAAGCAAGCTATATAGAGTTGTTAAGAGACCACACCAACTTGTTTTTCCGATGTGAGATTAGTTTTTCCCACAACTTTTGTCATTTTAAAGTCTAATTTTACTTTAAAACACAAAGCAATGGATAGCTGTATTGGCATCGGCGGTCTATTTCCATTCATATTACCCAGGTTCGTATTTCTATTTGACGGTTTAGGAGATTTTTGAATTTTTATTGTATTCTTTGTTTTGTTTTGCTTATATTTTTCATGGGTTATATACTTAAATTACTTTTGACATTTTTTATAGGCTAAAATATTTTTACTATTTAAAGTTTGAAATAATTATAGTATAATAATAAATATAATTAACAACAACTAATCTCTATTTTCTTTGAATTAATAATTCTAAAATTAAAAAATATTATTACTATAATGTTTTATATTTTGTGTATATTTAATTTTTATGAAATTTTTATATAAAAAATATTTAACGTCTTAAAAAAAATTAGGATAATGTTAAAAATCTCAAATTAAAAAAAAAAAAATATTGCTATCAATTCTTATTGTCTAATTTTTCTTAATATCAATAATTTTATTTAATATCCTGAGTTGACCTTGAGTCGACTCACTGATCCTTAACCATTTCATTTCCCCGAGTCGATGCCCGTTCGGGTTTTAAAACATTTATCACGATGCAAGAAATTAAGATACAGAAGAAAGAATCAAGATTTATTGTCAAATTCCTTGATAAATTCGGATTATTCTTGAAGAACAAGAAAAAAAGGAATCCTCACTTTTTGGAGTAAAACACTCAATTAATTCAATAATAATCATAGTCTACAATAATAAAAAGTGTTCAAATATAATGAAGAAAGGCCAATAAACTAACCCTAGCCATACTAAAATTCTTACCTAATTAATAATTAAAATAAAACGAAAAATTAATCAAAATACACGAAATCTGGTCCGATAATACTAAGCGGCTGCATGGTTGAGTCAAGCGCAACCGTGCATTTCAAGCTGGAAGACACTGTCTTTTGACACTTTGATGGCACGGTGATAAGTGTATTTTATACACTTATTTATATGTCCAAGTTAGGATAATATATTGTCGTTTTAGAATAAAAGTCATTGATTTGTGTGTTGTTTGTTCATATTGCAGAAAATATTCCAAAGTTGACAGAATGAACGAATTGAAGTGAATAAATGTCAAATGGATGATAAATGAAGCGTAATTGTACACATCGGAGAAGTGCACAAATGCAATTGGGATAAGAGAGAAGTTCATTGAAGAAATAAAGAAGTTTGGGGACTTCAATAACCTAATCGAAAGTTTAATGACTGAATTGCAAATAACGTCTAGGGGATTACTTAGAGGCTGTTTGGTTCTCAAAAAATCTTGCAAGATTATGACTTTTTTACAAAATCATGGGACCCAGGCATGGAAAAACTGCAAAATGGACACTTACGTTGCAGACGTTACAGAGACTGTCATAGCCTTGTTTTGAAAATTATTTCACCGATTAAAATTATACCCTTTCTTTACTTTTGAACCATTGCATGGCAGTGTAATATTTTGAAAATTAAAGGGTATTTTATGGAATTTTAGGGTTGATGAGTTGGCTCCTTTTTCACATTTTTAGTACGACCGAATTTTAATATTCTCGCGGGACCTATTAAAGATAAAAAAACACACCAAAATGAAAAAAAGTCGTTTATCAAACAGACGCTTAAATAGATTTCGAAGTTGGAATTTGCGCTGCAAAGTTTACATTGCGTGGCCACGCCAAACCTACCAGGTGGCTGCCCGAGAAATGTCAAATTTATAGAATCAGTTTTAGGTCAATTGTACGGCCACCGGATTTTAGCCTGTGCGGCCGCGCCTCTTTTCGGCTCAGGTCCGTGTACAGTTTTTGTAGCGATCAAGAATTTTTACGCAATTAATAATTATTTTAAAATTTAGAAAATCGTGTCGCTACTATCTCACCCATTTATACGTCAACATCGCGACGCGTTCGTCTAGCCAAGTCGAGAAATGTTAAATCCATTCGATTTTAATTTAATTTTTCGAATTTCTAAAATTATATTATTTTAATTATTTATTCAAAGTATTATTTTCAAAATCATTCTAAATTCCAAATTTATTAAAATATCTCAATTTTCCTTATTAAATTATTTTAAGTCCAAGATACGAATTAAATTTTATCTCAAAATTTATTTATTCTCAAATTTATTTTCAGTCCAAAATATATCAGTTTTAAATACATTTCCAAATCGAAGTTAGTCTAGTTTTTAGTTAATTATCCTAAATTTAATCCTACCTAATTAAACCAAATTTTCTCCACATGTTTTCTTCTTTCCACCAAGGCAACAAATCTTTACACAATTCCATCATCCTTCCATATCAAACAACCTTGATGTTTTCCATTAATCATTTCCTTTTCTTTTTCTTTTCCTTTTCCTTTAAGACATCTTCCTCCCACCTTCATTTTCCATCCTCTCTCCCTCTGCACAAACCACACCCGAGCACCCACTTTATCCTCATACTTCCACTATATCAAAATTTACACAATAATCTAATCAATTATCATATCTTTACACCAATTCCATCATCATTTCCATAACAACCAATTATGATGTTTTCCACTATTCTTTCCTATAATTCCTAAATCAATACCACGATTTCAGCATCTCCAGACATGAACAATTGGAACACAGCAAAGCACCATCATTATCATCACCAACTTACACCTACCACCATCTCACATCACCTATTTCACCATCACCACAGATCACAAACCTGCAACCACTGCCATCTCCCTCACACAGCCAACCTCACAAATCTTTCTTTTCTTTTCCACAAAGTTATCATCATTATGTCTCAAAACATAATGATTCATCACACCACTTTACACCCTATTACTTCCTATTTCTCCACCTCCTCACAACTCCAACTCACACAGCCAAGCAAGAAAAATAAGTAAGAACAATGCCTCCTCCACCATGGCTACTCCTCTGTTGAACTCCATATTCATCACTAATTACCAATCACCACAATTCTTATCTTCACAAATTCCACCACAGTCTCCTCTATTCACCATTGAAATCACCATCAAACCATCTTCAATCTAATCTGTTTAAATTACCCTCTAATCTCGTTCACTGCCTATCCAAGTTCACTGCCTAACAAAAATTCAACAACAATCAAACCAATCCATCAAGCCCAGCCAACCTCACTGCAACCACCGTCTGCATCAACCAAGAGCCACCACCCAACCACTTGCAGCACCGCCTATATCATCATCACCGACCGCCACCTCCACCTTCATCGCCAAAAACCAAGCAGCCATCACCACCTTCTCCCACTGTTACGGCCAACCCACCAACCAATCTGCTATGCTACCACATTCAACGCCAAATCAAATCATGAACATCACCACCATCATCACAATTGAGCACCACCACCACACCAACTCCAAACCGCCACAATACCACGGTCGAACCACCACCAGCCACCACACGAAACTACCCCTGCCCAACTCCAAATTCCCATCAATCATCCAAAATCAAACTCCAAACCAAGAAATAGAAGAAGCCCAGATACCTACCTACCTTGACCGCTAGATTTATCACCGAAGAAATCACGATCTAAGCCGCGATTTTGCCTCGATTTTCGCACCAATCTCTCACACAACCGGAACCCCTCCTTGGCCGCCTCTTGCCACCAACCTGCGGCGGTGTTCCGCCGGCCAATAACCAGTTTTGACGCCGGATTTGGGTGAGAGGCCTCGCGCGCTTCCGTTGCCTCTGAATCTTTCGTTTTGAGGGAGAGAGAGAGAGAATAGTGAGAGAAAAGAATTTGATTTGATAATATATTTTGATTTTCGAAAATTACACATAAGTCCCCAAGCTTTTAAAGTTATTTTAAATCAGTCCCTATGTTTTTAAAACTTATATTTCAGTCCTTAAATTCTTGAATGATCTTATAAGTTTTTCAATTTTAAAATTTCTTATCTCAATCCCCACAATTTAATATTCATTTTTGAGCTCCGACCCAACTTTTGAAAAATTCACATTTTAGTCCCCAAGTTTGAAAATTATTCATTTTAGTCCCTCAACTTTCAAAAGTATTCATTTTAGTCCCTCAACTTTCAAAGTATTCATTTTAGTCCCTCGACTTTCTAAAACATCAATTTCGGTCCTCAAATTGTAATTTATCATTTTTAAAATATAAATTTCTAAAGACTAATTTAACTTATGGGCTAGACGAAGCGTACAGAGATTTAAAGGATTTAAGTCGTTTCCCGCTCAACTTTGCACTCGTCGGATTTAAGGTAGATTCGGCTCCACTAATTGATTTATATTATAATTGCATATGTTATGTGGATTTGTGTGATTTTATGCTTAATTGCATGAGAAAAGAATATCTCTTTTGAGATAAAGAATTATGTTATGCTGGGCATAACTTATCTGCTAGCCAAGAAAAGAAAAGAATGTGTTCATTTGCGTTCACTATGTGATGCCTATGAATAAGAAAAGAATGTCACTACATTATTTACATAATTTCTTGTCCAATTATCTTGTAAATTAATTTTTGGCGATGAGTCTACTGAGTATTTCATTTTGAAATGCTCAACCCGTTATTTTAACAATTTTTGCAGATTTCGGAGACGGTGGCGAGTGATGGGGAATGACGGCAAATTACAAATTGATATTTTTTTGAAAGTCGTGAACTTTGAAATAATTATTTCATTTTATCAAGAACTGTCATTTTTATAAATTTGTACGAATTTACTTATTCCATTTGAATTATCGCTAAACTTTTATTCAATAAATGCGATATTTAATATTTAGTCATTTTCCGCAACAAAGTTTATTCAAGAATTTAGAAAAGTGACGTTCCCGCGCTCCTTGGAACTCGGAACGTTACAGTTTTTAACCTGATTTGTTTCCTTTTTTGCCTAGGTTTTCTCTTTTTCTATATATACAACTTCTCACGCACGAATTAGAGGATCTTTGCAGAGCATAAAACATCATAATTCCACGTTCTTAATGTCAAATTTTTTGGAAGAAATTGAAGACAAAGACTTTGAGAATTGAAGATTATCAACGAGGAGCGAAATATATTTTCTTTTGTTTGTTAATTTGATAAACTCAACATGCGTAGTATAGATTTTTATTGCATTTTTATCTCTTTATTAATGAACGATTAATTTCATAGTTGGGATATTCGATGTAGCTTAGTTTTTTGCTTTTAATTCTATAAATCTAGTTTTGAGTTTATGATTGAGAGTGTTGATTTTATTCTTTGTTTAATGCTTGAATGAATTGATCACTTGTTCATGATTTAATAGGTATTTTCATAATTCGAGAGGTGAGCTAACACTTAGATCTAGAAGTAAAATACGATAATTCAACAATTATAGAGATATGCGTTTATTGTTATTGCGATTGTTACATGAATTCTTGTGTTCCATGTACCTAGTCATTACAGCCTACTGTTCGTTAACACGGTTGACTAATTAGGTAGAGTTAACTTAAACCCGAGAGGGAATTTCATATGCATAAGTGAATTCGATCAAGCACTATAATAGGAATAAAACTAGACAATTGGAATTAAAAGTATTGACTAAGTGAAATCGAATATCCCAACACTCACAAACATCAATTTAGAAGATCTTAATGTCTTTTATTTTCTTTTGTTCTTTTTAGTTTAATTTTATTAAAAAAACCCAAATTCTACAGTTCAAATAAGGTGAAAACAAACAAGATTTCGGTACTTAATTACAGTTTCTATGGGATGATAACTCGGACTCAAAAAATCCACTTTATTACTTGGATGCGATATCGTACATTTGCGATTTAGCACATCAAGTTTTTGGCACCGTTGTCGGGGATTGTTAATTAAATCTATACCAATTAGTTCTTGCTTTAGTTTGAAACTTTTCTTTATTTTTACTTATTTTTATTTATTAGTTGTTGTTTTCGGAACATTTAAAAAGTTGTGATATGTTTCATTTTCACGCTTGAACGGATTTTCAGATAATTGGAGACAAACAGAAAGATGGTAGCAAACAATTTCCAATGGTACTCCAATCAAAAAACATCCGAGGTGGATGAGACAACAACACTGTATGAAAGACTCTCTGCAAACTTAGATGCTTTGTCCGAACAATTAGACAGTTGGGGTGAACAGCTTGTGCATACAGTTCAGACTCGACCGATGTATGATTTCTTCTTTGGAAATCATTCCACACATAAATTTCCTTTTGCATATCAGGTTCAGTTAGTTATGGATCAGGTTGATTATTGGGGAATAAATCAAATGCAACATAGGATAGGAGTTCATATTCTCAAGCTTATGACCATTACTGGAATGAGCATCCAAATATCTCGTTCTCAAATAATCAGAGTATCCAACACTCACAATTTTTCCAACAACAGCAACAGGTAGATTTTCAATATCAGCAAATTGGGAAACAATAGGTCGAAGATACTATATCAGATGAAGATTTGCTACAACAGCTATTGGAAGATTAATTGGCTGAATTGAAAGAATGGAGAGATCGGATGGAGCAATTGGCAGTTAGCAAGACATAGAGATCACTAGAACAGTTGCCCGAAGTCTAGGTGCAAAGATCGGATGATTTCTAAAAATTGGTTGAAACAGTTGAAGAAAAAGAAGAACAACCTGAAATTGTGGATCAACCTGAAGAAAATAGCTATCATGAAAATGCCATAGTCCCATTGTCAACAGTGCAAAATCCTAATGAATAAGTACTAGTCTGCGGATAATTAAGTAAAAAGAAATGTTTACTGTTTCGAGACATGATTGTCTATTCTTTTCCCAAAATAGAGATAGGTTACAAACAAATGAGACATCTGGGAGTGACCTTGATGTCCATCTCTATTTTTTTAAATGGGAACAAAGTATCACTCATTCATGTAAGACAAGTTGGGATACAATGGACTATGTGTCCGGAGAAGGTAAAACTTTGCTACATGATTTTAAGCACTAGGTAAGTGGGTATCCCAAATTCACAAACCTACACATCAACCACATGTGATGTGATCCAAGGTAGGATGTTGAAGTAGAAATTAAGCTACAGACGATGAAACAACAATCTACATGGAAAAAGGAGTAAGTTTCGTGTTGGGCTCTAGTCAGAAATCAAATGGGATCAAGTCGATTCAAGGGACTGAAGACGGGCTTGCTCGGACAAGCGTGCGGCCACATGTCTCAAAAGATCAGGGGACCGCTCCATCAAAGCGTCAAAAGGTAGTGCCTTATAGCGTAAACTGAGCGGTCGAGCGTGACTCAACCATGGGGCCGCGTGGTATTATCGGACCTGATTTCGCGTTTTTTTAATTAATTTCAGTTTTCTTCTAATTATTAATTATGGTAAGAACTTTAGTGTTGCTAGGGTTAGTTTACTGGTATTTTTCATTATAATTAAACACTTTTTATCATTGTAATTCAAAAGTAAAAAATTTCTTGGTTTGTGACCTATCTCTATTTCGGGAAAAGAATAGACAATCATGTCTCGAAACGGTATGCATTTCTTTTTACTTAATTATCCACAGAATAGTACTTATTCATATAGTTACTGTTGGGAATTTCGACACGTCGATTCCCACTTTACTTTTCCCACAGGATCTTTCGATGTTCAAAATAAAATAAGCAAACAAGAAAATAAATACGAACACAGAAATTTACGTGGTTCAGAAAAATGCCTACGTCCACGGACCCTCGCCAAAGCTTTTCACTATATATTAAATTGTTACAAATATATAGACTTTCACTCACCAACTGTGACGACCCGAATTCTCGACCATTCGAGTGCCACTATTAATGACTCATATCATATTATCGAGACCTAAATAGTAATATAATAAGAATTTATTTCATAACTGAATTAATAGAGTGCGACTTCCAAAGTCATAATTTAATTGCGGAATTAAAATAGTGAATATTGTTTTTTTTCATAAAAATAATATCAAAACATAGAAAATTTAAAGTGTTCAATCCAATAATCTCATCAATCTTGGCCACTTTATTTTGCCACTTCCATGTTGACAACCTCGAATCATCAATTTTCTGAAAGGAAGAAATATCGTGGAATGAGATTTATAAAAACCTCAGTAAGCATATAAAAAAAAAAACAATTTTCATGAATAACATAAGGATCATAATTAACATAAGGAGACACAAGGATTTTACCGAACATAAGTGGTAAAAATTCTTATGTGTAGCGCTACTAAACTCCGGTCCCTTAGCATAGTCATAAACATATCATATCATATCATGTGGAACCCATAACAATTTCTTGAAATTGACTTCACAGTATAATCCAAAACATAGAAAACATACTTTCTTTTCATAAAAACATAAGATATACTTACCGTTTAAAAGATTAAAATGAAGTGTAGTAGTAAATGGACCAAAACTTTCTTGACCACCTTGAATTTCTCTTACTTGTGGATTTTGTCAAGAGATTGGAAATAAGTGTATATGCGTAGAGTTGTGTGTAAAAGAGATGGATTTATATAGATGTGTAAAGTTGGCATAATGTAAACATCATCATTCAATTCTATTAATTTTAACACATCCTTTTCTTAAAGTAAAGCACCATTCATATACTTTTCCATATTTATACAAATATTATGCTCTTCATGATTACATATAATGGAGTCTTATTAACCATTCATATACTTTTCCATATTTATACAAATATTATGCTCTTCATGATTACATATAATGGAGTCTTATCAACCATTCATATACTTTTCCATATTTATACAAATATTATGCTCTTCATGATTACATATAATGGAATCTTATCAACCATTCATATACTTTTCCATATTTATACAAATATTATGCTCTTCATGATTACATATAATGGAATCTTATCAACCATTCATATACTTTTCCATATTTATACAAATATTATGCTCTTCATGATTACGTATAATGGAACCTCTCATGCTTGCATATATTTTCTTAATTTCAACAATAAAATAATTTGTCATGATTAAGGTCTAAATAAATTTTAACATCCAATTAAGTCCCTAAATTTACAATTTCTTGAGGTTAAACCCAAAAATTAAGTGCGGGTGTTATAATCTACCCTCCTAAAATTAAATTTCGTCCCCGAAATTTACCTTGAAAATCATCGAAAAGTTGTGGGTACTTGTCTCGCATTTCAATCTCTCGCTCCCACGTGGTCTCTTCCATAGAGTGATTTTTCCACTGTACTTTTACTAGTGAAATCACTTTATTCCTGAGGGGTTTACATGTCTGTTCCACGATTCTTATTGGTACTTCCTCATAGGTCAAACCTCGTTGTAATTCTATAGACTGGTGGTTGATAACATGGCTTTGGTCAGGGACGTACTTTCTAAGCATTGACACATGAAATATGTTATGCACAGCTGAGAGTTCTGGAGGTAATGCCAATTGATAAGCAACATTTCCTATCCGTTGCAAGATCTCGAACGGGCCAATAAATCTTGGTCGTAATTTACCCTTCTTTCCAAACCGTATCACTCCTTTCATCGGTGCTACTTTGAGGAACACTTTATCACCAACTGAAAATTCTAGGCCTTTTCTCCTTTTATCTGCATAACTCTTTTGTCTATCTTGTGCAATTTTCATACTGGCGCGAATTTTCTCAATTGCATGCATTGTCTGTTCAATAATTTCTGGCCCCAAAATCTTCCTCTCCCCGACTTCATCCCAATGAACTGGTGACCTACACTTTCTTCCATACAATGCTTCATATGGCGCCATGCCAATTGAAGTGTGGTAACTGTTATTATATGAGAACTCGACTAAAGGTAAATGTTTCTCCCATTGTCCACCAAACTCGAGGATACATGTACGAAGCATATCCTCTAATGTTTGGATTGTTCGCTCAGATTGACCATCCGTTTGAGGGTGGAAGGCCGTGCTAAACTTTAGCTTAGTTCCCATAGATTTGTGTAAACTTTTCCAAAAGTTTGATGTGAACCTTGAATCTCTATCAGATACTATAGAAACGGGTACACCATGTAACCTTACTATTTCATTCACATAAAGTTGCGCAAATTGATCCATAGTGAACGTCATCCGAACTAGCAGGAAATGAGCGGATTTGGTGAGTCGATCTACTATGACCCAAATTGCTTCATTGCCTTTCCCTGATCTTGGAAAACCAATCACAAAGTCCATCGTTATGTGCTCCCACTTCCATTCTGGGACTTCCAATGGTTCAAGTAACCCTGATGGTCGTTGGTGTTCGGCTTTCACTTGCTGACACACTAAACACTTTCTGACGTATTCAGCTATATCCCTCTTCATACCTTCCCACCAAAATACTGCTTTCAAGTCATTATACATCTTTGTGCCTCCTGGGTGTACTGAATAAGGAGATGAGTGAGCCTCTTCTAGAATCTCTCTTTTTAGTTCCTCAAAATTAGGTACACATAGGCGTCCTTGGTAGTATAATGCTTTATCTTCAGAAATAGTGAAATCCCTTCGTTTATCTGAGTTAATCTCAGACTTGATATGCTCAAAGGATTGATCACCCTTTTGATGACCCTTAATTCTATCACGAAGTGTGGGTCGGATCGACATAACTGCGACTCGAGCAACCACACCTGGCTGAGTGGTGACAACTTCAAGATTCAATTTCTCAAATTCTCTCCATAATGGTTCTTGCATTGTCAACATGGCTAACTGACTTGTAACTTTACGACTTAAGGCATCAGCTACTACATTTGCTTTGCCGGGGTGATAATGAATTTCACAATCATAGTCTTTAACTAACTCTAGCCATCTTCTTTGCCTCATGTTCAACTCTTTCTGAGTGAAGATATATTTGAGGCTTTTATGGTCCGTATAAATGTCACACTTGCCTCCATAAAGGTAGTGTCTCCAAATCTTTAGTGCATGGACCACGGCGGCAAGTTCTAGATCATGCGTGGGGTAGTTCTTTTCATGTATCTTTAATTGTCTTGATGCATAGGCGACCACTTTACCGTGTTGCATTAAGACACATCCCAGACCTTGCTTTGAAGCATCACTAAAAATCACAAAACCATCTGACCCAGTGGGTATGGTTAGTACTGGCGCATTCACCAACTTCTGCTTTAACTTCTTGAAACTTAGCTCACAATCCTCTGTCCAATCAAACATCGCATTCTTGCGAGTTAGTTGTGTAAGAGGTCCCGATATTTTGGAGAATCCCTCTATGAACCTCCGATAGTATCCTGCTAAACCCAAGAAACTACGAATTTCTCCTACATTGGTTGGTCTTTGCCAATTCAACACTGCCTCTACTTTACTAGGATCCACCTCTATCCCTCGTGATGTGACAACATGACCAAGGAATGCTACTCGTTCTAGCCAAAACTCACACTTTTTGAATTTGGCGTAGAGTTTCTCCCTCTGCAAAATCCCTAAAATGATCTTTAAGTGGTCCTCGTGATCTTCTTTACTTCTAGAATAGATTAGGATATCGTCGATGAACACGATAACAAATTGATCCAGGTAATCATGGAAAATGCGGTTCATTAAATCCATAAAAACCCCAGGAGCATTAGTTAGCCCAAAAGGCATAACCAAGAACTCGTAGTGTCCATACCGAGTTCTAAATGCTGTCTTGGAGACATCACTAGCTTTGACTCTCAACTGATGATAACCAGACCTTAAGTCAATCTTGGAAAATACCGTTGCACCTCGGAGCTGATCAAGTAAATCTTCAATCCTGGGAAGGGGATACTTATTTTTTATAGTGATCCGATTCAATTCTCTATAATCAATGCACATTCTCATCGATCCATCCTTTTTCTTAACAAATAACACTGGTGCCCCCCATGGTGATACACTAGGCCGAATGAAACCCATTTCCAATAGCCCTTCTATCTGCGTCTTCAATTCTTGTAATTCTTTAGGCGCCATTCTATACGGAGCTTTGGAGATTGGCGCTGAGCCGGGAATGAGGTCAATTGTGAATTCTACCTCTCGTTCTGGTGGTATGCCAGGTAATTCCTCGGGGAAGACTTCCAGATATTCACATACAACTTTAACATTGTTAATTGTTGGTCTGTTGTTCTCGTCCTTACTTATTACAGACATCAGAAAACCCGTTGTGTCTTCTAATGATAAGGCTTGTCGTGCTTTCAATGCATAAACGATGCGAGATAACGGTCCACATCCAGCTACAGATAGTCGAAATTCTTCTTCTCCTGGTCTTTGGAAAATTACTTCTTTCTCAAAGCAACGAATTAATGCGTGGTTCTTGGATAGCCAGTCCATTCCAAGAATTACATCGAATTCGTCTATATCTAGTAAATATAACTCCATCTCCAGTGATCTACCATCAATTTCTACCTTAGCCATCCTAGTTATACAATCAGTATTCAACACATCTCTATTGGGCATCGTCACTTCTAAAGGGAATTGTGTATGTTCGACCATAACATTCAGTTTACTTACAAATTTAGGGGATATAAATGAGTGGGTGGCACCCGAATCAATTAATATATATGCTTGTAAGTTGGATATGAGGACTTTACCTGCCAGGACATTTCGATTCTGATCCTCATCTTGTCCTCCCAATACATAAACCCTAGCCTGTCCTCCGGATGCATTGCCTTGTTTATTGTGATTATTTCTCTGTTGATTGTTTCCATGAGGCCTCTGCTGATTGTTACCCTGTGGCTTTTGCTGGTTGTTTCCTGGCTGACTATACTTAGGACAATATTGAGCCATGTGTCCTTGTTCTCCACACCGAAAACATGAATTTGTCCCCATAAGACAAGTTCCCAGATGATGCTTCTGGCATTTTTCACAGCGTGGGTAGCTCTTGTTGCTGCCTTGTGTCGAATCTCCTCTTCTTTTCTTGGAAAAATTCTGTTTTCCTTTGCCCTTGTTATCCATCCACTTTCGCTTCTCTGGCTGTTTGTTATCAACCCACTTTTGCTTTTCTGGCTGTTCACCATGATGCTTATCTTCCTCTCTAGTGCGATTTTTGAAATCTGCCAGTTGTGCCCTTGCCAACACATCATGGTAACTTTCAAGCTGGAGCACAATAACAGTCCGTCTCAAGTCATCCCTCAAACCTTGCTCGAAACGTCTTGCCTTTTTCTCTTCCGTATCCACAAATTCAGGAGCATAATGAGCCAACTCATCAAACTTCTGCTCGTATTCGATCAAGGACATCGATCCCTGAGTCAAAGTGAGAAATTCAGCTTCCTTCCGATTTCGAATGTTCGTGGGGTAGTATTTTTTCAAAAATACCTCCTTGAATTCATCCCACATCCAAACATGACCAGGAGCCCTTGATCTAACAGTGGTGTCCCACCAACGTCTAGCTCCTTTACGTAGCATAAAGGTTGCACAGATCACCCTTCTAGGGTTCGGGCAGTCAATGAGTTCGAAAATCCTCTCCATTCCTACTAGCCAATCCTCCGCTTCCAAGGGATCCGTACTGCCATAGAAGATAGGGGGTTGCTGTTTCCTGAATTGCTCAACAACAGCGATAGTGGTCCTAGTGTCGGGCACAACTTCCTGTTGTTGCTCTGGTTGAGGAGGTGTCGGAGAAGGTGGTGGCGTTGGGGTTGGCTGTTGAGTAGGTGCCGGTGGTGGTGCAGTAGTTTGCACAAAAGTTTGCATCATAGAAAGAAATTGCTGAGCAAACTGTGGGTCAACTGCAATAGGTTGTGGTTGAATAGGTTGTGGGGGCTCTTGGGTTTGGTTATTGCTGTTGTTAGTCCTTCCGCGTCTTGATGGTGCCATAGCCTTAATTAAACAATGGTGACTATTTAGAAAGAAGTCAACTTAAAAGCAAGAACTTAAAGAAATAACATGTTTTATTCATAAACATTCATAAGTTAACATACATAATGGACTACCAGGCATACCCAGTGTCCAAACATACTAAAACTTAATGGGGTTCATAATTAAAAAGGCAAAAATTTATTGTCAACTAATAGTTCCTATCAGCACCCTCATGTTGATTTCCCTCGGGATTTTGCCTTGGGTCAATTGCGGAATACGACGCTGGGCTGTACTCCTCATTTGGTTCATCTTCAACATATAGTCCCTCGTAATTAACTTCAGGTATTGGTAGGACATTGCTTGGATTTTGTTCGTAGCCTGGCGCCCTATTGATGTCATAAAGGTCTTCACGATTTACCTTCCACCTTTCCCTCATGCATCGTAGTAATATATTTGGGGAGGTTTGGTAGTCGAATGTCTCTTCAATTCTTTTGATGAATTTCCTCCAATAAGGAGTGAGAGTTCGATCTAGATGATACACAATTTCGTCTCGATGAAATTGGTATCCATTTGCCCTTGCCCCTCGGTAAATCTTTTCCATGGCATCCAAATGTTGTGGCAAACCATGGTTAGGGTTTCTCTTGTAATTTCTATGCAACCAAGTAAAATGATTGCACCTATCAGTTCGGGTTGTTTGACCTTGTCCACTCACCATCTAGCAAAAATAGGAAGCATAATTATTTTTTTTTTTTTTTTTTTTTTTTTATAGTTTCATTAGAATAATTATAAATTTTGAGGAGTGAAATTTTCAGAATTTGAAATTTAAAGAGTGGTGCAAATAATTATCCACAGTTTTTCCTTGCTTTTACGCAAAGGTAGTGATAAAGGGATAAATTATCGAACTGTTAGTTGGAACTTGAAGACGAAGTAAGCTTGAAGAGGAAGTACTAATAACCATCCACAGTTTTTCCCTTGTTTTTACACAAAGGTAGTGATAAAGGGATGAATTATCGTACGGATTCATTAAATAAATTTTTGTTTATTATCCCTTACCCTTTTTTTTTTTTTTTTTTTTTTCAACTAACTTAATATCAAATTGGGTCAATCTTCCTAAGCTTAACATGTACCAAAATTTCAATATGTATCTTCTATGTCTCAGATTCTACGTTGGAATTAAAATTGAGACTTCTATCAATTTATACTACAAATCATATATAACATGTAAAGTCTCAAGGTAAATTTTTTTTTTTTTCCTCCATAAAATCGTAAATGACTAGCAAAACATATAACATACCTGATTCGAAGAGTCAAGACATGGAAGGTGGCGTAGCGGATTGATGAGTCACATTTTTCATAATTAAATAATGGTCTATTTCTTAGAAAATATTCATTAACCATTTTGGATCTTTACATGAGATTGACCAAATTGATACAATAACAATACACATAGTAATTTACTTAGCCCAATTTAAATTTTCATACAAGATTGAGCCCAATTACCAAATAAAATAATTTGGTAATCAAAATAGAATTTGCATAAGTGATTAGATCAAAATCTTACTTATAAATTTTTTTTTTTTTTAAGTGACGCATTCACTGTTCATTTGAACAGTGACCACGCACTGTTCACGTGAACATTGCTTCGGTCACTGTTCACTGCGTGAACAGTGCTCCATGTTACGTGCTGTCGTGAACAGTAAATGAATATTATAATAATAATATTTTTTTATTTTATTTTATTTTATTTTAAACACATGTAAAATATGAAGAAAATTAATTACTTTAACTGCAATTAAAATAGATTAATTGCAATAACATTTCTTGTAGAAATATTTTGAAATGATTTAAAGAGTATACAGGAAAACATACCTTTTGCTCTGATACCAACTGTGACGACCCGAATTCTCGACCATTCGAGTGCCACTATTAATGACTCATATCATATTATCGAGACCTAAATAGTAATATAATAAGAATTTATTTCATAACTGAATTAATAGAGTGCGACTTCCAAAGTCATAATTTAATTGCGGAATTAAAATAGTGAATATTGTTTTTTTTCATAAAAATAATATCAAAACATAGAAAATTTAAAGTGTTCAATCCAATAATCTCATCAATCTTGGCCACTTTATTTTGCCACTTCCATGTTGACAACCTCGAATCATCAATTTTCTGAAAGGAAGAAATATCGTGGAATGAGATTTATAAAAACCTCAGTAAGCATATAAAAAAAAAACAATTTTCATGAATAACATAAGGATCATAATTAACATAAGGAGACACAAGGATTTTACCGAACATAAGTGGTAAAAATTCTTATGTGTAGCGCTACTAAACTCCGGTCCCTTAGCATAGTCATAAACATATCATATCATATCATGTGGAACCCATAACAATTTCTTGAAATTGACTTCACAGTATAATCCAAAACATAGAAAACATACTTTCTTTTCATAAAAACATAAGATATACTTACCGTTTAAAAGATTAAAATGAAGTGTAGTAGTAAATGGACCAAAACTTTCTTGACCACCTTGAATTTCTCTTACTTGTGGATTTTGTCAAGAGATTGGAAATAAGTGTATATGCGTAGAGTTGTGTGTAAAAGAGATGGATTTATATAGATGTGTAAAGTTGGCATAATGTAAACATCATCATTCAATTCTATTAATTTTAACACATCCTTTTCTTAAAGTAAAGCACCATTCATATACTTTTCCATATTTATACAAATATTATGCTCTTCATGATTACATATAATGGAGTCTTATTAACCATTCATATACTTTTCCATATTTATACAAATATTATGCTCTTCATGATTACATATAATGGAGTCTTATCAACCATTCATATACTTTTCCATATTTATACAAATATTATGCTCTTCATGATTACATATAATGGAATCTTATCAACCATTCATATACTTTTCCATATTTATACAAATATTATGCTCTTCATGATTACATATAATGGAATCTTATCAACCATTCATATACTTTTCCATATTTATACAAATATTATGCTCTTCATGATTACGTATAATGGAACCTCTCATGCTTGCATATATTTTCTTAATTTCAACAATAAAATAATTTGTCATGATTAAGGTCTAAATAAATTTTAACATCCAATTAAGTCCCTAAATTTACAATTTCTTGAGGTTAAACCCAAAAATTAAGTGCGGGTGTTATACCAACCCAATCCCACAGACCACAGAGAAAATACAACAAACGAGCTTTACCACATATAATTTTTACCATTTGACTTACACTACAAAGAGTTACAAGAAACTTCACAATATGCTAGGCTCACAATTTTCTCTCTTTGATCACAATATGGCACTAATTAGCACTCTCTAATATGTTTGTGGTGGTGTGTTTCTTCCTCTAATTCCTTCTCTATTTATAGAGAGGATTCTACATGAAATTCTCTTAACACCAAGACATCATGATTAATCAAAACTAATCATCATTCCAAGACATCATAATTAGTCAAGATTAATCATCATTCAAAGACATCATAATTAGTCAAAACTAATTATCATTCAAAGACATCATAATTAGTCAAGACTAATTATCATTCAAAGACATCATAATTAGTCAAGACTAATTATCATTCAAATACCATAATTAGCTCCACCATCCTTTGTTTCAACTAGGCACTCATTATGTTTCACTAGGAACTTGATTAATTTGGGTCAAATACCCAACAATCTCCACCTTGACACAAATTCGTCCAAGCCAAAACCAAATTCAAATATTGGGTAACAGGCAAGCATTTTTCCACTTTGACAGTCCCATACTCCACCATATGAGTATAATCACTCAGAATTATCAACGAACTCCGAGAATTTCATCGGCCCATGTCGAAACAAAATTGCTGAAATTTATGGTGCAACTCCCATGTTTGGTTCTCCTTGAAAGTTCATCAGCCATCGACATAAAATAAACCACATACCTTGCATCTAAACCAAACCAATGCTGTATGCGAACACAGTACCCGTGCCAGTAAGAACACATCCTCTATCATGGCAACTGACATCATGCCATGAGGATGTCCCATCTTACTTAGAGTACATCATCACCACCCTCCACCAGGAGAGTCGCATTGTCCTTCGAGCAGTTCGCCGAGTCCGCTCCACCTTTTGGACAATTTCTTCTCACGTGCCCGGATTGACCACAGTCCCAACATGTCACGTTCTTCTTCATGAAGTTCCCTCTCTTCCACTTTTCAGTAACAAGCAAATTATTTCCAGATGAATCATCACCTCCACCCAATCTCCGTTCTTCAGAGATCAACTTACTTGTAACTTCAGCAAAATCCACCGTTTCTTTCCCATACATCAAAATCGGTTTGATGTGCTCAAACGTGGATGGAAGAGACCAGATGAGCCTCAATGCTTTATCCTCATCTTCAACTTTGACTCCAATAGATTCCAGTTCAGAAACAATCCCGTTAAGAACACTAAGATGGTCAGAAATTTTTGTACCTGCGCTCATTCTCAACGAATGAAACTGTTCCTTCAGATACAAGCGATTTGACAAGTTCTTCGTTTGATACAACTCTTCCAGTTTCTCCCAAAGTTCCTTAGCAGCAGATATCCCATGAATATTTGCAAGAACATTCTTAGCCAAACAAAGTCGTATTGTACTAGCAGCTTTCAAATCCAAATCTTCCCAATCTTCATCAGTCTTGTTGGATTCAATTTCTTTTTCTTTGTCAGAACTCTCAGTTGGTTTTCCCTTCAAAGCTTTGTGCAGACCCGCCTGAATCAAGACATCCTTGACTTGTACTTGCCACAAGCCAAAATTGATTCTCCTGTCAAATTTCTCCATATCGTACTTGACAGACATATTTTCTTTTTCTTCAAATTATTTGAACCACCTGTAGCTCTGATACCACTTGTTGGGAATTTCGACACGTCGATTCCCACTTTACTTTTCCCACAGGATCTTTCGATGTTCAAAATAAAATAAGCAAACAAGAAAATAAATACGAACACAGAAATTTACGTGGTTCAGCAAAATGCCTACGTCCACGGACCCTCGCCAAAGCTTTTCACTATATATTAAATTGTTACAAATATATAAACTTTCACTCACCAACCCAATCCCACAGACCACAGAGAAAATACAACAAACGAGCTTTACCACATATAATTTCTACCCTTTGACTTACACTACAAAGAGTTACAAGAAACTTCACAATATGCTAGGCTCACAATTTTCTCTCTTTGATCACAATATGGCACTAATTAGCACTCTCTAATATGTTTGTGGTGGTGTGTTTCTTCCTCTAATTCCTTCTCTATTTATAGAGAGGATTCTACATGAAATTCTCTTAACACCAAGACATCATGATTAGTCAAAACTAATCATCATTCCAAGACATCATAATTAGTCAAGACTAATCATCATTCAAAGACATCATAATTAGTCAAGACTAATTATCATTCAAAGACATCATAATTAGTCAAGACTAATTATCATTCAAATACCATAATTAGCTCCACCATCATTTGTTTCAACTAGGCACTCATTATGTTTCACTAGGCACTTGATTAATTTGGGTCAAATACCCAACAGTTACTACAGGTATATACTCTCTAGTGTGTATATTTGTTTCGTGTTGTGTAATAATTTTGATTATAGAAGTGATATGAGGGAACATGAATCCCTAGTACATAGATGTCTCTGATGACGGTCGTGATATGATGAATTTGGATGCTGATCATAATGCATTACTCATCAATTTAACCTCTATTCTCCATCATTCAACAATTTCTCTCCTTTAATATATCATCCCAAATCGAAATCTGTCTAAGTAGCTAAACAACTTGCTATATCATACAAAGGCATTTTCGATCGAACTATTAGTTAAAAATTGGCAATTTGTAATTAATTACGAATTTCTAATTTACTAAATGAACTCTCACATCTCTATTCTAAATTCACTAGAACCTATACATCTACCATCGCAGTCAACTCGACACCGCCACCACCCCCTATACAACAATTTTCATCAGAAATCTCTCACTCCACATTCAGCTTTTACTAAGATTTTTCAAAATCTTGCCTCATTGACTCACCAATTCAGTAATTGGTTCAAAATGGTCGAGTCCTTGACAACCTACTTACCTACCATCTTTCTACAATGATGATAATGGTGTGATCAACACATCCTACCACCAAGGTGGCGGTTCGGGTGATGTTGTACACCGTCGAGGATTTTGTGAAAGCCGTTCTGGTGGATATTTACACAATGCAAACCCAAACGCCTTCCCATTTGATACCTTTGAGAAACTCAACAAGTTGGAGATCAACCAAGAAAAAGAAGACGATGTTGCCTCAGAATAAAGTTTCATTTTTTGAGTCCTAACTCATTCATAACCACCATCTTCTTTCTTAAAGCAAATGGGTAGCATTTGATGGCCACAATTGTTTTACTCACCATTTATCTTAAAGGTAAGCATATGAGTGTAGTAAGTGGTTTAGATAATTATGAACACTTCATGATTATGGGTACTTTATGCAAGTTTTATGATTTAGACCTAATTATGTTTATGGGTTTCATATGTATGTTTATTTTTGTGTTGTGTAATAATTTTGACTATAGAAGTGATAGCGGGGAACACGAATCCCGAGTACATAGATGTCTCTGATATAATGGATTTGAATGCCGGTCATAATGCATTACATATCAATTTACCCTCTCTCCTCCATCCATAGGTGGATCTATGTGTGGACAGTACTGTGCTGTACAGTACAGTACATTTTTTGTCCAGATGGCCCAAATTTTAAAAAAATATATTATTAGCTCGACCTAAATTTCGCAACCCAAACCTCCTTAACCCAACAAACCGGACCCATCTAACCATCCTAACCCACGAGACCTTGATTGTCATAGTATCTTTCAGTCTCTAAATCAAAAATCGAAAATCCTTCTCCCCCAAATCACATTCTTGCATCCGGACGACCCTCCACCATTCTCAAAGCAACCAAACTCCACTACCAAGTGAGTCACGACGCGTCCAGTAGGTTGTAGTCTATATATATTATTCTGATTTGAGGGCTGTATGTGCGTCGGAGTTCGGACGAGGCTAAGGTTTCACGCTAAGTACCACTGTGAGATTTAATCTTTTGATGTATAAAATTGCTGATATCAACTAATACTAAAATTCTTGATGGATTGGATCTTTTTTTGGGGGTTTCTTTTTGGGATTTTTGAAGAGAAGAATATATGGAGATTGCTGCTGTTTTGAGGGTGGTCTTCAGTTTTGTGTTCAATGATTCAATCATTTTTGCTTTCTTGTGTCACCGGTTGGACCAGTGAATTGGGAATGTTATTTTGAGATTGCTTTAGAGTATGTTTGGGAATAGAGAATGTGGTTTTTAGAATTACTTGAGAATGTGTTTGAGAATATGATTTAGATTTTACGAATATGATCACGAGTATTGCTTTAGAATTTGCTTTGAGAATGCAATTTAGAGCCTATTTGGTGTAGCTTGCTAAGCATTTTTTAGTGTTTAGGTTTTTGAAATGTCCGTTTAAAAAGTGATAAAAGTAGTGGAATTCATAGAATTGATTGTTGAGATTTGATGATTGATGAGTGGAACATAAACTTTTTCTTGTAAAGGTTCAAATAGGCATGATCTGATTTTGAGATCACTTTTAATAGTGAGAACGTGATTTTTGATTTAGAATGTGATTTTAAATATTTAGTGATATTTAATTTTGATAAATTTTATGAAGTTCATCTCAAGCCTCGAAAATTAAAGGACGGGTACTGTAGCCCCTCCCAATTATTAAAACTCAGCTGCCTCCATCATTCAACTATTTCTCTTTTAACGTATCATCCCAAATCAAAATATGTCTAAAATCCAAAAAAACCAGCCCATAATTCTCACAGTAAACTCCACCTAAAATAATCGTGAACCTTATTTCCCAATTTATTTTCATTTCATTTGCATTCAACCCTAAAACCATAATAAACATTTTATCCATCAAATGTCCGATTCAACATTTTTCTTCCGAGCAAGTGATCATGAAAATGATGCTAAATATAACGAGACAAACCTACAAAAAATAAATAATGTACAATTATTCTCACCCCTTTAGCCTATGCATGTACAAAAGATATAATGTGATTTAATTATCACAATAATGGTGCTCTAGGATTGAAGAAAGGTCTGAAAATGCTCTGGCCAGTGGCTAAAATATGCTTGGGGTCGAATTCCAATTTTCTTTTGGAAAAAAGGGTCCATTTATCCCCAAAATGGTCCATCCATTGTTGCTGTGTGGTATAATGAGGAAGGTATTGTTTGGCTTTGATGCCAGCATCACTGCAAAATCTCAGGATTTTATTATTTTGATTTGTCAAATAATTGAGTGTCTGTGCCTCGTCACCATTGTCCAGTGCAGACCTCAGAAATGCTACCAAGTAAAAGATGTCTTCATCCGGTGTCACTACTGAACTCTTTGCATCCCACCTAATGAAAATGTATATAAAAATCAGATTTTGGGTAAATTTCGATAAAAATTGATGAAATGCGAGATTTGAAAGTGTGGAGTCCCATAAAATTAAATTTTAATTTATATTTTTAGCTGAAGACTATGTAAATGAAGAATTTTGCTACTTGCACAATTATGTTGACAATGAAGATGACAATTTGGTGATGTAGAAGTGTTATTGATTTAATAGATAACGTGATATGTGAAAAAAAGAATTGTGCTACGTAAGTTAATTATCAAGTTCATTATCACACTCATTGTAAGTGTAGCAAAATTGGTAAATGAGATATAAAGAAATGCGTACTTCTTACTTTTTCTTATTCATAGGATATATTAGAATTGGACCACTGGTGTTAGTCCCCAAAATACCCTTGAACACTTCTTTATCGAAGTCACCAATTCTTGACTTAGGTACAAACAGGTTCAACCATGGATGAGGCACATCCCACAAGTTCTTGGACCGCAGCTTCAACTCGGCCTTATGAACCCGGTCCAAGAAATCCACATATGGAAGATCGGTCGTGAACTCCGAAGATGGTATAAAATTTAATTTCTTCAAAAGAGTCCTCACTTCCTGCAAAGATACCATAAATAAGTGAAACATTTTATCTATGTACTTTCTTGTCTCTCATTTTTTATGACAAAAACGTTGGAACATTTTCTATGGCTAGAATAACTTGTGATTGTGCTTTTGCAGGCAAGTTTAGATTAATTAACTATATCTAAAAGTAATTTAGTTGGTGGATGGGGCGGCTTAAATTAGAATATTATAATAACTTGAGTACATTAAAAGTATAAATTTGGTCTTAGAATCAATGGCGGATCCAGAAACTTTGTTTAGTTCGGACGGACATCGATAAAAAAATTTTAACTAGGAAAAATTTCAGTAAAATAACTGTATTTTTTGAATCGTAATCCAAAAAATATAATTGCGGCATGAGGTAGATCCACCTCTGCCTAGAACTTGATTCTTTGTAGTCAACGACAGGGTGGGTCATGACTCGACTTCAGTGGGAGCCTAATTTAATTACGGAAATTATTTTCAAACATAAATATAATAGTAATGAAAATATAAAAAATTCAAATTTTGGTGGGTCGACCTAGCTAGAACCCCACTGGCTCCCACTTGACTCGGCTGTTACTTGCAGATAGATTACATAAGATCTTGTATGTTTTGTAGTGCATGTTCATTTTCGTCTTTTAAAACCTTTTGCTGTCAAAGAACTATTTTTTGTATTGAAAGAACAAAAGTGATTGCACAATCTAGTAACATGGTCACATTAAAATTAATAATTAATAAACATATAATTCTTTCCAAACAAAACAAATCGACAGCCGTTACAGCAGAATCTTCTGATTTTTTTATGTAAGAAGAAAAGGTTAGCTTGCAGAGGATGTTTTGGAATGAGGCCATCCTTTTGCTGTCAAAATGAATCAGATATTAATTATTAATTTGTGTTTTTCTCTTCTTTTCCTGTCTTTAGCCATTTCTTCCTCAAAAAAGTGGCTTCCCATGCAGCTCATATTAAATTGAGCCGTGCTGCGTGTACATATGAAATGTAATGACAGATGCACGCATGATCGATCGACAGATGCCGCAATGCGTGGTGTGCATTTGTCATTTTGCCTGTACATTTCATATGTAACATGTAGAACTAGCCTATTAAATTCTTGTTTATCTCCAATTTTTCAAGATTTTTGTTTTCTTTTTTTAAATTCAATTTCAACCACAAATTTTCATCAAATTCACAATTAGGCTAGGCTAACGGCAACTCGTGATGACATTCTTATGCATTTAGACTTGTTGGGTATGTGGTGGGCCACTTATAGCTATATCAGTATTTTATTTTTCTTGTTCGTACGGACACATTAATTATGAAAATAAAGTATCAGTGCAATTTGATCGATTAAAGATGATTACCTTGTCTATGATATTGGCATTGGATTCTTGATAATTCTTGGTAATTTCCAAGCAATACAAGACACCTCCGTCAGCATTAAGAGAAGTAATCTTGACTGGGTTGCTTGGGGAGAAAAAAGAGGACCTCCAATTATTGATAAGGCCTTCATCAACAATAACAAAACCTTCGACATAGTCAAACTTTTGCGTGGCCGGTTGCCCATGCAAAGATACTAGATACTCTTGGTCTTGTGTAAAAGCCGAAAAATTGGAATACAACACTCGAATCCATCTCACCTGAAGGAAACAATAGAAATAAACGCAAGATTATATTCTATTCCATCGCGAGTAATCAATTCGTGCAGAAAGAAGTCGTTCGAGATTTAGAGAGGTTCGTCAGAGTGTGAGATTACATAATCTTCCACCGTTGCAGTAATTTGTTATGATCAAAAGAAGTTATAAGAGGAAATCGCACACCCTGTCTTCTCTAATAGCGATAATAATTAGGCTTCACGACTTAGCAAACGGTGCTTCTTGGATTATTTGGAGTTGAATTATACTCTTTGCTTAGAGTTTATTTGGTAATTGGAAAAAAAATGATTTTTGATGAATATGGGGTTGAAAGGTGTGAAAAATGGTGGGTCCTATAAAAATATGTGATTGAAAATGAGTTTGAAGAAAAAATACAAAAATAATCCTATTAGCAAAGAGGCCCTTATTTTCTCCACCAAACAAGTTTACAAAATACGATAATTTGTTTGCTCTGTGCTTTTCTGATTTGATAAGGGCGGAGAAAAGGGGATATGTCACAACATTGCCAGCTTTAGGACAGTGGTTTGAATGGGGTATATTAAAAAGCGAGTTCATATGGACCTATTAATTGTTCATTGTCGAGTCATGATCAAATATATATATATTGGCTTGCTTTAGTTGTATAGTCCTTAGCTTTAGTACTAGGAATTTTTGAGCAAGGATATGAACCCCACACCATAAAGAGAAAAGCTTAAGAAAAAGACAGCAACGATTGAGAATAAAGGTAAAAATTTACCCTTTGAGGGGCTTTTTCGAGTGCAATTCTTGCTCTTGTGATTATCCCAAATTGTCCTAGACCACCAAGAACACCATGGTACAGTTCCGAATTTTGCTTTTGTGTACACGTCAATAGCTCGCCCTTCCCTGTTTGTCAATCCGAGATGATTTTAGAATCATGGTAACTGCTTCAAATGAAAATTTTGAGAAAGAGAAACGGAGAATCTCGTTGAATTATATACAATTAAACGATCCGGTTAAATAGAATTCAATTGGACAATTCACTACCTTCTATCCCTGATTACATCTGCCAAACAAACATTATTGAACACAAAGAAAAGCTTATTGAAAAGGATAGTACAAACAAAATTATTTTGAAAGACCATGTGACAAGTACTTAACTTTTTAACGATCTCATTTTGGGGCCTTCGTAAAGGAACCAAAAACTGTTCATTCATTTATTTTTATTTATTTTGCAAGCATGTAGTTTGGGAAATATTTACAAAAAATTTAAATTATAAATAAATACAAATAAGTGGTAAATAAGTGTATAATACTTAATTTGCTCGGAATATGTATAAACACAAGCCAAACGTAGTCTCAAACTTTAAGAAAGAAAAAATACTAATTTGAAACACATGCAAGGCAAAAGAAAAGATTCAAGAACTTCTACGAGTAGATTGAAGATTAGGGTTTATGATAATTAATCAAGAATTCAACTCCCCCCCACCATACTATTCATTTTTGAAGTGTACAATCTACCAAACAAGATATGTACGTTTTCAAACATGTTCATGTAAATTAGGAGAACAACAATTAATGAAAGAACCTGTAACAACGTCGAGTTCGTATACATTGCTGATTTGAGGGCCATGATTGAATGCTTGGCCACTAATTCCTGCATTTGAGAGAGTACCACCCACGGAAAGGTACAAGTAATCTGTCCAAGATTTTGCTGCAAGTCCATACTTTAAGGTGGACCTCAATACATCTATCCATAACTCCCCACCCCACACATCCACGTACATGAATTTCTCAGAAACTCTCGGCGGAGCCACCTTCCTGGACCTGGAGCCACTCATTTGAACCACAACCCCGTTTGTTGTCATGGCTTGCCCTTTAATAGAATGCCCGTGTCCCCTAGCCGAGACTGTGAATCCCTGACCGGATTCATAAGCTGCTTTTACCAGCCGGGCAACGTCATCAGCCGAACCCGGATGAAGAACAGCTAATGGCTCGGCGTTTTGCATGCCACCGAAGTCCCGTGAAGCCACCCCCAGGTCGGCTGGCTCTAGGCTCAGAACACCCTCGACTTCGAGGCGTAGAAGCTCTGTTGGATCCAACGTTAGTCCAACGGTCACGATTAATCGACAGATTGCAAACGCTAAAAGAAACCTGGTAGCCATGCTACGTGGTTTTCTCTTATTATGTGTTTATAAGTAAATGGAGAGAGAGAGAGAGAGAGAGATGAAGGATGAAGGATAAGGGATATGCGCACACCAGCGGAGGATAAAGGATTGTGGTTATGGGAAAGTGAAGAAAGTCATGTGGCAGCTGCGTGGGCTAACGTAAGCTGGATATAACTTTAAAGATTATGCACACAACATGAACAGATTCGTTTGCTAACTGCTTTTTGCTTGTTCTGGTCACGTTATGGATCTCTCAAATGCCTTTTGCAAATTGATGATTCATTGGAACAGTGAGGAAGATAGGGTTGGGTTGGGGTAAGGAGGGGTGTGTCGACGATATTAGTTGCAGGTTTTGTATTTATAGGACAAGGAGTTGGTCCTTCACATGCTAGAGTTGTAAGGGAATAGCGACATGTGTGAAAGAGTGGGGCCACAGAAGAGAGTCAGCGAGTGGGGCCACAGAAGGATAGAGGAGATCTGTGTGGGGACACCGGCATGGGAAAATTCACGCGGGCTCAGAAACTGGACGACTTCGTAAGAGGCGAAGAGGACTTTTCCATGCATAATATGCAAATTGCAAACCAAATTAGTGAATTTTCAGTTAAATTTTAATCTAAATTAAAGATAAGAATCAATCTCAATCACACGTTTTATGACTCACAATTTTTTAATCATATATTTTATCAACTTTTATCAAAATCTAATTTTAATCTTCATCAAACATGAACTAAGATTATCTTCCAATCTTCCTCCTCGATTTTGCTTATTTATAATCGAGAATTCCCTCCCTTCTTCTACTATATGTCTCAAAGAGTAACTAGAACCATTTATTCACCTTTTCGTCTTTCAATTAATAAACACTTTGAAAATAAGCTTTTAGAGGAATATGTGAAATGAAAAATCACACTATTGGTCATCAATTTAATACAAAAGTAGATCTTCAATATTTAAAATTCAATACACTTAACCTCATATATAATTGCAAAATCCGTATCTAAAGACTAAGATCATCCAGAATTTCTTCAAATTGTCACTCGAGCCTCACCTATCTTGATTTTTTTATATGTATCAGCCTAGTAGGGGAAAAAAAATTGTCCCTCTCGGTTACACCCCTGAACAAATTTGACTTTTGATCAAATATATGGTTAAATAATTTGTAAAACTTGTTGATCTAATAAATGTATGATTGAAAATGATTTTGATAATGAAAGGGGTCCAATCAGGGATTAAGAGTGTATTTCTTGGCGTTAGTGAGTCACAAATGGCTATCAAGTCCAACTTGAAGAATGTAGTGTGTACACTGTACATCCTATAGGATTTACTATTCAGTGAAATATTTTCCACCTAATTTAGGACTTTTAGGCATCCATTTCCTTCTCGTTCATGATTGACCCAATCATGGCACACAAGATGGACTTTTCCAGTGAAAAAAAAAAAAAAAAAAAAAAGATGAGACTTAAATATAACTTTATCTTCTATTTACAGTAGAAGTCCACCAAAGTTGGACACGTGTGGAAATTGAGGTGGGGGGCATAATGTAGGTTACTCAAGAAATCTCGATATTGTAAATAGTCGGGTGAAATAGAAGTCGTAATTAAAATTGGTGACGATATAATTAGTAGGAAGTACAATATAAGTATATAACTCACAAATTAGAGTTGAAGCTGAGTTGCAGCAACCTATTACAATACAGACTAGGAGGTTAGCCGGGAGGAAGTTGCTTTTTCGGATTTGGTTTGCCTCCTTCCATCGTTTAATATATAAAGTTCGGTCAAGAGTAAGAGTATCAAACAAACAGTACTTGCAGACCATCCAATGACCCCTAGGAGTAAATCAATGTCTTGAAGACAAACTAGTGGAGGCTGGGGTTTATTTGAGAATTGAGCCTCTCAGCCCACTGTTTTAGCCCCTTTTGGGTAAAATTTGTTTATAAAATGTCAAGTGGCAACATTTTATAAGATAGTTTTTCTTTAAAAATAATAATTTCGACCGATAAATAATTTTTACTTTTAAAAAATAGACAAACAATATGTTAACACGTCGATATTTATAATTGTTCCTTTCATTTTATATTACAACAAATTTGCCTCTATTTGGCAAATTTTGAAAAAAAAAAAACATGTTTTTAAAAAACATAATTCTCCAAATCACTTTTTAACTACATGTATTTTCTCTCTCCACTTTTCAACCACATATTTTATCTAGAAAACATAAAAAAATATATTTTAAAACATAAAACTTTTAACAAATAGGGATAATTAATTCCCTATTTTTTATAATTATTTTAGTATTTGATAATTCAAATTTATTTTTAATATTTGTATTTGATTATTATTTTTAATTATTCTTAATTTGTAAATTATAATTAAGCATTCAGCAATAAATTGAATACAATTTTTGAGTTCAATGTAGAGAAATAAATAAAGTAAATATGATTTACTTGGTGTAAAATTTGTGCAACACTTAAAGATTGTGATTATTATTTGTTGTAAAATTACACCAAATTTGCCATTGGAGATGACATTAGAGCATCAAATATATTGTTCATGAATTTCGCTGAGTCCAATCAATTGGTCGATTGAATCAAGAATAATCAACTATAAAAGTTTCAAAATTAAGTGAATTTATACTTAAATAGGAGAAATGATCGTGTAATTAGATGATCGAAGGGGGAAAAATTAAAATTAAAAATTAATAAAATTTATCTCCTTATATTTTTGCATGCTATTTATATTAATTTCGACGACAAAGCCAGCAAAAAGCTTATAGATTTGTGGAACCACCTGCATTTGTTATGTTGGCAATATCAAGGCACAGTTTGGTGGTGTTCTCCGTTACGCACATTCTAATTTAGGATCCGTTCGGCACGGTTTCAATTTATAATTTGAATTTATTTGAATTTTTAAGGTAAGATATTTGGTTAAAAATTGAAGAAAGAAAATTTGTGTGATTAAAAAATGATTTGAAAAATTGTGTTTATTATAAATAAAATTATAATGGGCAATGATAGTCCAACCAAACGGACGTTAGATATATTTAATTTTAAATAACTCTCTTTGTCCATTAATTTATTATTTATCATAATATTTCAGATAGATCCCTTGACAAAAATTGGTGCGTTGACTATTCCATTTTTAGGGATAATTGCAGTCACATTCCCAAATTATTCGAATCATTGAGGATTTTACCTTAAACTTTCATTTATTGTACCAATAGCCCCAAACCTCCCAATTGAGAGCTGGTGAAACAAAAATGGATGAAAATCATCAATTTTTTTTTTCCTGTTAAAATACCAGAAAACTGCTTGACTATATTTTACATTTAACAAATTAAAAAAGGGCAAAAAATAATTTATATTACCCAGATTAAACAATTAAAATAAGGAAAACATAAAATTTTATCTTCTCCCCACCCCCAAAATAATAATAATAATAATAATAATATATTCTTCAACTACCACACATCCATCATATTTAGTATTTACTGCCCACCAACCATTGTCATTCGTCAGCATTTCTAATGGTCTGTCAATTGAAAAAAAAAATTGCCACATAGGAAAAAGAAATAATGATATGAAAATTTAATTTCCAATAATTAGTTTGTATGCATATGTGACATGACATGGCAGAGATATTATTTGGTACTATGTTCAGATATTAATAACTTGCTAGACAAAATATTGAAGACATATGTATACACAAAAAATTATAGACAATGATCATTGGATATAATCTTTAAATCTCACTATCTATTTTATCAATATGAGTGTGATAATTATCTACTTAAGTATCACATAAATCAAAATATCGATAAACCATTAGAGATGCTCAATGTGACATTGTTAAGCTTGCCAAATCATCATATTAGACAATCTCCAACAATTTTCTTCTATAATGTACCCAATGTCATACTGAGGTAGCAAAAATAAAGTTGGACATTGACTAGGGCAAGTCTAACATGCTGACTTGGCAATATTGGTGGGAAAACTAAAAATTACGGTTTACAATACACCCCAGCACCTCCATATCTCTGCACTTTCTGCAATTTTTTTCAATTCCTTAAACATAAATATATAGAAATATTGTTTTCTTCATTTAAAATTGCAGCAATTGTTGAATTGAAAAGATGCTTACTTTTTTTTTTTTATTCTTTCTATTTCCATGATTCCTTAAACGATCTGCTACTGCTTTACTTTTTTTCAATTTTGAGTAATTAACTGTGGAAGAAACAGGATTGGCAGAAAAAAATTGAAGGAGAGGAGGAAAAAAATTGAAGGAGAGGAGAAGGTAGAAGAACCGGAATTGAATCACAATTTCACATATTCAATGGTGTATGCTTTTAGTCTCCCCATTATCGTCTGCATTGCATACAAATCATATAAAAAAAATTAACTAACCATTTTCTAAAACTAAAGACATTTACTGTACAAATCTTAAATCTAACATATAAAAGGTGATTGTGGATACGGAAATTTTAGGGATTTGAAAAATGGGTCGCGGAATTGTAGGCTGGATATTTAAGGTGGAATTAATGTAAGTGCATAATTGTGGTGATAATGTAGATGATAATTTGATGATGTGAATGTGTTATTGTTGTTGATTAAAAAGATGATGTGATGTGTGAAAAGAGATGATTGTACCACGTAGAAAAATTGTGACCCTAATTGTGACGGTAGCAAACTGTTTAAGGTGGAGGTGGTATTGATGGCGGTTGCGGTCTGCTAACGATTTACAGTGCAGTTGGGTTTTCCTAGTTTTCTTGAAAGGATGAGGTGTTGGAATAAATGGAAGAAGATTTCCGCTTATATAACTTTTGCAACGAAATTGATGATGCAACGCTGAATCAGAATTGCCACATTAAAAACTTTTAAAAATGTGTTCAAGTGTTCGCTAAACTTTTAAAAATGTCTTTGAATGGTTACTAAATCTTTTAAAAGTCTTCGATTGGTCACTAAATTTTTAAAGATGATTTCAATTGCTAACTAAACTTTAAGGTGGTCAAGTCTTAAATTCTTAATCACTAAACTTGTAATAATGACATTAAATGACTTGAAAATTTAGAAATACTCTCTCAAATTATGAGTTGCATACAACAAATCAATTATTTTTAAGTCGGTCAACGCCGATTTTACAAGTTTAGTGATCAAAACTAAATGACCTTAAAGTTCAGTAAATAATCAAAGACGTCTTTAAAAAATTAGTGAACAATCAAACACACTTTTAAAAACTTAGTAGCCAATCGAAAACGTTTTTAAAAGTTAATTGATCAAGCAAAAACGTTTTCAAAATTTTCTTAATAGGCAATTGTGCACCGTGATTTCGTTTGCCACGTCATTAGTTCCGTTAAGAAATTTATGTGAGTGACTAATGTTCAATATTTTGATAAGGTTAATGATAAAACTCGATATTTTAAAATTCAGTGATCAATTGAAAATACTGACAAGTTCAGTGATTATTGAGATAATTAACTCTTTTTTTAGAGTGTGTTTAGTATTATTTAAAAAGAGTTTTTTTAAATAGATAGTGATTTTTAGGAGAATTGATTATTGAAATTTGGTTGAAAAGTCAAATATTGTGAGTTTGACTTTTAATGGGTGGATGACATTGAAAACGGTAGAAAAAAGGAAAATTTTAATAAAAACCAAAACAAGTGCTTTTTTAGATGTTTGACTTTATTTCAATATTTTATGTAAAAAAGTATATAGTTACAATTCTGCCATTCTAAAAAGTTTTAAAATGTGGTCAAATTTATTTTTTGGGTCAACTGAAGGAATTGTTAACGGGTTCCTTCCATCTGTGCTTCACTTGCTGTGCAACAAATGAAAGACCAAGGTAAAACCTGCAGAGTTGATGATGTCGAGTTTTTACTGCTATATTTTTTTGGAGAATATTGCTATTCAATAAATTTAACCATATACAGACATCTAAATAATTTCACTTATTTTATGACCTTTTTCGAAAAAACTCTATACATATTATCAACCAATTATCGAAGGAAGAGCCACTTGCATAATAATGTAATAATAATTAAGCATTATTGTGTGTGTGATATATAAAAAAAGTTATTAACTAAAATAGGATTTGCTAATCCAAATTATAATTTTTTATTTTTCTACAAACTGCATGACACCTAATTGTCATGTTTCCAGACAACATGGGGTAATTAATTTGAAGTTTTGTCCCCTCCATTAATTACATGCTACTAGTTCATGATGAAACCCTAATAAAAACAAACAACAATTGGAGGAGAATCACTATTTACTTTTCCTTTTGGATGTTTTTATTTTTATTTTTTATAGATAATTGTAGCCCACCATACAAATCTATGTTGTTTTCATTCAATTTTTGTTATGTATACTAAAATGGGAATGCTGCCAAAAGGGAGCACTAAAAGTAAGAATATGTTATTTAATATACTGTTATAATTGTAAACTGATTTTTAATATTTTTTAAATAAAATATGTGGTTAAAAATGAAAAAAAAGTAATTTGAGAAATTATATTATTTATAAATACATTTATAAATTGTAATAATTTTGTTAAGAACATATGCTAAGTCATGGGAATAAAATAGTATATAATTAGTACTTATCTATACTACTTCTAAAAGTTCCTTGAAGGAAGAAACATTTTTGGACGATAATACCCCCAACAATAATTTGAAATTTCTTATTTGTCCTTTCAATTAATTCTAATTTAATTAATATATTATAATTAATGAAATATTTTCTAGTATAATGATGGTCGTTGTCTTCTCAAATTTCATTGATATATATTTATTTATGTACTACTTATAAAATAACTTGAATGGAGAAATATTTTGGTTCATCAATAATTTATAATTTCTTATTTGTCCTTTCAACTAATTCTATTTTAATTATTATTTATTATAATTAATGTAATATTTTCTAATTTAATGATGGTCGTTGCCTCTTCAAATTTCATTGATCTATATTTATGTCTATACTACTTTTAAAATAACTTGAATGAAGAAATATTTTTTATCATAATACTCTCGAAAATAATTTATAATTTCTTTTTTATCTTTCAATTAATTTCATTTTAATTATAGCATTTTATAATTAAATACAAATTCCACATTTATTTACTCATGTAATTGTCCTATTTTATAAAGAAAATGAGGCTACTAATAAATATTGACCACCAAGTATTTTACTTATATGTTATTGTACAAATGTGATAACATTATTGTTATTTATTATTAATTTATTTCAAATTCGTCTATATCTTAATGTAAAATGTCACAATCTACATATTCATGTTTATTGATTTTTAAGGTAAAATATCACAATTTACATATTCATGTTTAGTGATTTTTAAGAGATATTGGGACAAATGATATTTTTTATTTGTATATATAACTTATTGTTTTAGTAATTAAGAGAGATGACATGCATGTTTTTAAGTGGTTTAATACTTTTTCAAAGCTGTTATTTTTTTGGATTCAAGTCTCGACTTCCATTATTTATAAAATTGCACATAACAAATATTTGAGGAAGTAATACATTAAAAGCATCATTTAGTAGTTTTGAAAAAATAAATATGTTAAAGTTATGTACTTGACATATATCTTGTTTCATCTTAACACAAGTCCGACCTTTAAACAAAATCATCTTCAATTTAGTGAAATTAAGTCAATCAATTTCAATTTGTTAGCAAGTTTAATCTCTTTTTCAGTCGTTGTCTTGACAAAATACTGACTCGATATTAATCTAATAAATAATTAACTTGTAATTATGTGCTTTCAATTTATACATTTTTTTAGAAAATATATTAAAAATATTTGATGTGTATTAAGAAGATATTCAATTTAATACATTCAAATATATTTCATTATATCATTACACAGCCACGTGCAATGCATGCGCTGCTAACTAGTGTTCAAAAGAGATTGGCAATCACGTGGTATAAATATTTGAAATCACGAGGCCAAACCGGTGGGGTAGGGATATTAAATAAGGTGAGTCGGCTCGCACTTGCATGTTCCCTCAATCGAGCTCTCCCCACTTAATACCTCTAGATGGGATGCTTTAATGGTTGAAAAGATCTTAAATGAGGCGAGTCGACTTATAACCATGCGATCGCATGGTAAATGGAACAATCGTGTCCTTTCGAAGTGATGCATGATATGGCTCAACACCACTTCGTCCACAAACTCTTCATCATCTATAAACAAGACTCTTGAGATGTCATATTCCTTACACCAATGATATGCAAACATAATATCATTCTCTCTTCTTCTCTTAAACAAAAATTCTTGTATTCTTGTTGCATAATTTTGGTTCTTCCATTTCATATTCTTTTTTTGGAGTATGATAAGTGTATTTTATACACTTATTTATGTGCCAAAAGTAGAATTTTATATGTTTGTTTAAGAATATTTGCTATTCAATTTTTCTATATTTGTTTATATTTCAGAAAAACAACCCAAAATTGAGAAATGGTTGCAAATGAAGCAAATACCAAGGAAATGGATGATTATTGGAGCTGATTTGTGAGCATGAAGAAGTGCAAGGAGTTAATTGCCAAGAACAAGGAAGAAAAGAAAAAATCAGTAGTTCAGTGGCCAAATTGCCATAATTGGAAGTTAGAGGATTTGGATGCAAATATAGAACGAGTACCAAGTTAAACAAAAATCAAACGTGAAAATTGAATTGCAGCGAAGAACCACACGGCCACTATTTCAAGCTCGCTTACGCTTACACTTAGGAGCGCTTAAGCTTGAAGCTTGACCTTCACGCTTTGTCATACTACACGCTTTAACAGCGCTTCGCTCACGCATTGCTAGGTTTTTTCGCGCTAAGGTGCACTTAAACTTGAAGCTCAATCTCGTCGTTTCGTCACGCTTTATACTTTTTAGAACACTGATTTCAAGCAAGGTGGCAGCACGAGAATCAGCAAATTAATAGAACCTGATTTCGGATGACTATGCGCCCACGATATTCACAGCTGCGCGGCCGCGCTTCTTTTCGGCTGGGCCAATTGATTGGGCTCTTTAAGCGGAACTCAACATATTTTGCCCTTTTCGCATGGGTTTGACCTAACCTATAAATACCTAATGTCATACACGAATTAGGAGTTCCCATTATCATTCTCAATTGTGCTTTCATGCAAGTTTGTTGTTCAATCGAAGAGGGATCCACGAGAGGCAAAAGAGAAAATTGAATAATCAAGAAAAAGGAGATGAACAGGTTTATCTCTTTTCATATTTCTTGTATTCTTAATTATGTATCTAGGCTAGACGTTTTGTGTTGAGAATTGTGATGAAGCTTTAGTATTTAGATTTTATATTTTGACTATTGTTTAAATTATACAATTCGTGGATTTAAGTAATTAAAGTATACTTTTTTATCTTATGCAAATTTTCTGGCCAATTTTTGTATAATTGAGTGGCGTTTTCCAAAAATAGAAAGAGTAGGAAAACGTTAGACATGTTTAATTACCACTAGGTCCGATAGGGGATAGAGATATACTACATATGCCTAGTGTTATCCTTACAAAGTGTTCATAAAACTAAAATACTTTTCTAGTGTCAATTCGTCATAAAGATATAGTTGAGTTACATTTTAGGGAAAAAAAAGTTTTTAATACATCATCGAGAGAGGACTTAAATAACATTTGGAACACGGATTTTCAAATTTCCATGAATTGTGGTTAAACAATTAAGTCAAAGTATAGTATTTAAGGTGGATTCTCAATTTCCAACACGTTTGCTTTCATTGATTTTAATTCAAATTTCTCATTGCTTTCTTAATTTTATCCCTAGTTTAAATTCATTCAACAAATCACAATTGAAATTCTCGTTCCGGTTAAGGAACTCAACCTAAAATACAATTTGCTTAATCCCTTGGGTACGATATCCAAACTTTTGGTTCACTTTATTATTTGTGCGATCCGTACACATGCAAAAATCTACAACAGAGTACAAAGTCATATTCTGGTTCGTTGTGCTTGTGTTTTCGAGTGCTACAAATACAAGTGGTAGTCGTTGTATCTTGAGAGTTGATTACTATAAATCGTAGGCATCTTTACGGGACAAATTCGACTTAAGGGCAAAGTGTTCAGCACTTACCTCGACTTTGCATCTTTTCTTTTCTTGTTCTTGTTTACTTGCAAATATTTTGTCCATTCATCGGGACGAATTTTATATAAATATTCTGTTCTTTTGTATTACTATACACAAAGTATATACTATAGTTAGTGGCGGAGCCACATGGGGGCCAGTGGGGTCCTAGGCCCCCATTGCACTATGAGATTTAAAATAAAAAAAAAAATTGAATATCAAAATGTTGTGTAAATCTCAATTGAAATGTATATTATAACTTTCTAACTTTCTTATATTAATTCATAAATTTTAGGTTACATTATTTGTTTGTTCAATAGACAATATTTAGTCTTAAATTTTGGACATATTTTAATATTTATCTTTAATGCTTACGTTGAAACTCCACCTTATTATGATTTGTTTTAGCATATTCTTGTTAAATATTTTTTTCTTATTCCAATTGGATTTGCTTAATTTTAGTGGATTATATTAAACTTAATTTGAGCATATTTTATTTGATTTTAATATTATTATGTATTTTATTTTGTTTCAAAAATTTTCTATAATTAAGGATTTGTTTGACAATTTTGTGGATTATAAATTTATTTTATTTGTATTTTTTAGGTAAATTGTGTGATTAAAAAGCGAAGAGAGGGGAAATGCATGTAGTTAAAAAGTGGTTTGAAAAATTTGTTGGAGATTTGTGAATAGTGACACCAAAATAAGTAGAATAATAGTTTGTAAATCCGTGCCGAATTTTGGACAAAGTAACGGCAAAGAAAATACAAACAAGAAAGAAAAGAAAAGTATGGACAAAACCGAGGTAAGAGTTGAACTATTTGTCCTTAAGTCGAATTTGCTTCGCAACAGTGCCTACGGATTCCGGCAATCGACTCCCAAGATACAACGACTTCACTTGTGTTCGAAGCACTTCAAAACAAAAATACAACGAACCAAAATTTGGCGTATGTACTCCAAAGATGAAAACGAAAGAAAATAAAAAAAACAAATGCAATGATTTTGATTTTGGAGAGAAGATAGGATGATATATGTTTTGTATATCAAATTATGAGGAATATGACACTCAAAGGGTCCTATTTATAGAGTATGAAAGGGTGTGGACGAAATGGTTGAAACCAAACCTTGCACCCTTTTTCAAACCATGCACCTTTATGAAAATGTGTCTTTTCTCCGGAAAACCGTGTGATCGAACGGTTATAATCCGTGCGATCGCACGACTTTACGCAAAAATCCGGAAATTAAATTTGACGTGTGATCGCACGGTTTCCCAATCATGCTATTGCACGGTCAAACATTTTGACCAGATTTCATCCTTTTTTGGTAATTTCTCATTCATCCGATATTGATTTTTCGAAATGCCAAATATACCATTCAATACATATAGAGAAATCAAAATTCTCTTTTGGGCCCCCACCCCGCGACCTGACTGGGCAGGTCGATCCCCGTTTGTGCGCCCCAAATCGGCGATGTGACAAACAATTTTGCCTAAACGGATTGAGCCGTATTTGAGTATTTGATCGAAGTCGACACGAAGTCACTTTAGTCAGTTTTCAATACTTAATCAATATCTTGATTTATCGATTTATTAAATCAATATCCAACAAAATTGTGTATTTTATAAATTAGATTATAAATTGTATTAATTATTTAACCGAACAGAATGTAACTTGTACTCTCATAGAAATTTCTTCCTGGCTCCACAACTGACTAAAGTTAATGTATCAGATATTCGAGATCACCAAGATATTTATCACTATAAGATGACCATCCGGCCTGATATCACTATAGGATGTATGTTAAACAACAAGTGGAGAGCATCTATAATGTTTTACTGATGTGTGGTACCACAGACAAACAATAATTTGGATATGCATAAATTCTGGTGCACACAATTATTTCATAAAAATGTAACAATAATTAAGCTGAAATCATTCCAAAGGGAAACATTATGAATTCAGAAGATCAATTATAGGGCCCAGCATAGATATGAAGGAATAATGAACATCTCTTAAATGACCTGTCATCACATAATTTTTATATTTGTTTAGGCTAGATATAGGGATTAGACTAAAGATCGGGTAAAATTCATGTTCGATAAGATGGATTGCAGTGGATGATATAGAAAAATAATAACAAGTTATATAAAATATTGTTGAAGTTTGTATAGAAATATGAGTTTTTGGATATTGTTTAATTTTACATTAATTTCACGTAAGATGGAAAGAGAGACTAGTTTATAAGTGTGGAAATTATATACTTAACAAATTGAACAAAAGACCACCAAATTGGCTTTAGGGTTAAGCCATGTTATTTGACTGTTCGTTCTCTATTAATATGAAGAGAAAAATGTCATATTAAAACACACAAAAATTCTTGGCACATTTCAATCCTTCATATCATATATATTATGTCTGAGAGAATAATACAACGAGTAAATTCGTCGAAACCAAGAATCAAGTGCTAGATTGTTGAATTCTGGTGACAGACGCTCACTGAACTACAAGTACGGAAATAGAGGCGAATTTCTGCTATAGGACACAGTGTTATGCTAACCTCAATCCGAAATTCAAGTCAGTATACATTTATATTAACATCAGATCTTTAACGAATACTGAGAAGATCGATTGAGATACAAAATAGTTGGCTCTTTTGGGAAAGTTAGCTTGCTTCCACCTTACCCAAAAGAAAAATACTAACTAATACATGCATATGGTATATATAAAATTTAATGTGCACATCGTCATTGAGTCTTCACTAGGAGAAGTTCTCATTGACGAAAAAAACTCCAAATGTTAAGGGTGTTGGAAATTAAGATCAATTCCTGAATTTATTCTGAAAGGATTTCTTTATGTGAGTTTTCAATAGAGACGGATTTTAACTTTTTTCTTCCTTTTAATATAAAATTAGTAATCTCTATATATATGTTCCTGGTTAAGAGAGAAAAAATTAAGGAGCTAAAAAATATAAAAATATATGGAGAAGTAACACAAATTTATGTGAAAACCTCCAAATCCGAGATGGATCATGAACTGTAAAAAACAAAGATATTTTACTAAATAAAAAATTATTATAATTATATAGAATCTTCCACACACCAAAAAAATCGTTAACTTTTACACCAAAAAAAAAAACCTACATACTAAGAAAAACCCATTTATTACGTACCGGACGATACCAAATCTCGCCTCCAAGATAGTCCATAACTATCTTATAGATTTGGATAAATAAAATACTAAGGGAAAGACTAACACAAAAGACGAGATTTTAGTTTCTAATCAATGTGGATTCAATATAGAAAATCCCATCAAATTAAAAATTCCTTTCGACATGAAATAGAAATAAAATACAATCCTATTTTAATCGAACAATGTCAAGTCAAAATTCTAACAAATGTAACATATTGTCGTGTATAGTTTGTGCAAGGTACAATCAATTACCATGTTTTGTCTTCCTTTTGTGATGAAAACCCCTCTTTTTACCACAAAGGCACCTCTCATATATGTATTTTCTTGTGTAGAGCAAGGGACAACATAGGCCTATATGTCTATGCACTTTGTAGACATATTTACAACTAATCAAGAAAGCGATTGCTTTTAGTTTTGTTGGTGCATGGTGGAAACCTCTTTACCTCTCTAATGCCTATTTTTCCCTGGGTTTTGTTCTTATTTCATACAATTATTTAGGCAGTCATATCAAGAATAAAAGTTAATTGTTATCATAGATTTTTAACTAATCCAATCCAATTAGAACGAAACAACGAAAATAAATAGTAAAATTTAGCAAATGGAGTTAAAATGTAAATAATAAATCAAGTGAACAATCCAAAAATTGAGAAGCAAATAAAAAGAAGGAAAATTGATCAACTAAATATCAAAGGACTCCAGCACAAATAGAACCGAACGACACAATTATCAATAAAATATATCAAAGAATTAGTAAAAAAAATGGGTAAGCTGGCCATGAAATTGAGTGGAAATCAGAGAAAGTTAAAAGAAAAGAAATGGTGAGTGTTGGGATTTTTTTGATCCCAAACAAACATCGGACGATAATAGTCATCTTATAAAATCTTGTAACCTATAAGGCTATAATTTAGTTAAATAGGACACAATCATAATACCACACATTTTATATCACTAGTAGTAAGCACGTGCTTTGCTAGTTTTATGTATATGATGAATGTTAAAATAACGTTTTTTAAGTACTAATACTATTTTTTTAAATAATTTATGTAATTGATATTATTAGAGGAAAATTGTAAATGAAATTCAATTCTTAATATATTAATATTTTATTGAGAATTTCGTCAAGATCTTTGAAATATATACCAAACAATTATTTAAAATGTCTGCTTAATAAATAAATCGTGTGTGATATATTAAGAAGTAATATGATATCATAAAATATTAGGCAAATCAATAATTTCTTTATAAAATATTGATGATAAGTCGTGAAAAAATGTTAAATAAATGTTTAATATTATACTTTCGTTTGAGATAAATTAAAATAAGATTTTAATTTAAGTCAAAATTAATAATTAATTTCAACCATACATTTCATTGAATATACAACTTTTCAACCACATTTTATTAATTTCTATCAAAATCTAATAAAAATCTTATTTTAATCATCACAAAACAAAGACTATATAAATTAAAATTAAAATTTCAGTTTTGATCTTCTTCTTTTTTTGAAGAGTTTGAAATTATTTATTTTATATTCTTAATTAGAAAATAATATATGTGTGTGTGTGTGTGTGTGTATTTATTTTTGTAAAAATTAATTGATGATTTTGATAAGAATTTAAGTAAGTTTAAAAAATAAAAAAGTTTCACACTCACCCTATTTTGAAAATAATAGAAAAAAATTATTAAACGCATAGATGCACTCTTTGAAATATTTATGGAGTTATTACGGAAAATGAAACTTGATGAGACAATATTCTAAAAGTAAATTAAAAAGTAACGACACTAAATTAATATTAATTGAATAACCAATCTCGATTTAGTCAACGCGGATAAATTAATGAAATTTCGATTTAGTCAATGTGGATAAATTAATGTTTTTAAATTAGAAATTAAAATAAATATAAATAAGTTTCAATAAATGAACTAAGGGTATTATTAAAAAAAAAAAAAAAAAGAATGTGAGGATAAAATGGGATATCAAAAGATTTCCACTCATCCACACTTTTAAGATAGTGTAGATGTAGATAGATAGATAGTCAATGTGGATAAATTAATATTTTAAAATTTAAAATTAAAATAAATATAAATAAGTTTCAATAAATGAACTAAGGGTATTATTGAAAAAAAAAAGAATGTGAGAATAAAATGGGAAATTAAAAGATTTTCCCTCGTTCACACTTTTAAGATAGTATAGATGATTACATATGAATCAAAAATCATAGAATGCATAGTCACAGAGACATAATTTGTAGGTCACAATAACGTATATATTTCAGTCACATATTTAGCCTCTATTTGGTAAATAAAAAAAATATTTATAAAGTATAAACAAAGAATGTGATGTTTTCAAAGTAAAATATGTGGTTGAAAAGTGATTTGAAAAAATGTGTTGTTTATAATAGCTAGGTCCACGATCATCCAAATAAGAGGTCACTATCACCCCATCCCCTCGTATAAGTTCAATCTTTTCGCAAAAAATATGGAATTGTTGAATGAAAAGTTGCAAATAAATTTGCCAGAAATCTCTCAACGATCAGATTTTTGTACCTTACAATCGCAACGCTTTAGAAGGCTTTGACTGCAAAGGTTGCATCATTTGAACAATCTTCTGTTCGTTATAGTCAAACAATCGCTTGGTTCTTGTTAACCAATAGCCAAACTTTGGCCCAAGCGATCGCTTGGTTATGTCTATTGATTCTTGGGTTCAAAGTTTAGTTGTCATGCGAAATGCGATCACAAGGACACATGCCCAAGTGATATCTTAGGCGTCTTTTGAATCCTAGTTTTTTAGTTTTCCCATATTATTAGCACCTCATTATTTATTATTATTATTATTATTATTATTATTATTATCCAACACCATATATTTGAACAACACATTTTTTACAACAAATGGGATTACGACTCCTTCCTTTCTTTTGTTCCTCACGCGGGCCTTTGTCGGTAGCCGTCGAAATTTGAAGAAGACTCAATCCGCTTACTCATCCATCTTTGGCCTCCGCTCTTCCAATTAATCGCCTATGTAGGGGATGTGCAAGATACTAAATTTATGATCAAGGGCCACTTTGACATGACTTTTGCTTTAACTTTTGCTCCTCTCATGAAGGCCATACCTTCTGTGGTATTTGATGTGAAAAAACTATCCAACTCTTCACCAAATGGACCGTAATCTTTCCAACTTGTATTAAACGTCAAGGATTTTAGGACTTCTTTTCCCTGGCTTTGCTAATAGGACCATAATATCCACTTATGCCGTTAATATCTCACGAGGATATTCCAATTGGGAATTGCTATTTGTAATTAAGGGGCCTGTACAAGCTAGAGTGAGGGGCCTGTAAGTGTAAGTGAAACAATGCTCATTCCAATTTCACCTGAAAAAATACAGCGTTGGCGTATTCAAATCTAACGTGACATAATGTAATAAAATGAGATGTTGAGAAATTTCCTTTCTCAAATAAATATGTTATAATGAAGTTAACACAAAACTTGAAACAAAGAATCAAGAAGAAATCAAAATATTGCAAATTGACTTGAATCGCAAAGAATGCTGTCCTAAAAGCGAAATTTGCGCCCTCTCGAAATGAGAATGCTAAAGGGTCTCCAAACAAATTGCTTTAGCGGATTTCAAGCCTCAAACCAAGTATCAAATAGCACAATTGATAAACTTGGAGAATAGGAACAAGAAGAGCAAATTTTGAAGATTCTAAGTATAAAATTTTTGGAACTTTTGGATGATAATCACTATTGAAGGTTAGATAATCAAAAGTTGTTCAAAACATGAATTCTATACCTATTTATAGAATTCTATCATCCCTATTCGTTGTTCATGCAACTCTTCACGAAAGAGTGCCAAAATTGGTTGAAAAGGTGCTTGAGAAATTCTGAAAAATTTCTCCAACGGTCGAATTTTAACTCCACGCGATCGCCGGTATGAATCTCGCGCGATCGCGCGATGCCTCGAAAATTTCTGCAGTGAATAAATCACTTAACCTCGCGATCGCCGGACCATCAACCACGCGATCGCGTGGTTCTTCATTCTGGCCGGACCTTTAGGTCCGGTCCGGACCATTTGGTCCGTCCATTTGTATTTGGTTCGATTTTTGCACTTTTTGGACCGGTTCCTTATATATTGGACCGGTTCTCGCACTTTTCAACTTTTATTTATATATTTGAACAACATTTTCATAACAATCCCCCACTTGTTCAAATATATGAACACAACTTAGAATTATAAAAGATGCCACGCATAAAATAAGGTATCTTTCGATTTTAACCTTATATTAGTGCTAATATTGCAAAGCAATATCGAGATCTCAGGTAGCCTTGGCTTTGAACCAGTTATCCCTTATGACATTACCGGCGATATCGCACACGTGAACATTCTTGCTCAATATGTTCCACACGATTTGCTTTGACGCGTTAATGGCCTTGCGTCCATCCGTGTTCATGAACTTTTCAGAAAGTAACTCCAAAACTTTCCTTGAAGCGGCACCACTTCTAAGTTCATATAGGAGAAATTCTTACAGTGTCTTGGTAACTTTTAAAGACACTTGTACTAAGTACTGAATTTCTTTAAGATTTGTTCAACCCTCCAAACAGTTACCCCAGCACTTGTATCCTTAGGATAGGGCCTGAAAATAATTTTTAAGTGCTGCAACAATTCACTTATCGAATGACTTGTTGTTACCCTTTGAACCCGTGAATTACTCATTTCGTAATGACAGGTAGGGTTGCCGTCATTGGTGAATTTATAATAGGAGTTTTAGCCCCATCCTACTCGATGTTTGTCTTACCAACTCTTTGGTAAGTGGTTTTGTGAATGGATCAGCCAAATTTTCACTTGACCTCACATAGGTAAGTGATATTATTCCATCATTTATTAATTTTCTTATATAATCATGTCTAAGACTCATATGTCTTGACTTTCCATTGTAGACTTCATTATAAGCCCTTGCTAGAGTAGCTTGACTATCACATAGTATAGATATTGAAGATTCCTTCTTCGTATCCAATGGAACTTCATAAAGAAGATCCTTAAGCCATTCTGCTTCCTTTCCAGTTTCGGCTAATGCAACAAACTCGGATTCCATAGTGAAATGTGTTATAATTGTTTGTTTCTTTGATCTCCAAGAAACAGCACCACCTCCAAGTGTAAACAACCATCCCGAGGTTGATTTATTTTTTCCAGCATTTGATATCCAACTTGCGTCGGTATATCCTTCTAATATTGCTGGAAACTTGGAATATTGAAGTCCACGGTTTTTAGTTCTCTTTAGATAACCAAGAACTCTTCCAATCGCTTTCCAATGCTCAACACTTGGATTGCTAGTAAACCTACTAAGTTTACTCACGGAAAATGCAATATCCGGTCTCGTGCATTGAACTGCATACATTAGACTTCCAATTGCACTCGCATATTCGAGTTGTCCAATAGCCCTTTCAACATTCTTTACAAGTTTAATACTTGAATCAAATGGAGTATTTGCCTCTTTAATGTTCAAATGTTTGAACTTTTCAATCACATTCTCTATATAATGTGATTGGGTTAATGCATACCCCAACTCATTCTTGATCACTTTTATACCCAATATGGTATCCACTTGACCAAGATCTTTCATATTGAATGTTGACGATAGAAACATCTTCGTTTCTTTTATGTCATTCATGTGATTACTTATAATCAACATGTCATCCACATACAAACACACAAATGTAACAAGTTTATCACAACTTTTAATATATAAACATTTATCTACCACATTATGTAAAAAACCAAAAGACATAATTGCATTATCAAATTTCTCATGCCATTTTTTAGGAGCTTGTTTTAAACCATATAGCGATTTAATAAGTTTACAAACTTTATTTTCATTACCCGGAAGAACAAAACCTTCCGGTTGTTCCATGTAAACTTCTTCATCTAATTCTCCATTTAAAAATTCAGTCTTCACATCCATTTGATGCACATGCAAATCAAATATAGAAGATAGTGCAAATAGTATTCTAATAGTAGTGATCCTAGCCACCGGTGCATAAGAGTCAAAATAATCAATTCCTTCCTTTTGTCGAAAACCTTTAGCAACTAATCTTGCTTTATAGGTTTGGATCGAACCATCGGTATTGTATTTTCTTCGAAATACCCACTTGCAACCAATGACTTTTGATCCAGCCGGTAAATCAACAATCTTCCAAGTATTGTTGAACGTTATAGAATCCATTTCATCATTGATAGCATCCTTCCAAAATGTGCTATCTCTAGAAGTCATTGCTTCTTTATAGGTTTTAGGATCACTATCAATTTGAAGAACATATGGAATTGTTCTTACTATATCTTCCTTACTTGCTTCAACCAAGTAAAAGGAGATCATTTGAGAATCAATCTCATCATGTCCTAATACCTTCTCTTTAAGAGATCTCTTGCTTCTTCGCGGTTCACTAGTCTCAATTAAATCTTGGGTAGATATTTCTAGTGATTTAGAAGCCGGAAATTCATTTTGAATTTCTTTTGAATTTTGAGGAATATCATCAACGCTTAATGAATTCTCAAAAAATTCCACATCTGGTGATTCTATAATCACATTGGATATTAGATCAAGTAGCCTATATGCTTTACTATTTATAGCATATCCAACAAAGGCACTCTTGATCCCTCTTGGTCCTAGTTTTGTTTTACTAGGATTGGTGTTTTTATAATAAGCCAAACACCCCCACACTTTAAAATACCCAATGTTAGACTTCCGACCTTTCCACAACTCATAAGGTGAAACTTTAAGTTTCTTAGAAGGAATTCTATTATGTATATGACACGCGGTAAGTAATGCCTCACCCTATAAGTAATTAGGCAATTTAGACCTTGTTAGCATAGCAGTTATCATCTCAACTAAGGTTCTATTTTTTCTTTCCGCCAAGCCATTTTGTTCCGATATTCTAGGTGCACTACATTGGTGTAAAATACCATGTTCTTCACAAAAGATATCAAATTCTTTAGAAAAATATTCACCACCTCTATCACTTCTAAGAATTTTAATCCTTTTATCCTTTTGATTTTCTACTTCATTTTTATATGCTTTAAACATATGAAAAGCCTCATTTTTATGTTTCATTAGATAAACATAACAAAATCTAGAATAATCATCAATGAAAGTGATAAGATATTTATTACCACCCCTAGTTAACATGCCATTAAGTTCACAAATGTCGGTATGAACTAAGTCAAGAATATTAGATGATCTTACTACACTTTGAAAATGTTTTTTAATCATTTTGGACTTAGTGCAAATTTCACATTTTTCATACTTTGTAAAATCACAAGATAGCATGTCATTTTTAATCATTCTATGCAAAGTAGAATATCCAACATGTCCTAATCTATCATGCCATAAATCTAAAGAACACACAAAGTAAGAAGAATTTATTTTATTAATTGCATTGTCAATAGTACACAATTTGACCATTCCATTAGTGGAATAGCCTTTACCAACAAAGAAACCATTTCGGGACAATACAAGTTTTCCCGACTCGAAAATACATTTCACGCCCGGTTTTTCCAACAAATCACCACTTACAAGGTTTCTATTCATATCCGGCACATGTAAGACATTTGTAAGAGTTACAACCTTTCCGGATGTGAATTGAAGATCAACATTCCCTTTGCCTATGACTTTTGAACAATGTTCATTTCCCATTTGAATTTGTTGACCATCATCAATTTCTTGATAGGTCTTGTATAGGGATTTGTCATAGCAAACATGAACGGTGGCGCATGTATCATACCACCATCCCGAAATTTTTCCTTTGACAGAATTCACTTCACTTATAGTAGCAATAATTTCATTCTTGTCAATGGAATTAACCTTGCCTCCAAAATTGCTTTGTTTTTTATGTCGGCAATCTTTCGCAAAGTGGCCGAATTTTTCACATACAAAGCATTCTCCCTTGGGCTTCTTTTTGAATTTGTTGTTGTTGTTGCTAGTAAACTTTCTTTTGTTTACTTTGGTCACTTTGTTGTTCTCCAAGGCATTGGCTTTAGAAGTGCCAACATGGGAATGTTAAATCCCATCTCTTGCCCTCGACTCTTCCTCAATTCGGAGATGTTTTTGAATTTGCTCCATTGAAAAGTCTTCGGAGTTGTGAAGGATTTTCTTCCTATATCCTCTCCAAGTAGAAGGCAATTTTGCAATAATTGCTCCTACTTGAAATGATTCCGGAAGTTCTATCTTCACCGCTTTTAATTTATTGACAATCACTTGCAATTCATGAACTTGGGGTAATAGGGGAACATTTTCCAAAAATTTAAAATCAAAGTACCTTGTTATAAGGAATTTTGTAGTTCCTTCATCTTCGGCCTTGTACTTGTTTTCAAGTGCATTCCAAATCTCTTTTGCAGATTTAGTGTTGGTGTACAAGTCGTAGAGACGATCCGAAAGTGCATTCAATATATGACCACGACAAATAAGTTCGTCTTCTTCTCGCTTCTTTCGATCAATCCTTGCTTGTTCGGTATCTTTCTCGGAAGGTTCGGGCAAGTCTTCCAAATTGGGATCAAGGATGTAGAAGATTTTTAGCGCCGTTAGTAGGAACTTGATTTTGTCTTGCCACCTTGTGAAGTTGGTACCATCAAAACGATCCAAGCGAACCAAATCTTGATTCATTAACTTGATTGTAGCCATGGTTGTGTCTCCTTCAGTTGCCATCGCAGAAAATTTCGCTTTTAGAATGTTGAGAAATTTCCTTTCTCAAATAAATATGCTATAATGAAGTTGACACAAAACTTGAAACAAAGAATCAAGAAGAAATCAAAATATTGCAAATTGACTTGAATCGCAAAGAATGCTGTCCTAAAAGAGAAATTTGCGCACTCTCGAAATGAGAATGCTAAAGGGCCTCCAAACAAATTGCTTTAGCAGATTTCAAGCCTCAAACCAAGTATCAAATAGCACAATTGATAAACTTGGAGAATAGGAACAAGAAGAGCAAATTTTGAAGATTCTAAGTATAAAATTTTTGGAACTTTTGGATGATAATCACTATTGAAGGTTAGATAATCAAAAGTTGTTCAAAACATGAATTCTATCATCCCTATTCGTTGTTCATGCAACTCTTCATGAAAGAGTGCCAAAATTGGTTGAAAAGGTGCTTGAGAAATTCTGAAAAATTTCTCCAACGGTCGAATTTTAACTCCACGCGATCGCCGGTATGAATCTCGCGCGATCGCGCGATGCCTCAAAAATTTCTGCAGTGAATAAATCACTTAACCACGCGATCGCCGAACCATCAACCACGCGATCGCGTGGTTCTTCATTCTGGCCGGACCTTTAGGTCCGGTCCAGACCATTTGGTCCGTCCATTTGTATTTGGTCCGGTTTTTGCACTTTTTGGACCGGTTCCTTATATATTGGACCGGTTCTCGCACTTTTCAACTTTTATTTATATATTTAAACAACATTTTCATAACATGAGATTGAATCAAAGACAACCTATATATTAGCGTGTCATAACAAGTTAAACCCTAATTTCTACGTTCATTGAATTGCCAGATGCATATATAGAAAATGCCGGCGAGTGTCCTAACACATTCCTTCTGGAAAATTGCAAAAAGGAATACAGTTAACTAGTCTTTTTCTATCATACTCAATTTCATTACACCTAGCTAACAACCTCTGTTCTTGTTAGTATGAAATGTTTAATCCCCTAGAATGCTTCATCGTCCCCGAGTTTTCCACCATCTCCATCACAGGGACCAGGTCCATGTGGAACTGGATCTTTCACCAGTCATTGGACAACCTAGGCAGATTCATCAAGCTTTAGGAATTGCGGACCAATATATACGTTGTGAAAGTAACGTTGATTAAAACTTTAGTAAAATTTGAGGCATAGTATTAAGATGTAGACCTAGACATAAAGAAGTTACTACATTTGTCCCCACGGGTATGGTGCAGCAATAAAGCAAGAGAAGTTGAAATTAGAGGATCGGAGGTTCGAATATTGGCTCTAGGAAGACAATATTTAAATGCGAAGGTAAGTGTTTACACGAAGGCAGGGTCATGGTACTCCATGGTTTCCTATTTAGAGAACCATGAGGACTTTCAGCTTGGTTTTTTAACAATAAAATTTAGTTGTTGGACATGGAGGTGAAATTTGAAGTAGGAATTATGTTCTTGGACTTGGTGGGTGATATGACATTATGATTGTTCGCTCTGCAAGTGCACGGGTCGCGCAAGTAATAAAGTGGACGTGAGTTCAAATATCGATCCCACAGAAATTGTGTTAAATTGTATTTTAGATTACTACCTTAACCGGAACTAGAGATTTGATAGAGTTTGAAAATTTTGTTTTTGAAAATTAAAATAAAAATTAAACTAAAGAAAGTAAGAAAATTTGATTTGTTAAAACGATGAGATGAATATGTTAGAATTATGAATTCACATTAATCATATCAACCATGTATTTGATTTAAACATTCAATAACAAGGTATGAGTAATGAAAATCCGTGTTCCTATATTTATTTGTCCCCTTTCAAGCGATGCATAAACACATTTTCCTATAAGAGACGAGCCTATATTTCTATGACCAATCCAAACATATAGAGAAGCATTAACGAATTATGAACACTTTTTAGGATAACACGAAGTATAGGGGTAAATTTCTATCCCCTATCGGACTTCGCGGCAATTAATCAAGGTCTAATAGATTCTTAATCTTTCGAACATAGAACTCTATCACAAACATCAATAATTATGCATCAACAATCATAGATGATAATAAAAACATAATTAATTGCATCAATCTCATAAATTGCATAATATAAATGTACAGTCAAAACATGGAATCAATAAATTAAAGTTTCATCACAATTCTAACAATGAAAACCTATCCTAAATGCATGATCGAAAATAAATTACAAGAAGTATGAAAAGATGTCACCTTATTCATCTCCTTGATCCTTATTCTTCAATCTTGAATTTGGCCTCCTATGGATCCCCCAACAATTCGACAGTGTTTTGGTATGAATTATGAAGATTGGGAACCCCTAATTTCGTGCCCCAAGCCATGTATTTATAGAATTTCCCGAAGCCTAGGTCAAAAATAAGAGAAATCCGCTGAAAATCGCGCAAAAAGCCCATTAGTTGGCCCAGCCGGACAACCATGCGAACGCACGGTACAAATTGGTGCTACAGCACGGTTATAACAATTTCGGCTCTGTTCCTTTTTTATGCGGTTGTGCAACATCATGGATTTTACATCATGCGACCGCACGATTATAAATCTCCCATGCAATTTTCTTTTTTCATTTGCAACAATTTGGTCCTCAAACATTTATTGCACCTCAGTCTATCAACATCCAATTGATACAATTGAGTCCCCAAACTTTTAATTTCTCCCAATTTGATTATTTCTTTCAATTTTCTTCTAATTGACCATTTGATCTACTTCATCAACTCTTGATTTTCACACTTTGACACTTTTATCATCCTATTGCTTGATTTTGACTTCAATTCCTTTATTTTCTCGACTTTTGGGTTATTCCTGAAATATAAACAAATAACAACGGAATAAATAGCAAATATTCTTGACCAAACAATTAAAATTCTACTTTTAGGATAGAAATAAGTGTATAAAATGCACTTATCAACACCCCCAAACTAGAACTATTGTTCGTCCTCGAACAAAAATAAAACTAAACTATAAATTTGAAGTTAGAATGTTTTTGTTCCTGTTGATTCATTTACCATGCGTTTCAACAATCCAGATTGACTAATCACTTTAGAAAAAGAAATATGAACAACATAAAATATTTTCATTTATCCGATGTTTAACTTCATTGTGTGTGTGTGAACAGCCGAATCAAATGCAAATTTATATAAAAATAAACCTGACCATGTGTGACTTTTTATGCAAGAGTAAGCCCGAATCTCATGTGGTCAAAAATGATTTTCTTTTGATTTTCCTTACCCTCTCATGGATGATCACAAACTTACTGTTTTTCTCTCATATCCCGAGGTCTTTCCTATTGATGTGATTTCTAAACATGTATAAATTGCATTTTTTCACACAAGGCAGTTCGGATTAAACAAGTAAGCACGAAAGACCAAGAATAATTAACAAAGTGTTAGGAATTTCAATCAACAAAGTTTATACCATTTTATTCCATTTTTCTTTCATATGGATGACTTTTTATTTTAATGTCCTTGTCTTTTACCATCTTTGTGCAATACTTTTCATACTTGCTTTCTATATCACCCATGTAGCGAGCTTCAGGTCAATAACTCCCAACTCAGTTGAGCTTAGGGTACCAGGTTCAGAGAACCCCTCAAACTTAATTACCCGAATCATAAATGCTTAAACAGAAAAGTAAAAGATGTTTTTGTGTCTTATGTGTAAGTCCACTCTCCATACTTGCTTTCTAGTTGACCCCTGTAGCGAGCTTTAGGTCGGCAGCTCCCAACTCAGTTGAGCTTAGGGTATCAGGTTCAGAGAACCCCTCAGACTTACTTGCTCGAGTCAAAAAGACATTTAAAGAGTAGAATAAGACCTTCAGCATTTTTCTATTTTTATGCTAGTTATTATGGTTTATACATGTTGATCAAAACCCCTTACGCTAAAGATGCACAATTAAAAACTTCAGATTATCAATCCATCAATACATACTCATACTAACATTCTCACCCCCAAACTGCTTGGTTCTACATTTCAGGTCGGGATCTAAATTTCTAAGGTTTGAGATTTTTAATTAATTCTATGTTCAAAGTGCAAGTTTACCCCATAAGTATCAAGCATCTACCTACACAAGTTATTATTCGAAAGTGACTATGTGCTCAAGTTTGATGAAAGTCTTACATGGATGAACGTTAAGAAAAATTTTAGTTCACATGTTGCCCAATTTTCTAACTAAAACACAAAAGTCAATTCAAGTTATGTCATAAGCAATAAATAAGTCAACAAAATTTTTCAAAATTTTCACTTTTTATGATTTTTTCAAATTTTCATTTTTTTATGAATTTTCTACCCAAAATCGAATGAATGTATAAATGAAAGCACATGAATGAGATTCCCACCCCCCAAACTAGAAATATGCATTGTCATCAATGTATTCAAAACAAATAAAGAAAATAAACATAAAATAACAAAGTGAGTTAATATACTTCCCGGGTTTGGAGAGTTGGTGTTCCCATTTTTTAAGCTTGGAATTCAAAGTTTGTTGGAAGAGATACCCCGTTCCTAGCTTTCCCATGTTTGGTCCAAGGTGTTTTCTCCTCATGTTTCATGCAAAAGAATGATAAACAACATTAGAATGTATAAAAATTGCATGAAAACTAAAACAATTCAACTCAACACACCCAAACTAAGACTTAAAAAATTTTGAAATTTTTGAAAAATGGTCGACCAATGACTTTCAGTCCTTGACATCGCCTCGAAAAATTAAAAATTTCCCGAGACATGTCCCGAACATATGAAAGTACATAACTTGATCTACGACATATCAAAAATTCAGCAAATTTGGAGTTCATATGTGTCATGAAAAGATGCGACAAAGTAGGTGCAGTGAAGCTAAAAAATGTGGGTTGTGGTGCATTGGTGCCTGCAATGGCCTTGCAATGAGGTGCTATGTAGTGCAATGATGTTCAAGTTGATTTTCATGTCTTAAATCAGTGTAAATAATGATTGAATGATGCACAAATGATGTATAACATGTAATGAAGGTGATCATCCAAAAAGAATTACGAAAACTCAACAAAACATTCATTGTGACATTTAATCAAACTCCTTGTGTGCATGTGAAGAAATCAAGGAATTTCATAGAGTTGAAGATTTGAATTAAGCCAAAAAAAATTCAGCTAGCAATTCACAATTCAATATCTCCAATATTAGCCTAAACCCATCACCATTCATCTATAATTCACAAATCACAAAAAGAATGAAGAACATAAAGTATATGCATGATTTTGTAACATGGTGGAAAAGTACATACCTTTAAATGTTTTTGAAGTGAAGTAAGGCATGACTATGAGTTTAAATGATGTGCAACTATAGAGGAATAGTTGAGGACTTAATGTTGGATGATTTGGGCAAAGAAAACGGATTTTAAAAGTGGTAAAAGAAAATTTTGGCAGAATATATATATTCTATCGTTTCTAACCAGAAAAATATCGTGCAACCGCACGGTTGTAACACCGTGCGACCGCATTGTGTTAATGGACAGGGACTTGAAATTTTTCAAAATTTGAGTTTTGGACCCCGTTTCCGACCTTAAACGCCTTCCAATGCATGTGACCAACTTCCACACTATATGCTATTGTCTTAAGCTAGGTAATCAAGTGGAAGATTGTGATGAAAAGCAACAAAACAATTGGAAAACAAATAAATTCTAAAAATGCTAAAATATGCAAAAATAGGTGCAATGAAGTTCTAATGCCACAACATGTCAAAATATGAATTCTAAGCATGCAAGTGATCCTAAAATGCAATGTATAGCATCAAAAAAACAATAAAGCAAATAGATTAAACAAATGAAGAAAAAATATTTGAGAAGTTGGGTTGCCTCCCAACAAGCGCTTCATTTAAAGTCTAGAGCTAGACTCTTTAACAAACTTTTCTCAAGGTGGTTTTAGATTGGATAGTGAAGTCTCTTCAATACCTCTAAACTTGTACTCATACCTCTCTCAATATGCCAATTCCAACTCGACATCTATCCTGGAGCAATTTTCTAATTCTGGTTCATGGACATCAAATTGTATCATTGTGAAAGTCACCTCTTGATTTTCAGCCCGCAGCACTATGTCTCCTTTTTCTACATCAATTAATGCTCGTGCAGTGGCTAGGAATGGCCGACCAAGTATCAAAGGCAACTTTTTATATTCCTCCATATCTAAGATGATAAAGTCCGCTAGGAATATGAATTTGTGAACCTTCACCAATACATCCTCCACAACTCCATATGGGTGACAGATTGATCGATCATCCAGTTGCAATCTAATATTGCTTTCTTTTGGTTCACCCAGTCCCAATTTCTTGTATAAAGATAGGGGCATCAGATTTATACTTGCACCTAGGTCACATAAAACCTTGTTGAATTTTAAATCACCTATAATGCAAGGTATAGAAAAGCTCCATGTGTCTTTGAGCATAGGTGGCAGCTTATTTTGCAAGATTGCGCTGCATTCTTCATTCAAGGTGACCTCCTCAAGTTCTTCAAGCTTTTTCTTGCTAGACATCATCTTCTTTAGCAGCTTGGCATAACTTGGGATCTGTGTGATGGCTTCCAAGAAATGAATATTTATGTGCAGTTTTATAAGCATATTCACAAGCTTGTTAAACTGCTTATCCTCTCTTGATTTCTTTAGTCTTTATGGAAATGGAATAGGAGGCTCATGAGGCTTAATTGTTGATTTCACCTCATGGATATCTTCCTTCTCAGACATTTTCTCACCATTTTTCATAAGCTTTTCAGGAACTTCCGCTGGCTTTTTGACTTGAATTTCAAGAAGTTGCACACCACTACGCGTAGTGATTGCATTTGTCTCATTTTGTACTACACTTATAGCCATGAGCTGTTCCTTTGGGTTTACCTTAGTATTTACAGGTAATGTACCCAAGGCTCTAGTTGTGATAAGCTGTGCTATCTGCCCCACTTGATGCTCCAGGTTTCTGATTGATGCCTGCTGATTTTAGAATGTGCTTTCAATTTTTCTCATAAATTGATCTGTTTTAGCCATGAATTGTTCTGTTCTTTCCACAAATTTCCCAATCATCTCTTCCAGTACAGGCTTTCTCTCTTCAGTGTTGAATGCGGTGCAATGTGTCCATTTGAGTGATCTTTCAAAGAAAAATTAGGATGATTGGGCCAATCTGGGTTATAGGTATTTGAGTGTGGATTATTCTGGTGTTGACCCCCTTGTACATAGTCCACTTGCTCCACTGGACAAGCTAGAATAGGACAATCTATAGTAGGATAGTTTGCACCACACTCTTCACAAGTCACTTTAGCACTTTTAGATGAATGACTAACCAGTGCAATGTCCTCCACTTTTGCAGCCAAGGAGTCAATCTTTGCTGATATGGTAGTGTAAGCATCTACTTCATAAACTCCCGATGTCTTCTTTGGAACCACCCTGTCCGATCCCCACATGGCATTAGTGTTTGCTATCCTCTCAAATAGCTCAAATGCCTGTCCGATGGTCTTTGTTCCCAAAGCACCATTTGATGAAGAGTCAACCATGTTTTTAAAATGCGAAAGTAATCCCTCATAGAAAAACTTCACTTGGTCACCTCTAGCGACCCATGGTTTGGACATTTCCTCAGCATGCCCTTAAATCTGTTTTAAGCATCATCAAAAGATTCAGCATCATGCTGCTGGAACATAGTGATGTCATGTCTCAGTTTGGTAACCTTCTCTGGAGGCATGAATTGAGTGCAAAACTTCTGAACCAAGTCGTTCCAGGTGGTTATACTCGCAGGGGGCGAGAATCTAGCCAGTCAACATCTCTATATTTTAGAGTGTAAGGGAATAACCTGAGTCTGATAGCATCATCAGACACACCCTGATATTGAAAGTGTTGGCACGTGTCTAAAAACTTAGAAACATGTGTGTGTGGGTTTTCTCAGGTCTCCCATGAAATTGTTGTCCGTTTAGGAACATACTGATGACATTGATTTTTAGTTGGAAGTATTCCTACCCAAATGGTGAATAGACTATGCTGGATTGAGTTTGAACCACCTAAGGTGTCATGAAGTCACCAACCAACATGTCATCTTCATTTATTCGATCAGCATGGGGTAGAAGATTATTGTTGTTCGCCATTTGATTTTTTTGATTTTTTGATTTGTCTAGTTCTCTAACCTCTCTTAATCTACGGTGTAACGTATGTTCTATTTCCGGGTCAGCTTCGAAAAGATTCCCATTTTTCGAACGTAGCATACACAAGTAAAGAACTAGTAACTAAAAAAAATTAAAATCCTAAGATAACAATAAAATAAAATAAAACAAGTAAAAGTCCGAATTAGTAAAAGTAATCTAAAAATAAATTTAAAGAACAATCCCCAGCAACGACACCAAAAACTTGTTTCCTCCGCAAGTGCACGGGTCGCGCAAGTAATAAAGTATACGTGAGTCCAAGTATCGATCCCACAGAGATTGTGTTAAATTGTATTTTAGATTACTACCTTAACCAGAACTAGAGATTTGATAGAGTTTGAAAATTTTGTTTTTTAAAATTAAAATAAAAATTAAACTATAGAAAGTAAGAAAAATTGATTTGTTAAAACGATGATATGAATATGTTAGAATTATGAATCCACATTAATCATATCAATCATGTATTTGACTTAAACATTCAATAACAAGGTATGAGTATTGAAAATTCCTGTTCCTATATTTATTTATGTCCCCTTTCGAGCGATGCATAAACACATTTTCCTACAAGAGACGAGCCTATATTTCTATGACCAATCCAAACATGTAGAAAAGCATTAACGAATTATGAACACTTTTTAGGATAACACGAAGCATAGGGGTATATTTCTATCCCCTATCGAACTTCGCTGCAATTAATCAAGGTCTAACAGATTCCTACTCTTTCGAACATAGAACTCTATCACAAACATCAATAATTATGCATCCACAATCATAGATGAGAATAAAAACATAATTAATTGCATCAATCTCATAAATAAATTGCATAATATAAATGTACAATCAAAACATGGAATCAATAAATTAAAGCTTCATCACAATTCTAACAATGAAAAACTAGCCTAAATGCATGATCGAAAATAAATCATAAGAAGTATGAAAAGATGTCACACTATTCATCTCCTTGATCCTTGTTCTTCAATCTTAAATTTGGCCTCCTATGGATCCCCCAGCAATTCGACAGTGTTTTGGTATGAATTATGAAGATTTGGAACCCCTAATTTCGTGTCCCAAGCCATGTATTTATAGAATCTCCCGAAGCCTAGGTCAAAAATAAGAGAAATTCGCGTAAAAAGCCCATCAGTTGGCCCAACCGGACAACCATGCGACCGCACGGTACAAATTGGCGCAACAGCACGGTTATAACAATTTCGGCTCTGTTCCTTTTTTATGCGGTCGTGCGACAGCATGGATTTTACACCATGCGACCGCACGATTATAAATCTTCCATGCAATTTTCTTTTTTCATTTGCAACAATTTGGTCATCAAGCGTTTATTGCACCTCTGTCCATCAACATCCAATTGATACAATTGAGTCTCCCAATTTGATTCTTTCTTTCAATTTTCTTCTAATTGGCCCTTTGATCTACTTCATCAACTCTTGATTTTCACACTTTGACACTTTTATCATCATATTGCTTGATTTTGACTTCAATTCCTTTACTTTCTCGACTTTTGGATTATTCTTGAAATATAAACAAATAACAACGGAATAAATAGCAAATATTCTTGAACAAACAGCAAATATTTTTGAACAAACAATTAAAATTCTACTTTTAAGATAAAAATAAGTGTATAAAATGTACTTATCAAGGGCCATGTTTTCCCTTTGTAGTATGAAAAGTTAGCGACTTCAGTGCCCATAAATTCATAATCATTGTAGGTTTGTAGTAGCCCTTTATGTGAGTCAAAATTTCTGAATAGAATTATCCTTCTTGGATATGTACAACCTTATTCGATTTAAATCCTCCGGTGCCTCCATATTTGCTTCCCCAAACAAGTTGCCCATTTTGTTCATAGCATACTCTTAAAGAAAAATTTCTTACATTGTGTAGGAAAAAGGGAATCCCATCTATGAACAAATTTCTCATTTCTATCATATTCAGTCCTAATTGAGTCTCTTCCACCACGTACAACGTAAGAAGACTGAACAATGAGAAAACTATGAAATGGACAGAAACTTCAAAAGAGCCGAGACATTTTAAGAGTTAGGTCTTATTCATCCTCTAAGGTGTCAGTTTAAGCAGGAAACCATATACCCTAATATTATTCATCATTCTTTGATCAAAAGTCTCGCCCCAGCTCAATTGAAAAAGAAAACAACGGTTCAGGAACAAATATAGTTCTGCTTCCATGAGACTTTTGTATTTTTTTTTCTTTTTACCTTTTTTCATGTCCGATCCCGCAGAATCTTCTTCAATATCTTTTTGTTGGTTTGAAAGAACGGATCCAAGATCCCCTTGGCTTGTGGTTTCTTCTTGATTTATTTTATTATTCGATGGTATCAAAAAACTTCCCTTTTGCTTTTCATTAATCTTTTGATTTTCATTACTATTTTCATTTCTATTCAAATTTAAAAGAAGTAATTTGCTTGGTATAAACCAAGGTTTCGTTTTATATGTATTATAAAGTAACAAAAATTCTGGGAAGAACCAAAGTTCCCGATTCAATATGGGACGTTTTGCATGCATCCCCATCCAATCCCAAAATGCTGCTTTTGGGGGGGTTGGTAGATTCATTTCTGGAATCCTAAGATAAAAAATGTTTTTTTTATCAATTAGTTGAGAATTATTAGTAACAATCTTAGTATTTTGATTCCTATTGGCATCGATCGTGATCCAGGCCTCAATATCGACTTTTTTTCTAAGATCAAAATGGAGAATTTTCCAATCCAAATATTTCCTATCGGGAGTTTTTTCCATATCCATATATAGAATATCTAGAATATCGCCCTTTCCTAGAAAATTATTGATAGGGATACTCCCCATCATATCAAAAAAAGTGTCTTTATATGTGTTGTAATTATAAGAAATCTCTTGATTCTTATTTCCTTCAAACGGTGATCTAGAAATAAATGAGTCCTTTTTATTTTCAGAATTAATAGATTTATATGAGAAAAGATCATATTTATAGTATTTTGGAAAATTATCTGATAATGAATAGACTTCCAAAATATTTGGTTTTTTGGAATCAATTAATTGGTCTTTTTCATATGAATTCCATTTGCTGAAATTTTCCCTTTTAACCCTACGACGTTGATACAAGGAAAAATTAATAGATTTATATGAGAATGAGAAAAGATCATATTTATCGTCTTCTAGAAAATTCAGAAAATTATCTGATAATGAATAGACTTCCAAAATATTTGGTTTTTTGGAATCAATTAATTGGTCTTTTTCATATGAATTCCATTTGCTGAAATTTTTCCTTTTAACCATACGACGTTGATAAACTCTATTCCGCCATTGTTGTGGTATTAATCTAGACCATCTGATCTGAGATAAATCGTATTGATAATGTCCTCTTAACCAGTTTTTCCATTGATTCATTTCAGAACTCGGAAGTCTGTTATCCCTTAATTTAGAATGAACTATTCCTTGTGTTTCAAAAGAATCCTTTATTTCAGGCTTAAGAAAAAAAGGGATTTCTTGATATTGAAGAAATGATTTTAATTTATACAAGTTAATAACTTGGGTTTGTGATAATTTGTAAAATACATATGCTTGTGACAAGTACGATAAGTCAGAAAAAATATGTGAATTTTTCTTACTATTACTAATATTATAAAGTGACTTTTTTATAGTCGAAATAAACTCAATTGGATTTTGATTTTTTTTATTAATTATTTCTTGATTTGTTTCATTATTGTAAATGGATTTATTCCTAATTATTTTTGTTAAAATAAGAAATAATTGGATCTTCCTTCTGAGAATATTAATGATAGAGACAAGTATATTTGTGTAGATGCTTTCAATGCAAAATTTTAGAAAAAAGGTTAATTTACAGATTAATCGAGTATTTCTTCTTTTTAATATTTTCCATTTTTCTAATCTTTTAGCATTATAACTTGTTTTGTTAAGACTACTATTTATTTCTATTTCTGGAGTTACTTTTTTTTTCTCTTTTGTAATTCTTTCTATTTGATTTCTAATTGTATTTGTTCTATCAGTCAGGTCCTTCATTTTTTTTTCGGTCAATGAAGAATTTGTCCAACCTGGAGATGCGATTTGACTAGATGATTCATGAATCATCTGATTGCTGATTATGGGATCTCTTTCTTTTTTAGTTTCACTCGATTCATATACTTCTACTTTTCTTGATCGAAATAAGAGAATTGGATTGATTTTTAAGAGTTCTTCTCTTATTTTTTTAAAAAAAATGAAACTTTTTAGAACCCATTTTTTTGTTTCTTTTGAAACTTTTCGAGGTAATCTTATTTTTCCTTTCAAAATTTTTAGAAGTCGAAAAGATTTCTTTTGAAATTTTCCAATTTTTTTTTCGAGTTCCTTAAAAATGGGTTTAAAAAAGGAGGGTCGTTTTCGGGGAGAACCAAAAGGAAGTTCGGTTTCCAGTCCCCAAATTGTTAAAAAACAAAAATCATCTTTTTCTTCTTTCTTTTTCATTATTAGATCTTTATGAGAGAATCGGAGTTTAGATCTATGCCAAGGTTTCAGACGGAAAGGAAATAATATTTTTATCTGAATACCATCTGTCAACCAATCTTTCGGAAATTCTGTTTCGGACAATGGAACACCATTATAGGTACATTTAATATGCGTCTCCCTATTCCATTCCTGTAAATCCTCATACCATTCAGGAAGTTGCAATAGTAGCATACGTCCAATATTTTTCGCTATTATCAATGAAGGTAATAGAATATATTTTCTAAAAATAGACTGAATTATTAACGTGCAACCTCTTATTTCTTGCCCATATGGAGTGGTCTCCCAGGCCTCTGCTATCCCCATTCTCTCGCTCTCCTTCTCTTCTTTTTTGTCCTTCTCTGTTTTTTCTTCTCTTTTTGTTTGCTCTTCTGTATACTCGACAATTTGGAATGCTGGCCCTTTCCCTACCCAATTTCTAAAAATTCGTTTAATTGGCCCAGAGATATCAAAAG